>JAKKCX010000020.1:0-662541 GCA_022023575.1 Geotrichum ghanense (nom. inval.)
CCCTGAATTTTTAATATTCATTCTTACGATGTCATCATTGGAAAATTTAAACACGGAAAGTAAAGAGGAGGAAAAGAAGGTGGAAGAACCACCATCGACATTGGAGATGGCAGAGCTGACGACGTTATCTGAAAAGCGAAAGACCCAAGCATTTAAGCTGATTACAGATTCACAAGCACAGAGACAAAATTTAGAAAACAATCATATGCTATACCATTTTTACACAATTTCTGCATATATTGCGACTGTTTCACTTACTGTTTACTTCTGCAAGAAAGATCTTGGTCTTCTTGTCATGTATATTTCAGGTGTCACAATTGCGTTTCTCTCACTTGTTGGAAGACTTAGCGAAAATGAAATCTCCAAGGCTGAATCTATGGTTATTGAAGACTTTTACCCTAAGGGTGGTAAATCAGTTGGATATGTGTATAAAGATATGGTTGTAGCTGCCATCTTTGCCGTACCTGGTGAAAATGATAAAGAATGGATTATTAAAGGATGGTCTACCTTGCGACGATACAGAAATACAGGATTGGGAAAGGACATGTTAGAATGGCTTTTTAAACAAGCTAAGAGTGCTGGAGTGTCCAAAATTTATATCCAAACGAAATCAGTTGAGAAAGAAGCAGAACACCTTCTTTTGGCAAACAAATTTCATTTGGAAAAAAGTACACCATTACCAGGACTTCAAGGATCTTTATTCAACCTTGAAGAGCATGACTGGGTTTTAGAGTTGACTAAAGAACATTAACTTGTGTGGATATATAGAGAATTGTACTGTTATTTGTTTGCTTATGATATGATATAATTTAATTTTTTTTTTCTCCAGCTCGTTGTCTATTCATGTTTTACGATGGTAATTTTAAAATAAAAATTGTATAATGGACTTTTGTTTGAATCAGTACATATATATATCTGAAGTGAAAGGCTATAGTAAAGAACTCATCATCATGATATATATATATATATATATATATATATATATATATATAATTAAAAGCTTTGTTGAAATATGTAAATGAGATGAGATCAAGATTTTTATTCAACGATATTAGCCGTTAGCCATCAATAACCGATACACTCTCTCACACAAACACATTTTACTAGTACTGGAAGTTTATTGGTATTGGAGGAGTAAAATTCGCTGGAGATTGTTTTACATAATCAGTGAATAATTTACATCCAACCACTATCACTTTGGATGTAATCTACAAGAATCTTTTATAGCTAGGTTGATAAATCAAGCATATTGAACTCCCCGATGGGTGTCCGAAGAAGTTTATAGGCATACACATGTGATTCATTCATATTCTATTTAAACAAATTCGACTCTAACGCATTTTTATTATTTATATATTGAATAGAAATAATCTACCTTGAAATTCTTCAATTTTGGATCTACATCTTCTTCATCATCTACTACCTATCGCCATGCCCAAACCTACTGTTCACATTCTTGGTGCTGGCAATATGGGGTCTATCCTCGCCAATGCATTAAGCAATATCGCCAGTTTGACATTGATTCATAGATCAGTATCTCGTGTCGAGTCTTACATTTCATCTGGCTCTGTACTCACGGTTCATTCACCTCATCTCAATCGTATAAGCACCATTCCGGCACCGGCAATTCCAATAACCAACATTCCATCAGGAACTCAAATTACAAATCTCATTGTGGGTACAAAAGTTCCACAAACTGTACCCGCTTTGACGATATTACGAGACTCAAATGCCTTGAATAAAAAGACAAACGTTCTATTTTTACAAAACGGTATGGGAATGTATGAGCAGCTTTGCAAACAAGTCTGGAAAGACGCAGTAGAAAGACCAAATTTGATTTTCAGTACATCTACACATGGTGTTAAATCTACTGATACAGATTGGACTTACATTCATGCTGGAGTCGGTGATTTAAAACTAGCTTTATATCCTCGTAACGATGGATCTTCAGATGTGAGGACTATTGAAAATCCACTGGTTAAATTGCTTGAAACTGTAGATTTAGGATTGGTTCCTGTTGAATATGGCGAATTTGTTATTTTACAATTTGAAAAACTGATCATGAATAGTTGTATGAATGCCATCAGTGCAGTCTTTCAGTGTCAAAATGGAGAGTTACTTGAACTTGAAGCCATTGATGATTTTTTGAATGGAATAATTTCAGAAGCAATTTTGGTTTATAAAACTCATTTAGAAAAGTCTGGAATTGTTCCAACGATTTCCCAAAAGGAACTGGATGACAGGTATTTTAATGTTAAGGCACAGATTGATTTTAATAGATTTATCATAAAACGAAATTCGGAAGCAAAGACTTCAATGGCTCAAGATGTAGCCAACCTGCGTGATACGGAGGTTGATAATATTAATGGATATATTGTTGGGCTTGCAGACAAGTATGGAATACCTGCGCCGGTTAATAAGTTATTTGTTGGTTTAGTCAAGAGTAGATTATCATTGAACCGATATAGACATTCAAAAAAAAATTGAGTCTTGAGAAAAAAAAAAAATATCAACCTTTTTGAAACTGAGTAAATAGTTTTGAATAATATATAATCAATTTGTGAATAATTATAAGCATATTGCTTTGAATGAATATATATATTTGTTTGTTTGTTTCTTTATCAGTTGAAATGAAAAAAAAAAAAAAAATACTAATCTTGTCAAATGATGTTTTGATTATTTATTAACTTAAATTTCATTCAAGTTCTTTAACTAAGTCAAAATTTACAAATCCATGTTATTAATTAGTGTTTAATAATGGTTATTTGTTTTGTTACAATTATAGTAATATTGAGACTTGAAATTATAATGAAAAAAAAAAAAAAAAAAAAAATTGAATTCAGTTAATATTCTTAGATTCAAACGGGTTAGTGATATATATATAATGTAGTAAACAAATCTCACTCAATTTAATATATATTTGAAAATGTGCTAATCATATTGTTTAACAAAAATAGAATTATTTTTATACAACTAATAAAGAACTTTTAATTGTTAACAATTTTTGTTTCGTTTTATATTAGTCAACTATAAAAATGAATATAATTAACAACTTATATGCTAATTGACATTATAAATATTTTTTACTAATTGTTCTACTTAATTATACAAGTAAAGAGAAAGAAAGTTTACCAAAATTTCTATCAACTTGTTATTCTGAATAAATTGTAAAATAAAATAAATTGGTTTTAAAAAAAATTTCTAGAAAAGTTTTTTTTTAAAAAAAAATCTCATATTTCATCATTTCAAATAGTTTGAATATATATATATATATATATATATATATAGTTTTTTTCAGCTTGTTTTATAAAGTAATAGCCAGTGTTTACTTTTAAATCAATTGACATATTTCAGGTTGACACTTTAGATTAATTTTAATAAATCAGTTTGTTCAATACTACGAACAGATTAAAAGCAATTTCATTGATACTTGCGTTATCCTTGTTTGATACAAAGACTAATATTTCAAGTATGAGAAGTGCTTCAATTTGTTCATGATGAGAAGTTGATTTGCATTTTTTTTTTCTTAAATATATAATTTGCTTTTGAGAGTTAAATCTAAATCCGGTATAACGACATACTTTTCGATAATAATGAATTGTTTGAAATATTAAATATAATAATTAGAAACTTACTACTTGAGATTATTTGTCTAGATAAATATATGTATATTTTTTTATTTTTGGTGTTTTTTTTTTTTTTCGTTATATAATTAAATAAAAAGTTTATGAGATTTATAATTGTTAAATGTCTATTGATTGATTGATATCATATCTTATTATTTGAATATCTATTCTTAACACTGATCATTAAAACAAACGATCTGAGAATACCTTGTAAATCTGAAAGATAAAACAATTCAATAAACTTGCCTTGAAAAAGCATCAATTGGGTAATATGAATTTCATTTTTGGTAACAAACTAATATCATTTTGATTGAGGCTTAAGACACTTCATTTTTGAATCATTGCTAGTATCTCAAAAGGAGAAGAAAGAAGGGAAAAAAAAATCACATTTTGCACTTTACCCAATTAGTTCTTTATAATGAACACAATGTTTTGTTTTCACATCTACTTCAATACTTTGAAACCAGGTATATCTGTTTTTATACTTTATATCATATCTAAAAATAATGAAAAGTTTACATGTAGTTTTGTTATTTGTTTTGTTTGGCTTTTGTTTTTTGTTTTTTTTTTCGATTTTAAAAGATATAAATTGATAAAGATTTTCTCCAAGATTTATTCAAGTATATACATATATTTTTTGACTACAAAATAAAATAAAATCACTATTATAAAACCCATTATCGAATAATCATACTAAGCCTTTACAAAGTAAATCGTCAAAAATGGCTGCTTTTGAAATTTCAATTCCTACAAACAGTAAGTTACGTTCAAAGTTACAACATCTATAAACAGCTACCTAACATGAATTAATATAGATGTTATTGTTGATCGTACCCCAGTTAAAAATCTTCCAGGCGGAATGCAATGGGGTATTGCCTGTATTATTGCTTAACCAATGGTACCTATTCTTTATTATCAAAAGACTTTTTATTACTATTATTATTATTAATTTTTATTTTCATCATTCGTTTTTAGAATATTATTGTAAAAACAAAAAAATAAATATCCAATTTTCTAAAAAAATAGCCCTACGGGGGGCTCGAACCCCCAACCTTGTGATGACTTTAATATATATTTAAGAGTCACACGCTCTACCGATTGAGCTAGCAAGGCTTAATTAATCTTCAGTTTTTAGTAGTTTTAATTATAAGAATTTTTGAAATTTTTAGTGCAATCATGTGATATAATTTTTTATACAAAGTTTTTGATGATCTATTTTTTGGATTTAACACTTAAACCGCCAAAAATCAAATCGGCCAATCATGTGACATAATATTTAACATTTTAAACACAATATATCTTTTAAACCACATTACCTGCAATTCCATGTCTTTATTTTTGTGGTGATAAAACTCTTCAAACTACAATCTGTTTCAAGAATAGCATAGATAGATAGATGAATAAATAGAATATCAGTTTATTTTTTCTATAATAGCATAGATATAAAATCAGTTCAATGTCTCTATAATAGCATAGGTAGAAAATCAGATATTGTTTCTATATGTAAAGGCTATAGTAATCACAATTTATTCAATAAATGACATAAGTAGAAAACATGTGGTTCATATATATATCATGGAGAAAAAAAAAAGACAGAACTTGCATATATCCTATGTAAATTTTCATATATCTATACAACACATAATTTCAAAATCTCAAGTAATACTGAATAATATGGATCAATTGAAAATAAAACTGTAACTAACGATGTACGGGTTCTAAACACACGGCTGAGTTTATCTTATGTTATCAGTCAATTAGTTAGAAACAGAAATCTATTACTTGGTATCAATCTCCTTCTCATCATTTAAAACTTGTTCATCGTGCTCTGCTTGAGCCATTTGTAATAATACTTCAATATCATCATCATTCAATTCTTCTTTTGCTTCGCCTTGAATTGGTTCAACCAAGGTAAGCATAAATTGATATACATAGTCCCAATAATCTTCCTGAATAGCGGTATCATTATGAGTTCCATGAGGTAAAATTCTAAAGATTTTTGTAGTTGCGACAGCGCGCTCATAAAGTGCTCTGAATTGCTTTGGTGGAATCATTTCATCCTTTGCACCAGCTAAAAATAGCATTGGTATGTCAGCGGGAATGTTTAAAATGGTTTCCTCAGAAGGCCAGAGCTGATCAACTAGACCAGTAAATGGTCTAAAAATGGGAACAACGTGTGGGATAAGTTTGCGAATGGAGAGAAAGGTATTCTCAAGAATAATGCCTTTAACAAACGATTGAGACTCCGGAAGAGTAGCCACATAGGTAGCCACAGCTCCTCCAAGAGATCTTCCATAGAGAGTAAGCGAGGTGGATTTGATCACTGGGTGATCTCTTAGATAACGCATTACAAACTGAGAATCGGTTTTAATGCCTAGCTCACTAGGTGTTCCTGTAGAAAGACCATATCCACGATAAGAGTAGGATACCCTTTTAACTTGTTAGAATCTGTGTTATACACAATTGAAAATGCCTTGACTTACACATTGTACTTCATCTTGTTGTAAAACACTCTTGCTAAGGGAAGTGAGTGGCCCTTGAGATTCGTTAGTAACTAACAGCGATAGCATTTTCTTCTCACTTACAATATTTCCTGCATTAGGGCCCAGCATCAGTACGGTCTTGCCTGTATATTCAGGGTCCTTTGGATCTTGCTATAAATCATGTTAAAATAAGTCAATGCCCGCGTATTCTAGTAAATCCTACTTACCAACATGACATAGGTATGGACTTTGATTCCTTTGACTGTTGGAATAAATACTTCTTCGTATGGAATTCCATAGTCACTTGGCTTATCCACGTTCGTACGCGCTCCCTTCGGAAAGTAGGACGGGTAAATCAAGAAGGCCTGGAGTTTTTTGACACCCCAATTTGTAGCCAAAAATATTAAAGGCACCGCTGCCAACGTCGTCATCCAGAACTTGTAACTATCCATTACAGTAGCGGTAAACTTAAGATTCTGAAATATCAGACACAAGACTCTTGCTTTAACAACAAGCTAAAATGGAAAAAAAAAAAAAAAAAAAAAAAAAAAAAAGAGAGAGAAAAAAATGATCAAAGAGCCAAGCGATTCTAGTACGGTGTGGTTTTCTGTTACAATAGAAGCCATTGTAAGCGCTCTTTATTATTATTAACTATATTAGTGTTCTTCAGGAGTTACCATTCTTCTTACCCTACCTAAGATCAAAGATGACGACATTCCCAACTTTTATCAACATAGACCTAACCTTATGAACCAGTACATACAATTTATTTCAGAAATGATGATTGGATATTAACAAATGTAACTGTTTTGCAAATTTAGAAATACTAACCAAAATATTGCACAACGGTTGATAAAAACACCACTACTAAACTACAATTTTTTGGTCTAGATATCAAAGCAGATGGTATTATCCTTTATGCATTTACATGCAATTATTTCATTATTAAAACTGATCATGATTTCGTATTAATCCTTCGATAAATGGTTCCGATCCATAAAATTTTCTACCTAGTTTGCCGACTTTTTTTTCTACAAAAAAAAAAGGCGACAATGCAAATGCAAACCAATACAATTCGTTAAATATTTTTTTTTCTTTTCTAGTTTTATCATGTACATTCACATCATCTTAAAAGTGAGAAGGTTGTGAATGCATAGGCAGACCGCCGACATATAGTCGTACCAGATCAATGTAAGGAATTTTTAAAACTCGCTCCATGTGTTCATCGGCTTTTGAAGGTAATTTGTCTGCCCTGTAGGGTACCTCAAAATTGTCGAAATCTCCAGCTGCTTCATCTACAAATTTGCTAATTTCTTCTTTAGTCCAAACTTTTTCAGCTTTTAATAAATCTCCATAACCAGCTTCTTCCATAAATATTTTTTGAATTCGAACTTGAGTGAATGATGGTCCCATTTGTGTACTGATTCTTTTGAATCTACTTTCATAATCTTCTTCAACAAGTTTCTTTAATTTAGTTCTTTCACCCGGTGTCAGTGTATCGTTTCTTCTTTTAAGTGATCTAAGATATCTCATTTGTACAGCTTGTGGGGTATGTCTCCCATTAATAAATTCAGTCACTTCATGCCATTTGAGATTTCCGTATTCTCTGAGAAAAGCAACTTTATCATCATCACTCTCAGTCCATCGACGAATTGCAGCTTTAGAGTGGTCTTTTTTAAGAACCAATTTTTTACTTTTGCTCAATGATATGTTTTTCTTTTTACTTGGTTTCATGATTCCTGCAGATCCTCGCGTTTCATTTAGATAGCTATCATTTTGATAAAGGCCTGGTTTCATTGCTTCAGAATGTGTATAAGCATCAGGTGTATATTGATGATGGGACCAATTCATTTCATTGGAATGATATCTTAAATCTTGGTTTTGATGAATTGCATGCTGTTGATGTGCACCATTTACTTGTGTATGGTGCATTTGTTGATATTGTGGGGATTGATTGCTGTATAGTACAAGTTGATGAGGATGTGGGGCATTTTCATTGGGTTCAAGATAAGAGTGTGTAGCATCTCTTATAATATTATTAAATGTGCTGCCGTCACCAATAGAATTTCCATCTCCCCAATATGCATTATCATTAGAATGTTGACCGGGGATTTCTAGACTATTTGACTGGTGATCATTTTTCCCTTTCGGTGAGATGGAATTTGGAGTATGAGGAACTTCAGGCCACTCTGCAACATTACCAGACAAAAGCTTATTGAATTTTGGCTGTGGTAGCTCTTGATGTGATTTTAAATCATTGATTGACATTCCAGGAGTAGGATAGTGCTCTGTTTTGCCTTTTGCTAGAGGAGTTGTGCCCATTGAAGCAAGTTTAGCTAGATGATCACGGTCACTGGGTGCTGCAACGTGTACCAAGTCGGGGCCAGCAGTGGGCAAAGATCGTTGAGGTTCTGGGAGACGTGTATTGTTATCACTCATGCTTTGTTCAAGAGTAATAATTTTTCAGTGAGATTATTGTTGCTATTACAAGTAATGATGTCGTATGAAGGTCTTGTAATCAGGTTGAAAGGTAAGTAATGATATAAGGAGTGTAGGGGAAAAGAATGAGATGAATGAGGAAACGGAGACGATTTATAAGTTTTCAAGACTTTCCAAGTGTCTGCATGCCTTTGTATACAATTATAACATCACATTGAGAGAGTAATGTTACAACTGAAGTGTAATGGCATTGTTGCTGTGATTATCGTCTTGAGCTTCAGACCAAATACTAGAAATATTTATTGGGCAAATTGCCTTTTTGAATTGGTGATGCCCCTGTCTATTTAGTTCTCAAGTGTTAAATATTATGTCTCAAGTTTTATAATATAAAAATAAAAATAAAATAAAGTAGTTACTCAAACAAAACTATAGTATTTTTTTTTAATATGTGAATTAATTGGTGAATTACTATATCTTCTAATGTTTGATAGATTCTATACTCAAATAAAACAAAGTTAAATATTACGGTGCCGACATATACAAGTCTTATACGCAACATATTTTTTTTCTAAAGTTAATAGCAAGAAGAAGGCCGTCATCATCATACTTTGAAACAAGTATTGTATGTGAATATAAATTTTAAAAAAAAAAAAGTTTCTCAATCATATGTCACTCTAATAATAATCATAATAATTCATATATATATATATATATATATATATATATATATATATATAAGTTCAAGAGATATAAATGATAATTTACACAGAATTGAGTTCATAGCTTTGATTATGTTGCAAAATACTTCGGTAATCTAAGATGAATACATTAAAACTATATGTTCACATGTAATGTATCGATAATGACCGTTTTATATTTTTTTACTATACGCGTATCGTTTAATGACAATTATTATATTTATCAAATTGTTCATTCAAACCAGGCGCCGTTTCATGACTTTAAATATTAATGTATTCTGTTTGTTATTAATAAAAGCAAGCCAAAATTTGAAATCAGTAAACGGAGTAAAGTAATACGGCGAGTACACCCATATCCCGAAGAACAGTACCTTATTAAACGGCTCTTGGCTGTGAATTGCGAACGCATTAATACCAACCCACCGCTCCCAATCGTCTAACCTATGGCTGGCTAGTGTTGGAAGTAAACAGTAAAAATGACAGAATCACAGTTAGTTTGTTCTAGCTTTCATTTAGCTTAATATTTAAACGGTATTAACAGTTAAGTTATCTAGTGGTATCACTAGAATTCGAAACACTTGGTGCTACGAAGTTGGCGGATACTACAAGTAGTAAGTTCAAGGCGAGTTATAAGGCTCCGAGAAAGTTATTCCAGACTCTGCAATAAAGTATGGTTACGGACAAAAAAATCAAAATGTTGTATCGTTTGCCAGCCGAAAACACAAAAGACTTTTAAGTCAGTGGCATTTGAAGTGCATGTTATTAACAAGAGCCTCAGATCTTTACACGACTCATATAACCAGTCTACATATCATTTTCAGTCCAAATATTGGCAAATCTTCATGCTATACCCCCACATACAACTTCTAGTTTCTAGCTTTCAGTCTATTGACTTAAAAAAGTCTGTTAATATAGGGTTAGGTGTGTGTGTTTTTTCATGCTGCTGTTTGTTTTATTTTTTCCCAATAAAACATTGGTACCACGCAGTTCTTTGAAGGTTAAGACCAAATATATAAACTCTCATTCTTTATATATCACTTGTGCCATTATTTCTCTCTCTCTACTTCGCCTTCTTTTTTTTTTTTTTTTTTCGTCCTTTCTTTCTCACTTGTTCTTTTCAATTTTTTTTTCCCCCTTTCTATTTTCAATATCTTTGATCGCTCTTCTTCAGCAACACACTCGTTTATCGCGTTTTTATTTTTAAACAAATTTAGATATATATATATTTATGTAAATAGCGACATACGATCACAGAAAGGACACTATCATCTATTTTCGACTTTGATTGCGATACGATCTACATTTGGACTGAACTATACAAAATAACTACAAAATGAACACAATACTATATTACATTTTTTATCTCGTTACTCTATATTGTAGCAGTGCTCTGGGTAAGTGCTTCGGAATGAAAAGGTAGAAAAAAGACAAAAAAAAGTTCGATATTTGCTAACGTTTGTTCTCAGCAAAACCAGCGGTTCTTGAAGGAAACATTCAAGCTGCCGCTTCCTTGACTGCGACAACCACATTCTCAGGGGAAATTTTAAAGGCAAGAGCAGTTACAACCACAAAATCTTCAACATCTACAGAAATAGCTGTTACTACTACTTCATCTGCATGGCCTACATCTGTTTGGGTAACCGCCACTATTGCTGGTGTTCCCACCGTCTTTCTTTCACAATACGATCAAAAATTCAAAGCTATGTACACAACTATTTCTACGCCCAAGTCTGGCAGTATTGGACTAGGCTCTATATCGGGTACAGTGGGAACTGTCAAGCCGTTAATGGTCACCACTATCACTACCTCAAATTAATTATAGAGAGTTATTAAACTACACGAACTGTTCATATACACTATTATTTTCATTTTTTTTTTTTTCCTGTCACTTTTCCTATTAAATATCATTCTGTCATGCTAATTCTAATTTCGTTTTGTTAAGTCTGTAAGCAGTTGTCATGCATTGAGGAGACTCTAGATTTGAAATTTTCAGTTTAGAGCACTTGAGAAAACTTGTTGTAGAACTTCACTAATATTATGCCTAATGGTGAAGTCTAAGCGAGTATAAATGTTCAAGACTAATTTTATATTAGTTGAATCATAATAATGGTCCAAGTTCAAAAAATAATAACATGAACTAAAACATGATGTTTTTGATTTAAATTTAAATTTATTAAATGAAAATTATAAATAGTCAAGTTATTATTTATATTGTAATTATATATATTGTAATTCATCTAAATATAAATATATATATATATCTAAATATATATATAAAAAGTGAGTATCCTACTACTAAATACAATTTTATTTTTTTAAAAAAAAACGCTTGAATTGGAAAGGTCCCAGTCAAAGAATAACCAAACCGTTGAAGACGTACCTGAAACAAATGTGTAGAAGGTATCATTTTTAAGACTTTAAAATTATTATTATTATTTATATATATATATATTCATTTTAATTTTGATTTCAATTTTATATTATTCTAGGTATAAAAAAAAAAAAAAAAATCAATAAAGAGTAAATGATTTGTTCTTATTTGAAAAATTTTGGTGATGTCATCATTTTATAATCATAGTATAGCACTAAAAAATTATAATAATATTAATAATAACATTACTAATAATAATAGATTTTATTTTATTTATTTGTTTTTTTCCAAAAAGGTGGTAATCTAATCTCATATTAGATTCCAATTAACTTGGCTCTATAAAATTAATATATATATATATATATATATATATGACATTAATAAATAAATAAAAATCTTTAATAGTTGAATAAAAAAAATAATAATAAAATTCAAATATTCAAGAATGAATAAATAATCTTTTTTTTTTTTTTTTTCTTAATATATTTATACAATATTATTTTTTTTTTTTTTTTTTTTTTTTCCATTCAATATATACGTTTCAATTTTTAACAACATAAAACTAATGATAAATATCAAAAATAACAACAACATATATTATAAATATCAATTGAAACCATTTAAAAAAAACAATTCAATTAATCTTATGAATAGAAATCAAATATACATAATAATATTCATAATAATATTCATAATAATATTCATAAAAATATTCATAAAAATATTCGTATATATATATAAATTTTTTCAAAGTAAATAAATTACTATTTCCAAATTGGGAAATTCAACATAATCTGGCTCAAGTTTTTTTTTTTTTTTTTTTTTACCTTTCTTAATCTTCTATTATATATTTAAATCAAGTAAAATAAAAATTCCAACTGTTTGTTTTTATTTTTATTTTTATTTTTTTCAAGATCAAAAAATTTATAATAATTTTGAATATATTTCGAAAAAAAAAAAAAAAAAAAAAAATTAAATGTTTATTAAAATCCATATTGATTATTATAGCTATTTTCTACTTTTTAGTCTCAAAACTCCACTACTTTTTGCCCTTTTGAGTACTTGTTGATCTTCTCTCTTCCAATTCATCATGTTATCATCTTCCATCTTCCACTCTTTTGGAATTGGTGGGACTGGAGGATCACACACCATAGATGTCTGATCTCCTTCCCCGTAATTCCCGCCTCGAAGCGTCATTGATGATGTAGACTTGCGAAGTGGCAGCTTCCCTATCTTTGTGGGTGAAGAAGGATATTTCTGCGGCAGACTTGATGAATGGGAAAACGCACTTTTGAAAGTAGACTTGAAATTGGCCGCGCTAAGCTTGAGAAAGCTACTACGAGGTGAAGGATTAGCTGCTTTCTTAGGCGTTGTCGACTCGGATTTAGATATTACAGGTGTGCGGGAGCTAGATGTGAAATCAAAACTGGTATGAGACGCAGAAGGCGTGGTATTGGAATGCGTGTTTGCAGAATTGGGATACGTACTGGAGTGGCTAGACTGGAGCCTGACAGGACTAGAATGGTACTTTTGCTTCACTGAATACGACGGGTTCAGCGAAGCAGCAGAAGTAATCCCAGAAGACCTTAAAAACTCAAATCCAAACTCGGATGATGCCTCCATTTCACTGCCAAAGCTGGTGCTTTTTTTCATATCAGCTTTCTTCCCGCTTCGTTGCCTACTCATGCCCGCTCGACTTCCCATTTCAAATCGTTCTATCCTAGCCATACCCAGCTTGGATATGATTTTGCGCCAGTGAGCTTCGGCCTCAATCCGTAGCCCACCGTCGTGGGCCATTAGTAAAACCTTCTTGACTAGCATATCATATCCATCTACATCCATAGGATACAGAATACGAGCAACCTGGGCATCGAATGGCGGGATGTTGAAGCGTCTCACTTTTGAGAGATTACGCACTTCTTGCGGCGAAAACTGATACTGAGATCCTGATAGATAGTGCGTGCGGCGAGAAGAGAGGCGGTTTGAAAAGCTGGGTGACTTGGTAGAAGTAGCGATACTAGCGCTTGCATTACCATCACCATTATCATTGCTGTAATTCTCAACTTTGGCGTTGTCATCATCATCATCATCATCATCATCATCATCATTAAGATTACAATTTCTATTGTCATTACTATTATTAGTATCATGGAAACTGCTACTGGTATTTGGGATGACATTGGGACTGGAGCTGGAACGAGAAGGAACAAGTGATAAAAACTCAGAGACAAGAACGGCAAATCGCGGTGTGTCAAGAATTAAATCGTCAATATCCTGGTTACTGGCTGGTTTGGTGTAATCAAAAAACACGGGATCAGATTTTCTAGTTTCAGACACGTTTCCACGCCCAGAGGTGGCAGCTGCTGCAGTATCCAACTCAAGTAGCATATGCGGTGACGAGTCCAGCTGCCGTTGTTGTTGTTTTTGTTGTTGTTGCTGCTTCTGTGCGTGAAAGTAGGGCGAGGACGCCGTATGAGTGTCTATTTGAGTGTTAGTGTTAAGCTGCAGACCCGGCCGTGTGTGGGTGTTTTGTGGAGGTGAGTATAAGTTTTGCGGCGAGGAGTATAATGAATGCTGTTGTGAGAGAGATGGAGAATGAAAGTTCATATGTGATGGAAAGCTATCGATATGTGAATGTGATGGTGATATAGGTTGTAAAATAGCTACTTTTTGACCAGTTGAGATTGGACGTTTTTGCACAAGATTGTTTAGTTCCAACATTTCAAACTCCACTGTTGCTGGAGGTTCAAGACAGGTATTTAGGTTGGTGTCTATTTTTGACATTGTTATGAACTCTGTGCTAGAAGCTGCGCTGGAAGTTGTTAAGCTGGAGGTTGTTGAGCTAGAGCTGGTACTAGATACTAGACGTGTAGGAGAGCCTGTATCTATATCGTCTGTCAGCATTGAAATCAAGTCGTCTATGCGAGCACGTACGTGATGGAGTTCTGTTGATGATACATTTGCAAGATTGTTTCCAATCATTTCCATAGTTTCACTCATTGCAGATGTTTATATATATATATATATATATGTCTAAACTTTTCAAAGTGTGTTTAATTTGTAAAGACCTAGATATTCTCTCTATATATGGTCACAAATTTTCTTCTTTTTTTTTATATAACTCTTGAGGCTTTGATATTGAAGCCTGATTTTAGTAATTTCAGTACTTTCAGTAATTTTTTTTTTTTAAAATAGTAATAATGACGAGAAAAAAAAAAATAAAATAAATAAAATAAATAAAACAAAGTCTTTTCAAAAGGTAGATATCCATCAAGTCTTATACTAAAGGTTTTATGGCGCTGAAATGCTTGCTTGTTTATGATCTGTGACGGTGGGAAGCCTAGACTTTAACAGGGACAATAGTCACATCTTCAAAACAAACCAAAGTCTATACATACTGTATTATTGTATTGTCTCTTTTTTCTCTTTCATACCAATTTTCGGTACCACAATTATACTTATCATTTCTTGAAATTAAAAGATGAAAAGAAAGAAGGCAAAAAAAGTCCTCAAAGTCCTTATAAAGTTCCCTTTTTAATTAATCAACAGATATTTGAGAACTGATTTGTACGATTTACATGGTTATGAGTCCCAAGGTCGTCTCCTTTGCAGATTATCAAACACAAGTTTCTACGCTAATTGTAGCTACTATCAAATTCGATATGAGGCTGGTATATGGAAGAAGGTTATATATTGATATAATCGAGTATAATCTTTGTCCTTCACCACCAGTCTTTGTTGATTTTTGTTGTTGTTGTTGTTGTTGTTGTGGGTTCTGTAGTTCTATACACAAACACACGCTTTTTATCTTTTGCTATACAAAAAAAAAAAAAAAAAAAAAAAAAAAAAAGGTCAAGTTTCCAACCATCAAATTGTTACTGTCGAAAAGACCAATACAATATACAATATCCCGCATGTCCCAAACCGTTAATGTACCGGTACCGGCGCTTTTGTTGCCTTGTCCGGGTCTTCTTTATAATTGATTAAAATGTAAAAAAATTTTTTTTTTTTTTTTCATTGTATAATTATTTTAAAAATTAAATTTCATTTTTATATATATATATATATATATATATATATTAAAAAAAAAGATATTTAATCATTATTAACATACAAGTATATATAATGAAGGCGTTGGCCCGACAACATAAAGTCCCAATATAAAATACACAAAAGTCCCAATTTCATCGTCCCCACATATTTATAATCAAATATATATATATATATATATATATAAATTTTTATAGAGTCAATTAAAATTATCAAGATGAAAATTATTTCAAGAAAATAAATAAAACCATGGAAATATTGGAATATAAAACTAATCAAATTTTTATATAGTTTTATTTAAAAAAAAAATATAAAAAAATATAAATAAAAACGACAGCAATAACTTCCCATTAGGTCTGAATAGGAAATAACAATAATAATAAAAACACCAGCTTAAAATAAAGCAACAATCAAAACTTTATTGTACATTGTTAATTGGACGTTTAAAAAAATTTTTTTGTATTTTTATTTTTACATGCTGAATATTAAATTAATTATATAGTAAAAGTTGACTTTTAAATGAACTTTTATAATACTTGAAGAAAAAAAAAAAAACACTCATTCGTGTTGATTAAAATATAATTGATTTCAAATTAATGATTAAAAATAAAGATTGTGATGCATCAGTTGGTTGCTATTGTTCTCTTTTTTTTTTTTTTTTTTTTTTTTTTTGTGCTCTATTTTAGTAGTATAAGAATGTAAGCGATAAAAAAATTATATATAATAATTATCGACTTTAATTCCATTTCTGATTCTACATCAGATATCAACAAGTGATATCAATACTCCAAGTAGTTTTAATACCACTATTCCGGATTCTTGAATACTTTAAATACGTTTTGAATTAACCAATTAATTTATTAAAACTCAAAAACAATGACAAAGTCACCAGCTGTTATATATATTTAAACAAAGGTAGACAATTAAATGAATGAAATAAATAAAATGCAAAAGTGAAGAGAAAATGCTAAATACGAAAAGTAAATACAAGAAACTGCAGCGTATGCTTGATAGTTACCGCTATTTTCGTGTCTTGAATAACATTGATATCTTGGACTTGAGTGAGCCGCTACTTTCTAGTACTTGCCCATGAGACCCAAAAGTAGTGGCAGTAGCAGTAGCAGTAGCAGTAGCAGTAGCAGTAGCAGTGGATGTAGTGGATGTAGTGGGAGAGGCAGTTGTGCTACTAAAATGATGATGCATACTTTCCGCCGTGAAGCGACATGATTCTTCAACCAGCTCCGATTTTCTCGTAATGCTGGGAAATGTCAAGCTTACTGGAGAGTCTGCTGTAAGACAAGTTGCCCCACTGTCTGACGACCACATTGAATTCGCTGCAAGTGATGATGACGACGATGTAACTGACCCGTCCCGCCGAAGTCCCGAGCCTCCGAAAAACGACTCGTTTTCTTTGACAAATTCGGCAACCACATTTTCCACCTTGGCATAATCCTGAGCTCTCAATTGCATGTGGTCCTTACACTGAGGTTGCTGTAACTGGTGATGATGATGTTGAAGTTGTTGCTCTTGGTCGTAGTAGCTCTGGAGTTTAATGTACATGGACTGACGTTGACGAGACTGACTACGCGGTGGTATTTGAGGTGAGGTGTTATAAAAGCGCCTTGTAGAGATAGGCGGTGGTCTTGGAGCTGGACACAGAGGTTGTGTATCCTTTCGAAGTGACCTCGTACGTAGTGGAAGGGTTGTAGTTGAAAAGACTGACGAAGTTGAAGAAGCCGGCGAGGATGGGCTAAGTGCCGGACATGAGAGCAGTGATGAAGGTGTGCAGATCTCGGACATGATTGGGATATTATTATTATTATTATTATTTACTCTGAGACGGTGGCCAGTGATGGCTAAAGAAGGAAACGAAAGAAGTGAGAACGAAAGGCAGTATGATGGCTGAATAAAAATATAGATTCAAAAAGAGAGAGTAGAATGATTTGACAAATATATATATATATATATATATATATATATATATTTACAATAAGAAACCGGCAAATCCAAAGTAGAACGGTAGAACAAGATGGAAATGGAAGGTTTATATGCGTTACAACAAGGCTTCGACTATTTTGGCTTTAAACGTGTGAAAAATAAATTACAGTAGTATACATAAGAAAAAACTTTATCAGCTTAAAAAAAAAAGAAAAAGAAATGACAAAACAGACGCCTATAGTGGTTTGGTACAGTATAAATATATTAAAAAAAAAAAAAGCATCCGATCTGGTCACGGCTCGCAGAAGCTGCGACTCTAAATCTGCCTTACGACTTGGGAACAAATATTAGCCCTGGCAAAAGATAGCAGGGGAGGCAAAGCAGCAAAATGTTACGTAAAGTAGCCAATCACACATGCCAAAAAAAATAGAAATAATATATTAGACATGAAACATATAACATAAAATATAATATATGTAGAATTAAACATCAAACATAAGACATTGAATATCAACCTAGAAAAAGTCTTTTCCAGTCCTTCGAAACTCGAAGCTTAAGGGAAATAGAATAGATTGTACAAGATTTACAAGTAACCAAGTCAAAAAACAAGTATTCATAAGCTTCAATACTTTCACTCACTTACTTTGCACTCATAAAAAGATCAACCAAATGTCTCCAATATATATATATATATATATACAAATGCCTGCAATCCAAGAGCATCGTCGCGTCTCCACCGTCGGTGCACGCAATGCTCTTCGGTTCGATCCAGGCCCCCCTTCATATTGATCCCTCTCCTCCTTGCCCAGCGATTTCCGCCAACCGATTGATTCGGACCAAATGTCTTCAGTCCGAGATTGATCGCAGACAAAATAGTCTGGCGGACCACTCAGATCACATCGTGTCACAATTAAAGTACATGCATATCTTCGCTTTTTGCTCCTTCATTATAAGCATCAAAAGCCCCCAAAATATACAATAAACTGATGGCATCTGATCTCACGCTCATTTCAGCGTGTAAATACCTTCATCCAACACCTAATTGTTCCAGTAAATCAAGTATGTCTAGTAGATCCAGTAGATCAAGCAGACATAGTGAGGCTCGAGATCTTCGTACATGCGTATTCTCACGATCTTTCATACCTGAAGAATGAACGCCATTCCATTCTGAACATTTTCGACGCAATGTAAAATAATCAAGGGCCGTCCATACCATCTAAGTTTCATGATTCATTCCAACCATCAAGGATTTATTTCAACTTGATGAATGATGAATGATGAATGATGATGATGATTAAAAAAAAATACTAGCCGTGAAATTATCGGTTCTAAGGAAACTTCTAGCTATACTTGCCATTCAACTCAGATTCTTGATAACTTCATCGCTTAGTACTTCGTAGTCCAAGACGGCTCCCGATAGACCTTAAAACTGACATGCTCTTACTATGCTTTAGCTCCGGTCGTTGCTTTCGGTCCGTTCCGTTTTCACTTCCATTGCCATTTCCACTATTACCACTCCTATCTCTCCCTTCACCTCCAATACCACGTCCCGTTCGATTTTCCTCCGTACCACTACTACTACCGTCACGCTCGACGGCGCTTTTCGGCTTGCTAAACATTCGCGAAAACTTGCGTTTGGGCGTACGCTGCACCATTGATGCCGTTTTACTGGCCATAGTTGCTGCAGCTGTGTTCTCAGACCCTGTCGTCGCCGTAGCTACACGTTCTTGCAGGCTCAGATTAGCCAGCGACTTGACTGCCCGTGGCCCTGTGAGCCCTCCGGGGCTTCTCTCGCTTCTGTTATTATAGTTATGTTTATAGCTGTGGGTACCACTGCCAGGATTGGCGCCAGTGCTACTTCCACCACTACTAGTGCTAGCGGCTCCAGGGGACCGCAGAAACGGACTGATGGCGGAGCTCGCAAACATCGACTTCTGCCCGCGCAACCGTGGAGTCCGAAGTCCAACGCTGCTGCTGCTGATGCTGCTGGCCGTAGTAGGATCCAACGTCGGAGCCAAAACGGGCTTGAACTTTGGGAGAAGTAGTAGTGTGCCGTTACTTGCGGACGGGTCCGGAACCGCGGAGCCAGACGTAGCAGACGATGCACTAAAGTACGAGGACGTGCGAGAGTGCCGCAGGCACCCGTGGTCACTTGTTGATACGGTGCTAATTGACGACACACTCGCTACGTGAGACCCGGGTCGGGTCCTTATGCATGCAGGGTCCAGAAATGGATTTTCCAGCCGCTTACCCTCTTTTTCATCTTCATCCTCTTTTTCTTTTTGCTGCCTTCGAAATTGCTGGCTATTTTGCTGATTATAATAAAGATTATGATGATGGTGCTGCTGCTGCTGCTGCTGTTGTTGTTGTTGCTGATGCTGTGATTGTTGTGGAGTTTCATTACTATCTATCATAGCTATTTCTAGTTGCTTCCGCGAAGAAGTTACCTGTGCTTCAGCAGCTGCGACTGCATCTAAACATCTTTGAATTTCCATGTCTTTACGCTTCTTTCGTGCCAACCGACGGTCTACTTCGTCCTCTAGTGCCATATCCAAAACCATTCCAAACTCACGCGAGCTGCGCCGGTTCAGGGGCGGACTGTTTCCAGTAGCAGTGACAACCAAAAATGTTTCAGGAGAATTCCCCCCAGGACTAGAGGCTTTGACAACCTCCTGAGGAAGCGGCGGAAGAGTTTTGTTTAGTTTATATTTGGAACGCTCGCGAGACGACATTAAACGGGAAGTGGAAGACGATTTGCTAGTAGCCGCTGGGTGTCGATGACGTTCGTAGCTACTGTGATTACGGCGTCTAGTAGAGTCCGAGTCTATATGCCCTACGGGACAGGATTTGGCGGATCGCATGTCGATGCTAGAAGCTATTCCTGGGTGCTGGTGATTCAGTCGGTACAGTAGCCTTGAGCTGCTACTGCGGGTCGAAAGTCGTGATATTGGTCGATACTCAGACACATTGTCTTCCTGCACAGAGGCTGTTGACCCTACTACCGGTGGAGGCGGCGCTTTACGTGGCGGAGATGTAAACTTTTCATGTGCTGTGGGTCGTGGATAGATACTATTGAGCAGTGCAGAGTGTCGGCGGTAAGCATCATGGTCGAGAACTAGCTGTGACATTGTCGGTGCGGATCTATAGTGTAGAGCTAGTTTTAATTTTTATTATTATTTTTTTGTGTGTGTGTATTGGTATGCCTAAAATGATGTAAAGAACCTTTAAAACAGCAATCGTCCTAAATGGATCAGTTCTTTTCTCACACTGCCTACTTTGTCCTGATCTATAATGAATCCGAAATAATAATTAAATAAATAAGTAAGATTAAGTAGAGTGTAAGAAAGAAAACAGAGGAACAACAACAAAAAAAAATAATAATAAAAATAAAAAAGTAGTAAGAAAGAAGAAAAAAAAAAAACAACGGATAGTTGGATTATTTTACTTTTACATCTCACATTCTATTTTTACTGATATCATTAAACATATTACAGAAGTCTTTCTTTGTGAACAATCGAATATTATTTTTCCTCGTGGTCAGAAATGCGTGTACTTAGAGTTAAAACTTCTTTAACGTTTCCACAAATATATATCTGAACTTTCAGACCTTTTCCCTTCTTCAACTCTCATGTATTTCTATAATTTCCTGTAATCATTATTATTATTATTATTATTATTATTATTACTATTCTTTTTGTTTTCTTTCTTTCATTCTCTCTATGTTGATGAGAAATGGTAGAATAAATTTGTTGATAAAAAGAAATGAATAAAAAAAGATATAAAATAGACATTGAAGAAATAAATTGATAAAGTTTACACTTCGAAACATATACACAAACTTAATATTCTAACTCAGGCACGCCAAAAATAAAGCTATTCAGCGCTATTGCCTCTTCATTTATCCCCCTCCAAATACCACTTGCGCTCACAAAACAATGTTTCTTGTTGTTTTCATATAATTTGCCATATTTTTTTTTCTACCTTTTTTTTTAATAACTATTAAACACAAATTGAATTGATTTTTTGTTTTTGTTTTGTTACTTAAATTATTGCAAAGACGTCGCAAGAACTTTGGTGGAATTCTATTCGGCAAAATGCCCCTTTTTCACCTTCCCTTTTAGACACTGTACGGCTGCTGCAGTGCGTGAAACTGTGAGCCAAACAAAGTTATCTTTTTGCCAGTGTCTACAGTTTAAAATAAACCGTAGGATTTTATATACATTGTATGGTTTCTACGTATGATATGTTTGTACAAGATAAAACAAACGAGGAAGAATAGCAGGAATGGTGGGTTTGATAGGGGGAATCTTACTAGTTTCTGTGGAAGAATGCTTTAAAAATGCAACTAGTCTCCACAAGCACGCAAAAAATTTTAACATCCAGTTAAGAAAAGAAAGAGTATGTGTAAGATATCTGAGAAAACAGAAACCTATATATTGAAAGAAATGAAGGATCCCTACTGTGAGACATGCCCTGAACTTTGATTTTAATCCTGTTTAGATTACGACCCAGGTTATCGCTTTATACTAGATAAGTTAGTGCCATTTATTTTGTTTGGCAGCCATTAAATACCATCTAGTTATATGACAAACATGATATTTAATAGGCATCTTGAATTAAAACCAGGAAAAAAAAATGAATAATTTGCATCTCGTTTCTTTAAAAAAAAATGGTTTATCTACGTCGCATCCATTATTAAATTTAAACTTCAGCTCTCGTCGGCACCATAAAGTTTCGGCCACTCGCCAAATCATACTTTTTTGAATTATTATTATTATTATTATTATTATTATTATTATTATTATTATTATTATCTTAATTTTTTTTCTCTGTTTTAATCGCTTACGTCGTTGCGGTGCGCTGACGTTTAGTTTCAAGATATCATTTAAAGCTTTAAAAAAAAACACCAAAAATACTATATTTATCAAATTAAAGAAATAATACCATAATAAAATTAAAAAGTGTCAAGTTAAATGGAGGTATATAATATAATGGTAAAAGAACGTTTAACGGATCTCTGCACTGAGGTGACTTCAAATACTGTGTAGAAGCAACTTTGCGCGATTATCTCCAACAGCAGCAGCAGCAGCAGCAGCTTGGAAACCATCAAAGACATTTTATTATTGTAGTTATTTTTTGTTCATGAACAACAAGTTACCATCGTCGAAACAGAAGGTTTTAGTCAATTCCGCCATACAATTATTCATATAAATTTACTTCAATAAATGTTCCATATATGGAGAATAGACTTAAGACTTGCGTTTGACAGCTAAAGTTTTGGTCCTGCGTAACGTAGGGATAAAAGTATGTCTAGGGGCTTTGAACAAATAGCATATTTATACTCTTAAATGAAACTAAATGGCATAAAAGGAGCATTTGACATAATCATAATTGGTTGTGTTGACTGCTATGAAGTTTTATAAACACAAAGGAGTTGTTCCAGATGTGAGAATGCACAAGTCATTAGTGTAAGAGAGTTTATTCAGATGCATGAAATTCAACGGTGCTTACGTATTTTGCTACAAAACACTGCATACAAAGAAGAACGGTAGAAGCGGTTTAAAAAAAAAAAAAAGAATCAATAAAAGAGCATATGTTGTAAAAATAATAATTGAAGAAATAATAGATATATTTATTTTACAGCTATCGAAATAGTTTTGACAAATCAAATATCCAAATAAAAGTATTGTTATTTATAAGTATTTACAGTGGAAAAGTGTATGATTTTCAATATACAATAGCCAGAGTTGAAAACTTACATCTTTATATTGGTTCTATCTGAATTTATCAAGATTAACCAAATGAAAGATTGGCAGGGTGGGCAGACAAATATATAACATTCTGGGTCCTTAGCATGTTCATTATAATGTAAATCTTTATTAACTCAAAACAAAAATTTGAAATATTGTTCAAATGTGTTGAAATTTAGCAATAAAAATACATTTAGAAATTTAAAAAGTAATGAAATATTCAATAATGCTTGTTGTTAAAATACGAGTTTAATTCAAAAGTCTGAATCAAAATTTTGTAATTTTTCAGGAACCAAAAATTAATTAAGAACAAAAACTTTTTTTTTTTTTTTATTCAACTAGTATAAAAACTTACTCTAACATGTATGTTAATTTATAATGAAAAATTCAATTACCTATGTGAATAATAAAAAGTGATAAATTAGCTATGCATGTTGATAAAAAAAAGATAGAAAAGAGATACTTTATTAAAAAAAAAAAAAGATTCAAAATAATGAAAATAAAAAAAATCAACAAGGTAAAAAGACTTATATTTTTTTTTTGTGTGTGGCAAAGTTAAGTGATATTAACAAAAGCTTACAATTGATAATGATGTTAGGAAAATTTAAAAAAAATAATACTTAATAACAGTAGCACAATAGTGAATATTTATATACTTGATAATTGGAATATATTTTCAAATGTTTTATTAATTAAAAAAAATGCTTTAAATCTTGAAAAAAAGGCCATGTAAATTTTGAAAATATATATCTATATATTTACTTTTTTAAAAAACAAACAAATAAAGTCTTATTTTTTTACTGGGGTTCATTATACTTCAATTACTATTCAAGGAGATTTTTTATTTAATTTTTGATACATTACATTATTTGGATATTGTAAAATATAAAACAGTTGTAGCTGTTATAAATTTTGCAGAAACAAAAATCCTGTAAAATATAAAACTTATTATTTTTTTTTTCAATTTAAAAAAGTATAAAGCTTGTAAATTTCAAAAATTTAAGATATAATTGAATGTACCACAATAACAGAATAGATAATCAATAATAATAAATAATAATAAACAATCATTTTCTTCATGCTTTCAACATGTGTATTTAACAATCCATAGAGAAAATTAAATTTAATCAACTATTAACGTCTATTTAAATTATATATTTTCCCTCCATTCATTTCAAGAAACACAAAGTATCAGTATTTTTTTTCTGAATAAAAACGATAAATAATGATAATAATAAAAAATTAAATCATAAAATTGGTACAATTATAAATATAAAAGAATATAAAAGAAACCAAAATATATATATTCAATATATTTTTTTCAAGTACAATATCAAAACTTCTTTGCCACTCTTAGAATAGCTAAGAGCTCTAAGAAAAAAAGAGAAAAAAAAGAAAAAAAAAACAAGACATGATTACATGGCTTGATTGTAACTGTTTCCACTTTTTACTCATTCCAAATGTATTTTTGCTATTTTCATCAAATCAATTCGAACCATTAAATTAGTTCTCCAAATTCCATTTGATTCCTTCCACATCCATACATCGTTCTCAATTTTTGTTTCTAGTTGACTTAGCTCCTGTTCTTTTTGTATAACCTCGCACGCATTCAGAATTTGCGACTTTTCCAACCTATTGACCGTCAATGAGTCAGAATCTAGATTGTTTTCAACAAAGAGATCAGAAACCAGTTCAAGTGCTGTTTTGTTGGATATACTATTGGTTTTATCAAAGAGATACTGACAAAGTGCTGAAGTGCGGAAATCATGTTCATGCAGTGAGTACAGCTCTGTCTGCATAGCACGTGGAAATTCAGCGTGAATAGTTAGATACCTGACTGTAGTATGTGGAATTTGCCGACTGCAGAACTTGAAAATATCTAATGTATCAAGAAACTCAAAGGGTTCGAGAGTAACTGAAACTGTACGTGCAGAAGAACCACAAACATCAAGACTCAGCGGTAAATAAAATGGATGATGCATGTTTCGATGATGCTGGAAACTACTTTCTTTATAGCTTTCGGAATTGTAAAATTGAATATGCAAAAGTGGAAAAGGAATGCTAAGATATGTGAGAATATACTGCCGAGTTGAAAGACGACAAAGAGACTGAAAAGTAAGAGTGTCGAGACTGGGTGTGTGAGTTATAAGAAAAGATAAAAGATGCATTTTGTTAAATACCCAATCTTCTAAATTGTCTGTGGTTCCATTGAGATTAGCATCAATGTTGAGAATCTCCAATTCAATCAGCGATGGTAAATCAGATACAATATTTTTATCAAAATCCAGGTCATTCAGCCTCAGGGTTTTGAGCTTAGATATGTCCACTCCGTTAAAAACAGAACTGGCCGTGAACTGTAGTGCCCTCAAATTTGTTAGGCATTGCAAATCCAAATTCAAGGAATAATTAAAATCACGAGCTTCCATGATTTCTATAGAGTGTCTATTGAAATTCAAAATATCGTTGATAACCCTCGAAAAGTTCCAAGCAGCAAGCACTGATATCCAGCACTGGTCCCAGCAGCTGATCGCCAGACGCTTAAGGATGCCTTTGGCCAGGCCAGCGCGAAGTCTGTTGAGAGTTTTTGGATCAAAGTACGGCGGGATTATCAAGTGCAAATCCGTGATACGATTGAGAAATGCTGTTGCCAGGAAATCCAAATTGAATGAACAATAAAGCGTAACCCGCAGATCTACATTAGTAGGTAACAAATGTATTATCTTTGCTGCAAGATTTAAAAATGTGTAAAGTTCAAAGTCCTGTGAATCTACACTGATGCTCTTCAATGAGGAGTAGAATAGCTGAGGTTGTGATAGTTGTTGATGCAAGAGAGAATTGGGTGTTTGCCGATACTGTAATTTGTATTTGGTACCGATTAGAGTATACAAGTAAGAACTAGAACTTGCAAATGAGTTCAGATCGCGATTCCAAAATACTGCGTTTTCCATTGATTTTCCGCCTTTGGGTATTTCCTCATTGTGGGAAGCGACGGTATAGCAGGCTGAGACGTGCGAGGGCAGCACGACATACTCACATATTTTGAGAATCAGTTCGTTTGGCAGTTTGCTAAAGACTCCTAGTCCTTCATCTATTCTGGTATCATCCTCTTCAGAAGGGGCTGGTGATGGCAGCAAGCTAGGCTGAAACTCGTCAAGTTTCTGGCACTGTAGATTACATGGCTTTTGAGACAATAACATGATCAGCGGCTAGAGTGAATGGACCGTATGAGCATCAAAAAATTAGTAAAGTAAAATAATAGAAAAAAATAAAAAAAAAAGTCAAGAACAACCAAAGGAAGATCAAAAAAGAGTCAAGTACAACCAAAGGAAGATCCAAAAAGTGTCAAGAACAATCAAAAGAAGATCAAAAAAAAAAAGTGTTTATGAGGAAAGAATAGAAGCAAACAAAGTTGAATAAATGGAAGAAAAAGAGATGAGCGTGGGCCAGGTCTTTTTCCATCACACAAGCCACGATATACAATGTGGAGCTAATTGGCAGTACAAAATGTGCTAATCATATAAAGGTCAGGAAGGATAATCTGCTCTAGTGGTAATAATGTTAGACAATCAGTGTAGAAGCTGCGGTCTAGAGTGTGGCACATAATCAACAGAGAAATGAGTAAACTTTCTCTGATAAAATTTTAGTTGGTTTCTGTTAGCTTCACGTGTAGATGGTAATTAAAGATCAAAGGGCACATTCGAATAGTATGATAAAGAAGTTGTGCCAGCTCTTTTGTTTGACATATGGCACGAATCTATCATTTGGAAATCCGGGGTAATTTTATTATTATTATTATCATTAATTTTAATGTTGATAGGATTATTGCGATTGCTGTGAACTGTAAAATGAGGGTAAGGGTCAGATTTAAGGGTGCAAGGCTGAGCAGTTCTCAAAATTATTGTTCTTAAAGTGGCTTTTTGTGAACAAATATTTTTCATGTATTTAAATATCAATGTTTTAACATTTAATATATATATATATTTCTCTTTCAAAGATTAGATGAATCTGTGTTACATATATTTATCAGAGTAAAAGTATTTTATGAATGAGTGAAGCGCTCATATATACTCTTTTTTATTTTATTTTCTTAATCATGTGTGTACTTGAAAATCTTTTTTATGATGCAATATTTAGGATCTAGACTCAGGCCACTTGTGTATGATGTATACTTAAGATGCTTAAGATACTTGAGATGCTTAAGATGCTTATGACGCTTATGACGCTCATGTTGAATGATATTTAATGTATAATGTATCCTTCATATGTATTAAATGTATGTGCTCTTGCAGAACGCACTCCCAAGCGCCCAAGCACCCAAAAACCGTTTTTTTTTTTTTTTTTTTCATTTACAAATTTCACAGATTCTTTCGGGTGAATTCTGCTTATTTCTATCTTTGTGTTGGACTAAATCCACAACATGTCTGGTAGATACATTGACACTTTCAAAAGTCCAAACAGAAGTATTTCGTTTGCTGTTGCACTTGCTGCTCATTACGTCCTTTTGTGACTCTTTTGTTTGCGAGAAGAGCCGTATTGGTAATAGTAAATACTTGAAAGTACTGCAAAGAAAAATAAAAAATCAGTGACGTTGTTGGTGATTAATTATTATTAATGTAGTAGAGCCATATAGTGAATCCATGGTCCAATAGAATCAAGCAAACTCAAAATCGTCTCTCTTGCCGATCCGGTAAATTTTGTTCCTTCTGAAAACAGCTATTTAGCATTTTACGGTAGGAACACCGCGTGCCGGTACCTACTTCAGTATCTTCTCTATTTGCAACCAAATATGGTATGCTGCATGCCTCCGGAGCAAATATAAATTTTTTGTTTTAGAAGCTTGGCCGTTCCGGAGTTTCCGAGACAGAGTCAAACAGAGACGAGAGCCGCGCGCAAAAAAAAAAAATAAAAAATCAAAAACATTGATGGTTAAAAGTTGGAGAATCTTTGATAATATATATAGAGAGTATAGATGGAGTAAACAGAATCAACATAGTAAACAAAATAAACATAGTAAACAGTAGACAGAAAATCAGTTTATAGTAAACAGTAAATAAAGTTGAGGCATGGTAGCCGCCAATTCACAACATTGACCAAAGCGACCCATTCCATCAGTGGCCGTAGATGTTCCTACTGCGGCGACGAAGACGGCGGCTAGATTTCTCTTTTTTGAGCCACAAATTATATAAAAATAAAATAAAATAATAATAAAAGTTTCTAGAACCGTCGACACCCGATCGGAGCTTCAACGGCTAAGATGCGTGTTTGACAGACAACCATATCCAATGAAAAAAAAAATTTTTTACTTTATATATTACCATTACAGCTACTTAACCGAGGACCCCATAAACATATTAGAACAAGAAGCGAATGTATTATTATTAATATTAAAAAAAAAAAAAAAGTTGTTCAGATGTAGACTAACATGCGTTTGCGTTGGTATCCCCTATATAACCTCGTGAAGTTTTTTATTATTATATATATATGTGCTCAAGAATCACGTTGGAGTAGACTAGTTGCTCGCGCGGGTACATTGACTATTATCCGGAAGCAAAGATAGTTATCATATTATAGTAGAGTCACGGTGGTAGTAGTAGTAGCAGTAGTAGTAGTAGTAGTAGTAGTAATATTCTATGTAGATTGATCGTGGCGGTTTAGATGATTGGCGGTGGATATAAATAAAAGGTATTGAGAATTTTTTACACTTGAAACAATAAACCATGATTAATTACTTCACCACCAAATGAAGGAAATATTATTTATTCATTCATAAAACAAGAATCACTTTTGTACATCATAGTTATGTGTAAAATATCTTGCACTTTGTGTGTTTGTGTGTGTGTCCGTTTGGAACTAGAACGTTATTATCTAGTAGTACGGCTAATTGGTGAAGAAAATTCTGTTTAGAGTGGGTGGACAACAAACAAAACCAGTACAAAACGAGATATGTTGAGGTAGTAGCCATAACGAAATCTGTTTAGCACTAAACAACTGAAATTAACTAACAAGCTTTAAACATATATATATATATAGTTTAAAAAGTATATAAAGATCTTTAGCACTTCCTTGTCGATTATTTTATTTATTTATTTATTTTTATTTTTTTATTCATGAAAAGCTTACATCAATAATTTGAAATGTTTATCTTGCTGCTAAAGGTACATGCTAAAGCAGACTCGCATGTCAAAATGCGCAGATTATGAATAAATCTTAAGCCTCACATACATATATATATATATATATATATGCGATAGACCTATGGGGTGATGTCGACAAAGAGTTTAATGGTTCGATGCTTGATTAAAACTACTTGTTTATTAAAGATTGAATTTATAAAGTGGGCTCATTGAAATGCAGTCTACTCGACCCATTTTTTTCTTCTTCTATTTCTAAATGTTTATTACTCAATTATTTTGATATAAAAATTACCTAGTATATCCTGACTAATATTTCACTTTCACTCATTTAAAGAATTTAAATATATATATATATATATATATAAGTTAAATAAAAAGCATAGACCAATATATACTTCTTTGTTTGATTGAAACCGTGATCCCATTAACTTATTTTACAAAAATATATCATACAAAAGGCTTACTTAACTCCCATCATAGATTACTCTCTATAAAGGTATTTTTTGTGATTCTGTTACAAAGTTTGGGACTGTAAGTTCTTGATATCCATTAAAAACAATTACACATTTGAACTAGTCTTTTTAACTTGACTAGTAATAATAATAATAATAATAATGAAAGGCTAAATCACTAGTTGATTAATAGTTTATTCATTTTTGAAACTATCAAGTACTCCACGATTTATATATATATTTCATTTACCTATTAATTTACTAATTTTTGATTAATTATTATTCGATATACGCCAAATCTCTTTCAATGATTTTGTTCTCTTAACACATTGAAATATATATATATATTTTTTTCATAAAACATGCTTTACCCTACAATGATATATAGAAACAATATCAAAGAAAAAATAAACAATCTTATTTACCTTTATTTTTAGTAACTTTTACTTGATTTATAGATTCAATAATTTTGGTCTTAATCTTTAACTGCGCCTGTTATTAATGCATTTTTAAATACCCTAGAGAGATGAATATATATAATTTACTTGATTTGGTGGGAGGCCTGGAAAACCAATTTTATAATATTGTTTAGACAAAATTGGGAGTCTTGAAAAACTTTGTACCTGAGAAGAATAAGAAGAAAAAGTTTTAAAATAGTATCAACTAGAACTAAAAAAAACATTCTTACTAAAAAAAAACAAGTAACAATTTTAAATAAAAAAAATTCCAATCTTTAAATAAAAACGATTTTTAAATCAAGTCGGTAAGAAAGGATAGGAATTAAAAAAAAAGACATGAACTGTATACTAAAACAAATATATATATATGGACTTTATTAAGGTTTCGAAACAGTATAATACATTAAATATATACTCCTATATTTAGGTCTTGATGCTCATATTTACCATTTTTAAACAAATATTAAAAAAAATTAGTCAAATTGAACTTTTAAAATAATCTGTTAAAAGTCAAATGAAAACCCAATTGCCCTTATATTACTCTTTAAATACTATTGATACCAATCATCAAAAGCTACATCACCAAGTAATTAAAAAAAAAAAAAAAAAAAAAAAAAAAAAAAAAAAAAAAAAAACTTGTGTGAAACTGAGTAAAACCCGAGCTTGGTAGAAAAGTTTTAAACCAAATAAATAACTGTCACACAAAAACAAGATTCTACATATTTATTTAAAGGTAAACTCTTGGCTTCAATACTTTAATTGTCGAAAGCAAAAGTGAGAAAGTTAACAAACAGCAAAATAAATTCATATAAACTAGCAACTAATGAATAAAAGGTTTGTACTATTTTATTCGGCGATTCTACAAAAAAAATTTAAAAATTAAAAATTAAAAATTAAAAATTCAATATTAACATGTGAATAATTTCTCTCATTTCGTCAAACTCGACAGTCATGATTTTCAGGAACACGATCAATTGTGTTTCTACCTTTCCTGCAACGTTCCATTAACTTTTCTTTCATACTTATTTTCTCTCTTTTTTTTCTCTAGAAACAACAAACTTATTTTTGTTCATTCAATTTAGTTCTTTAATAATATAACTAAAGCTTTAAAGACTCCTACTAAAATTCTTTTGAACCTACTTAAAATGTAATCATACATATTCTTTTCTTGTCTGTCTAGTACCCATATTTAACAGATTCTATTTTTTTTTCCTTTTCGCTCATCAACACTCACCGCATAATAAACCTATTTCTAATCATATATAACCATCATATATATATTATAAAGCCGAGCTAATAGTACTTGACTTGATTACCGAAAATTAATAATAATAAAATAAATTAATAAAAAAAAACAGGTAAATGAAACAAAATTTAAATCAATCGCTTATTCATTGCTAAACTCATTTTGAATCTTTTTTTTTATTCATTTGGATTTCTATTGTATTCATCATTCCTTTTATTATTAAAACAATGAATTCATATAGTCTGAATATTATTAAAACATTCTGTCAATACCAATAATTGTATATACTTAAGTCTTTAGTAGCTTCATGCGTATAGCCGTACAAACTCATTTTGTTTATTAATGTATGATTCACCTAATTGTTTTTTCTTTCTTTCTTACTTAACACTTGATCCTTATGCCAAACATCTTCTTTATGTTTATTTGTTTGCTTAAGCCTAACTTTCTCTGGTACATAGACTGCAGCGTTAGCAGCAAGGTCTCATGAATCGGATGACTCAGCCGGCCCGACCCTTTCGGCCAATTATCAATTCCCATTCACCGACATCTCCGTTCGAGCAAGAGCCTTGTTCTTGATTTTATTCAATTGTTTATTTTCATCTATATTATAAAAATAGGTAATGATAGATTTACCCCACTACTCTGTTTTAAAACAATAATGAACAATAAGTAAATGGCACTATAGGCCAAGAGGTGGGCCAAATGGAGGGAGGGACAGAGGGAAAAGAAAGACAAACATAGCTTGTAGTTTGTTATGTATGACATTTGAGTCATGATTCATATATATGAAAATTCATTCAGAAAGAAAGAAAGAAAAAAAGGGGAAGAAAAAGAATTAAATATATAAAAGTTAAGAGCATTGAAATTGAATAAAATGCGTTAAAAAACATTCATCGTTGATATATATGTTAGTCTATGCTATGTAAAAAAAAAATAAAGTAGAGAATAATGGAATGGGAAAGAAAACATGGAATATATACCAAGTAGTAGAAATTATAGTAATAAATAATAGATGAAGTAGAGAACAAACAAAAGTCATGAAATCATCAAAGGTCATTAAAAAGAGTATAAATAAATAGGAAAGCCGTCATAGTTATGATTCGGATGAGAGGAAGGTCGGGGTATAGAAAGAAGATTTAGTGAACAGCCAAAAACTCTACACTGTGATTAGTGTAAGCTAGTGTTGATTTGCGGTCTTTCATAGGTGTCAACATGGGCATGAACTCGTATTGACTCTCATCAATTTCAAAATCGTCAATATCTTCATAATCATAATCTGACTCTTCATCATCATCATCATCAGTTTCCTTTTCATCTTCCTCTTCTTCATCTTCAAGCTCAATAATGGAAACCTCTGCAATAGGCTCTAATGGTCTTGCTCCTTGAACCAGGTAAGACTTGGAATCGTTAATGACACTAACACTCTCAATTTGTTCAAAATCTTCAGAGTCTGAATCACTGTCCTGGCAAATCTCGTCTGCAAATCTTTCATCTTCTTCCTCATCGTCAGAGTCATAGTAATGGTTTTCTGTAATGTCCTTTGATAGCGAGTCAAGGAGATTGGCGTGGCTAACAAGCATTCGTAGGTTCAGATTAGCCTTAGAAGCTTCACGATGAAGCTTTGTCTGAACTGTATTGAAAAGCATGTATTTTTCGTTCAAATTCATCATTGTTAATGTGTTGTTGTGAGTGATTTAACAAAATGAAATGTGTGTATTTATGAAATGCAAACTGGCAGTCTTTGTGTTCAAAAGGTAGTATTGTAGAGACTTTACTGTAGGATCGTTGTTGAATGGTGAAGAATGGGGAAGATAATGGAGAGAGAGAAATAAGAAAAAAAAATAAATGAAAAAATCTGGAGGAAATCGCGATTATTTATAATATCCTTCACCGTTCGAGATGGTTAATGAATCACACATATTTATTCATTCGAGAAGAAAAGAAAGAGAGAAAGAAAGAAAATATAAAAATAAAATATAAGCTGAGCGAAAGAAAAAAACATGATTTCTTTTTATTCCATCAGCTATGTTTTTGTTTTTTTTTTCTTGCGAGGAATTAAAAATATCCCAAAAAAAATAATTATAAAATTTTTGACCTTCGTACCCGGAAAAAGAAATATATTATTTAACGGTACTTTGTGATTTATTTCCTAAAAGAGAAAACCAATTCTATTTTATCCTATTTGAGCAATAAATTTAATGCCAATCAAAGTAAGTGCACTCAAATTCATTTCTAGTGTTTATAGTTTGAAGGAGGCTTGAGCAAAGAAAATGAAAATTTAAGTAAGTAAGTAAGAAAAAAATTTTTTTTTTTTTACTCAGAGTCCCGATGTTCCGGACGGACTGTGAAGAGGCACTTTTGTACCGGGGCCGGGTGATGCGGGGACAGCGTACTACTAGACAGCAAATGGCGTTCAAGGGCTACGATGAACAGGCTTTCTTGGTGTGGATGCTTTTGTGGTTGCGATCCCATCAGATGGGAAAATGTAACAATGTAACGGTAGCCTCAGTAGCACTGTCAGCCTCAGGGTCCAAATAACCACAGCAATAAAAGTAAGTCTGTGATCAGACCAACTTCCAATAACATGCGGTAATTCTGAACAACCAATCAAGTACCTTGATCAAGATTCAGGTCTATTACACATATGAGCCATTTGAAATTGTATTGTTATCTTATAAACTTGTTAAAAGCGTATTTTTCCTAATAGTAGAAGGTTTGGTATCAATGTTTGAATAAGAAAACCACAAATACACATATAAAACTGCTACTAAAAGACTCATGCAAAATGGTCTTGTGTATATATCAATCTAGCTTGAGTGGTACCTTTCTTAAAAAGGGATTATTTATTTTGATCGAGGAAAATAAATAAATGAATAATGAAAAAAAAAAAATAAAAAAAAATAATAATAATAATACAGTCTTTGTGTGTCATAGTGACATTTCTATCCTTTTTTAGTTTAGTGTGAAATACATGAAAACAGCGCCGCACTCTGACATCTGGGTTTTTATTTATTTATTATTACCCAAAAAGGCTTAATGCTTTGTTGCCTTAATAGGTTATTCATAAACTTTTTTTTTTTTAATAAAAGCCTGAGTGAATTCTTAAGGGAGGTCATAAAAAAAAATCTTAGATTTAATAAAAAAACAAAATTTCAAAAAGATGGACGAGTCCGGAATCGAACCGGAGACCTTTCGCATGCAAAGCGAACGCGATAACCCCTACACTACACGCCCTCAACTTGAAATTTATTTCATTTATGTGTAGATATTCAAAGTGAAAATAACTAAAATTATGTTTTTTTTTTTTTCAATTTTTTAGTTAATAAAATCAAGATTGATACCAAAAATATGTATTTTTTTGTATATCTATCTGACAAAATACTTTTTCCAAGTAAAATCTTCATATATTTACTTAATGGAGCGGTTCTGTGTTATATTAAAAGCTATTAGACAGAAATCTGCAGGTTAACCTTACCATAGAAAAAAAAATTAGAAAACAAGACCAATTAGGCAGTCCAGTGATATAGTACTTCCAAATTTGGCTTTTTGTAACGTTTATGAATAATAAAATAACCATTACTATGCAATTATCTAACCAGTAGATAGATAGAAAATTTGTTTATTGTCCCGATATCTAGAGGCTATACGAGTAATTAATTATTTTTTTTTTAAATAAAAATGATACAAAATAGAGAACCAGTCGTTAAATCTGAGGTGTTCGGAAGGAATTAAAGAAATTTCTACATGTAAAGGCTATATATTAAAATAGTAAATTCAACTAATGACATACGAAGACATGTGGATCATTTATATATCTCATAAGAATTGATAAAGTAACATTCTCAATGCATTTACAGGTTTTTACTATGAAAAGCGTTGTTTTCACAAACACGAATATAAAAGACTCCTCTAGATTTTTACGTATATCATATTCTAACGAGGCTATATCAATATCAATATATATATATATATTTGTAGTTATTATTAAAATTTAATAAGAAACAGAAAAAATTGTATATCAACATATGACATAAGATCAAAGCTAGTGAACTTTCAACCTATAAAAGTGTGGGATTATTTGGTATGAAAGTGTTGAATTAATACAGAGCCTGAACGAAACAATAGGAAATAGTTGCAGCTTATTTCGATAATTACAAGGTAAAATACTAGAATTGATCACCCAAGGCTACAATCCAACTATTTTTTTTTATACTTGAATATCTTTGTCTATCCTTTATCATATTGATATATATAACTTTTAAGGTGTATTCTATTAAAGGATAGCATCCCAGAAAGATTAACATAGACATATAGAAGAATGACGAAACTCAAACAAAAACACCCCAGATTCTCGGCTTACAAGTTTTATTTCTAGATACATTGTTCTTTCAATAATGTTTTAATAAAATGTAGTTTGTATATATAAATAAATAAATAAATATATATATATATATACATACAAGTGTCTTATAAGACACATTAATGTGTTGTATTATTACTTTCGTGATTCTTTTCGCGTGATCGCATATCAAATGTGTAAGACTTGCTAGAAAACCGGTGGAAATGAAATTAAATGTTTCGACTCAGTATTGTTCCTTTTCTAGACGATGCTTAGAATGTGCTCACCGTGTGACTGATTTGTAGTGTACCGCAATCAAGGTCATGTTGATGCATGTACTGTTTGGTGAACCTGTGCTGTGGCTTGAGTTGACTTTCGTTCAAACTCGTGAACTCGTCGTAGATCATTTTCATATGAAATGATGTTTGTTATCTCAGCTAGCTAAAATTTATAATGTCTACTACTGATGGTAGATAGGACTTTTCCTAGACTTTGGTCCGGACTAAAATCTCATACGCAGATGTATCAGCGGTTTCCCCAGACGCTTTCTCCAACGGTTTAGATTGCTTAAAACGAAAAGCCCCACGCCGTTCGTAAACTTTCTTCACAAACAAACTTTCACTCCCTCCAGTAGCCCGGGCTTTCTTAAGCTCGAGGGAGGCTCAGTTGCCCACCCACACTACTATAACCATTGTCTTACTCTTGATTGTTCTTTCAATTTGCAAAATTTCCAACTCTGGCGAGCAATGAATAAAGCGTTGCGGTGGAGATGTGCCTGGACTGGGTGTTTCCCGTAATGCTCTCTTGGACAGATATTGATATTAATTCATGCGGGATCTTAGTAAGACCTGATGTTTACAACAGTCGTATGTATTTTGGGCAGCACTTTATGACTTTGGTGACGATCCGAGCCTCTTTCTTTTGCCCTTTTTTATAAACACTTTCTCGGTTTCTACTCCAAGAGCCGGTAATAATGCACCGGTCTATTTGCCGGTTTAATAAGAATGCAACGCGTTTCTGTTTTGTATACTCAAGTAAATGGAGCTCTTTCAGGGCATTTTTGCACGCATAGGCAGGAAACATGACAAAAAATGAATAGATGAATAAAAAAATACATCATCCAGTACTAACCAGCCTCTGAACGTTTAAGTTTACTATTTTTGTTTGCATTTGTATTCTCATAATTATTACCATATCTCCCTCTGGAAGATTTTTTGGGCCGGTTTGACTTCCTTCACATGTATATTCCTTATTAATTTTTAAATTTTTAATTTTTTTTTAAAAGCCCGAGCCGAGCACCGGAGGATCTTCTCTTGTTAGTTGCTTTTATGACCGAACGGGTTGCTGGACCTAAATCGGCTGTTCATATGGAATTAGCAAAAAACCTTATTTTCATGTATGTGTTTGTTTGATGTTGTTGTTCAAAACGAGCCTTTAGATTTTGGATTTGTAAAAGAACTCACGTTCTAGAAGACATTTAGATGTTTGCTTCGAGATAGAGAAGAGTCTCACAATATATATTATTAGTCATGGCGTAAACTTAACACTCAGATCTTCAAACAAAAGACTCTAGACGGGTCTGTATTGCATCTGATAATGTTATATAAACGGTTGTTAAGCAGACCAACACTATCGACTCTACATCATTCCACTACCGAGAGCAAATAGCAATTCTTTCAAAGTCTTGCGTTGGAGCTCATCTACCAGACAAAATCTTTTTGTCATGCAAATCACTGGTGACAGCTAACTATCCAGTTCTACACTATACTCCCAAGCCAGTCAACTAGTTGAGTAGTTAGCAATTTTAATTTATCAGCATATGGCCAAAGCTTTTATCACAGTTTTACAATATCACCTGAAGCACTAAAATGAACAAATAAGTACATGATGGATTTTAATTTGTAATATTTACAAGACTATGATATTTGACATCACATTGGGTATAGCATATATTGTTTTGTTTGTATATATATATATATATATATATATGTCGGTAGGTATTGTATACTTAAAGTACAGATTTGAAGCTTTGCTTTGGAAATGGCTAAATCTGGGGATTCAGGGTGCAAGACTGAATTAGGAAGTTGGCGAACAATGTTGAATGGCGGTCCTATTACACTACAAGAACAATATGATGACAACTCTAATGAGTCATATTCGGCTTGAGATGAACTTCTAGTTTTAATAATTCACTATATAAACACTTATGTGTTACAACACAAAGACAAACGCATATGTAAGGGCACTTATTCCATCAACTGGTAGAGTCGTAACTAACTAAGTAAAGTTTAACATGAGATCACAAATTTTCTGATGTCGGATGGCCTGGTGGTCAGTGGTTTTGACTTCATGTGAAGCAAAATTCCAGAAGAACAAACATGTCAAATTTGGCAAGATAGGAAGTGTGCTCGCAAATGGGGCGTTCTGATTATCTGTTTGTCACTGGACTATAGACCACGACTTGCACCACCACCTCAAGAATACATCTTGGACACAAGATATCTCATATTAGCACGGTGCCTTAACCAACATAAGAGGAACAATTTTTTTTCTTTGGTAAAATTGCTCTTTGCCGCAATTACCATTTGCAAACTTTCCCAAGTTGTTCCGGGAAATAGGTCTCAACACCAATACTATTTGACAAAGTTTTAGTATATTTGGGCGATCAAACTGAACTCCGTTCGGATTTCCAGCCTAACAAAATAAAATAAATAAAATAAAATGAATCAATAAATATGTATATATAAGTAATCTGTAAATGTCAATTAAATGTGTCACTTGTCCTATAACTTTAGTGAACTTGTCTTACTATTTCTGTGGCCATGTGTAATTGAATATATATTACACCTTCAATGCTATACATTGTTATACTGATAGCAGTTGTGCATACCCAACGCTATCACTGAGTAAGAAAATACAACCATAGAGAATTGCATGACCAAGATGAAATAGTTTTGCTAGACCGTTAAAATACTCAAGCAAATATATTTATAAACATTCAGGAACAAATTTTAACATTCAGGGTGAGCAGTATATAGAGCTACTGCTTCAAAGTACAAGACTTATTAGGCATACATGTGTTGAACTACACAAAGACAATTAATGACAGGAAAATCACTTCATTTCTTGTCTCTGGTATATATTCCAGGTTCCTTTCGATGCAATTTTAATTTTCATATTCATTTTTTTTTAAATTCTTAGCTTTCAAAGAATTTTCTGGGGATTTTTTTTTTCACATCTAATATAGAATCGTAGTACGAACCCAAGGGATTATCAAGACAGCTACATTGTTAATTATTGGTAAATATATATATATTTAATAATTGCCTGAAGTAGTATTACTTTTCGATTTATTCATTGTTGCATATTTAAAATGTTAACTTGATTATATGTGTATGACACTTAAAACAATCTGTAGATAGTTTAATATATCAAACACATCAAATCTTTATTTACCTTCCATTCGCAATCATTTTTGACTTTATAATTAGTGTTTTTCTTATAACGGCTGATGACTTTAAATTAAAAGAAAAATAATTAATAAATCTACCTTCAGGTACATGGGATCTCTATAGCTTTTGTTTAAAGTTTACTGCGACGCCTTGGACTGAGTGTTCAAATTAACAACGTGGGCATAAAATTTCCAAATCGCGAGCACGCATGCACCAAAGTGTTGATGAATATAATAATTATAGCTGCAACACCAACAGGCGCAAATTTGTATAATAACATCAGTTTCAAACCTTTTATGAATGTCACTTCAAATGGGCAACTGGCTAAATTGAAGATTTAACGGCGACCGTAAAATTGTGGATTTGTTCAAAGTCAGCTATTCAAAATAAACAACATGAACACAGTTCAGAAATTTGTACTTTACTTTAATAACCTTAAATAAAAATTATTTAAAATCAAGCTCATATGAGACCTCATAAGTATAAGTATGATAGTTCTACTATCTACAATGTCAATATAATTTCGATTCATAAATAGAGTGAACTACAAATCATTCAATGTAGCCTAGCAAACGACGAGTCCAAAACGTGCTTATAAAGTCATTTCGTCGAATTTTTTTGAAGTGAGTCTCTAAGCTATATAACAAACAAAATATTCAACATTCCCATTTGATCTTAAGTCACATTAATTGAATATTGAAATTTACCAAAAAAAAAAGTTTGATATTTATTTACTACAAAATCGCTTCAACACATATACTGATAATTAAATTGTAGTAAATTAAACAAAAGTCATCAAGTCATGGCTAAATAATCAATTTTTGGAATTATTACTTTTACTATTGCCATATTTGGTTCTATAATATCATCAATACTCAGACTGCTTGTTATTCTTTTTTCTTATTAATGAATTAAAAAAAAAGTGGAAAATAAGTTATCTAGACTTTTCGGAATTGAAAAAGTATTGAAGTATAATCTTTATAAACAGAAATACAATTTCAAGACTGTTAACTTTTTTTTTTACTAAACCTTTGAAATCGTTATAATATAAATAAATAGCTAAAATATAAAAAAACAGAGATTAAATCAAGAAAAATTCAAAATTTGCTAAATCCAATTTCATCTTGATTTATTATTATTATTATTATTATTATTATTATTATTATTATTATTATTAAATGAACGACTAATGTATGAATTGAGAAAATATTTTAGTATCTATAGAATAGAAATACTGTCAACTTTCAGCAGCATTATAACCCATCGAGTTTTATCTAGATATGCAATTTGCCTAGTTAAAACGGAAATATCCTTGTCTTTTTCATCATTTTAACATTTTGAATATACAAAATGAGCAGAGTAGACCATATTTAAAAATCTTTTGTACATTTAAGTTCTGGATCGCAATATTTATTTGGTCAACCTTTGTAACAACACTGTATAACATAATATTTAATTAATCTGAAATGTAGTATGTAGCTCTGGAAATAAGTAAATGAGCAGTATTTATCATTATATTAGATACAGTAGAGGCAGTTTTAGGTTTTCATAAGCCAATATGAAATAGTTTCATGATACTTACATTTGAATGTGTAACTAACATCATTATCAAAGCCACCAAACAATTTCGCTCATGCTGATGTTACATAAATAATATGGTTGCTACTGTTGATACTAGTAAGCACAGTATTTGTAAAGCTGTTTTATCTGGAGCCACAGTTAAGCTGAATTGCTGTTAAAAATTATATTATTACTTCAAAATCCAACTCTGACTCCAAAGCCAAATATTTCAAAATTTTAAACACATAAAAAGGAGAGCTATGTAGTAAATCAATACTGTCAAACGTATTCTATCTTAATAATAAGAAATAGAAGACCCTAAAACTTTGCTTGTCTGGTTTTGCATCACAACTAAATTTGAATTAAGCCTCTTCTCAGTTTATGACCAAATATTTTGCTATTTATTATTGAACTGAACGTATATTCATGTAGCCTCCTACACTGATTGACATAAAACAGGGCGAAATATTTTTATATTTTCTCTATACTGACAACTGGCAGGGTAAACCGAATTAAAACCTTGCTAACACCAAGTATTGTGCCGTATATTAAATTGCTGATATTGGGGTATATATAACCGAGCTGATAACATCTATATTTCATAAAACACAATAATTACCAACCAGTTTTTAATTTATTTAACATCCTAAACCTCTAATTGTTATACTAAAAACCAATTGCATAGTTCATAAATGACTGTCACTCTTAAACGCGTTGGCTTAAACGAAGTCGAAAAGGTAGTTGCATGCTTTGTTGATGCGTTTTGGGAAGATGGATTTACCAATTATATTAATGGAGTAGATCTCAACCCTGATCACAAAGAGTCGGAGCTTGCCAATGGATTTCGTATTCCAGTATATGATACTCTTTATAGAGGAGGGCATGCCATAGTAATAGAAGATTCCGACTCTCCTGGCGAGTATCTTGGTGCCGCTGTCTGGCTGCCTCCAGATGCAAAACCAGAATCCTTTTTTTCGTCCATGCGGGCCGGTGGTTGGCGAATTTTCTTAAAGTCACGCGAAATACGCAAAAGAATGGTTGTAGAGTTTCTACAACAGTCTGAAAAAAAGAAGAAGTTGCTTATGGCTGAATATAACAATGGCGGGAAGTACTGGTATTTAAACTTACTGGGTACTACTAAAAAAGGCAGAGGAAGAGGATTCAGTAAATTATTAATCAACTATGGAACGGAGAAGGCTGATGAAGAGGAAATTGTTGCATACGTAGAGTCTTCTACAGCTGACAATGCAAAGTATATATATAGCCCTCATGGGTTTGAAGAGGTTGATCAATTGACTATTAAAAATGGAGAGTATCTGATTCCATGTATGATTAGAAAACCCCAAAAAAAGTAATAGGTAGTTTCATATGCTAATATAAATGATATTCAATTACTGGAAATATCCAATTAATATAGCTATATCAAAAATTTGTACGCAAAATACATTATATCTTATCCTTTTATTTTATATTTTAAAGACAGAGTGGAAAGTTAAATATCTACTGAATTAACTGCAAGTAAAATCTTCATACAGCTAAATTGAGTAGTCGTTTTTTACCGTTGAACTTGCACCATCTATAGTTTCTGAATTTTTTCTGTTGTCAGATTGAAAAATAATGAACTTCCATAATTTTATCTTTATTTATAATTATTATTATTTTTCCTTGGTAAAATATGAAATGCATTACAACTCTGCCCAAATACAACTATCGGACTAAAAATACGCCAGCATTATCAAAGATATTGAAGACTATTTATTGACTGCTTCCAGTAAAATCTATAAATCAAAAAAAAAACATTTCTTGAAAATAGAATTTCATCATGCAAGACAATTGATAGCACAAATTCGGAGTATCAGGCTATTGCTTCATTTTGTAATACCGAATATTACTTTAATTCATTCTATTTAGTATTTATATTGATTTTAATATCACCGCGAATAAATCATATTGGAGTATCTTTTTTTTTTTTTTTTTTTTTTTTTAATATTTAGCATATAGTTTAAAGCTCTAAAACTATAATGATATTGGCTTTGTACTTTAAAAATAGATTTCAACAGTTATAACAATAGAGCCATCAAACAAGCCTCAGAGCTGATTTTCATCTTAATATACCTGTGGCAAAGTTTAATATTAATGGTCCCAATTGCAGAGTGATGAAGAAAATACGCAGGAATTACCGAGCCAACATGAAGAATATATACAGAGTATCTCAACATTTCTTATATCAAGTCAGTATGAGGATATGTCACGAGTATATGATAGAAATATATAAAACTATTAGGAAAAAAAATGAACTTCATTTTTGATCATTATTCAGGTGGTTTGTATTGTTTTTTTTGTTTTGTTTTTGTTTTGACGTGTAGACCGAAATGGTTCAACTAATTAGGCTTAGGCTTTTTTATACTCGGTAAATAGATACTTCTCTCTCCACTTTCTCATCTTTTACACTTTCTATCTCCTACAATTTTCTTTCCCTTTATTTTGCATTTTGAACTATTAACTAAAGCTCACTTAACAGTGTAAATATCAAAATTTGATAACCTATGTGTATTCTTATAGCTACTACAAGTCATCCAGAATAGTGAGTATATGTTATTAACTCCAGATTTTCGTTTTCTGTCAATCATGCTAACAATATGGGGTAGCGCGTTTATCGCACTTTCTAACCGGGATGAATATTTCCAAAGACCAACTAGCAGAGCAAAATTTTGGAATCCGCCACACGATGATGTACTAGGACCTTATGATTTAGCTCGTCCTGAACACGGAACTTGGATTGGAATTAGCAAGAAAGGACGTCTTGCCATTTTGTTAAACTTTCATGAGCTTAACGCATCTAAACACAAAGGGCTGATATCCCGAGGTCTGTTCCCTAAAGAATTTTTGGAATCTGATGAACCTACAGAAGAGTGGATTAACAATGCATATAAGAAGTATGGAGAAGAAGGACTCAAGGACTCAGGTGGATTCACAATGTTTTGCGGAGTCCTTCGTCAATCGAAAGTTTCCTCAGATAAAATAGAGCCTTTTGGATTGTTATCTAATAGAGGTGCACCCGCATTAAAGCTTTTTGCATCGGGAATGGTTGATAAAGATGAATCTATTGTTATCAATGATTCAGTTCCTTATGCGCCAACCAATTCGGATATCCGTAGTGATACAATCAGTATTTCTAATTCACAAGTCACTGAGCCTTGGCCCAAAGTCCACCTGGGTGTCCAATCACTTGATGAGATTGTCCATCAAAGTCCTGTTTCGGAAGAACATTTAATAAAACAGCTTAAAGAAATTCTTGTTAAAAATACCTTCCCCTTGGAGATTGCTAAACAAGAAAAGGCTACTGATGATGTTTTTTACCATGTTCGTAAGAGTATTTTTGTTCCTCCCATTAACGTTAGTCTTCCTGATAATAGCGATCTTGGTGACGGAACATACTACGGAACTAGAACAAATACTATTATCTTAGTTTCTAAGACTGGTCATGTTAAGTACATAGAAAGAACACTTCACGAACATGACACTCCAGTGGAAGGATATCCAACTCAGGAATCAGTTTTTGAATTTGACATTGAAGGATTCTCTAGTTAATAATAAAATTTCAGCTTAATAGAAATAATATGGTAAATGTGATTAAATAACGTGTGCATATTAAACACTCTAATCATGATGCTTAGACTTCTTCTTTTCTTTCTTTTCTTTCTTGTCCTTTTTCTCCTTTTTATCTTTCTTTTCCTTCTTCTTTAATGAGTCGTCATGGCTTTTCTTGACCTTTTTTGGTAAAGGTTCTGTGGCTTCATCAGATGCTCTTTTGTTACTATTATCTTGCTTAACTATTTTAATTTCTGATGGGCCATAGCCAGTAGCCCAGTGATGAACTTCTAATCCTTCAATAGACGCAACCTTAGGCTTGGGTTGAATGACCTCATCAAAATTGATCTTTGGAATAGTAACTTCTGGTGTGATTTGTAGATAACGAGAAAAAGTTTTCTTTGATACTTGCAAGTTTCCTTCATCACCACCAGCGGCAAGGAGTTTGACTCTCTTTCGGCTTTCCTTAGTTAATTTTGTGGAATCAGAACTGGACCCTTCAATAGTATAACTCTCGGGATTTTCTGCAATAGCATATGGTTGATCATTTACAGTGAATGGTCGACGATCATATGTGTTACGGGGAAGTGGCAGACTTTTTAATTTGGAAACGTCAAAGTCATCAGGAACTTGAATAAGCCATGCCTGTCGTTTTCCGCCTAAAGCTGTAGGAACCGATTCTAAAGATTTGTTGACTTTAAAACCTTTGGGCGGTGTAAAAGATCTAAAACAACAAGTTAACAATTATAAAAAATAACAATTTAAAGCTCTTGTTATTATTTCAACTTACCTTTCAACATCTGAGTCACTATCAGAATCATATATCACTTCTGGGGTCTGGTATTTAGAGGACATTTTTGATGGTGATCTAGTCTATAAAAAGCCTGAGAAAAAAGAATGAAAAATTCCACCCAAAAATTAAAAACTCCCAACGTTCACAGCCATAAGAAGTATTAAGATATTTGTGTGAGTTCAGCCAAGTTACCCTACTCTACACTTACGGACATTTTGAAGCAGGTAAAAAATCAAAACTTTTCAGAATTTCTGAACTTGAAAATTTCGTGAGCTTTAATTGGATCATCAAGCTATCAACAGCCAGCATAAATCAATGAGTAGCATACTACGACGATCTTTAACTTCGGCTCCAGTGCGTGCTCTGGGGTCTCCAGTAAACGTTATCAGCTCTATTGCATCAGTTCGCCAGATGTCTTCGTCATCAGAATCATCTAGTAACGAAGACCTAAAAAAGCAACGTGACGAACATCTCGAACTTCTTAAGCAATACTACCCTCCATCTTTAATCAAGTCGATTATTGCTGCTGAAGCTAGTGTTGATCCCAAGATGTGGGAAGAACGTCAACCTTCACAAACAGAGTTTTCACCCATTTATACTGACGATTATTCAGAATATGACCCGCTATACGATTTTGGACGTCATGAGTGGGTTGAAAAAGACGAGCCTTATCAGCCTATTCCTCAAAGAATCCCTCCAGGAATCTCATTGGATAAAGACATTCAATCCGGAAGAGCTGCAGCTAGTATCAATATCTCACAACTTCAAGAACTGACCGGTCTTTCTGCTTCCTATATCAATTCGCTGTCTGTCCGTCAGTTGATCTCCAAGCGTGTTGTTAATATGACACGTAAGGGTAAGATTCCATCCTTCTACTCTCTTGCAATTGTTGGTGATCGTCAAGGTAATGTTGGCATTGGTGAGGGTAAAGACTCGACTGAAACCTCTTTAGCTCTTTCTCGTGCCCATTGGAATGCTGTCAAGAATCTTACCTACATTCCTCGTTTTGAGGACCGTACTCTTTATGGTTCTATTTCTCACAAATACCATTCTGTTTTGATTAACCTCCGACCTGCTCCTCCAGGTCATGGTCTTCGTGTTAACCATATTGTTTATGAAATTGCAAAATGTGCTGGTATCAAGGATCTCACTGGTAATATTTACCGATCCAGAAACCAGATGAACGTTGCAAAGGGTGTCATTGAGGCTCTTTCTACTAAACAACAAATTTTGGATGATGTTGCTGATCGTAGAGGCAAGAAGATTATTGATGTTACCAATTCTTATTTCAACTTCTAGATCCTTTCGTCTATTTTGTATGTACTCCATCTGCCCATCTACACCTCCTGTATATAAATTGTTTATTGCTCTTTTGAAATGAAATCAGTTTCTGTTTATTTCTATTTTATTTTTATCCATTTATATCCCAATTAATTATTTGTGCTATATTGATTTCTATTCAACCATTAATCTTTCCCTTTATTATTTATCCCATTTCTTTTAACTTCCGATTTATTTGAAAAATTAGGCCTGAACACCTCTATATCTGATAGGAGGTGGGCCATAAGGCTTACAGGAAAATTCGTCAACATAATAATCCTTCTTTGGTAACTTAGTTAACTGACCAACTGCCTTTACTACAGGTTTCTTTTTATTTTTTTGCTTCTTTTGTTTAAATACAGGTTCTTCCTCATAATCCGAATCAAGAACCTCTATCTGAGACTTTTCATTTCGATATCTTTTGTATAATTCCATGATTTCAGGTCTCATGGCAAATGTCGTATAATCATTGATGTTGATATTAGTAGGCGCAGGAGACACGGAAGGAACACGTTGATAATATGAATTTTTTTCCTCAATCGGGACTGGAGTAGGACCAGTGTAAAACCCAAGAGGATTCTCCTTTGAAAAAATATCAGATTTCCTCATCATAGCAGGAGTAGATGCCATAGATTCCATGGCAACCACTGTTGAACGTCTTGAACTATAAGTCTCAGGAGGACTAAATTGAGAAAATTGGTCTTCAGAGTACTTGTCTGGAGAGAGATATAACTCTTTGGTTTGATACATTTGTTGCTCAGGTTGGAAGGGAGTTTGCAATTGAGAATAATTATTTGATACAAATTGCATAGGATGTAAAGATTGAGGATGGTCATGCTGTTGTTGGAAGGGCAATTGTATGTTTGCCATTTGAGGTGCCAGTTGCGATGCTTTTTGAGGAGGAGATGTGTAGTATAATGCAGGATCAACGTAGGTATGCTGAACTGGTGAAAATGATGTACCAGCAACAGGAACGGATTCCATTGGAGAAGAAGAGGATACTGGCTTGGTGTAACGTGGAGTAGGGCGTGAGTTAAGATATTTTATTCCAATAACCGAAGAGCTAAAAATGATTGCAATTGATGCAATTAATTGGATGTTAGCCATAAATTTATCGACGAACGCTGTAATAGGTCCTTCGACAATTGGCCTTTTTCCAGCCAACACATAAACAAGACTACTACCCAAAAAAACCAGAAAGTTAAAATTGTAAGAGTTAATATCTAAATCGTTCACCTTTCTAACTTTTTTTCTATTTTTTGATTGTTTTGAGCGTCTGTTTGCTGAAGATCTTTCTTGATAGCTTTCAGGATCAGATAAACCTTGCTGTAAATATTGCAGTTTTTCATCCAGCAAGTCAAAATGGGGATTATGTTGATACTGTGGCGGAGGCTGAGAAGTATCAATCTGAGCATTTAAAAAGATCTTGTTTTTTTCAGGACTCGAAATAGGTGTAGTTTGAAATCTAGTGTTTGAAAAATTGGAGTTCAAAGGTGACACGGGCGAAACATCAATGTTTTCTAAGGTACCTGGTGTAAGAAGTGTATTTGAACCAAAAAATTCTTTAGCTTTATCAGCGACAACACCCATCAGTTGCAAGAAAGGTGGAAAATCTGGCGTGCTTGGACCAGAAGACGATTCATCTGAGTGTGATTTTGTGTATACTAAGCTTGGAGGAGACTCAGCGGTAACTGTCTCTTCTGAGCTTCTACTAGATCTCTTTTTATGACGACGTTTTCGCTGGTGCCTGAAGGTTTTAACAGGTATCGTCGAGATTGGAGTTTGTGGCTCTGGCACTCCTGAATCGTAGTCTGAGAAGTCCACTGCAGGGACATCTATGTCCGATGCAAACCCGTCTTGATTTTTATCAATCACGAAATTCATTTACCTTTAATGAACAAAGCAAAAAATTGTAAAAGGCTGAGATGTGCTGAAAACTAGAAGAAGCAATGGAGAATATAAGAAGAAGAGGTCATAAAAGAGGTCGGGCAGGGGAGATTTACTAATATAAATATAAAGTAACTTTTAATGAGTATATGTGGAGCTATGTTTAGCATCCATGTGAGTAGAAACAAAAATTAAAAGGGCTGGGCGTGAAGTTGAAAATAGAGAAGGCCGGTCGAATGTTACTGTTTGAAGTGTAGTGAAAATAATATCTTGAGAACTCTAAGTGGGTACTATGCGTAGCTGATACTAAATCAGTTCTTGAAAGAGTGCGTTGCTTCATAACAAGAGTTGACTTTACCGGCCGACTGTGATTGTTAAAGTAGCTAGAATAAACGATTGATTCGACTAGGCGTACAAAATCGCTTGATGTGTATGAATAGGCACACAGTATACCAATGCATCATTTTAAACTATAAAAAGCAAATTTTTTGTTGAATAAGATCATAAAACTATGTTTTAGAATATCTAGGATCATTTTGGTATTCCTTTAACAGTGTATCAGTATTTATCAAGTGTAGGAGGATAAGAGTCGATGGAGAGTATTAGATTTTCCCACTAACATATGCTATCAATCATCTATTCGTTTTTTTTATTTGTTTTGTTTTTATTTTTTTAAATATATATATATAACTTTATCAGATCAATAAAATTTAAACTAATTTCATTGGTACGGGAATAGACACTCTATGCTCCATGTTCTATATGAGGGCATTCTTGTAGATACTGCCAACATAGGCACTTTGATGGCAATTTTAGGTGTTGTTTGTAGTGTGCTTGGGAGTATAACAGATGACATAATAACTGACAGTAATGAATCACAGAAAAATTTTCAGTGTTTGAAAAAAAACCACCACTTTTAATTCAAGTTTACTTCAGCACAGGACCTTAGTAGAAATACGCATTAGCATACGCCACAATGAGTGAAGAAATCAATACCAGTCACTGTAGATTCTACGAGAATAAATATCCTGAAATCGACGATGTCGTTTTGGTTAACATCAAAGAGGTATGCTTTATTTTTATGGGTTTTGCCATAAAGTGACGATGGAATAAAACGCCATCTATACTTTATGAAAGTTGCTATTGAGAACACACATTCTAACAATTGGATACATTTAGATTGCTGATATGGGTGCCTATGGTAAGAAACACATCATATAGCGCAGTGAAAAGTGCTTGAAACAAAGTATAGTATTAACAGACCATTATAGTCAAGCTTCTTGAATATGACGATATTGAAGGTATGATCTTGCTCTCAGAACTGTCAAGAAGAAGAATTAGATCAATTCAGAAGCACGTCAAGGTCGGCAAAAATGAAGTCGTAGTTGTTATGAGAGTTGATACAGATAAGGGTGAGTAATGTCAGAGAAAATATTTTATCATGTTTAGCTCGTCAGTTGTTTTCTAATACGGTGTTTTTTTTGTGAACAACAGGTTACATTGATTTATCGAAAAGAAGAGTTTCTACTGAAGATGCTGCAAAGGCTGAGGAAAAATACAACAAATCAAAGGCCGTTCACTCTATTTTACGTCACGTCGCTGAGAAACACAAGATCGCTTTGTTGACTCTTTACGAAACTATCGGCTGGCCATTAAGCCGAAAATACGGACATGCATATGATGCATTCAAGATCGCCATTACCAGTCCAGAGACTGTGTTTGAAGGAATCACACCTCCCTCGAAAATCATTTTAGATGAAGTGTTACTACAAATTTCCAGAAAGCTTACACCAAACCCTGTTAAGGTTCGTGCTGATATTGGCGTCTCTTGTTTCAGTTATGAAGGTGTTGAGGCTGTTAAAGATGCTCTCAGAGCTGGTGAAGCTTTACACACTGAAGAGGTTCCTGTCAAAGTCAAACTTGTTGCAGCTCCACTTTTTGTTTTAACGTCAGTATCAATCAATAAGCAAAAGGCAATTGAGAAGTTGACTGAGGCCATTGAAGTCATCAAACAGAAAATTGAGAGTTACGGTGGTACTATTGATGTAAAGATGGCTCCTAAGGCTGTTACTGAGAATGATGATGCTGAGCTTGCTAAGCTTATGGAAAAGTCAGAAGCTGAGACTAGAATGGTTTCCGGTGATGAGTACGAGTCAGGGGAGGACGACGAAGATTTCTAAGCTTATCTAGAATTTGGTAGCTTCGGGATGTAATATGGAGTTTTATACACGTACAGGAATGTAATCCAAAAGTTTTTTTTTATACAGGCTTTCTTGATCAGCAGTAGACTATAATTATATTAAACTATAACTTGTGCTTTTCTGGTGTAGTATAGTGGTATCTTTAAGGTGCAAAAGTGAGACCTAAGCTCGGCACTTCACCGTTCTTGGTTCAAGTTATCCAGTTGCCACTTTTTCTCTCATTCCCATTTTCCTAATTCATTTTATACTTATTACACATTTTACCTTTGGCTGTTTTACCTTTCAACATGACAATTAGAGCTGCAACACACGCCGGATCGTGGTATCATAGTAGCAAGTCTGTGTTGTCAAAACAGCTGGAGCAATACTTTACTCAAGCTGAGGAGGCTCACCCAGAATTCCCGATTCAGAATGCACGAGTTTTGGTTGGCCCGTATGTAGATATTGTTGCTATTATACAGGAACAGACTTCTTACTAACAGCTAATTATTTAGACATGCTGGATATGCTTATGCTGGTAAAACATTAGCAGAAACTTACGCAGTCTGGGATACTTCGAAGATGTAAGTTGCTTCAAGTCGCTATTGAGCCATTTTAATTGCAAGCACACTTTTGAATCATTAACATAATCATTAAATTAGAAAAAGGGTTTTCATTATGGGTCCATCTCATTATCTCTACTTCAAGGGATTTATGATTACAGGCTTCGATGAATTTGAAACCCCTCTTGGTAATATTCCTGTTGATACCGAGTGTGAGTATGACTGGGTAGAATCAGATGTGAGTTTTCTTGCTGACTATTGGTCAAGGTGTCGATGAATTGAATAAGTCAGGTATTTTCCACACATTCCCTGAAGCTGCCGATGAAGAAGAGCATGGCATCGAAATGCACATGCCATTTCTGTACAAAGCATCCGAAAAGTATGATCTTGATAGTTGCTTTTCGAATTTTTATTAACTAATTGGCTAGGAATCCTAACGGTATCCCTAAGATCATTCCTATTGTTGTAGGAAGCACTACAACACTTATGGAGAAAAAGCTCGGTAAGCTTTTAGCTCCATTCTTTTTGGACCAGGAAAACGCATTTGTAATTAGCACGGACTTTTGTCACTGGTAAGGAAAGGTAATATATTATAGTGGTAATATATGTGGACTAACTTGACTTTTTAGGGGCCGAAGATTCAGCTACAGAGCGTACACAGAGACTGAAGATGTTAACGAAGTGCTTCAGCTTGGGAAAAACTATAAGCTCAAACCCAATGGGACTCCAATTTACAAATCTATAGAATACTTGGACCGTCTGGGGATGGATGTTCTATCGTCAGGTTCCACCAAAGAATGGGATGATTATATAGACGAAACAGAAAACACCATTTGTGGTAGAAAGCCTTTATCTATCTTATTACACACTATAGAACAGGTTGCAAATGATAGAATGGTTCTCAATGGCTTTTCAAGTCCTGCTGAGAAGGATCAGTGGGCAAAATTGCAATGGATTGGGTATAGCCAGAGTAGTAAAGCAATTTTGTTGAATGACAGTAGTGTCAGCTATGCCAGTGGTTATGCTGTAGCATAGTTCGTTATAGCAAGTTAGCTGTATAACTAGCTGGCTTGCATAAGTTCATTTCTGAATAGAAAGAAATATATATATATATTAATATCTACCTTTTATAGAAGTTAAGATAGTATAAAACTTGGTAATAAATTTCTATTGAGTTTAGGATTTTAATGTCTGACACTAGGATGCCAGTTTTGGTGAAATTTCAGGAGTTTCTGAATTTGGGTCTGTTTAAGTGCAGAAAAATCTAATTTCAAGGTCTACCCAAGGAGTTAAAAAGACCTCACCTAAAACACTCCTTCTCTTTTTCCAGTTTTAAATCTGTTTACGACAAAATCGATTTTAATTTTCAGACACCTATATGATCATCAGTGATAGAGATGAGTGATGCTAAACTATTCACGCGGGTAGGTATTGCTCTAATGATCCGGTTCTGATGATTCGTGCTAATTCTATGTCACAGAGCAAAGCGAATGAGCTCCGGCAGGAGCTGAATATTGAAAAGAAGGATAAGAACAACAAGAACAAAAAGATGGCCTTGAAGAAGATCGTGGCAAATATGACAATGAGTAACAACGAAATGATCTCATTGTTGCCAGATATCATTAACTGTATGCACATCAACGACATAGACATTAAAAAAATGTGCTTCCTCTTTCTTCTTACATACGCCAAAGCCAAGCCGGAACTTGCTTCAAAAGCAATCAACATTTTGGTTCACGATACTAGAGACAACTCGCCTTTAATTAGAGCTCTTGCTTTGCGGACACTCTCTGCGATTCCTGTTAAGGACTTTGTAGATGCAGCGATGAATCGCGTCGGCACAGCGCTTGACGATGAAGACCCGTATGTTCGTAAAACTGCTGCTTATAGTGTAGCAAAACTATGGAACCATGATGCAAAAGCAGTAGAAGATGCAGGGTTTATCAACGAACTGAATCGCTTGCTGAGCAACACTAATCCAACAGTTGTTTCTGCTGCTTTAGCAGCGCTAAATGATATTTCAGAGAAATCACCAGATATGCAGCTAACTATCGATAAGCTACACGCTTTCAATTTGGCAAATGTTCTGGCTGAGTGTAACGAATGGTCACAGATTTATATTTTGACGGCATTGATGAACTATGTTCCACAGACATCTCAAGAAGCTATCATTATGATTGAGCGTGTAACTCCAAGACTTCAGCATGCCAATGCTTCAGTGGTATTGGGCACTATTCGGCTGATTGTTTATTTAACAAACTACGTGTCTGATTTAAGCAATAACGTGGCCAATCTAGATCGTAAGATTGGACCTGCTTTTGTTATTTTGTTACAGAAGCCACCTGAGATTCAATATTTAGCCCTAAGGAATTGTATCTTGTTGTTGCAAAGCAGGCCTCAGCTTTTGAGTTTGGATGTTAAAATATTCCTTTGCAAGTATAATGATCCAATTTATGTCAAAAGTACCAAGCTGGAGATCATTTTTTTATTGGCTAATGAGAATAATATAAAAACGGTTCTGCGTGAACTTCGAGAATGTGCAACTGAAATTGATGTTCAAGTTGTTAGAAAAGCAGTGCGTGCAATTGGAAAACTTGCTATTAAAATTGAGAAGGCTGCAGAGGTGTGCTTGGAAGCTTTGATGGATCTTGTATCTACTAGTATTTCCTATATTGTACAAGAGGCTACTGTTGTCATTAAAAACATTTTCCGACGATATCCAAACAGATACGAGTACGTAATTTCTACATTATGTGAACATCTAGATTCGCTTGACGAACCAGAGGCCAAAGCTGCTATGATTTGGATTATAGGACACTATGCTTCGCGAATTGACAACGCCCATGAGCTGCTTTCAACATTCTTAACATCATTTCCGGAAGATACAGTAGAAGTACAATTAGCACTTCTAACAGCAATTGTAAAACTTTTTATTGCTTCTCCTGCAAAGGCACAAGATTTGGTTCCCAAGGTGTTAGGATGGGCAACCGAACACTCCGATAATCCAGATGTTCGTGATAGAGGGTACATGTACTGGCGACTTCTTTCTACTGCGCATAAGTCTGCTAGGGATATTGTGTTTTCAAACTCTCTTCCTCCCATTACTCCGGATTCTGATCGTATGGATCCTGATCGTCTAGAGGAGTTAGAACTATGTATTGGGTCTCTGGCCACAGTTTATCTAAAACCTGTCAAGCAGGTATTTCGACTAGCCAAAGTGCGAAGTCTACCTGATTCGCCAGCATTAGCTCCTCGGGCCCAAGTTGAAGCTCTTACGAGGAAAATTTCGGTTGCTGCTGCACACAAACCACCCCTTCATCATGCTATGTCGACATTATCACTTAGACACCACGAAACAGGACATGAAAATAATGGGTCAAATTTAGCATTGGACATGCAAGAAGAATCGCTTATTAGAAGTCAACCGGTCAGGCAAGATTCAACAAATCATGATTTGTTGTGGTAAAAAAGGCTATGATAGAAGTTGTAGAACATCATTAAGTTATAATTTTTGTATAAGTCAGTATATATTAAGCGACATGATTCTGTGAAAAAGCATTGAGAGTTGAGATATCGTGAATAACAAAAGCAGCAATGAAACTTAACTGATATTCTCAATTTATCCAATAACTATCTTCAAAAGTTTTCATTGTTATTTTTGAATTACCAAAGAAATATGTAAAACATGTTATATATAAATAAATTCTCCTTCAGAATTTGTAATATAAATCTAGCAATCAAACTATTTACATTTTATACTTGAATTATACGATACAAGTATTTCCTAGTTTTTTTTTTTTTTTTTGTTGATTTGTATTTATAGGTTATAATACTCTTAAACTACCTCTAGAGAATTTTGTCAAATAGTATATAATTTTTTTTTCTTTTACTTGAACATTTGGCGTGAAGAAAATTTTATCTACGCTTTTTTTTTCTCCCTCATAAATTTATACATAGTGAATTTAAAAACAAAAGGATAAGGGGAGTTTAATATCACATGTATAATAATCCAAAATAATAATAATAATAATAATAATAATAATAATAATAATAAATTTATTTATTTATTTATTTATTCATTAATTAATAAAATTAATTAATTAAATTAATTAATTAAATTAATTAATTAAATAATCAAATACTAGTAATGTTAGGAAATTCAAAAGTGGTAATGGGAAATAGAATTATCATGTGAAAATTTATATTATACCCAATATAAACTGTACCTCACATTACCCCAGACTTTTAATATATATCTATATATAATTGATTGTTATTATTTTTTTTCTTCACGAATTTATTTATTTGATTAGAAATAAATTTAAATAAGACAAATTTCACAAGCTAGGATATACAATAAGAGTATATTCAATTGTAAAATAACTCTTGTACAATGATTTTTAGAAACACTACATGATAATCTGAGTGTTAATTTAATATTTTAACTATTTAATACGAAAGCAAATATTTTTTTTTTTTTTGAGAATAAGTTATAGCTTAGCACCCAAAAATTTGTGTACTTTTAGAGACTGTCTCATTGCAAGATCTAACATGATTTCTTCGGAGCCACCTGGAATAGCATATGCACGAACTTCACGATACAAACGCTCTACTTTACCTCCTTGGCCACCACGGGTGTAGGCTAAACCACCAAAAATTTGCGATGCTTCACGAGCACAAAGCTCCATTGTTTGCGTAGATAAAGCCTTGCAACCTGCAATAGCTCCACCTAGACGAAGCATAGCTTCATTTTCATCCATATTCATTGTTTGATAAACAAGAGTCTCCAACCATGACTGACAACCTTCAATTCGAATCGCCATATTAGCAAGCTTGTTACGAATGACGTCGTGTTCAATAAGCTTTTTGCCAAATGTTTTACGTCTGTGTGCATGCTTAACAGCTTCCTCGTACAAGACACGAGAAAGGCGAGTGGCTTGGATGATAATTCCAATACGTTCATGGTTGAAGTTTGACATAATAACCTTGAATCCTTTGTTCTCCTTTCCAATCAGATTCTCAACTGGAACCTTGACATCTTCAAATGTAATATATCCAGATCCAGATGTTTTCATACCTTGCGTTTCCATCTTGCGAGTAGAAACTCCTTCAAAAGAACGTTCAAGAAGAAGCATGGAAATTCCTCCCATACCTTCACCACCAGTACGAACAGCAACGGTGAAATAGTCAGCAAAAGCGCCATTGGTAATCCACTTCTTGGTACCGTTGACAATATAATGCTTTCCATCTGGTGTTTTTTGAGCAGTTGTACGAATATTTGCAACATCAGATCCAGCATCAGGCTCAGTGATACACAAACAGATACGTTTGTCACCAGCAAGGATTCCTGGAATAACACGTTGCTTGACAGACTCTTGACCAAATTTGTAGAGAGGAGGAAGGCCAATTCCAAGACCCCCCAATAAGAACCAGATGAAACCACCGGAAGCAGATCTACAAATTTCGTCTACAACAACAAGCTCGTGGAATGGGTCGTACTTCTCAGGAGGAACCGACTTGATTGTTGCTTTGCTGTACTTGGTGCTATATTCAGGTACGCCGCAAGCGCCAGTGAGGTAACCTCTTTCTCCAGCCATCTTGTAAATCTTTTCATCAACCTTTCCTTCCTCTTCCCAATCATCAATATTAGGAATGATATATTCTTCAACCCATTCACGTATCTCCTTTCTAAGAGCAACATGGGTTTCATTGTAATATGGAGAATAATATCCTTGGTACCAACTGGGATCAGCAAATGGAATCATCTCACCAAATGTCTCCGAGGCAATTGAGCTGGTTTCATTAGGTGCAAGGGCCGAGAGCTTAGCTGGACTCAAAGCTTTGTCAGACACAGTTCCAATTCTGTATTTGACCCCATACTTTTTCATTACTCTTGAGACATCATGGTACTTGTGGAAAAACTTGGTAGCGTCCTGTCCACCAACTCTCGTGAGCATTTTCTTTCCACCAGGATGCTTATTCTGCCATTTTGTAACGTCGTAAACGTGGCCGTCAATAATGATCCAAAGATCTTCAGGTGTATTGTGCTTTGCAACTTCCTGTGAAGTAAGGAGTTAGCTTTTGAATGAGAATTGCTAGATCAATATGGGTGCGATCGAATTTACATACGTCAGAGGAGTAAGCTTTTAATTCTGACATTTTGTATCTATGTGGGGTTAGAGATATGACAGAGTAAATATTCAGAGACTGAGCATCATACGTAGTTGTGTGTAATAAAGTGTATAGTATAAGAGTAATTAAAGAACTTAACTGGGTAATTGGGGAGAAAAGCTGATATTTATATTCATTTCACTTGTTGTTAATCATACGCCGGGAAGTTCAGCAGCGTTTCTGAACGTTTAGAATAGTTAATTTCTGTTTTTAGCGTGCGAGAACCCTGGAGCCGAGGTAAAAACACGGAAATGAGGGCAGTGTGATCAAAAAAAATATGACCAATATATTATGTCATACTAAGTGTTGAAAGGTTTAAGGCCGTCACATGCAATCGAGCCTTAACCAACCAAAAATCAATTATTTCAAAGAGACCCCACTTAATCACATGATCTAGTTTCTGAGATGTTTGATTTAATACAACAAGCTTGGCACATAAAAATTACGACTTAGTAAAGAAATCTTACACGTCGCATTTTTCTTGAGCAGTCTCCTTAACTTCCTCCTTCCAAGCGTCTTTCATAGCTTTACAGCACATTTACCAATTTACACACCTATAATGGCCACTTCAAGTGTGAAAATCCACCATTTTGCTGTCCAGGACCGTTCTCAAGAGTTTCGTTCATGTGTAGCGTCTCTTTCAAAGCTCAATAACTCTGTTGGGTCGTCGGCACGCCAGGGTCTTTTGGATGCAAATAACAACAGAGTTGGACCTAGTGGTCCTAAGCGCAGTGCAAAGAGTGAATTCTCGTATCGTGCATCACAGATTTCAAAAGAAATTGGAGAGACCACAGCTATGCTGAAACGTCTTGCAATGCTCGCTAAAAGAAAAACACTTTTTGACGACAGACCTGTGGAAATCTCGGAACTGACTTTTGTGATCAAGCAAAAAGTTTCCAAGATTAACGAGAGCATTGCTTCATTGCAGAAGTTTGTGAAAAATGGTAACAGTGACGAGTCAAGTGCTTGGGGATCGGGGAAAAAGAAGAGCGAATCACAGCTAGCAGAGCATTCAAATAATGTAGTTGTGCTTTTGCAAGGTAAATTAAGTGAAGTGACCACTGGATTTGAGGAAGTTTTGGAGGTTCGTATAAAAAATATTCAAGCATCGAAAAACAGAACAGAGCAGTTTATTTCGTCCACATCTTCATCCGTTAAGGAAGCTTCTAACATTAATCCCGATTCCCCATTATATGCTGCATCAAGATCAAGGACTCCCCATTCGAATGGTGGTCCATCGGGCAAGGGTCCTGCAGGAAGCGCACCTGAGAACCCTTATGCTTTTGCGGCACTCGAAGAAAAAAGTCAGGATCAAACTTATCTGGCACTTCCAGAACAGCAGCAGTCAATGGTACTTTTGGAAGAACAACAGGAAATGTATACGCGGGAACGTGGCACAGCAGTGGAAGCGATAGAAAGTACAATACAGGAATTAGGTGGCATCTTTTCTCAACTCGCCACAATGGTTGCTGAACAGCGCGAAACTATTCAGCGCATTGATGCTGATACAGAAGATATTTCACTAAATGTATCTGGAGCCCATAGGGAGCTGTTGAAATACTACTCACGTATTTCCAGCAATCGTATGCTTCTCATCAAGTCATTTGGAGTCATAATTTTATTTTTTTTTATCTGGGTTCTAGTGAGTTAAATGATTATTATGCAGTTGACTGTCATAACGTATATATAGATAATACTAATAATGAAAATAACAAAAACAAAAATGTATTAAACGACTACAGAAACAAAGCGTGGTGGCATAAGAAAGATGTGCAGTTTATTTGCCAACTAGAGAAAGAAAAAAAAAGGTCGTAATTCGGATGCTCTAAAGAGCCATTTCAGCTTGCAGCTTTCTAAGCTCCTCTTCCTCATCGTCTTCCTCCTTGGCTGTAGAAATAATAGGCTTATTGCTGACGGCAGGTAATGCGCCCACAGGTGCTTTTCCAACACTGACCATCTTATTTTCAAGGGTCTCTTGTTCCAGAGCATCAAGCTCTTCCTGCAAATCGTCTTCGTCAACTTCATTACCCATGGGTCTAGAAATTGCATTTGAGATTTCGTTCCCAAGAGTAATTTGCTCTTCGATTTCGTCCATAGTTTGATCGACTTTGTCAATATTCATATTACCATGAATATGTTTCATTGCCCGTGCACCTTGTTGCATAGCCTTCATAGTCTCGTAGTTAAGATTGGCAGATTCAATAGCTAATAGGTTATTCTCAAGACTATCTATTTGTCCTTGGATCTTTTCTAGATTCGCCTCGTGCATTTTCTTGCGTTTAAGAGCTGATCGCGCAACTATATAAAATCTGAGTTAGTAACTTAGTCTATAATTTCATATCATTTGTATAAAATACCTACCACTCTTATTTGCTGTGACATTTTTTCGTGCAATATTGGTCTGCTCTTCTATTTGCAGCTCTAGATGCTTTTCCTTTTTCTGTAGCATTTCGATCTGAACTCTCATGTCGGCAATCGCCTTCTTGGGAATATCTTTCTTATTGGCAGTATTGCCACCAAACATTGATGTAAAAAAACTCATGATGATTTATAGAGGTTGATATTTGGAGAATGCAATTAAAGCTGGGGTTGTAAAATAAGGATCTTTTTGGAATTGCTGTTATACTTTCAGTCCTGAAATACAAGATTTTTAAAGTCTGTGTGTTTGATTTTAGCCTTTGTTAATTATGCTAAGAATGCTTTCTGTAATATTAGCAAGTATCACTGGAGTGTGCCTAGTGACGTTTCCGAATGGAACAGTGGCGGTAGTCAGTGAGAGAGGATGTCAAGATGGTGTGGCGGCCAGGAGGGAACTCAGACGTCGTGGGAAAATGCTCCAGCACTGGAGCAACTGAGGTAGGGTAACTCCCAAAAAACATTGGGGAAGTCTTTTCCAAGCATAAGACACAGAAATTTATTTTAATTACTTCAATACACTAAGAAAGAAAATATCTAAATATCACTGAATATTATTGTAATAATGACTATTGACAGTCACTTTGATTCGCTTCCTTACTTGGATGACGAACCTACAGAGGAAGAAGTTCGTGAAATCAATCTTCTGATTTTAAAAGAAGCAGGAAGTTTCACACATCCTCATCATGATATAGGTCCTGAATACACTAGTACACATCTTAGTCAAAGCATGGAAGATTATATTAAAGGTCCCAGAGAGCCTGGAATTGATCTTTCTCGCTACACTGAACTCAATCATACAGACAAAAAGCAGGTACGTCTAGCACTAGCATACGCGGATGACAGATATGAAAATTTGACTTTATTGTCTGAATATGGAAAGAATCAGTGGTTGATTTCAAACGATTTTCTAGACCAAGATCTTAAATTGCTCTCTACAAAAGTCGAAGAGGAACGTATGTTAATTGACAGCGTAAATGCTGAACGTCGACAACAGCAACTAGACATTCAGACTACCTATAGTTATCTCGAAAATAGGTGGAAAGAGAGCTTGCGGAATGTTGTTGATGTGAACATTGCATGCTTAGAACTTGAAGCGCAGAAACAAACGCAATCTGAATAGGTGGGATATTGTTAGGTAAATGATAAATTTTGGCAAAAGTTGTTTTTTAAAACCTTTCAAGTCAGCCACATAACTTCTTTTTTCTTACATATCTTTGTCACGATTGCTAGTATATTCTTTTGTCACGAACGTTTTAAGTATGCCAAGTCTATCTGAATATGCTCCAGGATTGGGCTACGTTGCCCATAATATCGACAATCCAAACCTTCTTATTTTCATCGGTGGATTAGGTGACCAAGTTCAAACAGTCCCATACGTTGAACCACTATCTCGTGCTTTAAATTCTGAAAATTGGGGTGTTGTAGAGATTTTAACGCAATCTTCTGGGTCAAGTTGGGGCACAGGCAGTATATCTCGCGATGCTTTGGATATTGCTAAAGCTGTCACTTACTTCAAGGAAAAATACAAACCTGAAAAGATTGCTATTCAAGGGCATTCTACAGGTTGTCAAGACGTGATTTACTATCTCACACAGGGTGATGTTTCTTCCAGACCTTTTGTAAATGGTGCAATTCTCCAGGCAAGTGTTTCGGATAGAGAAGCCTTTTTGAAATCCAACAATTCTGAATTCTATAAGGAGTCGTTGGATTATGCAAAGGCTAGATACTCGGAGATATGCAAGGATGCTGCGCTAACTGAAATAGTTCCTGAGAAATACTACAAAAAGTTCTTTGGAACTCCAATCTCTGTATATAGGTGGCTAGCTCTTTTCGATGTTCGTGGTCAAGACGATTATTTTTCTTCTGATTTAACTGCTGAGGATTTTGCTAAAACATTTGGTAAAATTGATGAGTATGGTAAAACTAACAAATTGTTGGTAGCTTACTCTGGAAAGGATGAATTTGTTCCTGATTTTGTCAATAAAGAAGATCTAATGAGCAATTTTAAGGCTGCCACTAGCCCTCATATTTGGAGTAAGCACTCGGCTGTAATTGCAGGTGCTTCTCACAATTGTGGCCCAACCTCTGATCCTGAAGCTCAAGGACTATTGATAAAAGCTGTAAAAAATTTCTTATCTGAGTTGTAAATTCGTTATAAATGATGTAAATTTATTAATTGTTTTATATAATGAGAATGAAATATAAATAATGGGGTTACTAGGTCATATTCACATGTACACGCCGATGATAAAAAAGATAAAATAAAAAAGTGAAGAGCCACGTTTGTTACCACTCTGATTCACCAGTGGCCTTTGAAAATAAGTAATCTTTACCATTGATGTTGGCAATGCCATCTTTCAATACATACTTCCACTTGTTCTTGACACGCTGAACTTTATCATATAGACACAGCATAATCATTCCGTTATCTGTATCGTCGTCATCATCATCATCATCCTGGTCTTCATCCGAATCATCTAAATCCGAATTAATATCATCATCTTCATCATCTTCACCAAGACCTCCATCTGTCTGCTGTAATTTCTTTAGTAAACGATTTGGGATCTCCAGCTCTATCTCTAACCCGCTTCTGAGTTCTTCCTTCTTCCCAGGTATCCTTCCATTTTTAAGGTTTTGTGCTATTATCATGTCGACTTGCTTTGGCGAAAGATTCACTGTGCCATCTGCTTGCGCAATTTGCCCTCCTCCCGGAAGTACCAGACCTCCTGGAACTTGAGGATCATCTGCTCCAGTGGCCGAGGTGTTTCGTAAGAGCAGTCCACCATCCTGAGGAAAGTCCTGGCCCATGGCTTGGGGTAATTGTAAGCCAGATCCGTTGTCGAACCCAGTAGTTGCCAAACTCTGACCATCTGACTCCGATGGGTTTTCAGCAACAATATCCCAAGGGAAAGTGGCAACGCCTGATTTGGACAAGCCTGTCTGCCACAGCTAGATAAAAGTTAGTAAAATAATGAAAAAAAAATCCAGTTTGATATTTTGCAAACTCACTTTTTTCAATTCTTGTAGAGTTTGTTCATCAACACCATCATCTTCAAAATCTTGCCTCACTTCGCGAATCACTTCTTCAATGACATCTTTGTAAATGGAACCCTAAAAAAAGGATATATGAGTTAAAGTTAGATAAATGACTAAGAAAAATACAAATCAAGCAACAGTTACCACTACGAAGCAATTAGTCAAAACGTACCACAATTTTATTAGACATTTTTATATTTTGTTTTTTTTTGGAATTTTGTGTTGAAAAGATGCAGATATTAAAAACAGACTTGAAAATTAACGAAAAACTATTTTCGTAAAATAAAAATAAAGATCTGCTAAAAACAAATAAAATACTAGATTGTAAAGAAAGTCGTTAAAGAATTGGAAAGAATTGATAGATTCAAGAGTAGATTTTGTGGGAGAATTAAAGGGCTAGGTATAAGTAAAAAGAAGTGGTTGGTAGGAGGGAAAGTTCAAATTTCCCAAAAAAATTGGAACCCTGGGTATTTCATTTATATATGGCACACAGATGCCCAAAACTACTGTGAAGTGTATATTTAAGAACGGAAAAAATTAGTTTTTGTGCTGAATCTCCCAAATACTTCAATTACAAGTTATTTGTTTGATTTGCATAGGTTTTTAATACATTCGAAGCATCAATAATACTTTTTCATTAAAGATTTTACTATTATATACATACCATACTTTTCTATTACACTCTGAATAATAATCATAGTTTTACTCAATATTTTGACTACTTGCTAAACATCATATTATAAGAATTATTCAAGTACTGAAAGGCTTTTATATCCTGTACAATTTCAACTATGCAATAAACATAAGTGGCTTAATGCCAATTTTTTTTTGGATAAATCTAGAAAAAAATTCTTGAATTTTTTGTTTTTTAAAAGGTATGTTATTGTAGAAAATTCAACATGTGGGAGCTGTTTTAGATGGATTTACCAGGTTTTTTTTTATATAAACTAAAATATTTAGCCATCTATTTTTGCATATATTTTTTCAAATACTACTAGATGTATATACAAGTTATATATATATATATACTGCAATACTAAAATTCAACTCTATTCAGTCTACAATAGCACGATCATTTTGTTCTAAAAAAATTATCTGATTAGATATGCATTTTAATTTTGTATAAAATCTGAATGTATGATTAACATATAAGCATCCTATTTATGGTTTATTTGGTTGATGAATAAAGCCTAGATATTTAAATTTTAGAGGTCTTTCACATTTTTCTATTTACAATGTTTAATCAATAAATTTGTAAATTTGCAGTTGACCACTAACTACTAGTTTTTAGCTTGTGTATCAATCATGTCTGCAAATTCAAAAAAAAAAAAAAAGTTATATTAATTACTGTTTTAAGCCAAAAATATCACACAAATAAATTTGATGATAATTCTATTTACTAAGTAGAATACACATTTGCTTCAGTTTATTTCAAAGCTAAAACAGTTGAATCATTTTACTGTACAATATTAAGGATTCAAAACTTATTGATAAAAAGACTCTTTTAAACAAGAATACAAATTAACAAGCAGTTAAAGTGTGATATTATTAGACGTAGCTAGCTATAGTCATGATTCATCGTAACTAGGAAAATCTTTCAAGCCCAAAAGAAATAATAAAATCAACTTGGAAAGATATTTTCACAAAAAAAATAATAAAATAAAATAAAATCATTAAAATGTGTAATATGTATTAATGTCGATTGTTTTTACCGTTGTTCATTAAAAAGCCTTAAAATCTCTTTTTTTTTTTCAGAAATTTCTGCATTACTTTCATGTACTGCAATAGTTAACGCCTCTCTAACTCCACGTATTTCCAATTCATGTAGAACTTTTGGTCTATCAAAAATCATATTATAAATTCCCCAGCATACACCCAATCGAACAGGCTCTTCATGGTGACTGATATAACTAGAGATCAAATTCATCAGTTCTTGTGATTTTGAGAATGCTTCTGCAAATTCTAAATGAACACTTAGATTGGATATTGTATACACTGTTGTGACTGCTGAGGAATCACCCAAAGCCAAAAAAACAGATATAAGTGTTGTAATAGAAGGCATCGGGGGAATTGGTAGTGTAGCAAGATTTCGAATGCATCCCAGTGCCTGTGATCTAATATCCATATTGGAATCATGTAGGCATATTGCCACCAGTGCACCATTTACCAAAGATGACTGAACATCTAAAGAGTAAGACATGATAATGTGTTTAAGGGCCCAAATAGAATTATAACGTAGTGGTTCATGAGTAGACATCATACCGTCAATTATAGGAGGCATAAACGGCTCAGCGATATGACGAGGCAGAATATGAATGATATTTATAATAACTGCCATAGCGCTTGTTTTCAGCTCATTGTGCTTGTCTGTAAGTTGTTTTATTTGCTCAGGATTTGAGTTTGATGTATTTCGTACGTTAAAAAGTAAGATTTTTTCCAAGTGTGAAATTATCTTTGGAGTGATAGTCACTTTTTCTTTTAAAAGCTTATCACTATAGCTAAGTGTTCGTATCAAGTGACAACCAGCAGTGCACACTCTTTGTGAAAATAGATCTGTATCAATAAAAGTGTGTAATGCTTGTCCAATATCGTTTGCAATTTTCAATCTATATTCGTCACAATGAAGAGCAAAAACTGTCAACAGTATGAGTTCTTCACCTACTAGAGATTGCATTTTGCACGAATTAGTAAGATATTCACATACCTTATCAATTACGCCAACTTCAGCAGCTAGCTCAGGCGAATCTCGACAAACATTTGCTAAAGCTTTGAAAACCAAATAATCATATTCCTTATCGCTATCATCTAGCATTGGTACCAGCGCTGGTAATAGAGTTTTTTTGTCTGTTAGATGAGATTTACTAACTGCCAGAATCAAACTAACTGCACCAATCTTAATGCCCTTATCTCGATGCCTAGTAAGTCCGATTAAACTATCAATATCCAAATTTTCGGTGCCCTCCGACACGCTTGCCAAAGCTATTAATACTGATGCTCGAGGAACTCGAGTTTTTACACGATTAACAAGAGCATCAATCAAAATGTCACATCCTTTTAACAATGGAACCAGTCGACATATCAGATCAACAATTTCAGTGTTTGATTTAGTATCATTCAGCACTCGGATATAGACTTCAGGTACCTGTAAGACGATGGGGTATACCTTCAAGGCTACCTCCATTGCTTTTAGACAAGCAGGCATCACAGCAAGTTCTGGAGTTCCGAGTATCAGTTCTAACAATGGATATCTCAGAATTTGGTTGAGGATATACTTCGAGCCTAATATCTGTTAGTATTTTGTATCTTACCTAGGAAAACAAAATTCAAGTACTGATCGATATGCACATACCATAACAGAAAGTACAAATCAATATACTAGCCTCAGTTGCATATATTGGATCGTATAGACATTCTATTATCAGCTGTAACGATCGATCATCTTTAACGTATCGAAGTTTATTATCGTCATTGCCAATCACTTTGTTTCTGAGTTTTCGAAGAGCGAGTAGCTTGTCCTCGCCAGTTGAATGCTGGATTATGTCAATTAAGTTGTCGCTAGTCATCACCCAATAACCTTGAAAACTCTCAAACTCTCTCCAATATGCTGATGTATTCTATTCAACTGATTTCAAAACGTAAAGCTGTCTTTAAGCTAATCATAAACTGATAAAAAAAGAGTAGTACAAACTAGAAAGAAAAAGGCAAAAATTAAGCAGGCAAAGTATTTTTGGACTATTAATTGTCATGTGACCAAAATCATCATGTTTGCATGACAACTCTCAGACAAAACGTTTTAGAAACTTGCGGGAAAAATTCAAATTTCAGCTATGAAAAATCTACGAGCAGCTGTGTTCTAGCATGAATTAGTTCTAGAAAAAAGACAAATTATCTGGGTCAAAAACACGGCGTTTCGAAATACGAGCATATACTATTATTGAGAAGGAACAATGATATTTGGGCGTCTATCATATCTTTAATGGATCAAAGCAATGTGTACTTTCCCCAGACGATTATCAGCCGTATGTCTACGAAATAGTCAATACAAAAATAAAAATAGGCTATTGTGCATCTGTTGGCTGTGTACTTCTAGAACCTAAGAGTAACCACTTTTTATACATATACTCCATATTAACTAGAATTTAAATTTGTTTCATGAACAGTATAACTTGACTATTTTTATCATTAATACTACTATTGACAAATATTTTAATACAAAATGGTAACTAAACCCAGTCTAAACTCGTTCCTAAGTTCTTCAAAAAAATTTCGATTAGCAAATTAATAATATTAATTTACCCTTTTGGAATTGTGATTTCTTTCACAAAAGTCCTTTTGTCATATCATCCCATTCATTCTCGACTTGTTCAACCTAAAATTAGTAGTTAGCAGATGAACAGTTGCATTTAGGTAAACAATTTGGCTTACAAATTTCCAAAATTCAACATCTTTTAATAGTGTAATGATTTGCTTTCGTTTATCCTGAGTAATTTTTAGTTTCTTTTTAGGAGGATTTATATCGTGGTGGTTGCTAACAGCACTTACTGGTGCTTTTATAGACCCAGTAGTATGTGTTTCGACATTTTCATGGCGGTGATCTCTTTCATTTGCAATTTTTTTTAACTTTTCGTGTGTTTTGTTAACTATCGTGCTATTTGTTGGTGCTACGGTTTCATTTTTATTTATCATTTCAATAGTGGTATTTTTTGATGTCGATTCTTTGTTAGTGATCTGCTGTATTTCATTAAATTTTTTATCATGTAAAGCTAAGGGCTGTTCAAGTCGACTAATCTTATCTTGGATATTTTGAGAGCTTAAAGTATCAATCTGGTGTACCTCTTCATCAGCTGGAGACTGATTTTGAGAATTTACAATTAGCTGTTTGCTAGATGTTTTATCGAAATTTGAAGATGGTGTTAAAATTGTAGGAAAATTATTGTCAGTATTTAACAGCTGTGAGTTGCTTGTGTTCTCATCTAATATTCCTGTAATTCGAGGCTCAATCAAAGAAACAGAGGTTGCTTCAAATTGAACCTTTTTTCCGAGTTTTTTCAGCTCTAGCTGCGTTGATGATTGTAATTGACTTATATCACTAGGTATAGCGAGCAAACTGTTCACAGTCTTATTATTTTGTGTGGGTTGTAAGAATTCGTTAAGCTGAGATTGCAAATTTTCTTCCAATACTATAGACGGTCCAAATGGACTACTAATAGAAGGATTTTCAGGTAAAGATAATGCCGGTGAGGACATGGATAAAAATGCATTTTGAAAAGTGGAATTTGAGGATAGTGTATCAACAGACATATTTGAATTCATTTGAAGAGAGTTTTTGACTTTTTCCACAGGTTTTTTTGAGTTATCCTGCTCCTGTTTATCAGCTAATTTGGCAGAATCCTCCATCTTAACACTCTTAGTAATGGATGGTGGATCATGACACACGAACGGACAATTTTTTGCCTCTAGATGTCGTAAAAATCTGAGATATTCTTCATTATGAGCAAGCATTACCTGAAATTTATTTGTCTGTGACATTCTGTTAGATTATTTGACTGCAAGTATAAAATATTACTTACCACCACCATGTTTTGATAATCTGCAAGATATATGATTCCTACGTTAGGGGACTTGACAACGACTCGGAATGGCAATTGATCTTTAGGAAGAGTCGAGACGAATTTTGAAAGTAAGGAAGGAATATCTACAACTTCCTATAAATAACCAAATGTTAACGAATAGATGAATTTTTGTTGAAATAAAATATGTGCAACTTACCATACGCCATTTGGTTCTGGCTTCTTTTCCTGTGCTTTTAGTATGTCCCACTCCAAATATTATCGCTGGACTTATTGTCTTTTGTTTTTTGTCATGAAAAATCCTTAAAGATAGGGATTCAGATGAAGTATTAAAATGTGTCCATAGCCTAGGGTCTACTGGATTTGTATCAACTCCATTAGGTGAAGACAAGGTACCACGATAAAACATGTATTTCCTCAATGAAAAAACTGCTGTGCAGTGTGATTCCATGAGTCGCGTATCAAGGTCCATTTTTAACGTTACTGCAAAAAAAATATATACTAAAGTATAATTCATTTAGAAAAGTGAAAGTTACAGATATATATCAAAATATTTTTCAGACACACCAGTGAACCATGTGTTTAAGAAATCGTAAATGCTATATAATTTGAACATCATAAGTATCACTACAGTACAACATTCAAAATGTGGTGAATTTGTCTGTTAGATATTAATATCATGGTTTATATCTTAAGCCTTAAATACAAAATAAAAGGCGAACATTTACTGGTTTTGTGGCTGAGCAACCAATCACAAATCAATTATATCTAACAGATTAAATTTTTGGCAAGCCACATTTAGTAAAAAAAATGAGATCAGCCACTGAGGCTTGTTGCGTGAAATCACATGACAAAGCGCAATTTGGTATAAGTGTGGCTTCATTAACGAGCCACATAATGGAGCTCCGAGATACTGTAGAATAAAACAAATGTATGAATGACTCTCAGGAAAAATATTAAAATTATTTCTATTCGATATCTCTTTTCTTTCTGTTCATCACTATTCCACACATAGATATTCTGTAGTATGAGTCCTTCAAGATCATCTTCGTCTAGCCCTGTTTCTGAGGATCTCATTCAGGATCACCCTTTTGCCATTCCTGGTGATATCTCGTCTCTTGTTGGAGAATCCTATGCTACTCACCAAATTTTGGTTCAGCAAGTAGCCCATTCTCTATCAGGTTCAATTTTTTCCTACTCTCCTGAGTCTTTTGGTTTGGACTCTGCAGTTGTTAGATGGAAACGTTTCGGTCAAACCAATGCACAAGGTGTTGTTCCAAACTTGAATCAGCTTGAAAGCAGAACAGGTGCTGCTTCTATCCTTTTGGGTTATATTTATAATAACCTGTTCAAGGATTCAGCTATCCCAATTCCTCAATCTGTTTTGGCGTCTACTGCAACTTTGAAACTTATGGAGCCTGTTCTTGCTCAGTACGCTGTTAAGCCCTCAGCTAGATTTCCTGTTGCTTTCAATGTTGCAGCTGTAGATTTTGATGATACTACAGGATCTTTGGTCACCGACTATACCTCAGCACTGAAAATCTCTAGAGATCTAGGATTGGGCTTGGTTTCCTCTAACTCCCCTGCTGAGGCTCAACACATTACTCTTTTATCTACTGCTCTCTCTTCTGTTCTTCCCACTGTTCACATTTATGATGGTGTCAGAGGTCTTCGTGAAAATTCGAAGACAACTGATATTTTGAATGTTCAACAAGTTGGAAAACTTTATTCTGAAATTGTATCCACTCAAACAAGTGGAAGCCCTTCTGCTCAAGTCCTCAAAGTTTTACAACATATCAATGATTCCTTGGGAACATCTTACAAGCCTTTCGAGTACTCAGGACACTCTTCTCCTAAAACCGTCATTGTGTCTTTTGGCTCTGCTGAGTCTGTTGCTGCTGCTCAAGTTGCTGAGCACCTTGCTCAAACTGGCCATGCTGTTGGTGCTATAAATGTTCGTGTTTATAGCCCTTTCATTGAAAGTGAATTCTTTGCTACTTTACCTCAATCTGTTGAGACTATAGTTGTTTTGGGTCAGGTTGACAACGACTCTCAAGTTAGCAATACCTCTTACCAATCTCCTCTTTTCTTAGATGTTGCTACTGCTTATACACTTAAACATGGATTTAGCTCCAAAGCTTCCAAGGTTGTCGACTACAAATACTCACGTAGCAAGGTTTGGTCCCGTGAAGACATTTATTCTATTTTTAATGTTTCTACACCTGCCGTTCCCGCTAGAGCAGATGTTAGAGAAGCAGTATTTTGGGATTTGGATAATTCTACTACTGTTGATACGCCTAGTAGACTTGCACACACTGTTTCCCTCGATGGTGAGAGTTCAGTAAGTCATATCTCTTACTATGACAATGAATCTCTTGGGGGTGTTATTGAGAGTCAAATTCGCATTTCTAGTGCACCTGTTGCAACACCCTACCCTACTGAACAAACTGATTTTGTTTTTATTAACAATTTAGATATCACAAAGAGTTATGATGTTCTTGCTAATGCTAAGCAGGGAGCTAAGGTTGTTGTTAGTGGATCTACAAAGATTGAGGAATTAGAGAAATCTTTGAGTTCGAATTTCAAGAAATCTGCTGCTATTAAGGAAATTTCTTTAGTTGCTTACGATTTTGAACTTATTGGTGAAAACTCTGAAACCATGGGTAGAACTAAAAGTATGGTTGAACAAATTGCATTTTGGAAATCATTTTCACCCGAACTTACTCTCAATCAAATCACAACTAAAATTGTTACTGCCAATGGAGTTGATACCGAACTGGTTGCTGCCACAGTTGCCATTTTGATTGAAAATTTCACTGAGACTGCTTTGGCTTCAATTGAAATTCCAAAGGAATGGAGCCAAATTGAGTTTAGTGAAGAAGAACTCGAAGAGGTTCTTCCTTCAACTATTAAGAGAATTAGTTTTGCTCCTAATGAAAAGATAGCTATTGACGAGGAGCCTGTAGCCGAGGCTACTAACTCATGGCTCGAAGCTGCCAAAAAGCTTACATTTAAAGAGGCTTATGGAGCAACAGAAGAGCTTAGACCTGATCTTCCAGTCAAGAACTTTGTTGTTAAGGTTCAAGAAAATCGTCGTGTAACTCCTGCCGATTATGAGCGACACATTTTTCACTTTGAACTTGATATTACAGGTACCGGTTTAACTTACGCTATTGGTGAAGCTCTGGGTGTTCATGCTCGTAACGATAAGAATCAAGTTGAAGATTTCCTTAAGTGGTATGATATCAATTTTGATGCTCTTGTTTCTGTCCCTGCTCGTGATGATCCCTCTTACAAAGAGACTCGTACTGCTTACCAGGCATTCCGTGATAACCTTGACATCTTTGGCAAGCCCCCCAAAAAGTTTTATGAATCACTTGCTACTTTTGCTACAGATGCTAAAGAAAAGGCACATCTTGAAAAACTCGCTTCTGCTGCTGGTGCTGAAGAACTTAAGCAACGCGCTGATGTTAATTTCGACACTTTTGCTGATATTCTTGAAGAATTTAAATCGGCACATCCCTCTTTAGCTGAACTTGTTCAAATAGTTTCTCCTCTCAAGCGCCGTGAATACTCCATTGCTTCTTCTCAAAGAGTTCATCCAAATGCTGTTCACTTGTTGATTGTTGTTGTAGATTGGGTCGATGCTAGAGGCCGCACTCGTTATGGTCAATGTTCTAAATATCTTTCTGATCTCCCCGTTGGAGCTGAATTGGTTGTTTCTGTTAAACCTTCTGTTATGAAATTACCCCCTCTTTCTACTCAGCCTATTATCATGGCTGGTCTTGGTACTGGTCTTGCCCCATTCAAGGCATTTGTCGAAGAAAAGATGTGGCAACAAGCTCAAGGTATGGAGATTGGAGAAATTTATCTTTATCTTGGTTCTCGTCACAAGAAGGAGGAATACTTGTATGGTGAGCTTTGGGAGGCTTATAAAGAAGCTGGTATTATTACTCACATTGGTGCTGCTTTCTCTCGTGATCAACCTCAAAAGATCTACATTCAAGACCGTATCAGACAATCTCTTGATGACTTGGTTTCTGCCTTTGCTGACAAGAATGGTTCTTTCTATCTTTGTGGTCCAACTTGGCCTGTTCCTGATATCACTGCTTGTCTTGAAGATATTATCACTGAAGATGCTAAGAAACGCGATGTCAAGATTGATGCTCCTCATGAGATTGAAGAATTGAAGGAATCTGGTAGATATGTACTCGAAGTTTATTAGATCTTGTAGTTGTGCAAGCTTTTTGAGTTAGATAGAAAATCAGTTTATTGTACCTATATCTAAAGGCTATACTAATAATAATTCATGCAACAAATGGCATAATTAGAAGAAATGTTCATATAGATAGAAATTCTGTTTATTGTCCCTATATCTAGAGGCTATACTAATATATAATTTATACAACAAATGACATAAGTAGGAGACATGTGGTTCAAATATTTATCTCATGGGGATTGACAGAGTAGCGGTCTCAACGCGTTTAGGGAGTTTCAGTATTCGATGACGCCAAATTACTCACAGTGTTTTGAGGTACGTTCGTCATGTAAGTTCTCAGTGGATTTGGGTATCCCTTCCAGTATAACTTTCTCTATCATAGAGTGCAAAAAATACGCTCCCAACAAACTAATTTTCTATATATCTAAAAAACACATCTATCACCAAGAACTCTTTTTTATACTTATATTCAAGCTTTTAAATTTTTGATTAATTAATATAATTTTTGACTATTTCAATGATATATCCGAAAGTTTTTAAATTTTGAATGAATGAATTTAAATTTGTCTATTGAAGTGTTACATCTAAAAGAATTTACATATATCATCAAGAACTGTTATTTATATTCATAAGTTTTTAAATTTTTTATTTTTATAGCTGATTGAAAAGATAATATAGATAGATATGGGTTTTACAACAAACAATTCAAATCGGCAATAGTTTAGTGGCTAGAATTTCCGCCTGTCAACAGTTTCTTAGGAAGCAGCACGCGGGGGACCGGGGTTCAATTCCCCGTTGCCGAGTTTTTTTTTGGAAACTTACTTTTATTAATATTGCAATCGAATTGTTAATGTCAATTCATATTTTTCTAAATCTCTTGATATTTCGCATGTCGGCATAATTAACATACATGATTTGTGGCTCGTAAAAACGGATACATCTTCATGCCGTTGTGTGTTGCTTCGGCTCTGTGTAATAGTTTGATAATTTCTCTCATTATTGCCTTTATATAGCTAAACAGGGGAGCCTTTCTGTTATTATCATGAAATGCCTACCCCTTCTTATGATTTCAATCTATTCGCCTGTATTTACTTATATACATTATAAATACCGGAGAAAAGAGCGTGTTATTTCACATTTAAATCTTTAGGTCTTGTTTAAATCACATCAAAATAGTACAAAAATGTTCTGCCAACAAATCAAAAAGATTGAGCAACTCTCAGGGCTAAAACTCGACTCTTCAGTTATTCTCTCACTTAATTGCAGTACTCTTCAACATCTTGAGGAAGTTAAAAAGCTACCACCTTTAAAAGAAGAAAAGGATATTTTTACTACCAAAAATGAAAACGATAGAAAAGCCATGACAAAAAACAAACTTTCGCAACAAATAATGGATCAGTACATTCTATAATGGTACGTTTTTAAATATTTAGGAACTTACTAATATATATAAGATTGGTCTACATGATTCTTATTCTTTTGATTTTACACACCTTTATGTTTGAAATTCAAATTTTAGGATCATGTACATAGATGGAGGAGTGTGAAAAAATATATATATATATTCTCTATTTTAAGCCAGATTTGTACTAAATATAGACAAAAGCTAAGCTAAGCCAATTTTTAGTGTAGAGATTCTTTATTAAAAAAAATGAAAAATAAAAAATAAAAAATAAAAAAAAGCTCGTATCTGCGTATTTTTTTTTTCCAAGATGAAAAATTAGATTCGGCTTGATCTTGTTTCCGAAATACCTGACACAGTAAATATCGAAATTTTTGTGAAATCCGGGTCTTCAAAAGACTATCTTACATGAACAGAGATCTAAAGTCTCATCTCATCATCATTTCACACACTCTCAGATAATGATTTGGCATAAAGAAACCCACCAATTTTGTGCAGGTCGGCAACAGTAACTTATGCTAAAATTGCCCCTGGATTAAACGTGAACACATCTTTACCGGACTCAGTAAAACACTTTTTTTTTTTTTAAAAAAAAGATGTATATTTGAGATCTAAATCAACTAGAATTTGTCGAACTGATAGTAAAAATGCGGTATGTCTTTAGTAGTTGTGACTATCATGAATCCAGAACTACACTCGCAAGTTCTTGGTATGCTGGCACATTTAGCAGTCTGTGGGGACCTGTGACATAACCCTATTTTTAACTACAAGACTGTTATAAAACTGACCTTTCCCGCGCTCTAGTTTTTCCCTTCCTTCCCACCACTAAATATTCTTTACCAAACTATATACACACACAGTACTATTAAAATTTTCAATAATGGCATATCAAGGAAGTTCGAATGTTATGGGACATAAGTAAGTTCTAAAGTGACAAAACAGGCACTGTTTTTAACTTTTTTTTTTAACTGTTTGCTAACTCAACAAGTCGTTATGTATCTGTTGAAAAACAATATGGGAATTCATCTTATGAGCTGACACAACAGGATGACCCTAATGATATGCTCAATTTTTTAGACTCTGCTGGCATGGTCAGATCTTTACTTGATCAATATAACAATAATGTTAATCGTCTTGATATGATGCACAAACGATACTTGAACATGACTGCAACAGAAGATATTGAACATCTCAACTCACAAATCTCAATTTTGACTCAAGAAAACAGCTCTTTGGGTAGTGAAATTCGCGAAAAACTTCGCAAAATGGGTCACGATTGTTATGGAAATAACACAAAAATTGGACAAACCGAAAGTCTTAGTAGCGATTTCAAACGGGCTATTCAAAACTATCAGCAAATTGAAAGAGATTTTAATTCTAAAAACAAATTAAAAATTAAGAGACAGTTACAAATTATCAATCCAGAACAGACTGATGAAGAAATAGAGGAATATCTGGCCTCTAACAATCAGCAGCAACAGGCTGTATTTGCAGATGCTGTTTTGAACGGTTCTTCTACCACTAGAGAAGATGCTCGATCAGCGCTGGCTCAAGTTCAAAACAGGCACCAAGAAATTCAACAAATCAGCCGAACACTAGTAGAATTATCTGAACTTTTCCAAAACATGGAAACTCTTATCATCAATCAAGACCCAATTGTTAGAAATATAGAAGAAACAGCATATACTGCTCAACAAGATATCGAAGCTGGTATTGTTCATACAGACAAGGCAATTACAAGTACAAGATCATGGAGGAAGTATAGATGGTGGTGTACTGGAATCTGTGTGATTGTTGTTATAATCGTGGTTTTGATTATTTTAAAGGCTACTGGTGTCATTTGAGCATTAAATGTAAATATTTTCTATGCTTTGTTGACTTTTTTAGTACTATACAATCAATAACTATTTTTTATGTATTTGGGTAATTCTTGTTTTAAAATCGATAGTATTCATGTTGTTGTTTTTTACAAGTTGAATGATAATTTGTAGTATACTTGCAACTATTAAGTCGTTGGTGTTTGGTTGCGTATCTACTGTTAGCAGAATAAGCGCTTTTGAAGTTTGGGCATCAAGATCATGATGCCACAAACAGAAAACAACAAAACAATGTTGATTCATCAATTAAGAAAAATGTAAATATTTCCATTTATTTTATGATTCAATTTAAATTCTTTCTGCCAATAAATTTTCAACATGTTATTAAAAAAAAATGAATAAATAGGTAATCAAGTCACAAAAGATGAAAATGTCCAGCATGGTTATTAACTTTGTCTGCTTTTCTCTTGTTGTTGTTTTGTTTTTTACAGGCACCTTTTTATGTCACTTAATATTGTATAGTTATATAGTAGTTTGAATATTATATTTAGTTTTATAAACCAATTCTCAATATTTCTAATATCAATTAATTTTTATCAGATTTTTTCCTGGTGAATTTTTTGTATGTTTTTGTTTTTTTTTTTTTTTTTTTTTTTTTTTTTTTTTTTGGTGATCATGAGATTTTTTTTTTAATATTCAAGAAATTTATATTTTGGTAACTTCAAAAAGAATATTTGGTAAACTATTTAAGGATGTGTATTTCATATGAATTATATAAAATAATTAAAATAACTACTATTGTTTTTATTACAGGATTCTATTCTACCAAAAAAAAAAAAAAAAAAAAAAAAAAAAAAAAAAAAAAAAAAAAAAAAAGTATATTCAATGTACTGTTTTCAAAACAAAATCAAATTACAGGTTTATAGCTAGTATTTTATTTGTAATAATTGCCAAATTTAGATGAAATTAAAATTTGAGTCCTATATTGCTTAATTGATTGTATTTTTTTTTTTTTAGTTTGTTCAAGTGTAGGTGGCTTGTGAAATATTCGGCTTTTTTTTTAATTCAATGTTATATATTTCTATTTACATTGCATAACAACTACTCTCTGATTTAGCTGTTAGTAAATGTAAAACGTTATATACTTTCAAAAGCTATGTGAATTTTTATTTTTTTTATTTTTATTTTTTGGAGGGACAACTCTGACTGAATTGTCAAACACCACTAAAAGTAAAACAACCAGATAGACAAAAGGCTTTTGAAGAAAACCCAAATGAATGAGTATTTTTCTAATAGTTAATGTAGCAACATATTTCTTTGTGATGTCAATTAAAAATTGTTATGGTTTTATACTATAAGCTTTTTACAAGCCTATAAACGATGATCCCAGTTTTATAACTGTATTATTATTATTATTATTACTATTCTTTTCACATACAAGCCCTTTTTAATTGCATGTAACCGAAAGTTCGGGGGCTTTTTATCAATATATTTAGAATTTTTCCAGAAGCAATTTAGAGCAAAATAGTGCATTTTAATATTTCAATTTTTACTTGAATATTAAAATGAAATTACTGGTAGTGCTTTCAAATGGTATACAGAGTTTTGTTTTTGATTACACTGTTGAACTCTATTGAAATTTTAATTGTGTGTCTCGATTTGTCAAGTGTATTTTGAAATGAAACAGATATACTGACCTATTTAGTATTTTAATAGATGGTCTTTACAGAAATGTCTAGTCTTGAAAATCAAAAAAAAAAAAAAAAAAAAATCCTAGTATTCATATATCTAGCTTAAAATAGTTGTGTAAATCGAAACTGTTACCAGTTTTTTTAAAGCTTGCTAGCTCAAGTAGGGAACAATGTGGAAACACCCAGCCACTGTCAAGCTTTTTTTGATATTATGTTTTTAATAAGGTACTTAGTTTTTCAATGATGTACTATTCTATAGTAATAATAAAAAAGTTAAAGTTAACTTCATGGCCAAATGAAAAGCTGTCTTCAGATCATCAATATATATATAAAGATATTAATATGTAATACGCTTTGAGATCTTATAAGATCATATCTTTTTGGATCCGAAAGTACCAACTCTTAGATTTAGTATTATTTATTTTTTTTTCAAAGCATTCTTCGATCAATTATGTCTACTTAAACTTCATGTCTATTCACTTTTTGAGTATACTAGTTATATCAACATGTGCACATGGAATAATTAGTAGGACATGTCATTTGTACCAATTCATGCTTGTCTCTAAATTAAATAACCTTATTTCACTCAAAGCGGGTCTCCACTTATAAACAGTTTAAAAGTATAAATCTTTACATAGTAAACTGGTTTTAACTGTATTTAAAGACTGCCAACTTTTCAATTATAAAAAGTTTGTGTCTAATTTTTCACTAATAATAAAATTTCCCTTTGGTTCATAAGGTACTTATGATGCCTAGATTAAATAAAATAAAAATCGTACCTATATTTTGTTCTCAAATGAAGCAACCAGCATTCTCTTTTTTTTTTTCAACTATAAAAAAACGAATTTTATCATCAAGCTGCTGCTTAAAAACAGTATCTTATTATGATATAAACTAATAGAAATGTTGATTTGATCATTAAATTATTTTAAGCGCCTTATAATCTTTGATTCTTTCACATCAGCATCGAAAGACTATTAAGATTTAAGCAGTCAACATACCAAAACATGCAATCTCTGCTCACCACATATGTACATTACATCCCATCTCCACTTGCTCCCCGAATAATTAGATCTAGTGAAATAAATATTGCGATGTTTAACTTTTTTTTAAAAAAAAAAAAAACGTTGATATTGTGAACCACACTTGAATATCTGTCTAGAAATGTGCTTAAACCATTGATTCATCTTGATTTAACTGGAAATAGGTAATATTTTTCAACTGCTTCTGCTTATTTCGATTAACTCAATAAGTATATCGTAAATACATGTCTTATATTAAGTCAACTTCTTTGTATACCTCAATAAAAATTAAATACTCTGGAACCAACGAAAATGATCAGAAACTAAGACAACTATATATATGTTCATCTAGATTGGTAAGCTTTTCATGTTCTATTTATCAACAACCATTGGATAGCAATATAAAATTGAATAGAGTTGGTTGATATTTATTCTACAGAGCAGAATAGAAATTGTTTTACAAAGATTTATCCCTAATAAGAATTACTATAGTCAATTTTTTTCAAGAGTCTAGAAATACAACGTATAAATTTTGGAACACTACAAAATTTGAAAGTAAACAAACTGATTTACGACGCAAGTACAAAGAGATTTGAAGTAGTTCAACTAGTAATTGCTCAACTCTAGATATAACCATGTTAATAGCCAGATTATTATGTCTAATAAATAAGAAAAAGTTTGTATCTTAAATTGTATGAAACTTTTTCCTTGTCATTGTTTCATCTCAACTGAGTAACTAATGCAGGTCAAAAACTGGATCTCATTTTAATAAATTTTATTTGTAAGATTACATGTAAACACCTGTTTCTTTAGCTTTGAACACTGAGACAATTGTATACCAAATTCTATCGTTTTCAAGAATATTTTCACGTAGTATTCTTTCAAACTCATAGTATACAAAATAAATAACAATTATAAAATTAAAAAATTACAAATTTAAACATATAAAAAACGATACTAAAACATATGAACTAAAGGATATATCATGTCCATCCTAATGAATTTTCACTTCTAACTGGGACAGATATCGGTGGTCGGTTATTAGGAGATAAAGGACTTAGTCTATTGCGTGTGGGGTTTTGTTGTGATTGAGTTGAAGGACCTCCAGTAGCAAGTTCAGGTGAATCACGATTTTCTAACTCAATATTGTTTTTCTTCTGTCTATAATGACGAGTTAACATAAAAATGGCACCACAATATGCTGCAGCGCCAGCTACTGCGCCAACTGCAATTCCGGCTGTCTTCGAATCTACTGTAGTATTTCCTGATACAGGTTGGTCTAAGGAACCAGAATCTGGAAGGCCTGCCTTGTTATCTTCAGGAGAAGTTGATCCTGAAGGAGAAGCAGAAGTAGCAGAGTTTGTATTACCCGAATTCAAACCATCAGAATTACTATTTGAAGGAGAGAGTGGAACAGTGGGGTCTATTAGATCCATCAAAGCCTTGATAGCAGGTGTAGGGTTTTGGTAGAGTCTTGAATTGGGGTTAGATATTTGACTCTGAAGTTCATTCACCTCAGATGTAGGTATGTAAGCCATAGCAACAGACTTAACAAAAGTAGAATCAGAAGTCTCATAAGGTTCAATACTTCTCATAGATATGTTGCTTGAGTCAATTCCAAGGCCGTGAGCTAGTCCTTCAGGAAGATATTGAAATATCTGAGCTGCTGAAAGGGGATGGCTAACAACAAATGGGTAGTTTAGAGGATGTTGAAACCCTATTTGAATCAAAGTAGAATCTGCAGGTTGGCTTTGATCGTTACCAAACGGAGAAATTACTCTTGGAAGTGTAGATGGTAAAGTTGTAGCATCAGCACTAGTAGATGATGCAGTTTCAGTCGAACCAGTTACTGGAGAAGCAGAAGACTGAATTATTAGGGTATCTGGAAGCCAGTCACTTGATGTGGGAGAGTTAACAGTGCTTGTTAAACTAGTTGGAGGATCGACGGCTGCATCTGAATTAATTGTTTGGGAATCAGTTGAAGTGCTAGTTGCGCCTGATAGAACCTGTTCCGATCCTGCGGTTCTTGTAGTAGGGTTGGCACTTAATTGTCTTTGAGAAGAAACGGTTCCTCTATTTCCCTCTGAGTTTGAAATAGAAGATGGCGTTGAAAAACCTTGTTCAGTTCTAGTAGTGGTTCCATCTTGTAATTCTATACTAGTGGTAGATCCCGAAACTTGTGATCTGTAAGAGGACTGTATTACTCTATTAGATGACAAAGCTGAACCCTTGGCTGAATTAGAACTGAAAGCTTGAGAGCCAGTTGGGAAACTGGAACTTTGCGTTCCAGTAGCTAATCCAATAGCACCAATAGCCCCACTCTCAGTAGTTGAATGAGACTCTTGTATTGTAGAAAAGGCATCTGACGAGAGCACGCTACTCACGGGTGATCCAAAAGTAGATATTTCAGTATCCAAGCTAGTAACTTGCGATTCCAAAGATTGAGCAAACTCAGAAGAATCCACATTACTTGAAATTCCAACTGTGGATACCAAAGCTCCACTTGTTACTAATGAAGTAGACATAGTAAATGGCAAAGACGTCTTACTACTAGTACTCGACACAAATTCCGACTCCGTACCTACCGCCAACGACCCAGATTGGGTTTCAGTTGACCTTGCTGAACCAGAATCCGAAGAGATTTCAATGGTTGATTCTTTGAAGGAATTCGGAGATTCACTAACTGGAGTTTGCAAAGCTGATACTGATCCTAACACTGTTGTTGAAAAAGATTGACCATTAGATACTACTACTGTCCCATATGAAGATGGAGACTCTTGGACAGAGTCAGCCCCAGAGTCAGTTGGTGAAAAAGAAGTGATCTCTCCAATAATTCCAGAAGAGGAAATCCGGCTAGTGATGAATGAGCTTGGAAAAGAAGATATAGTCGAAATTCCTGATGCCGTGCCAGCATTGGTAGTAACTATGAAGCTATCAAATGACTGCGATAGTTCAATCGCAGATTCCTGTGAAGTCTCAGTTGTTTGAACAGTAGGTAACGTAGATACTGAAACTCTACTACTTGAGAACGAAACTGGAGTAGGTAGTGACTCTAACGAATCGTCGGACTGTGAAACAGATCCAGTCTGTTGCGATGACACCAAACTACCAATATTGGCTATGTTAGAGGTCGAAAAAGACTGCGAAATTGATTCTGATGGTGTATTTGTTAGCTCTGTAGGTGTCACTGTTTCTTGGGGACTAGACCTAGAGTTACTAGGTAAGCTAGTCACTAAGTTTGTTATCGACTCATCAGCTAAAGAAGAAGTTTGAAAGGATGATAAAAGAAAAGAAGCCGAGTTTGGACTTTCAAAAGACTGTAAAATAGTTGATGAACTAACTGCCGGTATTAATTGGGAAGATGATGTCATAATAGATGGAGCTAAAGCGGTAGATTCGCTGCGAATCTCGGATGTTTGAGGTTGTTGAGTTGAAAAACTGGTAACCCCTGAAGCCTCAGGCAAAGTAGATTCAGATTGCAATCTAGAAGACACTGATACAAAACTGTTAGAATCAAAAGTTTCAGAAACCGTTGCTCCTTGAGAATATGCTCTGCTACTTGATTGGGGTGCCAATATTTCGGCATCAGATGAGACAGATGTCAAAATACTTTCTAACGGTGTGGATGTTGAAATTGAAATTTCTGAATTTAAAGCTCGCGAAGCACTAAAAATATCTGAATTCAACTGTGTACTTATTCCTGATGTCGTATCTAATACTGGCGTAGTTAAACTAGCTGACGGATAGTTTGAGGAAGTTGAATACACAGTTTCGGAAGTCCCTATAGATTCTGTGGGGCTAGTGAACGTCTCTAAATCTGAAATCAAAGGGGTATTAGAAGAGATAACCTGGTCGGAAGATAGAAAATTACTTGTTGCAGTATTACTTGGTAATTCATTGATAACTGATGTAGTTTCCACAAAAGTATTTTCTGAAGTCACAGAAGGTTGTAGCAAAGATGAGGTTGCTGAAATAGAGTCTTGTTCAGTGGGAGCTGTTGTAAGAATTGATGCCGGGATTGAGTTTGTAGAAGCTGGGGAATCTAATGATGTTAAAAATATAGCTGATGATTGAGTGGAGTCTGGTTGTTCTAAGCTGTTGGTAGATAAATAGGAAATTGTGGGACTTGAAGCTGACAATAAAACTTGAGTTTCTGGTGTATCAGAAATTGTACCAGTACCAGTGCTTAGAAGTGTTGAGGAAGCCAGGGCTAAAGTTGATTCCTCAACAGGCCCTGTCGAAAAGCTATTTTCTTGTAAAGAGCTTGTTGCTCCTCCATCTAAAATTGCTGAGCTTGTAGATGGAAGTTGAGTATCAGAAGGCGATCTTGTTGCTGAAGAATCAAACTCAGAAACAGTATCTGTTTCTAATGACAAAACGGACATTGTCGACGAACCTGCCATTGATCCACTCGCTTGCTGATTAGTTGGAACTATAGCAAACGACTCTTGATCTGAAGTAGATACTAAGGATAATTCAGTAGAAGGCTGAGCATCAACTAGTGATGAACCCGAACTAAAACCATTAGAGTTTTCAACTAACGGAGTGGTTGAAGTAGATGACAATTCAGCGTTTGTCGTTGATGCTGCTAAAGATTGCCCAAGGGTATTTGATACCAATGACTGTTCTAATGTACTTCTGGTAGTTTGCGATAAGACAATCTGTGAGCTTTCAACTTCAGTTTGCAAAGAGGTCGAAGGTGACTCAAATTCTTCCGAAGATTGTGCAAAAATAGAAGTTGGCTGTACAAAGCTAGGCTCAACATCTGAAAAGCTAGTAGTCAAAATAGATGTTCCTGGTGCTGCCTCTGAACTTGACTGGCTGGTGTCTATAAAGTTAGGAACGGAAAAAGTTGTTAATATAGGTACATCAGAACTTAAAGATGAAGTCAAAGAAAATAGTTGACTATCTTCACTCGTATATACACTGGCAGATAACGACTCTGTAGAGAGTGACTGAAATTGATTAGTGTTGGTATCTTGGAAAGAAGAACTTGTTTGTTCTAAACTTTGTGTTGGCAAACTATTTTCAGCTGATGCTGTAGAAGCTTGATCAGAGGATACTAATGGATATTCTTCAGAAGTACTAACTGTCAAACTACTGCTGTCTTGAATAGTTGTAGATTCAGCTTGAGATACTAGGATTGTATTGGTTTCACTCAACGAGATGGATGATACGCTTGGAAAAGGTTGTGAAGTATATTGTGATTGGCTCTCTGAAAATTGGCTTTCCGAAGTCTGTATAATACCAGATGAAGATGGTAAAAATTGACTTGTATCAATAGTGGTGGCGATTCCTTCAAAACTTGAGGTAGCTAATCCGGATGAAATAACGTCTTCCGTAGGACTCGGTGAATTCAGCGTTTGAGTTGACTCGCTTTGTATTGGAGCAACATCTAAACTAGATGATTCTTGTAGACTGCTGGTTTCTGTAAAAATACTTTCAAAGCTTGTAGCGTCGAGTTCTGTATTACTGGTTTCAAAAGATTCATAAACAAATGTGCTTTGAGGTGTAATAAAATTTGAACTTTCAGGAGAGGTAACAATTGAAATGGGGATATTTGATTCGCTAGTAGATAAAACTTCAGAAGTTTGTGATTGTAAACTAGCAGTATCTGCCAAAGCAGTGGTAGGTACTTGTGAGTTGATTTCAGACGAAGGTGTATTCAACGACTCACCAGAAATCGGCGAAATTTCGCTCGAGAAGAAAACAGTTCCGGATGATGAATCAGGGGTTGTTTCACTTTCGACTAAGGAACTAGATGGCAGAGCTGAGTCCGAAACTATCTCAGACCCGGTTGAAAAAATCATGCTACTGGAAGCAGATGGCTCTTGCCCTGATTCAGAATTGACATTGGATTCAGGAACAGAAATGCTAGATTCTGTTAAAGGCGTAGCTGTAGCTGACAAAGATGAAGTAGATGATGCGCTTCCTATCTCTGTTTGAGATCCAGCTGATGAAACATAGGATTCAGATAAATCATCTACTAAGCTTGATTGAGTAACAGATGAAAATGTAGCTGTGGAAATAGAAGTTGTCAAATCGAATTCCGAGCTTGAAGGTGTGTTATCTTCATCAGTATATGTAGTGAATACAGACTGTAAAACTACAGAAGAAAAAAAGTTTGAAGACTGAGATTCAGGTACCTGGATAGAGCTTGACAAAGTATCTGAGGATATCTCACTTGATAGCTGAAAGACGGATGACTCATCTGATATAGACAAAATTGTAGGTGTTTCGTCGGCTTGTGTTGATGAGGATTCATAATTAGGAGTAGAAAAGAACGTAAACACACTAGAAGATATGTCTGAAGAGGAAATTGACTGCGTTGGTATGTTACTTGCTGATGTAAATGATTCAGATTCAGAAAGCACCTGTGTTGCAGATTCTGTAGGGGTCTGTTCTTGGGTCGAATCTTGGGTTGATTCTTCAGTAGGGGTTGAAGACATTAATGACAATACTGTAAGTGATTCTAATGATGAAGTAAATGCTATTGTTGATTCATCAGTAACTTCAGTTGACGTCTCCTCAAGCGAAGTGTCAGTTGGCGAGGAGGACACACTATAATATCCATCTAAGTCGTCAATAGAGGTGAAAATATTATTTTGAGAAGTTGTTGGAGTGCTAGTTGATGTGAAAAAACTACTTAGGTCACTAATTGAGGTCACAGAAGGAAAATCCGGATATGTGGTCAATTCCTCTGATTGCTCAGACTCTTGTGATGTATCAGGCGTAGTCGACGTATAGTAGCCACTAAGGTCTGTAAATTGTGTGATGGACGCAATGTCTAAGGAAGAGGAGGTTGTTTCAAGTTGACTCTCACCTAGAGACATTTTAAAGTTAATAATAGGATCCCAGCTAAAAAAGGAAAAAAAGAAAAGTGAACTGCGAACAACAAAAAGAAATACATACCTATGCTGCTGGAAGTTAAAAGGTCTATACTACTGAACAGCTGAGAAAACGCCGAAGAAATATCAGAAAGCACTGTAGATTCTGTTTCTGTTGCTAATTCACTTGATTCTGATGTTGATGCTGATGTTGATGCTGATGCTGATGCTGATATACTGGAAAGTGATAGCGTATCTAAAGTTGACAGTGCTTGCAAAGAAGATGACGTTGGAGACTCTTGCTGTTCTGTTATTGGAGTTGTTGAACTATTTACACTCATAAATTGCCGTTTTACATAAAATTGCCGGTAATGTCTAGGCAAGTCTCTGTGTTCGAAAGCATTTGTGACATGAGTAGCCAGCAGTAATAGCAGAAGTATCCTGCGATAGTCTAGATTAGCTGACGCCATTGTGATGTGCGAAAAACTGTTCTGGAATGGCAAGACTGATGTTGGCAGAACAAAAATTTTGAAATAGATATAACGAACGTAAATTTGCCAGTAGTTAAAAGGAAGAAGAAAGAAAGAGAGGAAATAGAGAATGAGAATGAATGGAATAAAAAATCAGAATCAAAAAAAAGTCTAAAAAGAAAATCAATATTTTGAAACTTGGGTTAGTTCTAGTACTGCCAGTGAAATAGTCTGGAAAAGTTTAAAAATAACTCCTTGTAGGTGTACAGAGGCAGAGAATTTAGCTTTGCAAATGCAAACATCAACGTGCTCAACAGCCTGAGGTAGAAAAAGAATAGGCGCCTACTTACTTGTATCAACAATCGGTCATGAAGCTATCACCAGCAAACAAAGAACGATACGCTAAAATTTATTAGCGAAGCAAATTATCGTTGATGTTGTCTAGTTTTAATATGAATCTTGGAGTTTTTGGTTTGATGGTCTGTTGAATATCCAGTATTCATGCAGAGATCAAGAAAAAGCGAATGTTGAAGAAAACTATGGGTGAAATAATATCTGCAAAATCAAGTATCAATTATAATAAGATTTAAACTTGTTTATATTATTTGACGGTTTTCAAGTGATGGCTTCAGCAGTTGGATTAAATTTTTGAATGAGTGTAAAAGCGGTGTACCATATAGAAAAGCAAATTTGCTAGGAGGGGACGCCCTTTTATTTAAGAAATGTAATATAAATCCCTTTCCAAAACCTGTATTGGCATCTGCACACCACAAACCCCATGTAGTATTAGTTGAATGAGGTTCCAAACTATGTCCGAGTCCACTCAACAGCGCCAGTCAATATTGATGCAAAGCTGGTACATAATTCAGAATCTGGGCCACTGCATAATGCTGACAAGAACATTACGTGTACAGCCAAAAACTTCGGATTTACATGAGTCTGTTTCACATAGCTATTTGTACGTGCTAATGTTTACTTCATGTAACGTTCAACTGCAACTAACTGTGAATTTCGTTTCTATGCTCTGGATAGATGATAAAGTTCTACTGACTTGGTATTCATTATTTGGCCGTTGGTAGATTTTATGTGTTGCCTAATACGGACTGTAGGGATTCAACATGAATATAATTATAACATGTAACTTAAAACTCCTACCTTTTACCCTAACCATTTTAACCTTCACCTAATTTGCCATTTAGGAACCTCCTCCACCACTCTAAACAAGTTCAAGGAAAGCACAGTAGACTTGATTCCGTTCATTGTTTGTGAAAAATGGCCCTGGGTACCAAGCGAATCAAGGTATGTATCATATATCAACTCCTGTGATTTTTTGTATATATCTATTAACTAATATTTGTTACAGAATTTAGCTGTAAGCAAGCCCATCTTGTATGGCAATACTGCAGAGCCTTTAGGCAATTCAAAAACACCGGACATGCCACCCGACCATACACATCGTTGGACTATATTTTTAAAAGACCCAAGTCCTAAGAAACCAACTTTACACAAGCTTATCAAGAAAGTCATATTTAAACTACACGATACATATCCAAATCCTGCGCGTACAATAGAATCTCCAGGCCCTTTTGAAGTGACAGAAACAGGTTGGGGTGAATTTGAAATAGCGATCAAAATATTTTTTGTTTCCGAAGCTGCTGAAAAGAACGTCACATTATATCATCATTTAAAGCTTCATCCATATATCCCTTCAACTGAAAATATCCCATTAGGAACTCAACCTGTGCATAGCTACATTTACGATGAACTTGTGTTTGGTGAACCAACTGAAGCAATGTTCGAGATCTTGACCCAGTCACCAGGTGCTATTTTACCCGCAGTTAAAAGCGAACGTGAATTTGGGCATATATACAGTGCACAGACAGAAAATGAAGAACTGGATAGGTTAGGAGGTGCTCTAGATAAAGTATACAATCAGGTTAAAAAGATTAAGGATCATATCAAAGCTTTGGAAAAAGAAAGAGTGTCATTAGTAGGTGAAGCACCATCGACAGCTGTGTTATCAGGTTCTACTCAAAACATAGAAACAGTTTGAACATGAAATATCTGAACCAAACAGTGCTATTTTGTAAAAATTGGCTGGCTTTGATCTCTAGTTAATAGATATATATCTGTCTAGGTATATGCTTAGAGAGTCAAACTGCGTAAGCAGTTATTGAGATATTCTTTGAATATTAAGTGAGGCTTTGGGACAAGTCTCTGGATATTCTCATTGTGAATATCAAGAAAATGTAATTTTACATATATCTTAGGACTTGAGTACTGCTTCAAACCATAAATGAAGCTGACTTTTTCATTATATAATCTGAAATAAACATTTTTTTATTTTACCTGCCAGCTGTACAAAACTTTTTTGTTTTCTTCCTGATTTTACATTTACTACAAGTCTTCTAGCAGCCCAATTTTCTCTCTATCCATAATCATGTCTACATCAGAAGATTTTGTACAAAAGCTGAGAGCTATCCCGAGGACGTACCAGCTATACTTGGATAAGTCCGTATCTTATGTCACTGGACGTTGGGTAGGTTTGGGAGTTCTCTTGCTCCTATTTCTTTTACGGATATTTACGGCCCAGGGTTGGTATATAGTTTGTTACGCGTTAGGAATTTACCTGCTAAACTTGTTCTTGCTATTTTTGCAACCAAAATTTGATCCAGTATTAGAGCAAGCATTAAGAGATGAACAAATTGAAGAGGGGACGTCTGGAGAGGGCGTTGGAAGCAGCTCGAGGGAGGAACAGTCTGACGAATTCAGACCTTTCATTAGAAGATTACCCGAGTTCAAGTTTTGGTACAACGCATCTAGAGCATCATTAGGAGCATTCATTACAACATGGTTCTCAATTTTTGACGTTCCCGTGTTTTGGCCTATTTTGTTAATTTACTTTATTTTGCTGTTTGCATTGACTATGAGAAGACAGATTCAACATATGATCAAATACAAATACTTACCATTTGATTTGGGCAAAACTAAATACGGCCGATCTTAGACTTTTAATTATATAAACAACTGGGAAGAGGTGATGTCATAATAATGAATACTTACGATAGGTATATTAATTAATGGATTCTGTATAGTAACATGGATATGATTTTTTTTTCTTGTTTTTTGTGTTTTTTATATGGTTTATCAACTTTGGGATGGTTTGTACATCATGGTATAAGTCTTATATTTTTAATTTCTACATTTGAATTAGCTAGTGAATTAACGATTATAGAGAAGGATATTTTTCAGTATCTCATTACTAACCATTTTTCAATATATATATATGTTTAATATCTGTAGGATTTGATGAACTTATAACTCAAAATTTGTCTTTTGATCGAATTTGGATTTTACCTAATTAGTGTTTTATATATAGAAGTGAATATTTATATGCCTAAGTTTTATTTCTTATTAAACAGCGAAAGATGATAAAATGTAAAAAAAGATCTGTTAAAATTATCAGCATACGTATCCAAATTTCAGAAATGTATTTTTAATTCAGTTTTAGTTTTTTCATTTAGTTTCCAAATTTTCTGAAACTAAGTGCAATGATTGAAAAATTGCTATGTTTATATTCAAAAAAAAAAAAAAAAAAAAAATTAAATTGACCTGTTATATGTAGTAAATAAAGCACTTCCATACATACAAATGGTAATTTGTGGAATTTAGTCCTTCTTGAAATAATAAATTAAAATGTACAAGAAAATAATTTAATACAGTTATATGGATTTAATATAATAAATAACCACGGTAAACTAGCTAGTTTTCATAATAATTCGCGAATAAGTTGTATTACTATAAAAAAGCCTAATTCAATTACGGCATTTCTTTCATATCATTGTATTTTTTGTTATTTATTCCAAATTGATATCTCTCGGAAACTTGATAAATATATATATATTTATATATAGACGTTTTCAGCATATTAGACAGATAATGACTTGACAGTAAAATTAAATCAAGTTTTTTTATTTATAAAAGTAATGCTCTCAACTCATGGAAGAGTTCATTATACAACTTCATCGAGTTCTCGATAGTTTGCAATACTTTCAAGGAGAAATTTATGGTTTAATATACATCTCAGATTGTTGATTTTCAGTTCAATATTGATATTTAAATATCACAGAATTAGTTGAAACTCAAACCAATTGAAGTGAATATCTCTTGGATCAAATTAAACATGAAAATTAAATAGAATATAAAAAACTGCAGGTATCCTATTGTTTGGTGCATTCATAAATGACAAAGATATTTAGAACATATTTTAGTACAGAGACTTTGACATGGAGTTAAAGTTCTAACAAAAACGCGTCCACTAATAAAAGTTTTCCGATATTGTCTACAATTTCAAAACTCTGGAATATGGAATTTTTACGGCTTGGATACAAGTTTAGAATTCGATTATATTTTCTATGGATAACAAAGATGAAATCTAAAATACCAGGTTTTTTAAGAGCCAAGTTCTGATTAGGCTAAATGATAAAGACACTTGGACTGATTGTTAAATTCTGATATGACTTATTAAATGCAAAAAAATTTAAAAGTAACAAGTTTTAATTATAAATAAATGAAAATTGCAAAATGAAATAACTAAAATACCATATATCTCTGAGACTTTAATAATAATATAAAATAAATGTTTAAAAGCGAAATAAAAAAAAATCCCTACTTGGTAGAATTCAAGTAGTTTTCATTAATATGCTGTTGACGTTGATGATGTCCTTCAACGTAACTGTTACCAGCTCGTTGGTTATTACCATTGTAACCAATATGCTGAGATCCTATGCGAGAATGATGTGATGAAGATGAGTTAATATAATTACCGCTGTTTGCATTTCCAGATCCATTGTTATTGTTGTTACCGTTGTTAGGTTGAGATCGGACACCAAGAGGATTCTTTGAAAAAGACAAACGAATGCCTCCTTTTACACTATTAGACAACCCAACACCATAAAGTTCTTTCAAAGCCATAGAAGCGTAAGAGACGTCCTCAAACTCAACAAAACACATGGGTCCATTTGCTTTTGTGCGGAATGAAAGACGTTTGTAGCCAATTCTTGAAGAAAAAATTTCTTTAAGCTCTTCTTCGTTGGTGTCTGGTGGTAGATTTCCAACATATAGTGTATTGCAAGGAGGGTTTTGATCTGCTGGATTAGCAGGGGGTAACACCCGTCCACCACTTTGTAAAATTTGAAGAGCAGACCCACTACTAGTAGGAGAGTAGGGAACTACAACCTTACTACTATCAATATTAGAATTGTTACCTGACACAGAAATATTTTGATAGTTTCTAGCGGTTGAGCTTCTTCGTTTATCTACCCATGTATTATTTGTGGCAGTAGCAGGTAACCCTTGAGAATTTGGTGATGTGACAGATCTGGTGTTCTTGCTGGTGGTTGAAATCTGAGCAGTCCCAGTAGAAGGAGGAGATGATTGATTAGACTGGCTGACTGGAGAAGACTGCTGAGGTTTAGCTTGAGAAGAAACCTTCGTGCTAGACTGTACTGGTTGCTGTCGCTGTTGTTGAGACTGTGAAGAGGCTTGATTTGTTAATGCAGAATGAGCTTGATGAGGTTGATAAAGCGAAGAACCCGATGAATAATTAGATTCATTTTTGGATAGCCAAGCTACAGGGTCTTTGACAAGATCATTGTATTCTTCATCTTCTGTGCCCTGAGATTCTAAAAGTAGAGACTTACCTGTCTCACTTGTAACAAAATCAGTTTCAGAATTTCCGGGGAAAACATTTCTTGGAGATGAAGGGGAAAAGACATTACTACTCATGTCTCTATTTCCAAATATTTCAGGGTAAGTTGCTTGAGGAGGCAATTCAAGTTGAGTTTTCATAATGTTTCCAGCAGTTGAAACTGCAGAAGGAAAAACAAATCTAGAAGATGATTTTGTAAAAACACTGTTCTGGACCTGAGACTGTTGAGGGTAAGAATGAGCAAATGCGTTCAAACGCATGGGATCCTGAAAGAGACCATATAATATTTCACATTTGATGGCATTTTGTGGGTTATTAAGCTGGGAATCTTTGGGTGCAAAAATATGAGGGTTAGAAGTAAGCACATTCAAAGCATTTGTAGCAGCGTTTAAACTTTTGAAATAACCAATACCAATTACAGAAGTGGGGAGGCCATCTTCTGCAGTGGATGGGGATTTCTGAATCTCAGAATATACAAACTCAGGAGCAAAAGTAAAGAGTACGTTGAACTCTTGTTCCTTGATATCTCGTGGAAGATTAGTAACTCTAAGAGGTACCATATTAGAATGGTCATCTTGCTGATTAGGAAAAAAGTTTGAAGTGCCGGAAATAAGAGGAGGAATGTTCTGAGTCGTGTTGGTGTTGGCAATGCTGTTATTCTTCATGTAAGAGTTAGAAGAAACGGAGGTGTTTATGCTGTTCGATGATGCTGAAGAGTGAGAGATGCTGTTGATGCTACCGTGACTGTTTGAAGTGAATGGAAATGAGTTGGCTGGGGAAAAAAAAGATGTGTGAGTATCAATAGGGTCCTGTTGTTGCCCACCTAGCATAGAAAATGGTTGTTGAGGTGCTGCGTTGTCACCAGAGTCGTTTGGGCCAGTATACATTTGAGAGTTTTGAGCACTGAATGACTGATGATGCTGTATACTGTTTCTCGACCTTGCAGGTGTAGATCCACTTATTGACAACGAGGATAATAAGGATGTAGGATCTACTGAAGTAGATGAGGTCGGAGAGCCTAAATGAAGGGATGATGGGAACGGTTTTGATTGTATCATGACAGAACAAAATGAATTCTCTAATAATATGGGATTCAAAATGCAATATATAGTAGCTGTCGAAAAAAATATGAAATATAAGGCGGCCTTCGAGTCTCAAATAATAGTGACTAAAAATTTTTCTTGAAAAGTGGCGACGCGTTAAACAAATATAAACTTGAAGAATATATGACAGGTGGCGAAATAGATTAACAGCACAATATAAAAATTTAGACGATTTCGATATTTTATAGACGAATATATGGCCTATTAGACGCTATAACAAACTAGCGACGTAGACACGAGGAGTGAAAGATGTTAAGGAAGGAGATGGTAAAAAAAATAAAAAAGAACAAAGATGGACGGAGGTGCAAAAATAAAATAAAAACGGGGGAGGGAGCCCAGACACTTTCTTTTTCACTGTGAAATTTTTTTAGTGAGAAAAATAAGGTTTCAGACACTTGGTATAATGATATTATTATCTAATATCTTGTGTAATGTCGCATTATAGTGATTAAGAGAAAGAAAAAAGTGCCTTTAGCATATCTAATCGCTAAGCAAGCATAACAGTCAACCTGCTTATAATGATATGACTTAGACCAGCGGAAGTGTTTTCAACAAATATAGTCTATTTCGCCACATTTCACATATTAGGAGAGAGGGTATAACATAGTTGGTGCTTGAAAATTCCACATGTAAGCTACAATCGTAAGATATCGATACTCAATCTTGTGAAAGTTTCTATTATTCTGTAGCACCGAAATACAATGAGCATTCCTCAAAGTGTGTAATTGTTGACATATGGGGTAAAATGTTATAGAAACCTAAAATCCAACAAGTTAAAGAAATTCATGTAGATTGATGTGTAGCCTTGATGTTTTGAGCTTTATGCCGTAATTCTAAGAGAGTTTTCTGTAGCACAACTAAACAGGGTAAACCAATGATCTCTAACCATTTGGGGAACTTTGTGATAGATTAAATATCTGCAAATCTAGGAATTTTTAATAGTTATTACTTGAAAGCATTAGCTTATATTGAACATTAGAATACAAAAATCAAAAATATTATGAATAGAGTCTTTTTATAAACAGGTTTTTGATCTATTTTTCAGTATTATGTTAGCTATTATAAAAGTAACTAGTATTCTAAAAGTATTTGGTATTTTCTGAAACTCATGATTATATATTATCGAATAAACCACCCCAAGATTCTTGTGATGAATTGCTGTAAGGATCGAAACTGTGTCCATTTTTAAATACGTGTATTTCACTCTTCTTTAAAAAAAATTAAACATTATTCAATATCTGTAAAATGGTGGCAACAGTATCTCCAAGCCCTCAAAAGCTCTCTCTACATCATCAATCAGTTTTAAGGTCTGCTACGAAGGTAGCACAAAATCAAGTTAAGCTTACAAGGGATTTGCCATTGACTGAAACCAACTCAGGAAAACTTATAAGAAATTTTCTAGATGCTGCTATAGGCTCTCTAGCTTTTTTAAGAGGATTTTTTCCTGATGAGACTTTTAGTGACGAGACTATAGAACTTCCTGCTACATCGCCTGGAAAAAAACCCAAGAAAGTAAATATTAAAAGAATTAAGTCAGGAAGTTGCGAAAGTGCGGATTTACTTTCGGCATGGCTGGTAAGTATATGAATGATTAAAGAAAATATTAAACATGTGAGTTGCTCTAACATGGTTTGGTTAGTATGAAGGTGTTTTTGATGCTTTAGAAAGAAAGTTTCTACAGTCTGTCGTTCTTACTGTTTACACAGATCTGGAAAATCCCACTGATATTTTGGAGGCATATGTTTTTAATGTCTCTTATTCAAAAGACAAATCTCAAATAAAACTCAATCTAAGTGTAGATGTTGGAAAACTGCCTAAGTCCAGAGCAACTGAGAATTATGAAGGTATATCAATTTTCATTTTTTTATCATTAATTGCTAACTTGTGTGAAAAGATTCAAGGGCCAATATATTATATATGCTCAAAATTTTTATTTTAGCAACACAAGCCGTTGGACCTTGTGATAGTACGTATGAATTTTTAGCAATATGAATGTTCATCAACTGACAAAATTCAGCTCCTCGTTATCTGGCAATGAGAATCATTTACTCAGAAGATTGCCCAAGTTATTATCAACCTCCATACTTTCAGGATTGCTCCAGAGAAGATAATGAAAAAATTTTGATTGCAAATCTTCAAAATAATGGAAAAATTCTAGTTCCAGGCGTATCAGAACTCGGTAACTATAAGTATGTTAAATTATCGAAATTATGCTATTGGAAAAGCTAACAGCAAAAGACTTTCGATGAAAGTAGTGTCGAGACTAGGAAAAGAAGGCATAAGACATTCTTCAGCTACACGAAAAGAAACACAGGAAGAAATAACGTCTTCTTATTCTCAAAGGTCTTTTACACGTAGAAGTACCACTTTTACCAAACCAGAAACTGGAAAATTACCTTACCGAATAAATAGTCTTTCAACAAAAAGTGCCACACAAGAAATTTCCCAAGGGCTGAGAGATATGGTACGAATATTAAAAATTATTTTTTTATAAATAAATAAAGCTAACACATGAGCAGGTAAGAACTCAAACGCAAGATGAAGTGCCGTTAACCCAACTCTTGAATGAAGAAAATGTCACTCTAGATAAAATTCATTGTGATTGTGGTGTTAATTCAGACAAACGAGACAGTGTAAGTATCACCCATAATTATTAATCTTGAAATATTTCTAACTAGTTTTAGGTTCAATGTGAAAGATGCGAAAGATGGGTTCATTGTGAATGTTATGGTTACAAAAGTTCACAGGATGTTCGTCTAAAAGAATTTCATTATTGCTATGCCTGTCTCTACGGAATTAATACCACTGAGTACAAAGAAGCAATAGAATTAATTAAGCGCAGAAAAATTCTACATCTTACTTTTAACGAGGGTGAAATTACACTATCTTCATCATGGGCCAATAGATTATCTCTAAACAAAAGAGATTTTTCGAGTGCTTTTGGAGCTTTGGAAAAAGAGAAGCTTCTTGTGCGAAGTGGAAAAAAAGGCATATTCAGAGTTTCAGCCTCTCAAAAACGGCTCAAAACAATGAAAAATCGATATTTTAATCCTCAAAGAAGCCGAATTAGCACAACAGTATCAAATGTGTCATCTACTAGTATACTAGGTGACGATATTACCGTATTTAGTAGAGATGAAACAGATACCGATTATTCTGATCCTGAGCTACAAGAAATGAAATAAGAGATTTCAATTGAGATATTGTTGGGATTCGATATTAACTTCATTCAAAAGTACCTTTTGGGTCAATAATAAAGTTGTAAAACCCTCGATTATGTACATCAGTAATTTGCTACAGTTTTCTCAGAAGATATATAACGGAATTTAATCAAGTAAATATAGTAACCAAGTTTTTTTTTTGTTAAAAATCAAATATACCAGCTTTTCTTATTCAAAATATTGTACAAAACTATTGCTAAATTAATCAATAGATTGAATAATTTTGAGTCGCTCAAGTTTCATATCTAAAAAATACGTATAGCATCAAGAACTCTTCCTTATATTCGTATCATTAAACAACATTTAAAATTTCTTAAGTATGCAGAATGTCCCGAATTTTAGATTTTACAAGAGTTCTTTTCTCCCAAAGATCCATCCATCACTAAATTTTGACAACAGCTATCAAAATCTAGAAGCTTAATGAATATTGAACCCAAAACCTCAGCAAAAGTTGTCATTGACACTTCAAAAGGGGAACTAGAAATTGAATTATGGGCAAAGGAGGTCCCGATTGCCAGTAGGAACTTTCTTCAAAGATGTGCTGAAGGCTATTACGAAGGTACTACGTTTCACAGAGTGCTCAAGGATTTTTTGATTCAAGCTGGTTCTGGTCCTCTGGATGATGCACCTCCGTTTAAAGACGAATTTCACTCAAGGCTAAAATTTAAAGGACGAGGTTATTTGGGATGCGCAAATGTTTCTGGTAAAAGAAACTCAAATGGTTCACAATTTTTTATTACTGTCGGGAATGGACAACAGGTCAGCAATTTGAATGGCAAAAATACATTATTTGGAAAAGTGGTTGGAAAGAGCATATATAATTTAGCAAGAATTGAATCTGAAGGAGAAATATTAGAAGATGGAGAGACTCCAATGTTTCCGACAGTGATAAAAGGCGTAAAGATTTTAAACCCCTACTTTGATGACTTAAAATATAAGGAATATGCTGAAAAAACTGCTGCGTTACCAGTTCAACAAAACAAGAAGCCGACAAAAAGATCAAAGGTAAAAGTGTCTTACGATGAAGAAGATGAGGATAGTGACAGTCAAACGATTGCTAATACAATAAAACCACGAAAGCGCTTCAAAATGAAATCAGCTCATGAGTTGATGAGTGATAAGTCTCTGAAAATTGAAAATACCAAAATTGCAACAAGTGCAATTGATAAGACTTCGCAGGACATCAAATTGAAAGATGTTCCAAAATCATCGGATATAAGCAAACCAAGATATGAAAAATCTCACATTGACCAAACATTGGATAAAACTCTGAAGGTCTCAACCCAAACATCCACAGCAGATCTTCACTCCCAGTTTAAAGCATTAAGAAATTCGTTTAAATCACAGGAGCCCGAGTTATCAAGTCTAGAAGATGAAAATGATAACGAAGTTTCATCAGTAGTCGAACAGGAGCGGTCCAGATATAAATCTATTGGAAAGAAAGGCAGTGAACAAAGAGAAAATCGTACGTTAGAGCTACTCTCAAAATTTCGTTCGAAACTGAAATCTGAATCAATTTCTGCAAATGCCAATATTTCTGATGGTGAAGATATTGATGATGATGCAGGTATCTATAGCCACCAGTTCAAACCAGAGCATGAAGCTAGTAAAGATGATAGCCTGATAACACAATATACTGGTACTAGACACAACGATGAAAAGTTTTCTCAAGATGATCCTGAAAATCAACTTTCTCATACATCTCTTCTGCCAAAGAAAAGCTCACATTCAAGAACGAGCACACTTTCAACAATTCAAAAAATGAGAGAAGAAGCTCGAAAAGCGAAAATGGAAAAACTGGGAAATTAGAAGAACTGAAAAGTGTAGGATAAAATTATGTATATATCAATTACATATATAAACAGATGAAAATAAACTATATTTATTTTACCGTTCAATAAATTTCACAAAAATCTTGATAGTAGAAGATGGCAAATTATAATTAGGTCAAAGTAGTAGTGTCCCTGAATAATATTGTATTTGTCGTTTTACAGCCGTACTTACTGAAATATTATGTGTTGTCGTAGCAACAAAAAAAAATAGGAGAACTACGTGGAGCTTTCTCCTTCCTACACCTTTGGCATTTCTAGATTTCACATCCTTACAGTTAAGTCAATTTAAATCACAAACCACCCGCCATTATGACTAAGGCTACACAAACTCTTGGATTCGGCGTTGCAGTTCTAGCTGTATACGTTTCTCTTTATGCTGGAATCATCCCTACTGGTGAAACCTTTCAATCCCAAATCGTCCCAGTTTTGCCTTTCTGGGCTCTCGTCGCCTTCGGCTCTTATGCTTTAGGAACTTTGGGATGGGGTGTATATTCTTTTAATGACAAAGAAGCTGAATATCATACTCTTCTTAAAGTAAGTCAATGTTTTATCACAGTCTGATATTAATTTTATTTACTAACAGAATTATTTAGGAAATTGACCAGGCTAAGACTGATTTACGTTCAAAGGGTGTCACTGTAGATTAATCTCACCATACACCATCTTATTCCATGGATTTAGAACCATCTTTTGTTGAGCTAGTGCCAATTGTTTTTATTATTTATTCTATCTGCTGAATTTTTGTAGATGTTTTGTCATATTTATCTAATTTAAATCATGATATGTGATGCTCCTAAATATCAATAGTTCTATTAATCGAAAACTGGGCTTTAAATTTATCAAGTTTTATTCTTCAGTTATTAATTTTGTGAGATGAAGATTTTGGTATTATAACACCTTAAGCAATTATTACATACTTAGAGATTATTATCATATCACCCTGTTTTATACATACTCAAGTCTGTTTTTTATTTATCCAAATCACGTGATTATATCAATTGATATAACCTGATAGAGCGTGGAGACAGGCCTTTTGATTCTTTAACGAGGTTTGACGCAAGAAATATCTAACTTCTCACTTTTTCAATTATATACAATTAAACAAGTTGGTTTGTTTAGATCCTTTTTTTTTTAAAGTATCTTCTTGAGTCAGTGATGGATGGTCCAAACAATCTATCATTTGAGGGTCCCCCAGCTGGTCCAACAGCTTCTCTTGACCCAGAGCCCCCTGGAAAAACTGATGGTAATGCCTTCTCAGGTTCTCAGACAGATGGTATAAGAACCTTAGAAAAAAACGAATTTACAGCCAATTCGTTAGATATAATAGCTGTTCTGTTTAAAGAGACTTCTTTAGATAGTCCTTCTTTCAGAAGTTCAGTTAATCATCTTAACACACAGTTTGAAGCTGTTGATCGATGGCTTGATTCCTTCGTCAAATCCACTCAAAAAATTTCTCAAGAAATGGAGGGTTCGTAAAATTCTGCAATTGCTTGACAAGTTAAGTTATCATCTTATTAACATTAGATTACAGTTGTACAAGAGCTTTCTAATCAAATGATTTCAAAGTTTGTGCCAGAATTTGCCGGACAAGGAATTATAGATCATGACTACACAGTTTTGGCAATGCGCCGTTATGCTGAAAGCTGCAAACAGTATTGGTCCAGAATAATAACAAAAGTCAAAAATCAACATGTTGCCGTAATTGAATCCCTCAACCATTTCCAAAAAAACGAATTGAAAAAATACAAGGAAACTAGACGAAATTTTGACATCACTCAGTCTAGATACGACAATACTCTTTCGAAATATGCTGGATATAGCAAAAATAAGGAACCTTCTTCGCTAAGGGAAGATGCTTTTCAACTTGCTGAGTGTAGAAAAGATTATATCAAAGCATCATTTGAACTCAGTACAGTCATTGCCACAACACAATTTCGCTTAGACACTTGCCTGGTTAAGACTCTAGCTGAGCCATGGATTTTGTCGCCCAAAGAGTTTTCCTCAGCGGAGCCCTCGGCTCAAAGAATCGGTATTGAAATGCTACGTTTAAGAGCATGGACTAAAGCGATTCATAAAAATTCCAAACCACTTTTAAAAGAAATGGAGAAGGTTTCAAAAGAGTTAGAGGACAAGGTGATTGAAGGAGCAATACCTTCAAGAGATATAGGATTATATACGGCAAAGAATTCTACAATAACTCACTTTGTACCCAATAAGGTAGATGAAAACGATGGGTCATCTTTGGGTCAAAAGAACGGCTGGCTTTTTGTCAAGTCAACAAGCAATAAGGGAGTTAGACAAATATGGGTTAGACGATGGGTTTTTGTGAAAAACGGCATGTTTGGCTGGCTAAATATATCTCCATCAGGAACATTTGTACAAGAGTGTGACAAGATTGGTGTATTACTTTGCCATGTTACGCCTGTTCCAAATGAAGAAAGAAGATTTGTGTTTGAAATAAAAACCAAAGATACCGTTCTTTTAATGCAAGCAGAAACTATAGAAGATCTTAGATCCTGGCTGCAAGTTTTTGAAGATGCAAAGAGACTGGCAATTGAAGGCGATAAAAAATCTAATATTTCTCGTGCATTTCAAAGATTCCCACCACTGATTTCTGAATTCGCATCTACTGCGGGCACTTCGATCGATGTAGAACTTACACATTCTCCAGCTGCTGATGATGAAATTGAGAGTGCAGGGTTGGTTCATTCTATCAGCTTATTTAAAGGGATCGAAGAAGCTCATATGAAATCATTTATGCCACTTAATGACGAATCTCCATTATCGGATTCTGAGCAACCCAAGGCAGGGCTTTTTGGATCTGCATTAGCTCCTTCTCCGTTATTAAATATTCCTATCCCGACCTCATTATCGCAGGAGGCAATTCTTTCGACTTCTTTGGTAGACGATAGTGATATTCCAACTGCTGTCACAGCAAATTTCTGGGGAACTGTAAATTGGGCAACCTATAAAAATGATGACACTGAACAGGAAACAAACGATCTCGTCCCAGTTGACTCTACATCTTCTGATACTTCTATGGTTCAATTGAAGCTTGATAAATATCCTTCTTATTACCCGCCTCTACTTCGTTCGCAAGATGCTCAAGTTCATGCTTTGTTTTCTAGCCTTCCGGAAGACAATGATAACGATAGAGTAGTTCTAGTTTTTAAGTGTTTACTACAGGCTAATCCAACCCAGCTTCTTCCAGCAAGATTATACATAACACCTTCTCATGCCTACATATATTGCAATTTTTTGGGCATGGTTACAACTGTTGTATCTAAGATAGCCGATATGGTGAGTGTAGAGGGAAAGACAGGATTGAGCCAAGACGTTTTATACTTGATAGGTGAGAAAAATGTGTCAACATGCTATTTCTATTTGGACTCTGGTAAAATTTTACAAAGAAGACTCCAATTTTTAATCGACAATGCTAGAGCCGAAAATCCCTTGACACTTAAAGAAATGATCGAGACATTACAAGACATAGGAGAAGCGTCTAAAAAAAATGCAGAAGCAGAAGAAACTGATGAGGAAATCGTAGATGCTGATGCTTTAGTTACACATGATATGAAAGAAGCCACAGCATTGAGCGGGAAAAAATACATGTATAATTATATCAGAAGCTATTACAACGTGGGAACTAACTCAAAAAAAAGCGAAAGAACCAAATCAGATATCCCCAATCTTTCTAATACTCCTATTGACGCCCCTGATTTTTCAAAGCTAATGACAAAATTATCTAAAGAGCATATTTTCGATATACCTGCTAAAGCTCTTTTTCATTTGATGTTTGGTGAAAAGTCATCAGTATTTAAGTATACAAATGCTGGCTCTCTTGAAAGAAAAAACATTGAAATAAAGCCTTGGATGCTTGTGGACTCACAACGAATAGAGCGAGAAATTCATTTCAAGATTTCTGAAAAGCATAGCGGATATGATAATGGCCTTGAAACAATCATGTTTTTTCAAAGAGTTGAAAAAATTGATAATAACAATTGTTATATTGTGTTTGAGAGGCAAACCATTGTACAGCTTCCACAAGGAGACAACTTTTTGACTACACATCGATTCGTAATTACAAGAGTTGATAAAAATTCTTCAAAGCTCAGTATTTGGAGTGGTATAGACTGGATTAATGCTACAATAATGAAGGGAGTTACAGAACCAATGGTTTTAAAAAGAATGGAAGAAGAAGCGGTTGCCATTATCGATCAGTGTAATAAATTTAGAGTGCTCATGGGATCTAAAGGTAGCAGTGTTACTGCTATAAGAATATTTGGAAAAGTTGGTACTTCCGGCAAGTCTATTGGTGAAACAAATATAGATTCTTCAACAATATCTGATGATAATACCACTACCGAAGTTTTCAAAGTTACTCATAGGTCATATTTCAACGGTTTAAAAGAAGTAGCAGGAAGTTCTGCTATGAGCGCGATAGAAAGCTTTATTCTTTTAATTAAAAAACTAGTAGAAGTTTTATGGGATGGAATATTTTCCAACCAAATTTTGATCATTGCCCTGGTTATTTCTTGCACGTTCAATTTGATACTAACAAGTAAAACGACACTCAATTTCTTAACTTACAAAGAAGGAAATGCTGCTATTAATGATAGTTCACATACTTATAACAATCTCGTTACAAAATCGATTCTTTTGAAAGATATCGATGCCCTTATTCAGAATGGCTCGCGCTTCTCAATCGAAGCCCAAATGGCAGAGAATTTACAATCAGAGAGTACTTCATCTTGCTATAATAAATTCAAAAGTCTGGTTTTGGTTCCCGATTCTCCTGAAGATTACATACAGATTGAAAGAAACATTAAAGACCAAAATAGTATGGAAGGAACCCAACCCTATGACATCTATCTTAGAAATGTTTTGGCTCAAGAGCCGCCTGATAGTATTAGAAGCAGAATTTATAACATCAGAAGTAGCATGGGAATCAAGCGAAACTCTCTAATAATTGAGCTTCGAACAGTGAATAGGCTAGAATCAGATCTAGTAATGAAAGAGTGGAGATCATGGCTTATTGACGAATCTCGATACTGTTCTAAAGTATTAAACGTACTCGGTTCAAAAGCTTCATCTAATACTGAAAATACTGATATGCTTGCTGAGTTAGTTAGAAGTGCACCAATAGAAAGCCAGGAACTAGTTTTAAAATACTGTCAAAGTTGTGCGATTGAATCTTCTAATTTTGTTGATATTGAATTGGAAATTTGAAGTCAGCTTGGTTTCTAGAATTTTAACGATTGATTTTGAACTGAGTATATTCTTTTTAGTACTTTTACTACATAAATTAAAACATGAAATAGATAATTCTCATTTTAAGTAATAAGTGAAATTTATGTTGATATCGAAAATGGGTTAATTTTGACACTGATTTTGATATTATTAGAAAAGCCAAGTCAAAACCTAAAGAAAGGTCGAGGTGAGTAAATTATTGAATAATCAAGTTTCATTTCAAAAGCAACTGTGAAGTTAAATAGAAAACATGATCGTGTTTATTTTAAAACTTTTATTAGTGGTTCCCTGATTATTATAATGGCGTATTTGCTAAATCCATAATTGGTGTTGAAATTTCACTATAACACATAAATTTTATTAGTCGTAGATTCTTCATGATAGTATACAAAAAATAACTACTACTAAATTCAAGGTTTCTCGGCTAACAAGTCTCAAACCCTGTATTCACAGAAACATTGTAGGCTTGGACAACGCGACTGCTTACAGTTCGTGATAAGTACTATTTGACTTTTGAATTTTTTGTAGCACATGGGAAACATTCCAAAGGGATATTCCCGTTAAAATTTCTTAAACCTAGAGAGAGAGAAAAAGGCTAATTCCCTTACTAAAAACAGGCCATACAAATTAATATTTTTTTTTACTATAACAGCTATCATCAAGCTGCGTTTAGAAAAAGTGCCCTGGAAAGGGTTTTTACCAAATTATGTTTATGTCAATTGGGCGATAGGAGATTATAGAAACCTAGATCTTCATATTATAACTATAATAATTTAAAGCTGTTCATTCAACCCGCGCTTTTGAATTACAATTTATATTTAATGTTTTTCATTTATTAAATTAGTCGATGGAGAATACATTCCAAGCTTATTCTTTTACTAACTTTAAGACTTTATCCAAGAATAAAATTTTAGGTTGACTATCTCTTACTATATTATTCGAGATTAGATAATAACCATTTTATAAAAGCGAAAGATCCTGGACAGTTTGATACGTTGTTGAAAACACAAATATGTAGATTTCATAAACAATTTTGCGTGTTCTAGGAAGAAAAAACTTTGAAGCATGTGCTACTCGCATTTATACCTAACAGAAATCCAACGTTGAAGGCCCAAGCATGTCTAAATTTCACAGAACAAAGACTTCAGCTTGTTCACTCTTTGTATGGATTTTATAGCAGACATTTAACACCAAAAATCTTGCCAATTATGTAACAGTTACAGGTTGCTGTGCTCCAAATGAGTTTCGTGTTATGTTAACAACAAAAATTCCTCTGCTTACTCAATTGTTTATCATTATATGTAAAATACAATGATAATATTTAATATAAAAACGTTATAAATAACAAAACAAGTTGAAATTAGAATTTGATTGGTTTAAGACACAAGGAATTTCTAGATTTGATTGTGCATAGTAGTAATAACTACATATGATGGTTGTTAGCTTTAATATTCCTTTTAATTACAAAATATTCTAATGAAAATTATGTACCTTAAGGGCAGACAAAAAAAAAGCTCGGAATGTGAACACTTAAAACGGTAAGGAGCCTGTAAAACCTTATAGAATTGTCTTAATTACACGTTGAATGTTCCAAGTATTTTTTTTAATACGCGATTTTATTAGATAGAAAGCCATACTTTTGATTATGATGCAGTATTAAGAAAATTTCTTCAAAGTACTTAAAACTTTATAAGTTACTTCAAAAGAAATCTATAACTTTCTCAAACTGTGCCTGTGTTTATTCTATGATTTAACCCAAATCTCGAAGCAGACAGTATAAGAAAACAATAATATTATTCATAGCTTTTACCTTGTACTAAACCACTTTATGTGATATTCCCTATTGTTAATTTACCAGTCTTGAATGATATAATAAACAATCAGATCCTCTAAGCATTCTTGTTCTAACCATGCAGTAAATATTTTATCGTCTTTCCATCCAGCGCTGTAAAACTAGTTTTCAATAATACTTACCCTAAAATAAATTTGCCTAAGATTGTCATGGCCAAAATTCAAACGTACTTTCTACCTCACCAATAAGAAGTATCGACAGATATAAATTAATATTCAATCAAAATCTGAAAGTTTTACCAAAATTAAAAAGGTAGTTATATGCTCTACTGCAGGGATGAAATTAGTTTTATTTAACTTATAATCTGGTTTTAATAAAGACTAAGATATTTTCTCTTTACAAAAGCTTGATATATTATAGTTAAAATTAAAACATTTAAAGCTGAAAGGATCTGGTACATCTGCAACAACCAAGTTTTTATTATTATTATTATATATATATATATATTTTAAAAAAAAGCCTAGATGCGTATTTTAAAAACTTCATAATTTAAAGTACCATCATACACAGCAGTAATAATTATTACAAGATTTTTTAGCAATAAATTTTTCCAAATTTCAAAAATATGATTATAATAACTCAAACATCTTCAAGTTTAATAGTGAAATTTATTTGCACATTTTAAAAAGTTCAAAATTCTGCAATTTAATTTTGATATGACTCAAGAAAAACCTCAACCACTGAAGTTGATAAATATTTTATTTATAAAATTATTGACAATTGTTTAAAATTCGAGGAGAAAAAAATATAAACTTACTATAATAAGATTACGTAGGATTGAGACATGGATATCTATTCCAGTAATTAATGATGATTGTTTACTTGGAAAAATCTTACTGTTAATCACATATCGTTTTACTTAGCCACTTAAAACAGAAAAGTGCTGTATATAATTCAGAAAATCAATGTTAATTTGTATTTTAATTATTATTTTAGTTATTTTTTCAAACAAAAAAATTCTTCAAAAATTGACCAATCTTGAAATTACAGATTTATTTTAGTCAATTTCACTAGAGAAGAAAGTTACGAAATAACAGAAGTAACGTCGACCTTTTGGCTTACAAGATTGACAGACGTGCTTAGCAGATAATGTTCGCAGACTAAATATATATATATATATATATATATATATATATATATACAATATTAAATAAATACAATTTTATTAGAGAATTTTCTATTTTGGATTCAACAATTTTTTGTCCAAAGTTATTGATGCCAGTTTGTATTTGGTTTGAAAAGTATTGATATATAGTACTAACTAATTACATTGGCAATACCTATATTTTTGAAAACTACAGAAAAACAAATCTTGTATTTCAATTAATTCATAATTCTAAACTCATATTAATGTTTTTAAATGTAATATCGAGATATTTGCAAACATTCCTTAAGGCAGATGGCATTTATTTAGACAATGGATATACTGACATCACTTTAATTTAAGCAGATGCTTATGAAGATCTGTCATCGTAGCAAGCTTACATAGCTTAAAAATGCCATACACTAGACACAATAATGAATCTAAGAGCGTGTTGAATTCACGTCTATGATCGGGTTATAGATAAATTGAACTATTTAATAGAGGATTGAAACGCGACAGACACTAAACTTTGTGTGTCAGTGACAGTATTCTCATTGATGTTCAGAGTAAAAACGCCCGTCCATTGAGATCTCAAGACTGTACTTGAAGCGATTATTTAAAGACTAATACAATTTTTATAGATTTTCAGGCTATCCATCATCGCATCGCAATGGAAATGAAGTTCTGTCGCTCATTCCGCCTGTGACCGTGTTTCGTGTTGGCCTTTATCCTTAAGTAACCAACGTGAAAACTAAGGACTCTGATCTTGCCTTTTTCGGAAAGTCGTCACATAGTGCATAAGAGCTACGATTTCGCCGAAGACCTTCAATTTAGATAGTAGCTCTCATGTAAGTTATTCTAGCGATCAGAAAACCATTGATGTTGGGAATAGTTCACGAGTTTAAACAAAGACAATAAAAACCTTTGATGAGAGAACGCTAAGCCTTCATCATTTTTTAAGCTTTAGAAAAGGACATATAATAGAGATTGACTAAATATTCTCAGTTGCTACATTTATTACCTAAATCAAAATTGCTATTTGTATTTCCGATGCTTTGAGACTAGATATATATAAATACACAATAATATTTAGTTGATGATCATGTATATTTCAAAATCTTTATTCATACTATTTTATAATAATTATTGAGCAATATGAACTTTTAAGGTATACATAGGGGTTGAAATACAACCCACTAATCAAAATACTATCAGCTTTAAGTGATAGAGACATGGAAAAAAAAAAAAAAAAAAAAACTATAATATTGCTGAAACGAAGCAAAGCAAAGCAGAACTATACTAAACAATAAACATATATTCACTATAGCTACGACTTAATATAAGCTTACTAGAAACTTTTTTACAATTTTATATTGAATTCAGCATGTATATATATATTTTTTTTCAAATACAGTTCTATTTTGCTTCTCTTGATAAATACAGAAAATATTAAATAAATCCTCCATACAGCTGCTTTATTTTGGGAATTACATTGAAGAAAATATAAAATACCAGTTTAGTGTAGATGATACTCCAACTAAAACATTAATATACTAGTTTAATTCTCTTCTGTTTTTTTTATCGATGGAAATATTTCATAAATTATTTTTTACAATTATCCTTATATTTGATTTTATAACTCTTGATAGTTTTTGAATTTAAATTCATTCAAACAGATTATCCAGATATACGCAATTAAATATTTGTGATATTATTTGTAAAGTAAATTTATTTATATACTATATTTGTAGGTTTTGCAATGTTTATTAGCAGGTATTCACTGGCTAATTTGCAACATGTATTAGATAAAATCAAATTATTTCCGATATCATAGTATCAAATCTGAAAATCTTATGTGTATTTGGAAAAAAAAAAAAAACTTTCAAGACTCAACCAGTTATAAAAGCCAAAGAAGGTTTGTGATAACATTAAAATCATAAACTATCCAAGGAAAGTTTTTTGCAAGTACAAATTTCTTATGAAAGTATTGTTTATCATTATTACTCTTTATAAAATCCTATAACAATTTTTTTAAATATAAAATACAGAATGTGTATAGTTGACCATGTTATAGTATCTATAACGTGTATTTTGAAGTATCCATGTTACTCTTACAACAATTAAATTACAGCTTTACGATTCCCCACCACTCACATTTAGCGTTAACTTCATTGGTAATTAACAACCATCCTGAAGTGTTGCTATTCAAACCCGCTTAATCTTTTGTATATAAACTATTTAGTGCCTACCAATAGGCAAAATTTAATGATTTAGTTTTTATACTGAGTGTTATCAGAATCTTAACTTTACGCCACCACTAGTTACTATGGGCTTTTGAAACAGTACGATGCATAATAAAGTGACATGCTGGAAATTACGTATTAAGAATCAAAACTACGACTGAAACTAGTGGCAAAAATACTACAGAAGACCCTAATTGGCCTGCTAATTTGAACATTCGTAACTGGCTTGCTGACTAATGGTACCGGCGAATCTATCAGTATAACATACCGATGTTCCAGCTTTGAAACTTGAAAGCAGACCCAAATCTACACGCATAAGCCTACATGTCCGTTATTTTTTATTTTTTATTTTGTATTTTTATTTTTTTTTATTTTTTCATTTGATACTCAAATCCTTTTTTCTTTGCGCTTTTCTTATCTGTTATCCATCCGTTTTGTACATCTCGGCACAAAGTTGGCACTTGGGTGTTGGTGCAATCTGCTTTCGATCCCGACAGTTTGTTATTTTTTTTTTTTTTTTTTTTTTTTTTTTTGTTTGTTTGTTTGTTTGTTTGTTTCGTTGCGTGTTTTGAAAGGGTCATATATTTCTTTCTGATTTCTGATAGAGAAAATGGAGTCGGGAAAGAATAATACACAATCGACTGTTCAGCGAGAGGATGAAGTCCGGCAAGCTTCTCCAATGCTGGTAAAGTCAAAGTCGACCATAAATATTAACAAACCACCTAGTTACGACGAAATAGGATCCAACAAGAAGTCACAAAGTGTACTTCATTTATCAAAAATGTCATACGCCGAAGCAGCCAGGCCATCAAGTGATTCTCGTGGCGACCACAGCATTTCTGAATCGGACTCCGAGGAAGAGATCAATCCTAAGGACGAAGAAAACTTGAAAGATTATCGTCAAGGGGGATACCATCCAGTCTTTATTGGAGAGGAATATAAGGATGGCAGATACGTCATAGTGCGCAAGCTCGGATGGGGTCATTTTTCTACTGTTTGGCTGGCAAAAGATACTGAGAAGGGAAATAAGCATGTCGCTATGAAGGTGGTGCGCTCAGCTTCACATTATACGGACGCTGCTCTTGACGAGATAAAACTTCTTAAACGTGCTGTTTATGCCAATCCATCACATCCCGGCAAACAGTATGTTGTCAGTCTTTTAGATTCGTTTACCCATGAGGGTCCTAATGGGTCACACGTTTGTATGGTATTTGAAGTCTTGGGTGAGAATCTCCTAGGACTAATCAAAAGATATCGGTACAAAGGTATTCCAAAGGTTCTGGTAAAGCAGATCACTAAACAAGTACTGCTAGGACTCGACTATCTTCATAGAGAGTGTGGCATCATTCACACTGACTTGAAACCAGAAAACGTATTGATTGAAATTGGAGATGTTGAAACTATTGTCAAGAAATTGGAGCAGGAGGAAGAATCGAAAAGACAAGCAAGAGCAAAGCGAAGGGCCAGCGAAGGGCATAATCTAGCAGATAAGGAGCGTGCGGGTCGACGGCAACGACGAAGATCCGTAATTACCGGATCGCGCCCACTTCCTAGTCCTCTAAGACGGTGTGCCACCAGTTTAAGCATGGACTTTTCCATGTCACCGGCGTTTACCTCAGATGTTGATTCTGCGGCACCATCAGCCAACACATCTAAAGTTCGAGAACCAGTGACTTTTGCTACAGTAGAGCCTATTGAAGGTCCACTGTCAACATTTTCGATATCTAAAGACAGTTCATCACAAAATTCTTCAGTAAAATCCTCACGGTCATCATCCCGAGAAGGAGATATACAGCGTACTGCACTAGATGAGAACTTGATCAGTGTCAAAATTGCAGATCTTGGTAATGCGTGCTGGGTCTATCATCACTTTTCAAATGATATTCAGACTCGTCAATATCGATCTCCAGAAGTTTTGTTGGGGTCAAATTGGGGTGCAAGTGCAGACATTTGGAGCATGGGATGTATGGTATTCGAGCTCCTCAATGGTGATTACTTATTTGATCCTCATTCAGGTGATAAATATAATAAAGATGATGATCATATTGCACAAATTATAGAACTGCTTGGAAGGATATCATCTCAAGTTTTACTAACAGGTAAGTATACCTCTGAATATTTCAATAGACGAGGTGAGCTTAAGAATATTCAGAAGCTGCGTCCTCGTCCTTTGGAAGATGTTTTGAAAGAGTATAATTATTCGGACGATGAAGCCAAGCTTTTATCAAGTTTTCTCTTACCTATGCTTGAGTTGAATCCACGCAAAAGAGCGGATGCTGGAGGAATGTCTAATCACGAATGGTTGAAAGATGCTCTGGGATTGGAGAATGTTCATGTTGATAGAGTGCCAGGAGCATCAGGTAAAGAAATAGAAGGATGGGCCAAGGAGGCTAAACGTCATTGACTAATGAGAAAATATGTTGATGAACTTCATGATAATAATCTTTAATTTATTACACAGAAAACTCACTTTTACAGTGATACAGATTGATGTCAATTTTTTTTTTTTTTTTTTTTTTTTTTTTTTTTTTTTTTAAAAAAAAAGCTAATCGTCGAGTTAATACCAAGTTCAATTCAAGACACTTGGTTGTCTCTAGGTGTCCCAATAAGTAAAAGGTACATATTATTTCAATGAATCTGATCGCTCAGGAACGCTTCAAGAGATGCCAGATTGAACCCTAATATTTTAAACAATAAATCACGTGACTATCAGGGTAATTATGGGATTAATATAAAATCTGGAAAATGCATTGGGAAAATTTTTTTTTCTCTTCAATCCACTTCAGTTGTTCCTTTCAGACAGTATCTTCTAATTCTTACTATAGTTTTTGGTGTCATTAGTTTGGAACAATGAATAATCTATGTTTTTTGATATCTGAGTTTTTTGGATGTCAATAGATGTAGTGAGTTCTTATTCTGGGGTGGTAGAAAGGATTTGACTAGCTCTTTTCGCTAACAGCATCGTGCTCTTAGATAGATGTGGTTTGATAGTAGTGGAGCTTACAATGTTTGTACCTCTAGTTCAATTTTATTTAATTTATTAATAGCTATATATAATACAAGATATTAAATATTATAAATATTATTGAATAGGTAAAAATCGATTATTATTTTAATGAAGCAAATTAATGTTGGTTGAACGTTTGGTGATGGTAATTAAGATCTGAAGAATAATAATAATTGTAAGGAAGATTTGGGAATAATGAGAACTCAACACTAACTGATTACGACGTTATCTATACGTTGCATAGATATATACTTGGTAGTTTTCAAATTGTTTTGTTTCTTTGTACGCAATGTAAGGATAGATCATGTACGCTACTTGATGCAAAAGGTTTTAATGCTGGGTTATTTAAAATGACAGATTTTGGGCGAATGGATTGTGACTACACTGGATGCGCTAGATTTGAGATTTATTAGGCCATTTACATTCATGTCAATTTTAATTATTTTCTTATAAAGTTTGATAAAGCTAGTCAAATAGGTGTGCGTAGGTTTGTATGATTGATATTCTGCTTGGAAATAACTTTTTTGAAGCTCTATATTTGAAATAGTTTCCAAAAACAGGCATTTTATATATATATATATATAATAATAAGCGCTACTTTTACGCGTTTCAACCATTAAAAGAAGGATAAACAAAATAGTTTAATAGCTGGATAAACACAAAACATCCTCGTGTCGAATAATGAAATGTCTATCATTTACTTTTATCGGGTCATCATCTGTTGTTTATTCGCGACGCGTTCGCTACGAAATGTCAATCATAGAACTTGATTTAAATGAAAGAAATATTATTTACGCTAAACAGTAAACTTTTTTTTTTCTTTCTTTCTTTCTTTATAAATATCTTGCTTTTATAGTTGTTTGTTCGTTTGTTTGTCTACTAATTTGTTTATTTGTCTTGCTTGGACATTCCATAGTTGGAAATAATCACTTTCGCCTGTGTTCTACAAGTTGCTAATCTTTGATGTAGCGAGAATGAAAACGGGTAATAATAATAATAATAATAATAATAAACATACACACACGTTATTATTTAAAACTTTGTTTTATTACTAGAGTTTTTAAATATTTTATTAATCAGTTATATATATATATATATATCATTATATGAATATAATGTACTATAAGAGACCTTACAAATATTTTATATTATATCATAATTTATTATATTATATTAAAGTATATTATATTATATCAAAATCAAATCTTGCCTCTTGATGAAGCTTTTTAATTATTTATTTTTATCCCCAGATCCGTTTAAGCCAACCTATTACCAAATCCAAGTTGCACAGCATATGCACCTAAGCTCCCCGGCAACTGTGCCTGCTACACTCAAATATACTAAAAATAGCGTCGCCACAAACAGTTACCGTGGTTACAGAAGCTACGTGGATACCCGCGCACTCTCTTCCTCTATTCAGATGGGGTTACATGCTGGATGTGATTGCTGATCTCAGCGTTTATGTCAGCACTGTGGTAGTGGTAGTGGCAGCGGTGGTAATGTAATGGTAGTGGTGATGAAATGATGTGACTAAGGTATTATATCATATGATGGTGAGAGCGGTTCTTTGTTGACGCATCTCAAACGTGTCTCTGACGCGTCGCACAAAGAATTACACGTGCAAGATGCGCTTTGGGCCCGTGAATAGTTATCGATTCGAGTGCCCTAAGAACAGTATCGGCACAATTGACTTTTTTAAAACCAAGAAAGATTGTGAAAGCAAAGGATTATTTTATTTAGACCACACATGCAAAGATACCACATACCTCGGGCTTTGTTGTAGGGTCTTTGCAACAACAGCATACAAACCCTTTAGAGCTTTTAGGCCCATGTATACAATGATGAAGATATGCAAGTCCGCATGCCTTGGGCACACATGTCGGGAGAAGTTTGTGTGTGTGTGTGAATGTTATTGAGCTTTGAGTTCTCACGCGCTGCCAGCTGCGTGCTGGAAATATTATTATTGTTGTTTCTTTCTCCTCGTCTATATAGATGGTTTTGTCCAATTGTAATTCTGGGAAACTCCGGTGAAAGGCCCGCTCGGAGGTAAGTTTTTGTCCCTCATAGTCAGTAATGACGATGCTACGTTCCACCCTTAATCTTCAGCTACAATAAGAAAAAAAAAAAAAAAAAAAAAAAAAAAAAAAACTTTACTACTCCTGTTTGATGCCATTGCACCTCAATGGATATATACTTTCCGAGGATACAAAAAGTCAATATATTCGAGAACTGTTTTCTACCTTCTGCGGATGAAGTCCCGCTTTTGCTCTTTTTTATTATCATTATTATTTTATTTTTGGCAAGGAAAGAAACAGAATAGTTGATATTGAAAATGAAGGTGAGTGGGATGCTATTGATACTGCATTGATCCAGTCTCTTTTAGAGAAGGTTAATTTGTTCATGATGCAAAACAAATCCATCTACAGATTCAGCTAAGCTGTTGACTCTGTTTTCATCTTTTTGTTTGATTGTTTTGTTATGAATAAATCTAATAACCAACATATACTCTAAATTATATATCATATAGCTGTAAGAAACATGAATTTACAAATCATTTTTCTTCGCTTCTTTTGTTACTTGCGTACATATTATATATATATATATATATATATATATATATAAATTTTAAACACACAGGGTAAGGGTCGGGTATTGTGTCAAGAAATTTACGCTTACCATTTTGTTAGGTTTTCTTAGCAAACACAAATAAGCGTAGTTTGGGAAAAATAAAAATTTTGCTCACCTTTTTTAGAGTAGAGAGAAACCACCATTACTCTAGCTATAGCCGAATTAGGTGGACAACAAGACAAAATATCACCACCACTATACGCAAATTCATAGTCGACAATCATTTGCCAACACATTTCACGAAATAATGCCTGTAAGGGCATGCTACGGGACATAATAATTTGACACTAACACAATAGATAATATTCATTGGCATAATCAACTCTTCCTTTTTCCATACACTCTAGAAATCAAACACCCACATTAATATATATATATATATATATACATATATATTTATATATGAACCAGCTATGGGCTACACAATTGTATGAAATAAAACGAGGCAGTGAGTATGCTACGGTGCATATATTACTGATCAGTATCTATGAGGTGATCTCTAGCTAACCTAAATTACAGCCTATTATCGTAATTTTGATGCTCGTTACGGGTTGCTCCAACTCGTTACTCACCAAATATCAGGACAGACAATATGTATCCGAAACCGAGCTGTTCCACCAGCCTGTGTATCAAACAGTGCAAATGTTCATTGCAGAAGCATCAGTATGGCTGGTTGTATTAGCATTCCGCTTAAAGTCATCAAGAACCCACGGATACAAACCTATAACAGTAGCAGAAACAGGTACAGAAGTACACTCAAACACCAGCACTGCCACAGAAAGTGAAAAGAAACCTCTGCAAGGCCAGAAAGTTTGGCTTTTAGCACTGCCCGCTTCGTGCGATATTTGTGCAACTACGTTGATGAACGTGGGACTGTTGGTTACTCCCGTCAGTATTTTCCAGATGGTAAGAGGTGCAATTGTGTTATTTGTAGCAGGGTTTTCTGTAGTGTTTTTGAAGAAGCAGCTTTCAAGAAAGCAATGGCTTGGACTATCATTAGTAACTTCAGGTGTTTTCATCGTAGGCTTGAGCGCAGCTACTTTTGCTTCCGATGGCAAGCAAGAAAACAAGAGTTCGTGGGGTGCCATGTATGGGGTACTAATGATTTTGCTTGCTCAGGTATTTACTGCATCTCAATTTGTACTCGAGGAGTTTATTCTCAGTAAGTATTCGCTTGATCCAATAAAGGTGGTATCTTGGGAGGGTACCTTTGGAGCCCTTATTACTATCGTAATATCGCTTGTGGTATATTCGGTGACAAAACTTAAGACATTTGATCTTTTGGAGGGAACTACACAGGTGCTCAATAACCACGGTCTTTTAATCTCATCGATTGCCATTTTGTTTTCTTTGGCAGCCTTTAATGTATCTGGTCTTACAGTTACTAGATTGATCTCAGCTACATCAAGATCTACAATTGACACTTGCCGCACACTAGGCATTTGGTTCGTTTCGTTATTGATAGGATGGGAAACTTTTGAAGCTCTGCAGCTTTTGGGCTTTGCTTTACTAGTTTATGGGACATTGATTTTCAATCAGATAGTCCATTGCGACAAAGCAGATAAAGTTGACAAAAGCAAAAGAGAACCTGGAATTGAAATTCAGGAGTTTCATGGACGATCTGAATCGGACTTGGAAGAGCCCGAAGACAATCACGGCAACTTTAAGCTCTAATGGGTAGAGTTGGGCTAAAAGAGAAACAAATGCCAAACCTTCAGAACATCCCTCTCGGAGGACGAAGGATTATAGCTGTTGCTATTACTACAGTATAGTAATCAAAGAGTCAAGATAAATACATCAGTTGATTGGTAAGGTGAGAGTATATGCACTTTAAGTTTCGAGACCATCTCGCCATAACAAATACAGATAATGAACAAGATCCATCGGGCTCCAAAGTTCATATACACACCATCAATAATCGATCTGGACATTTCCAATATAGAAGCATATAAACATGAAAATAATAATTTTTAGGTTTTTTCCATTCTTTTGATACCAAAAATGTAGAGATAAAGGACTCTACAAGAGAATAAAGAAAGTCAAACCACTCTCGACCCTCTGTTTGTTTAGTTGGACGAACAAGACTTGACGCGTTTCGCGTTTTCAAGAAAGAAAGAAAGAAAAAAACGCGACCGTTGCTTATGTTATATTCAAAACTGTTTATTTTATTTTATTTTATTTTATTTTCCAGACATTAACATTACAACTGCCGCGCGCGCGTTGTGTTTTAGGTGAAAGATTGAAGACTGTCGCGTCATGCACACGACATGTGCTTCGCGATCGCACGCGAAATTGAAATTCATTTGCTTAACCCAGCTTATATTAATTGGAATGGTTATCAAATGGTTAAAACCCAAATTTATGGCTCATGAAAATATATTTGTAGCTTAGACGCGCATTTGAACGCGTGTCCCTCGTGCATTGTGCATATACATTATGGGTCTTAAACATGTGGTAATCCAAAGTGTGGTTAACAAATATACATTTTTCTTTTTTTTTTTTTTTTCGCGACTGATCTACTCTTGCCATTTAGGCAATGAACAAAAAAAAGAAAAGTGAAAAACTTTTGAATATCGATAGGAAAAAAAAAAAAAAAGCTAATAAAATAAATAATAAGAAGTATATAAAAACAAAATACAAAAAATATAAAAAATATAAAAAAAAAGAAAAAAAATGATGCAACGTTTCTTTTGTGACGTTTTTCAATTTTTTTTTCAAGTAAAGAGGGCAAAACTTTCTTTTTAAGATGTTCCCATCACATCAGAGCAGTTGTAGGTAGTAGTCATTTCCAGATATAAATTCTTTACTTTCCTCTTTTTCCTCCACCTGGCTTTTCGTCTCTCTCTCTATCAGTCTATCATCCTTCTTTTACTTGAAACTGCACTATCCTTCTCAGGTCTGGCTTCCTTCTTTAAGTCCAACAGTTGTTTACTTCTTCTTACAGACACTGTGCACTCTCTTTAGTCTTTCGTTCGGTTTATATAACTGTCTTCTTTTTCTTTCTTTCTAATTCTTTCTTTCGTTTTTATCTTTTATTTTTGTCGACACATTCATAATGTCTCTTTCTCCAGCAATTTCATTTACTCCTAACAGCTTCTACTACTACGAGTCACCCGTTGAGAACGACTCGGCAATGGTTCAGCAATACATGAATACATACATCGACGATAGCAGTATCGACAGCTCGTTTGTGGACTTTGGTACTCCTGAAACCAAGATCATTCCTAAGACTATGGATAGTCTTAATGCCCCTGACTCATCTATGTCTTTGTTGGCCATCACTCAAACCACTCCTGTTCACCAGACTATGCAGCCTATGGGTTTGGTTACACCAATGAGCGAGCAACATCTTCATAATCCTCATCACCATCATCACCATCATCAACACGCTGAGGTGTGTGGATCGCAAAATGAATTCGATATTAATCCTTTTGTCAACTCTCACAATATGCTATCAGACTCATTATGCCTGAGTACCGAGGCAGAATCACAACAATCTTCGTTTTACAGTCCGTCATTTTTGGAGAATAGCCCTTCTACTCCTCCTTCTTTGGTTCATTCAGACTCTTGTTCATCAATTGCATCTTCAAGGTCAATTTCTCCAGAAATTTACAAGGATTGTTATGACAATCAGCATACTCTTCAACAACCATATATTTATACTCCTCTTTATTACAACCAGCATCTTCCTAACCATACCTCTGCTGCTGCTGCTGCCGCTTCAATGGCTCTCAATCTTACTTCTTCCCCATCACATCGTCATCTTCATTGCATTTCCAAAAAGAAGTCACCTTCCAAGCGTATGGGACGCCCTGGTAGACCTCCACGCAACTCGGACGCCGGTGCCGAAAAGCCTCATCAGTGTCCTCATTGCCAAAAGTTTTTCAGACGTCTGGAACATTTGAAGAGACATGCAAAGATTCACACTGATGAGCGTCCGTATAAATGCGATGTTGCTGAGTGTGGTAGAAGATTTTCTCGTTCAGACAATTTGAGAGCACACCGCAAAACTCACATGAAGAAGGGAGGAAGAAATATGTTTATTGAAGGACTTGCTGCTGATGTTCCTATCACTGCTGAGTCGTAGGTGCATATATCAATGAATCATTATTTCTCATTTTTGGTTGATACAAAAGTTTTTGATTCATTGATGGTTTGGAAATTTTGCAATATTACGTTACTATTATTATATTATCTTGGGATACCATTTTTTTTATCATCGAGGACAAGCAACGATTATCTATTATGCCCATGGCTGTGCCTATTATTTAGACACATGCTCACACACACACACACACACACATTTGCTTAAAGAATACCAAAAGTTGAAGTTGTTTTCATGGGAAAACAATGGATTGAACTTAGCTGGCTTCTAAGTTTTATTTATTCCGACATTTATTTATGTTGTATAGCTTTAAAAGTAGAAATTGATTTTTTTATTATTTTTTTTAAAATTTTATTTATTTAATTGTTTTTGGTATTGTAGTAAACGACAATTGAGTATGATTAAGTTGGAGGATTAAATGAATATAGACAAATTGTTTTAAAGTACTAAGTTGAGACATAATAGAGTTGTGGGAGTAGCCGAAAGTCAGATCAACTGAGATGAAAGAGAATCAAGATGAGGATCATGAAAATCTATTTGATGTTATTATTTTCGTTTAGTTCTTTAAGGAATTTTTTTTTTTTTTTTTTTTTTAGTGTGGAACCTCAAAGATGTTCCAGAGAGTCAACAAACTAAACTGGTGCGATGAGAGTATAGATGGTAAACTAGATCAAAAACTTTAAAACAATATATATTCAATGGAAGTAATACAAGATAGAAAAAAAAAAAAAATAACTGTGGAGTATAAAGAAGAAAGAAAATTTGTTGAAGCTAATAAGGAGGATGAAACAAGATTGGAAATGAAAAATGAAATCAAGACTGATTTATGATGAGAAGAATAAACCAAATAAAAAACAACAACAACCAAAAAACAAACAGTAGAAACTGGCATTATTATGAAAATGAACATTAAGATTGACCTTGGTGGTAAAGTTTTATATAATATATAAAAATTTTTTTTTAAGAAAAAAAAAAAAATCAAATAAAAATCAATAATATTTGATGAAGATGGTGGCAAAAAGAATAAATATATAAAGGTTTGTTTTTATTGATATATGAATATAAATTAAGAAAGGTTTCAAAGGCGCAGATGTTTTTCATATTTTGCAACTTTAGTAAAATCATATATATATATATATATATATATGATAATAAATTTTCAGATGTAATGAATTATTATTATTATTATTATTTTATTCAAGAGAATGTAGATGAAAGGTTGCTTGATTAAGAGTTTTAAAATAAACAATCCTAAATTGGATGTCAAATGTCCTATTTTGAATATAATTATAAATGTAGATGAGAAGAAAGTTTTAAATGGAAAAAAAAATAATAAATAAATAAATATATAAAAGCTTAGATGTAGTATTAAGAAGCAATAAAGAAAAAAAAAAAAATTTTAAAAATTTAAAATTTAAATTCTAACTTCTAAAATTTAAATTCTAAAGTATATAGTATAAAGTTAATATATTAGAATCAAGACTAAATAAAATAGTAATGATGATAATACGATGGTGATGATGATTCAATGGTGATGATGATTCAATGGTTTGATTTTTTTTTATATACTAGGTTCAAAAATTACATGTATCATACGATTTATTGAAATTACAATATGATTGAACAATGATCATTATTATTATTATTATTTTTTTTTTTGAAAAGGAATATACTTGGATTCAAGATCGGGAGTTAAAAGAGAATCTGACTTGGTGACAAAATCTTGATTTAAAATAAAGGTGATGGTGACAGTAGTGATACAAATGATACGATATTAAAGGTGTATATGAATATTCAGTGGTGACTATTTGAAATTGATACCGATTGATGATATTACCATTAAAATAAATCTAGAAATGCAAATTTTTTTTTTTTTTTTTTTTAATTAATCAATTAGTGAATACCGTTTAACTATATTCAACTTTGATACTTTATATTCGTTGAAAATAGTACTTGCATCGATGTAATACAGATTTGTCACTTAGTTTGACCATCGAAGCCCTTCAATTTCAAGTCAAACGGGTCTTGAAAATGGTCTGAGAAAATCGTACAAGGCTCAGACCGATTATTATTAATATTATTGTTATTATTAATTAACTATATATATTTATACAGATGGTTAATTGTATATTGATGGTGATTAATAGTGATTAATAGTAGAAGTAAAAAATAATCATGAGTATAAAATACAGTTACATGATTGGATACTTGAAGTTGAAAAAAAAAAAAATGGAAATACAAACAATAGTAATAGTAATAATAATCACGCTAATTATTCATCATGTATAGAAAATATAAATTTTTTTTTTTATTTTTTTTTTTTATTTTTTTTTTTTTGGGTGTATTTGTGTGTAATAAATTAAAAAGCAAAAAAAAAAAAAATAATAATAATAAAAAAAAACAGGTCATATAATTCATCAATACAAAAAGGTTCTTGTATGTGGACCTTTATGTTCCTGGTGTGATATTTAGTAGATCGTCATTTATATTAATATTATTATCATCATCATCATCATCGCCATCGCCATAAAATTTACCATCAACAATGTTGTTATCACTTTTATCATCACCATTAACAAAGAATGTTATTGTTACTGTGACGTACTTTTAATAGCCAACTTCAGTATCATCACTTATGCTGATGCTTGCATTTGATTAAAGATAGATCACCATTGAAGAACTGCGTAGACCCGTTCTACCATGACATTTATATATATATATATATATCAACGAGTTTGTATCCTGGGGAACAAGCCATTGAAAGAAAACAATCAATAAAAAATATTTTATTATTAGTTTTTATTATTATTAATTTTTTTTTGTCCTGATGAAAAATCTTTTTTTAAAAGTTATATATCAATATTGAAATCAATGTCTTGATTTTACTTTTCTTCATTTCATTCTGCTTTATATTTGCTTTGCTTTTTTTTTTTCTATTTGATGAACGATAAGCATTCACATGTTTCTATGCGTTGAGCTCGTGTTTGGTGCAAGCGCTGGAATGAACAGGCGGATCATGATTGTCAACGTTGGGAAGAATCACTAGCTTTATTATTATTATTATTATTATATCTTGTCAAGACAAACAGATTGTATATTTTATTATTACTACTGCTGCTATTAGTATGGTTTATATTATTCTTAATACTAGTAAAGCTACCACCATTACAAATAATACTAATCACCGCTATATTTTCAATGAATGTTTTTATTATTATTATATATATATATATATATATAATATTTTTAATGACTGACATATAAACGCGCGTAGGTAGAAAAAAAATGTACACTTAAAAAATTTAATAAGATACATATACAAAGAAAGTCTGAGAAATCAATAAACAATTGGCATGCAAAACGTTATGAAATAAGAACAAAGACCTTTGTGTCAGGTACATATTTTGTGGGGGGTCAGAGAGGAAGAGTTCATATATATATATATATATAAAATTCAAGACAAATTTTACAGTAAATCTAGCAAAATGAATGAAATGAATCAATCTATATGAATTCATGTTTTAGACTTGTATAACTATAAATCCACATTCATTTTGGTACTACATGAATGAATCTGCTGAATGAATAGATCTATGAATAAATTGATATTTTGGTTGATACTAATGTAAGAATGTCCTGAGATTGGGTCACCATCAATCTTATTCTGTGAATTTGTTTCAGTCCAATTATGCATTAGATCAATATATATACAACACTCAAAAATAATAATAATAATAATAATAATAATAATAATAATAATAAAATAAATAGAAATGAATCAACAGATCTACTTTATTCTTTTTTTTTATTCAATGTTATTTCAAAAACTACAACAACAACAACAACAACCACTGTATTTTTCTTTTCGAGACTTTGAATGAATAGATTGTAAAATATTGACCACAAAAACGTGATGTGCTCGTGAAAGATTTGAATCCCGTTTAATTGTGACAGTTTGTTTTCAAGTTCAAACACCTAATATTTATCAAAGACTATAATCCCAAGAGTATACGCCGTGTCTATAGATGCTTAGAAGAAATTTAAATGTAGTATATTATTGTTATTATAAAGTATCAATGGTTTAAATTAAAGTCTGTAATAGTAGTATATATGATTTACTTAATACTACTACCACCTTATAGAAGTAATGATAATAATAATAATAAAAGTATGGGGCTAAATTATCATGTTTCTTGTTAAACTAAACCAGTTGACAAAAAGCGTCGAAACATAATCCATGCCAAAATAAAAACGCTGATATGTTTCTCCCTATTCTGAAGCTAGCAAGCATTGTACTTTTTGTTTTTAATATTTTTCAAATGTTTATTATTTTCATATATATATATATGTTTATATGCTTAAAGTATGTCTATATTGTAGTGTTCATGTACATGAAATTATATATTATTTTACTCGCATTGAGAAAAAAAAAAGTCACATTGATTTCAATTGATTTTAAAAGTGAAAATAAAAATTGTCTCTAATTTAGACTAATTCTTCTTCATTCATAAAGTCTTTTCAAGTAAGAACATCAAGTATATAGAAATATATTTCAATCATTTTGGATCCATGTAACTTTAGTTCTACACAAAGTCTGAAATGAACAAGCAACCAAATACCCTTGGTTACCCAACGTCGCGCTCTCTTTATTGAAAAACTACAAATAGTGTCTTGAACACGAAAAAAAAAAATATATATATATATATATTTTTTTTTTTCATCTTTCTTTCCTTTTCATTTGAAGTAGGTAAGTTTAAGAGCGATAAGAATATTAAACAAGAAAAAATATATAATTTAAAATTTAAATCATACAAAGTTTTTTTTTTTTTTTTTTCATTATCATTATTATTACTATTATTATTTATTTTTATAGAAAGAAAAAAAAAAAAATGAAACTTAAATAATGTTCGGTAACTCAGACTCGACGCGAAAATTCAACTCTTTGTTTAAATATGTATGTTTATTTTAATATATTAAAAAAATTTTTTTTTTTTTTTTCTTTTCTTTCTTTCTTTCTTTTCTATTGGGGTTGGTTATTTTATCGCGACTCAAAACGCGTAGTTTTATTATTATTTTTTAAAAACGCGTTTTAAAATATTTTCATCAATAACATATACGATACAATATATATTGAAATTAGGTGTAGGGTTTAACCGACAATTTTTATTTTATTTTATTTTTTACGATTTATTACTTCATGGTTAAATTGCTACAAATCATCAACAGAGTTTGATAGTACTGTAAAAAATATAAAGAAGTAAAAGTATGATTTAAACAAATGAATGGCATGATTATGTAGTAATATATATATATAATGCCACGAGAGTATATGAACAAAAAGAAGTTTCGAGAAAGAAAAACATTTTCTTCCAAGATGAATAAAGATTATCAGTTGATTTTGTACATTAACTGTAAAATTAAAAATTAAAATAAAAGATGGATTTCAACTTGATGTGAATTCAAAATATAAATGAAATATAATCTTTTAAAGATACGACCGTGATTTCAACTTGTTGTAACCTTTGATTAAATACTTCTTTTGGGACATGGTTGGTATAGTTTTACCATTTAGTAGTCAAACTAAAGCCACTCAATGGGTCTAAGGTACGTATGATCAGGGGCTTAGTTCAAGTGCTTAAACCATTGCAGTCATAAATACCAAATGCGCTGGAGAAATTGATATTTATTTTCCATGTATGTATTATAGTCATGAAATTGAATTGAAGAAACAAACATGTGAATTACCAGACAACAAGTGTATTTTCAAGTTTTGTTTGTATATTTAATACTAAAAACAATGAAATTTAGTATACATGTACTAACAAAACTTTCTTCATTTATTATTCTTTTAACGCGTTTGCCAAAGTTTAAAAGGATTTACCATGGGAAAAAAAAAATTATAAATTCATATTCAAATTCAAATTCATATTCGTTTATTGATATATGAACGCGTTGAAGTTCAAGTTTTTTTTTTTTTTTTTTATTTTTTTTATTTTTTTTTCTGGCCATTTTACGCCTGATTTCTTCTAGAGTTTATCCGCATAATTGAAGAAAAATAAAACAATTTAAAGCTTTTATATATAAAAAAAAATCATGATATAATGATTCAAATCATGATATATTTCAATTTATTTATGTCAAATATTAATCATTTTAAAAAAGAATTAAAAAAAAAAGAATTAAAAAAAAGAATAAATAAAAGAATTAATAAAATTTGGTCAAGATGATGCCCACGAGATGGAATCTGAAAATAAAATAAAAAAAAACTATTGAAAGTTTTCAAATTTCGTGACTGGTGTGGAACATTGGTTGCTTTTAAGAATATATATATATATATATATATATATATAATGAATAATTATAATAATTCAAGAGAGGAAATCAAATATTGAAAAAGATCATAAAAACAGTTAAAACATTGTTGAATGCAAAGTATCTTGATGGAAATTTGTATAGGCTGAGAAATACATCATGTTTATAACGAATAAACAATCAGATAAAAAAATAAGACATGGTGATTTTAGTCCATGCAGTCATGTAGGCACATAGGTACGAGTTCAAGAGGATTGATCAAGAAGATGATGATGCTATAACAATTACCGTCATGAGCATTTATCATGGTTGTATCTAAAATGTATATTATATATATTAGTATTGGTTCTGTGCGCAGAACCATTCCAAGACCCGTAAAGCAGATTACATAACCAACATCACCACACGTATGTTATCACATACTGATACAAGACAAGTATTTATTTTTCTTTCTACTTGACTGTTGTGGCCCAGTTCGGTCTAGATTTATTTCCAAATATAGAAGTAGTCTTTTTTTTTTTTTTTATTGGTTCAACAATAAATGAATGAATAAAATTCAGTTGGAAAATACTCCAGACCATTTACTTTAAATATAAAAGAATAGAGATATAGCAGCTACAGTTACGGCTACCGCTACAGCTACAATTGTCTGGTTTCTACTTATTTATTATTACCTAAATATAAAACATTTAACCACCATCGACAGCACTAATGCTATGGTTAATGTATATTATAATAAAATCAAGCTAGACTCAACCCTAATTAGGACTTTCAACTGCTGAGAAAAGACCACATTTTACCTTCTTTGGAGAGTAACAAGATATATATAAAAGAGGAGCATTTGAAAATGGCTTGCATATGACGAATCAACTTTGCATTGCATTCAATTATCATGATAATAGTAAAAAGGTTGTTTTTTTCTCATATATATATATATATATATATAAGTTCAACGGCTTATCTGTTGATTGCGTTAATTTGTATCGTAAGCCTTTAGGTGATGAATAAAAGCAATATTTCCCGAAATGCCGAATATACAAATTAATTGGATTTTCACATTCAATCGATTTTACCATAATTATATATACATATATACTAAGAAATCACCAAAAGCGTGGGTATTTGTTCCGTTCCTATCAATTGGATAACTCCAAGTGGGGTCTAAAGTCTACTGCAAACTATTCTACCGTCGGAATACATCTATGTGGGCATCCGTTAGTACTTTCAATAGTTCGTATTTCATATATATTTAAAAGTAAAGATTTATAATTGATAAACTGTTCATTTTATAAATCAAATCGCGATTATCTCTGGATATTAAAAATGAAAAAAAAAAAAAGAATAATAATAATAAATTTAAACATCTTTTATATATACTATGCAAAAAATGGAATAGAACAATGTACAAGATCTGTTTATTTATCAGATCAATATAAATAAAATCCAATCATATGTTATAATTATATTCAAAACCTTTATACTTGTGAAAATCTTCATTATTTTCATCTTCACCATCTTCATTCACCTTTATTATAAAACAAGATATTTAAAGGTTTCTTAACAAAAATATATATATATATATATTACAATGTAATTAAAACCACAATGAACCCCACTTGTTAATAAACAGTGAAAACCCGCAAAAAAAAGTATATAATTCCAATTAATCTAACCATTCGTAGCATTTATATTACTACTAAAATTATTTACATCTATATATTTTTTTATCTAGATTTCTCACCACTATTATGGATCCTGTGTTGCAGTGAACAGTTGGATAAAACCGTTTCTAAAATAAATATAATGATGAAAAGAAAAAAAGTTTGGAAACTAAACATTTTAAAAAAAATATATATTTTTTACATTGATTTGTTATTGAAAAGTATTGCTGGTATCTTACCTATGAAATGAATAATTGTGATCTTATACTGTCTCCTTCAAATTTCAGTATATATATATATATATATTTACTTGCATGAGTACTGCTGAAATTGATGGTTGTGATAACTGTAGCGTTGATTGTTTTTTTTTTCCACTCATGAAAGTTTATTTTTCTCGAGCAAATCAAATACTAATGGCATCTAAAGATGTCTATATACATATTGCCTTCACAGAGCCTAGTTTCATATATTGTGGATTTTTACGCGCTCAAATAATATCATGAAACTTTAGAGTACCTGAAGGTCAAACCGTCTTTCTGTAGATCAGTCCCACGTAATGAATGAAATCGTTACTGTGCCCAAATCTTATTCAAACGTGTTTTCATTAAAATTATACATATGATAAATATTACCCAATAATCACCACAATTATCTTATTCACTGCATTTATATACACATGTACATACACACACAGACATCAACTAATAATAATAAAAGAAAGATTGCAAAATCTTGGTAATGAGAATCTTGCAGAGTTTAATGGTTTAGCAAGTACCCGAAGCAAAATACTGGTTACTGTTATACCATTTGTCTGTCTCTCACATCCAGTCTCCCAATACGTACTTGTTCATGTGGGGGAATGTGCGTGTTTGGCAGTAGGCTGCCCCTTTTCCCGTTATCTTGATTTGTATTTAATGTACATTATTCTTTTCACATATATATATATATATATATATATATATATATAAATCAACAGTTAAACATGAAATACCTTCAATTGATGGTAACTGACCGTTTGAAGTTGCTATATGAAAGCATTTTGGTGCACTATTGCCATGTGAATGTGCACAGGTTAAGGTGTTCCTGGGGCCTGAACTTGGACGACCTGAATATGATTTTGGTTTCAGTACAGAGGTCTTGGTATAATAACAATAATGATGAACAAAATTGGTTTGATAAATGAATTTTACACATATATTAACGGAAAACTTTCTTTCTCTTTTACTTGTTTTAGAAAAAATATTCGAGCTTATCAATGATAAATTAAATCATGATGAAATGAAATTAATCATTATTGATTCTTTTGAAAATACCAATAAATAATATATATATATCAATTCAATTAAATATATTTTAAAAGTACGATTTTACCGCCAATGATTTTGCAATTAGTTATTGATAATAGTATCTTTCTATAACCTATTATAATATGAGTCTCTTGTAATTTTATTACTATAGGTTTTTTTTTTTTTTAAAAATATTTTTGAAAGTTAAAGTATATATATTAAACTTTTTGATTTAATAAAAGGTTCAATTACTTGAAAAAAAAAAAAAAGTCTTGTTTAAATTAATCTATAAAATCACCATTCTAGACATACGTAGGCTATTTGTTGTTGTTGTCGTTGTTTTTAAACCCTTTTTGAAATGTTGAAAATTTCTTTATTTTTAATTCTGAATTTTCTTGTTTAAAATATTCAATTTCAAACTAGAAAAATTCATTTGAATACAAAATAGATCTCAAGATCTTGGCAATGTAAATTTGGAATTAAATAAATTAAATAAATAAATAAATAAATAAATAAATAAATAAATAAATAAATAAATAAATAAATAAATAAATAAATAAATAAATAAATAAATAAATAAATAACAAATAACCAATGTTTTCATATACTATGTTTATAAATTTATATTGACTATATGAAATTACTTTGAATTAAGATCAAAAAAAAGATTACAAAAGTCTAATAATCTGTAAATTAATTTTCTTTTCATTTTTTATTTTATAGATAAATAATAATAAAAAAACAATTCATAATATTAAATATCTTTTTTTTTATCAAATTAAACTTAAAAAAAAAAACATTAAATAATTATTCAAATCAATTTTAAAATATATCAATTTTTAATTTATATATATATATATATATTCAAAAAATATGAAAATGAAAATAAACTTGTTTTTTTAAACAAGTTTTTTTTTTAATATTCAACTTTGTAAAATAGCCAAAATTTAATCTTTAATAATAAAATAATTTTTCTTTCAAAAAATATATTTACAAATCTATTTTATTTTATTTATTTATTTATTTTTTTTTATTTTATTTTTTAATTGTTATTAGCTACAAATAAATAAACTCATGTTTAATCTGTTTTTAAATACTCTTTTGTATCATTACTTGAATACTTCATTGACTTGTCATGTTCAAATATTTTTTACATTTACATGTTTCAAATAACCAGTTCTAAAAACTATCTCAAGTTAAACTCATCACCTAAAGATTTCATCAATTTTCAGAGGTTATTTCAAGACCTACAAACTCATACAGTATATACATATATATATATATATATAATCCAGGTACAACCCTAAATCATCATGTGATTATTAAAATGTGAGACTAGTGTGATTTTCATTTATAATGCTGATTCTGTATTAAAACCAACTACCAAAACTATATACAAAAACCTTTCATGTCTTTCAAAGTCGCTAGCAGTTGTTGATGTATACTCAAATGTCTGTCAAAAAGCTATACATCTTGTAAAACTCACTATCAGACTCTGTATCTCTCGAAATCATCATGACTTCGGCAATCGAAAAATTACCCTTGGAACTCATGGAAAATATTACTTGTTATCTAGACAATTCGGATTTAAAAACACTAACACTCACATCAAAATCGGTGCAGCGTATGATAGACCCTACACTGTTTCAAATTATCCTTCTACCAAACAAGAATTGCTGTCTGTTCCGAAAATTTGACGATAATTACAAATGTACTGGGAGCTGTGATGTTGGAAGAGTTACAAGATGTATCAAAACCATATGCCTTAGAAATGTTCGGCATGCACATGATAGTGAGGGCCAAAACCTTCAAACACGAAATTGTTTCCCTCAATCACTGAATATAGTCATTATAGATCCCATCAAAAGAATTTTTGAATGGCTACCGGAGTTTAAAAGACCCGGTGATACACTATCAATCGAAGATGTTTATGGGGTCGAAACGTTATTATATCTAAAATCTCTACATGTTTTGCCCTTTATTACTTCCTTGAGTATCATTCTCCAAGAATCTGATAACTCAAAAGATATCAATGAGCTGCTTACACAGCTTCCAAATTGTAAGGAACTGGCCATTTCCTCTGATTTAGAAGATTTTGTCTTATTGGAGGATACACTTAAAAAGTTACCGCATTTACACACCCTAAAGCTAGATGGAGAGCATGTGCTGATGGGATTACCTGAGCCAATTAAAACCCTTCAACTCGACCATTTCAATTATGATATTGCTGCCAAAATGGGAAATATCACAAAGTTTACTCTAGGAAGTATATTTGGAGACGCTAGAGGTACTCCAGATTCAATTAAAGAACAGGGAAGAGTAATGGAAGCTGTAAATGCACCTTTACTTCGCACATTAAGAGCACAAACATTTTATTTTGGTCTGAACCATTTTTCATCTCTTGAAAATTTGACTTCAGATGGAGCAGTCAACGTAGCTATTCCCAACACTGTAAACAAACTTCGATTGCTTCATTACTTTAACTATAGAGAATTTCGCATTCCAATATCAGTGAAAATTTTGGGAATTCCATTATCATCTATAACTAACATTTCTTGGAATAGATTTGTAAGTGTTTTTGGAACTATTGAACAATTAGACATATACTTTACTTATAATGATATGCATGAAGCAATGTCTCTTCTCAATCGGTTGGATTTGAAGTTATCCACTCATGTACAAATTGCAACAAGAGCTCCAGATTATCTTGCTGAAGACTATTTTGATCGAGCATTATTAATAAACACAAAAGAAGTTTTGAATAAATCATTTTATATATCTAGATTTATATGGTAATTTATTTTATTTTATTTTATTTTATTTTATTTTATTTTATTTTATTTTATTTTATTTTATTTTATTTTATTTTATTTTATTTCTTTCTTTCTGTATAATAATATCGAAATTGATATTCCTCTATCTACCTAATTATTTTTATTTATTTATTTATTTATTTTATTTTATTTTATTTTATTTTATTTTATTTTATTTTATTTTATTTTATTTTATTTTATTTTATTTTATTTTATTTTATTTTATTTTATTTTATTTTATTTTATTTTATTTTATTTTATTTTATTTTATTTTATTTTATTTTATTTTATTTTATTTTATTTTATTTTATTTTATTTTATTTTATTTTATTTTATTTTATTTTATTTTATTTTATTTTATTTTATTTTATTTTATTTTATTTTATTTTATTTTATTTTATTTTATTTTATTTTATTTTATTTTATTTTATTTTATTTTATTTTATTTTATTTCTTTCTGTATAATAATATCGAAATTGATATTCCTCTATCTACCTAATTATTTTTATTTATTTATTTATTTATTTTCTCTCTCCTTATATTTAATCATATATACATAACTAGGAATCACTCATTTCAACGTCAGACTCGTTATCTTCCTCCTCTTCTTCCTTCTCTTCCAAATCACTCACACCAATCTCACCATCACTTCCCATAATCCCTTGCTTCTTATCCGTCTCTTCAGCTTCAATACTTTCTCTCAAAATTCTTGCTCTTTCTGCCCTTACTTGACGCTGAACAACCACATAGCTTCCTAATGGAGTATCCTCCCATTTCTCCTCTTGTAAAAATTCAGATACTTTGTCTTGTTGTGCAGGTCCAAAATCAACACCACGTCGTTTATCGGTGATATATTTAGAATTGGCCTCAATACGCTCTACAAGACGCTGGATCTGTTTGTTAAACTTGACATTTTTACTCTTTTTGGAAAATCGACGCAGAACCATAACAACTGGAATACAAATCTCTGGGAATTCAGGAGATTTGGAATGTAATACAAAGAATTCACCAATCAAATCAATTAGCTCCTCACAAACACCATCTTGATAAATTCTAGTTCCAATATATGACTTAGTAGCTCGAATATTGTGTTCAAAATCAAGAGCCTTCAATGTCGTAGCTTTGTTCGATTTCGTGATAACTGTAGAAGTCAAAATTTCAGTCAAAAGAGGAATAATAGGAATATAAACACCTGTGGCTTGAGATAATCTAAGTAACCCACGAATCAAATAAAATCTCAAAGGAAAATATTGAGGAGTCGGCACTAATCTAATAGCTCCTAAAGTGACCTGGATCAAAGGGTAAATAAGCTCTCTAAGCATGCTTGATTCTGAAGTAGCAGCTAGTGCACGAGACCAAAAATCTAAAGAATTAGCATATTGCCAGTTGTAAATAGCTTTATAACTATCTGGTGACTTGGTAACCATACTGGTTCGTAAGTGAACTGCAAGTTGTCTAATGTATTGGAAACCAATTTGATAAGATGTGCTTTCATCAATTTCATATAAAGTGGCAGCAGAATTTTTTTGAAAATTAAGAGAAGGCATGGTGTGAATGTTTGTACGACGACTACTGCGAAGAATACCCGCATAAGTTGCTTTCAAAATTATTTCCAACAAGGACTTGACATTTTCTTCTGCTGCCGTCTTGATAAAGGCAAATGCAATCATTTTTGTATCATCGTCTTCAGCAGAACCCCAAAGAGATACTGTTGCTTCAATCAATGATTTAAGTTGTTTTCTAAAGGTTTGGAAATAAGGTAAAAGCGTATGGACACTCTTTAAAACCAAATTTGCAATATCTTTGTCGTGAACATCAGCTAACAAAGTGGAGAGTGATGTGGCATGGGCTTTTAATGTGTTTGAAATGTTTCTAAATTTTTTGCTGTCAGTCTTGATATATTTAGAACCTGATGTAGAACTTTCCAAGGGAATATTGTGCTGAATGGATTCAGGAACTTGCTTAAGCGTAAGTGTAAGAAGCGCACTAAAAACTTCTGGGTTCGTCAAAGCATATGGCGAAACGTCATCTGTAGACTCAGAAGCGTTAATTGCACCTCTAAATGCAACTAAAATCTTTTTTATTGTCTTCATGGAATGATGCTCTTTTAAAGCTTTCCTCCAGCCGTTAACAACTTTAATAGTGAGCTCACCTTCTTCATTATCTCTTATGGGTTTTTTAGAAGGTTTCTCAGTTGGTAAATCTTCTTCTTCCTCGTCTTCATTAGCTTCCACAGCATCAGAATCTGATTCCATCACATCAAAATCAAGAAGTGGCTTATCGTTCTCTTTTAAATAATTGTAGAATTCTGGATCTTTTTCAGCCAATTTCTCCATAGACTTCAACATATCTGCTTCCTCTGACTCCAGTTTCTTGGCTTTATTCTTTAATTTCTTTTCTGTTGATTTTTTTGAAGATTTTTCGTCTTGGTTATCGTCTTCGTCAATATTGGCCTGGCTATTTAAAAAAGCTTCAATGTTTGGCTCTTCATCGTCATCATCGTCAACCATTTCGGACTCCTGTTCCATCTTTTTACTAGCCTTGATCTTTCCCTCGATTTTATCTTTCAAAGCATCTGACTTGAAAGATTTTTTCAAGGACGAATTTGCCTTTCTTTTGCTGGTCAATTTATCTGATTTTCCCATAGTAACAGTAACAAGTACTTAATGTTTTCAATACAAATCGCCCGATAAGTTGAAGAGACTTCCCCGAACTAATTGAAATTTTTTTGGGAGATGAATTATCATTTACTTCTCCCAGTCTGAAATTTTTTTTTGTGTATTTAGCAGAACCATTGATAGCAATCATCCCCTAACCTCCATTTAATTGAAGCTTATATATATAAAAAAACACCCCGTATTTTCTGATATTTGAAGATTAAAAAACCTCGTTTATCTAAATAAAGTATTCAAAATGGTATCAGTGATATTGTGTTAAAGGAGAGTTTGCTATTGGAAGTTGAAATGAAGTCGTAGCTTAAAATCTAGTTGGTGCTCAAATAAGATATTAAAGTCGGATCTTCCTTAAATCACACACCTAGAATTTAAATCAACAGTTTGTAAAAATAATCATTTAATTAAAGGTTCTTATAATACCGTTGTCAATGGTGATATATTGTAAAAATACTGTGAATTTGAGAATGTGCAGCCCCTAATTTTTGAAAAATAAAAATATGGATTAATACTATAGTTAAAATAATTGATAATAAGAATTAAATTCTACCATCACTGAAATTCTGATCTGCCAACAATTCTACACACAACATGTAATGTCAGAGTCCAACACGAATAATGCCAGCAAACGATTGATAGAAATGGAATTAGTACCCAAAAGGAAATCAGAATGTAAAGCTCAGACTGATAATAATATAAATAGTAAACGCCACAAGTTTAGATCACCTCTTGTTCAAAATGCTTTGGACATTGAAAAGCAGCTACCAGATAATCTCATATCGGCTGATAATGAATCTACAAATAGTCAAGAGGGATCTAATTTTGACTCTATCGTAAAGAAGAAATCAACAGAGACCGTAATACCATCTGTGTTCCCCACACCACCGAAATCTGAGTTGAGTCAATCTGAATGGCATATCGAAACAGAGCAAAGCAAAAACCTAGATAGAGAGTTGTTTGTCTGGCGAAAAAAATTAGAACAAGCTTATCGTGCATCAGATATTGTCTGGAATGACGAGATAGAAGAGTTGGAGAATAAGACAAAAGAGTGGATGAATGCTGGACGCATGGCTGCTAACTATCACTGGAACACAGCTGGGATCAAGATTAGCAGGAAGGGTGGACTCAAGAAATACATGGACAAGATACGGGAAAGAAAGTTAAAAATACTAAAAGAAGAGTATGAGCAAATTGAACAAGAAGATGTTGATGATATGGATGATGATGTGGATCTTGAGGCAATGACACCTGAGGAGCGGGAATATTTTGAAGATATGAAGATGGAATATAAAGATGCTCAAAAAGTCAAGCTGGAAGAGATTAAGAAAGTGATTGAGAGAGAAGAAATCAAAGATGAAAACTGTCCTCTTGAATTGGATATGAAATATTTATTCATTCTTCTAGAAATGGACCCAAAAGTGCTTTATCCAGAAGGATTTCAAGAGTGATCTATGTACAGATTTATGAATTTTTGACGCCTATAGCATATCGAGAAATGTAATAAAAACTCATAATATTAATATTTACAGAAATGAATATACCCACGACTTAGGAACTCTCAGGTGCAGTAAACTGACTGTTTTTAGAAGATAATTTTGTACTGTGCGAAAGAGCAATAAGCTCCACAGAACCTGATGAACGGATGCTAATATTTGTAACAACAACATCGATTGGCTTCTCAGAAATAGAGGAGTCGATAATAGTCCTACTGGGAGAGTTATATCTAGCAACAAAACCACCAACGGCAGCACTAGTGGATTTTTCAAGACCAGCAACCTCACGACCCTTGACAATATTTGTAGCTTGTGCAAAAGTAATTCCATCACCAGCTTTTTGATTCGATTTGATTGGTGCATTGTGGAATCCACCGCTCAATAGGTAACTGAAACCAGCGTTTCCTTTCACAGGAGTATTAATAGCATTGTTTATATTCGTAGTGCCATTTCGGATCTTGAAATATGATTCCAAAATTGGAAGGAAACGCTCTTTGAAAGGAAGATTCTTTAAATTATTCTCGGCTCCCCATTTCATTAGCTCCAAACGATCACCTTTGAAAGACTTGATAAGCTCTTGAACGTCTTTTTTAGTTAAGTTCTTCCAAGACTTCGACGAGTTGCTTTGAGATGCAAACAATCGCATATCAATATTTTCAGTGGAAGGTGCAATACCCAGTTCTTGAGAACGTTTATGCTTGAGATAATACGAAGATCCACGTTCGAAATCGGTCATGCCCTCATATGTGTCAAGAGCATTAAGAGTGATATATGGCGACTTCATTCGTGCAGGCATAGTACGCTTTAAGCCAAAGTCATGACGATGGAATGATGCTGGAGTCGTGTGAATGACTTGCTGTTTAGGAGTAGCACGTAAATTGGTTTCCATCTTTACTGCCTTCGGCAGAGATGACAGCCGTGAGTGGCGAAGAAGATTTGTGAATCCCTTATCCATGTTGTCGTGTATGCTGTTGATTCCTGTAGCTGGTGTAGTGAAAAATTTCAGTTGATGATTCTTCCTACCAATGAAAATCAGATTTCTAAAACTACCCTAAACCTATATGTTTGAATGATCTGATTATTTTATATCCTATTTGGGATTTTTGTGTCACCGAATAAGGTCAATAGTGGGTTAGGTGTTGAGCTACTTCTCCCAACCTGCAATTTTCTCAAAACTTACAATAGTACTTTTTACTTAAAAATACGCATAATTTTGTATTCACTGGTACATATAGCATTATTAGAACTTAATAAGAAATGTCGATTCCTGGATACGTTGTTCCTGGGCAAATCATTTGCCCTTTAGTGGATAAGAAAGATGGGTTTTTGAGAAAGTATATCCCAGGTAATGGAGTGGTTCTGTCACAAATCAGAAATGATAACGCAGCAAGTGTTGATGCTTTAACTGCAGTTGTTGTTGGAAAAGTTGGAATCAAAGATGTTACACAAACACCAGAAGGTAGAGCACTAGTTGGGTCTTCCAAAGATTCAAAAAAGCTTGCATTTCTTGTTGAGATCGAGAACAAATTTCAGCCGGTAGTAAAAGGTGAAGAAAAGAAAGCAACAAGTGAATATGATGCAAAAAAAGTAACAAGGGTATCAAATGCTCCTTTACCAGCAGTAGGTGATGTTGTACTAGCAAGAGTTACGAAGCTATCTTTAAAGCAAGCAAATGTACAGATTTTAGCTGTGGAATCTGTTGGTGTTGTCTCTGCTGATAGTGGTGTTGGTATTAATGGATCTGTGAATGGTGTGATACCGCCTACGTCAGTAACCTCTTCATCTGCTTCTACTTTAGATACAATTTCTTATCATAATTCGACTTCTACAAGTTCTTCGGCTAGCGATGTTGGTGAAGGATTTGGTGGCATTATCAGACAGCAAGATGTCCGAATCGGTGAACGAGATAAAGTTAAAATAATTGAATGTTTCCGCCCAGGCGATATTGTTAGGGCTATTGTTGTATGTTTTGAATGTCTTATTGTTATGTGATAAATTTTTGTTAACCTAGCTTTTAAGATTTCTTTGGGAGATGGTACCAATTATTATCTTAGTACGGCGAGAAATGATCTTGGAGTAATTTTTGCTCAATCTCAGTCTGGAGATAGAATGTATCCTGTTGATTGGCAAACTATGAGAGCTGAAAGTACTGGTGAAATTGAGCTTCGAAAGTGTGCCAAACCATTTACGACTACTGGAGAAAATTTACCTGATGTGCCTGATATGGATACCACCAGTTAAAGTATCATTTTCTAAAATCTAGCCAAGAAAGATTCGATGATTTAGGAAACATCTTGGGTGGTTTAGTATTTATTCTTAGAGAAAAATTCATGACAATTTTTTATGCTCATTAACCCATCGTCCTAAAACGCCAGATGGTGTTATTCTATACTAATGCCTTATTGCCAAACGATTAATGTTTGATCAGCCTGGCTTTAATAGAACTATGTCTCTTATAGACAAATATTCAAGTATATAAATTAATCTATTTCCTTAGATATGTTTGCTTTTCTGCTTTTTTTTTTTTTTTTTTTTTTTTTTTTCCGTTTCTTATAGCTAACCTTGTATTTAAATTATTTGGGCTATCATGAGTGAACTACCCCCTTCTCCACAACCAGACCTTTTTTTTGACGCTTCATCTACGTCTAATTCCGAAATAGTCGAAAATTTTGATATTGCGACCAGAACATATCTCAATGATGTTCCACAGCCTTTAATTGATGTCAAGATTTGGAATAATTTCGATCTATGTGTAGAGGCATTCCTTGATCTTGACAATCCCAAGCGTAAAATTCGCCCAACATCATCCAGACCTGTTACAAGAATGGAAAGATCGGTATCTCCAAAAACAATTGTACCTCAATCAAGGCCCGGTTCTGCCTCAGATGTGTCACCTAATTACTCCCAATCACCTCCACCTGAGCATGTGGTTATTCCAGTTGATCATAGCGCTGTTCAAAATCTTGAAGATGTTTTTATTACTATGCAATCAGTCACAAATATGGCTGAAAAAATTTTAGCCAAGCACAAAATTACTTCAGAATTTACGAGAGAGCCTGCAAGTGATTTTCTTGGTTCACCAGATATTACAGTTCTAGTGGGTGAAAACGATCCAAACGTGGTTATGGTGGGGTCTTATGCCAGTGACCTTGAATTCACCTCCATATCAAATGACAAATTTTTCACAGAAACATTGAATTTGCTTGCTCACCACCCTGGTATACTAAAATCCAGAGGGTCAAGTAATTTGGATCAAGAGCTTAAAGGTATTGAAACTGTCTATCGTACATATTACTATATGAAGATGAACAACTTGAAATATGGATACATTTCTACGTCGAGCTATACAAGGTTTCTAAAACGTGTTGATAGTCTTGATGGCTATCTTGAGGTATCACCTGCCGTTACTTTTTATCAATCTAAACCTTACAATCTGACTAGTTGTATAGTGGCTCTAGCTATGCAATCAGAAATGGATACCCCTAGTAACTCCATGATTTTTGACAACTTGAATAATACAGCTCTTTTACAAAACTTGCAAGCTCACTTGACTTTGAAGCAATTTGATATCAAGTCATTAAACAGATTTAACTTTGATCCTGCTGAGTCAACTTATAAATTGATCCCACTCACCATTCCATCTCCAACAACTTATAATCTGGGATGTGCTTCTAACACAATTGAAGGACATGTCAAGTGGTGGCAATTTATTCAGTCGAAAAAAAAGTTTTGCAAAGTATATTTTTCACATCCAGGAGACGATATGCTTATTCCATTTTTGAAAAGAACAAATCCCAAATTTCCATTCACATCAGCTTCTGACTTGAATGACTCTTCAAACACACCCTTTTCATTGCTACCTGAGACTTGGGGAATCACGCAAGGAAAGCTTGAAGTAGTAGAAAGTGAAATGAATCCTGAAGATGAAGAAGAATATGCAGAATTACATCGTAATGAAATTATTCGTGGCTATAGGTTTTACAACACATTTACAGATAAAACTGTTTCAACTTTCAGTGTTGTTTTAAAGCTTTGTGATTTTAGTTCCCACAATATTGCATCACCTAAAGCTGCAGCTCGATGGGAAAAAATTCAAAATGAAGCTAGCCTTTATGAATATTTTAAAAGCCGGCATGTTCAAAGTGTACCAGCACTGAGGGTTTGTGGAAATATCAATGCTTTTCTTCGTGTACTAGCCCTTGAGCCTTGCGGTCGTCAAATCACAATTGCTGATTTTCAAAAGGATGATGACACCAGCGCAATGCTAGAGCAAAAAATGAAGGAAGCTCTAATGGAGCTTCATGCCGTGAATGTTCTACATCGTGATGTACGTTTATCCAATTTTGTCATTGATGAAACATCCCGAGGTGGGCGTGTTCGTGTTATCAATTTTGGAAAAGCTAGAAAGTACTTGCGAATGTATTCTCCTGCTAAGCAAGAAGAATACGAAATTTTGAGTGACATTTGCTTGCAATGCAAAGTTGGTATTTTGAGTCCAGAACTTGTATAGTGTTCAGATTTGATATTACGATAAAAATTTCCATCAATGTTTTTGTAAAAGTTTTAAACAGAAAATTAAGTAAAAAAAAATAACATCAGTATGTAAAAGAAATATTTATAGGTATAGTTTAAATAAGTATTTGTAATTTCCTAATTGAGAAACCCCACTAAATTATTCTTGACCCAAGATAAATAAAATCTTACTAGTAAAACAAAATAAAAAAAAATTATATTGCTCAAGACTTGAAATTATTCTAGTATGAAAATTTTAAATATACTTTCAATAATTTTAGTTACAATCTACAGAGGTAATACTTTCATCACTGTTTACAATGTTATTTAGCTATTTTGTCTAAAAAGACTTGGGTATATTCTAAATGTTATTTTTTTTTCAATATATAAAGAGTGTTATATAGTATGTAAAATAATAGGACTTTTAATTCAAAAACATGATATTATAATATAAAAAAAAAGAGACTAAATTTTTTTTTCTCAGTTGTATGAATCAAAAATTTAATACTAGTTAGCATTTATTTCTTCAAATATATTTTTTAACAAAAAAAAAAAAAACACAAAAGTATGAAATTTGAGCATATTGTTATTGAAGATATGCTAAACATGTGATGACTAGATTTTTAAATGAATGAATAATATAAATAAAAAGATAACTAATTATTAAGGCACTGCAATGAGTTATTGATAAAATTGAATTGTATGATATATAAAATGCCTTTCAAGTTGACCAGGATCTTCTAAAAAAACAATTTACGACTTTTATCGATGAAGCTGATATTCTAATAGTTAGGGTAACTTGAATAAACAGTTTCAATTATAATTTACAAGAACAATACCCCAAACAAGCTTGATCGACTTGAAAGCCATTTTATATATCATATAATTTATTTTCAAGTATACTTAGAAATGTATTTATTTAACTGTCAATTTCAGATTTATAAGTAAAGCATGGCTTTTATTTCATCTATTATGGTGTAAGTCACCTACAACGATTTCTCTTTTTTGAACCAAGCCCTAAACCCAAGCCCCAAACCTAGGGTTTGTCTGACTTACCCTTCCCAAAGTTTACTAGTATTTTCCCTATAAATAACTTCCCAACCGTCTCTTTTTTTTCTTCTTTTTCTTTCTTCAACTCATCAGTAGGTATATACTTAACATATATACTTTATACAAAGAAGGCTTTTAAGCATAAGTTTCGGATGGTTTTGTAGACTGTTTGATGACTTGCTTTACAGTTGAGGGATTCCTTGATTTTTCTTCGGGAAAGTCGCTACTGGATTTCCTCCGTTCCCTGCCTCTTTGAGTGATATGTCGTTGTGCGCTTGGTAGATGATTGTCTTTCGGCTTTTTGGATGAAAGCGGTCTGGGTGACTATGACGAGACATTTTTTTTTATAGTTGATGTATAATTTTGAATTAAATTATGAATTTTTTTATCATATTTATTATATGAACATGACAATGTTTTCTCTTGATTTTCAATGATTATATACGTTTGAAGAAGATGTTTAAATTTTGATTGTGCAATGAAAGATTAAGTATCTGAAGTTGTGAGTACATGACCTGTATCTAAGTTTTGCATATTTCCTATTTTTTTTTTACAATTGTTGTATTGCAAGTATACTAATGAAATAAATGAATAAATAAAAACTAGAAAAAGAATGAGGTTTGAAACAATAGATGCGATAAGAATTCTTTCATAGGTCCTATTTAGAATAAGACTGATACATATTTGCAACACACCAAAAACTCCCAATAGATCTAATGGGTAACACTAAAATAATTTTAATGGGCCTATATATTATTCAAAAAATGTACATGTATATATTAATTTAAAGTAATTTATAGATTCATTATTATCAAAGTAGTGTATTAAATATGAAACTTTTATTATTATTACTATTATTACTATTATTACTATTATTATTATTATTCTTTCTATTAAAATAAAAACAAGAGAAGCTCATTGATCTGGCCAAAAACGGCAAAGTATTTAGCAAAATTTGAGGGATTGTAAGGTCCATTTAAATGATTTGTGGATTAACAAGTGTCTAATGATATATTTAAAAATCAATGAATAAAAGAAACAAGTATAAAAGTCTTTGAATATGACCTACTAATGAATAAACCATAAAAAATTTAACAATTTATATATATATTGTTCACGCATATTCAAACAACTTTGCAATAAAACTCGATACAAATCATTAAAAAAAAATGGGTGTTCAATTAGATATTCAACTTCCTGTTAATGGTAAGTATTGAATATATGAAATAAAACTAGAAACGGAAAAAAAGAATAAGAGGCTAATACAATGACTTTAATTATGAAAAGAAATCACTGTTGTTCGAGAAGCAATAAGAGAACTACCTGTTGATATTGATTGGAATGTGATGGTACAATGTGTTGTATCTTGATATATTATACAAACAAGATTCATACATTTAGAACAAACAGACCAAGCGAATCAGGAAAAAACAACAACAACAAGCATAGTATCATAGAATCATTTGATAATAAACACATTTAATGGCAAAAGTTTTGGATGAAAATTTAAATCAAAAAAAGTATTAAAATTTACAATCTATTGATTTATTAGTAAAGTGGTATGTATTGCATAACTTGTTTACAAGAGATATGTTAAATATCATCGATACTAATCATTAATACTATAGTCAATAACAATACTTGAATCAACTTGAAAATCAAATGTAATTTTGATCAAGATTTTCTTGCCAACAAAAAAAAAAAAAAAAAAAAAAAACAGAAACCACAAACAAAAAAACACGATACGTATATAACAAGCAGAATCCCCTCAAATAATCTTTTATATCATAAACCAAAACATGAATAATATTCTTTATCTTTTTATATTTAAAATCATTTTTGAAGTTTTGAATGAATTGGATTTTTTTTAATAATAATAATAATAATAATAATAATAATAATAATAATAATAATAATAATAATAATAATAATAATAATAATAATAATAATAATAATAATAATAAAGATAAATAAATAAAAACAACTTCCGGGCTAACGGGGTCGAGATAATCAAAGATGTTTCGGGGTTTAAAAAATTGGGCCGGTGAAATTTTCTTTGTGTTTTATGTAAATAAATAAATTGAAAAAAAAAAAAAGGTTTTGTATGTATATATTTGTATGTATATTTGTATGTATATTTGTATATAATTATTAATTTGATGTGATTAGGTCCTCAAAAATAATACCCCTCCTGCTTAAATAGCCATGAATGGAATTTTTATATGCGGGGGATTTTTTTTTTCTTGAAATGTTTTTAAAGTTTTTAGATTTAATCTTTATTATTATTATTATTATTATTATTATTATTATTATTATTATTATTATTATTATTATTATTACTAAAAAACACTTCAAAATTCACATATTAGCAACAATAATAAAAATCTATATAAAAATCAATTTAAATAATCAATAAATCATTTCAAGTTGATAATGGAGAAATTATTTCAATCTTTTTTCTTGATTGATTACCATTCAAAAATAAAATAAAATAAAATAAAATAAAATGAAATAAAATAAAATAAAATAAAATAAAATAGAAAAAAGATAACAACCACCAACCCTGAAAAATTCACACCACTTTAATACTATAATTATCTATTATACATGATAACCATCTCTTTGAGTAATACACCTTTTTATTTTTCCTTCTTTTATTTATTTCAACATTTACAAATATAAAGACTTGAAAAAAATTTCAAAGAAATTCCAAATCAAAGGTAATCAACAAAGAAAAATAAAATAAAATAAAATAAAACTTTTTTCTTGTCCTTGTTTTCATTGATTTTACAAAAACATCAGCAAGAATAGATATAATGGGGAAAAAACACGGAGCTTCAAACAAAAAATCTTCTACGACTAAGGCACAAAGACGTGACCGTCGGCATCTTGCTCTTTTGCAAGCTCAATCTAATGGTATAGCAACAGAAGAATCTGATTCTTCTGTTGCTTCAGAATCAGAGTCAGAATCAGAGGATAATGATTCTTTGGAATCAGGGGCTGGTGTTCGTCAACAGGAGGAGATTTCAGGTGATGATAAACTGATATCATCGTGGCCTGGTTTGATTGTGGTTTGTGCAACAATTATCATGTTCATCATCGAAGTGCATCAGTTGTTCAATGTGTATGAGCAGAATGGAAGAGTTTTAGATGAAACCTTCTGGGATGAAGGGTGGCAGGTTGTCACCAGCTATTGGCAGAGTAAACTTCTAGCACTTTTGTTTCTTTTAAAGACTGTGTTTCTGCCAGCGCCGCCAAACATTACCAATACTAAAAAGAAATCCATTTAGTGGGTTAACATTGAAATGATGATTATTGGGAGATGTGACGTTGTAAAGTTTTTTTTTTAATTTATTATTACTTATTAATATTATTATTATTTTAATTATTTTACTTGTTATTATTATTTTAGTTATTTTACTTGTTATTATTATTTTAGTTATTTTAATTATTTTAATTATTTGCATTTTTTTTTAAATAAAGTAGCTTGTTATCATCATCCTTATTGAATATATATATTTAAATAATTGAACAAAAATGTTTTCTTTATGTATATATTTTTTAATAAGATTCAAAAATAATTTTATATATTAGCCCCTCAGAAACCCATTTTAAAAACTTGACACTTTTAAATATATAAATAAATAAATAAATATAAATAAATAAATATATCCAAACTTTGAACTTTTATTTATAAGTTTGGTAGTGGATAATTATCGCATGTTTTTAATCGCTGAATACTACTCAAATGAATCAACTAAATATGCCATGTGTTTGCTATCATTATTCATATACTCCATAATTAGACAGTTTATTGTAACTAATTGATTTAATGTTATAATGGGGTATTTTCTACTTCTTTTTTCTCTTTCTTTAATGTTGTTTTTAACGTTTTTTTTTTTTTTTTTTTTTGAGGAGAACTTACAATTCCGTGTATAGTTTTCATGTTTCCAGGAAATGAGGAAAAAAAAAAGAATTAAAATTCAGATACATCAATGATTCAATATGTGTTGTGTATGAATATATAAATAAAAATCATTAAAAAAATAAATAAAGAGAAGAATAGTAGGTATGAATGATAAAGTTGTACAAGGATCAATGTATAAACCTCAGATATGGTTGATCGGTGAGTACATGAATGAATATAAATATGGTGATAATATGGAGGAGCAATAAATTAGAAATCATCAACGAAAACTTTCATCTTCTTCATCAGGATAATAGTTTTTTCTTTAATATATTGGTAGTAAAAATGAATACCATAATATTGGTTCAAGTTTTTGCCTTATGTCGCTTTGATGGTGATTCTCAAATAATGGGTAATGTAAAAAAAAAAAAAAAAAGATTTTTGTCTCTTTCATAGTTTTATCATAGTTGAGATGCTATCATTATCTGCGGCAAATGTTCAATATCTTCATCTTCTTGTCGGAGTATTTGAATATGAATTGTACTTTCATACGCTTGTTCCAGCGGAGTAACGGCTGGTGACAAGGCTAATGGTGAAGACAAAGATGAAATTGGGCTGATCGGAGAATGTCCGAGATCAGTTGCCTCTGTTGCATTTGTAGATGTAGTTGAAGGTGTATTTGATGTAATTGCAGAAGTTGTCGTGGTCGTTTCTTGTGACAATATGAAGCTGTGATTTGTGCTATTGCAAGTGTTGGAAGTACTGTGCAATTTATTCATAGTAGTATGGTCGGAACCAGACGAGTCGACAAGACTGATGCAATTGAATGAGCGTTCTAGAGAATGAAGCATGGGCTTATATAAAAAAAAATATTCAAGATACCAATGAACGCAATAAAAAAAATCCAATCTGATCAGGAAGAATTCTCAACTATATATATATATATAATTTATATATATTAATATAAATTTATATATATATATATATATATAGATATGCAAAATCTAGAAATACGTATATTGGTAATATCTGATATATTAATAATAATATGAAAGAGAAAAACAAAATGCCTGTGAAAATAGTATATATATATATATATATATATAAATATCTAGCAAGCAATTCAAAACGGGAGAGGAGATAGATGCTACACAGATTGTCCACTGTTACACCACCCACACGCAGGTACTGAGGGGGGGCTCCTCCGGGCATTCATGTTCTTGAGTATTCGTCAGCATGGACAAAACCCGATCAAGTCACGTTTCTTGTCTCCTCAGCTGCTTTGGCTTTGGCTCTGGCTTTGGTTTTGGCTTTGACTTTGTCTTTGACATTGGCTTTGACATTGGCTTTGACATTGGCTTTGGCAAGCAACGCTTTAACAGACGGCGTGGCGTAAATGAAAGCTTCAGGCACATAAAAATATTAAGATTTAAACATTTGTTTAGTTGACGTTTATCATACAGGTTTTGTACATTCCATCACACGACTACGGGATTACTTGGTGCAACGATGAACAGATAAGATATTGGATCTATGGTGTATATAGTATGAGTCTACACACACATTATTATTATTATTATTATTATTTTTTTTTTTTTGGTGGATTGATCTGTGGAGGTTTTTTTTAAAAAATTGGTTACATCGCCTTCTGTGCTGAGTGCAACAAGAGGTGGGGGGTATTTTGGAAAGGAGGAGAAGAAAGTTGTCATAATCAGTGTCGATGCGCCCACCCATCAGCGACAAAAACAACCTTGCAATGAGCACCAAGGTTGCTTCTTTTTGTTATCACTGTATAACAGCTATAGTTGCTACACTTGTGTTGGTGTTGATTCTACTGAAGCTTACATTGTAGATGGTATATAATGTAGTTTACATAGCATATGGTTTATATTGTAGATATAGTAAATGGTTCATATTGTAGTTTAAAGTTGATTGAGAAATTGATTTGAAAGCTGATTTTAGGAGTAGATGATGAAATCAAGATTGGATGCTATTATTGTTTTTATTTAAATATATATATATATAAATATTCCCCATTGTTATCTATTTATCCATATCACCTTGTTTCATCATGTCACAAAATCTCCACAACGGGCGTATGTTCAATTTCCTATACTACTAAAGTTGCTATTGCCCTTTATTTGTTTAATAATTTAATATTTAATAATTTAATAAGTTATCTATTTACTTACTTTCCCTTCTTGTTGCTTGCCTTACTACTCCTCTTCCTGATCTTGCTCCTCACTATTTTATAATCATTAACATTATTTATTTCTTCTTCTTTTTATTACTTCATTTTTGTTTCTTGCTTGCTTGCCATACGTGAAAAGTTATCACATATAATTATCATCATCATCATCTTCTTCTTCTTCTTCTTCATTTCTTGATATATCCGCATGAATCTTTTCCTCCTCTTCCTCCGTCTTTGGCCCCCCTCTTTTCCCCTCTACAACACTTGAGAATTATGGAATGATTTGCTCGTATACCACACACTTGAACCCACGTTTCGTTTCTCTCGTTAAACGTATCAAATTAAATTCCAAAATTATTATTGTTATTATTATTGTTATTATAATCATTGGCACTTATTTCAGCATAGTTTCATCACACACCATTCACCGTAAACATTATCGGAATTATTCCACTGAAATTGATCCGCTTTGGGAGATTTAGACTTTAAATACTACTTAAAATTGTTACAAAATCATACACAAATTTTAAAATCCAAAGATAATAAAGACATGTGAAAACTCTACTAAAAGAAATGAAGCCATTCAACAATCTCTAAACAGATCCTGATCAAGCTATAGGCATTCAACACAGTAGTAATATGCTAATAAATAAAAGATATATTAATGACATCATCATATTCACTTGTAAGATCATTTTATAAAACAGAATACAATAGTAAAGATAGATGGAAAATTAGTTTACTGTCCCCTAAATCTATACCACAGTTAATTTATACAACAAATGACAATAAGTATCTATGATGGTATATTATTAGGTCTAATATAAAAACCTGTACTTTATGAACTGAGCCTTGGTTTTGGCAGTTTTTTTTTTTTTTTTTTTAATAAATGATCTCATGATGTATAAATATATAGAACATCTGTTTATTGTCCCTATATCTAAAGACTACACCAATATGTAATTTATAATGACATAAAGCAGGAGACATGTGGTTCAAATATTTATCTCATAGAGATTGATAAAGTAGCGGTCTCAACGCGTTTAGGGAGTTTCTGTATTCAATGGCGCCAAATTGCTTCGTGATTCGTAAACCATGTGTAAAGGGATCATGATGAATTAAAGACTATTTTATTGTCCCTATTTCTACTGAAATAATTTAATCAATCTAGAATAAATGAAAATCAACCAAAATAGCCCTCCTAATACTTTTAAAAATGTTTCTAATCTTCAATAGCTAAAAATTCTTTATCGTTTACACTACATAAAAGATAGAAAAAATCAGTTTATTCTCTTTAAATCTATACCAATAATAATTTATACAACATATCACACAAGCAAAGATCATGTATTTCATTTACATATCTCATTTATATCATTTTTGTATGTATATAAATAAATAATTGATTTAGAATCATCCTTTGATATATTGCAATAAATCTCTCATTTTGCTTATTCATATTTTTATTCTTATATTTATATTTTTCCCTTCTATGCAAGTCTTGATTCCATGGCTATCTTGAAAACACTAATATATATGACTTAAATTATTTTAAAAAAGCTATGTCTCAAGTCCTATTTTCATTTATTATCAAAACCAAACTTTTCATATTTACATGTAGAAATTCAAAAAAAAACAAATAGGCCCGATGGTTTAGTGGTATAATTCTCGCTTAGGGTTTTCTAAGCACATCTGCGAGAGGTCCCGGGTTCAATTCCCGGTTGGGCCCTATTTTTTGATAATTTTTTCAATTCAAAAAAAAATAACTTGCATTGTTACAAAAATATTTCATGTTCTTGTATCATTTACTATACTCATCGTAGAAAAAACAAAACAAAATAATAAATCAGAAATCCTTGACCTCTACGTTACCTTTCAAGTAAAATCCCTTAAATAGGTATAAAATATAAATACATTTTCAATTCATAAGCATTTACCTATTTTGTTCTCTAAGGTCATATATCGGCTACCTAAAGTTCCATCTTAACATTATTAAAGGACTTTTCCTTCTCTTTAGCAGCCCAAAATTCAGTGTTAACATCGTAGTTTCCATGATAGACCCATCCATTCTCAGTAACATGATAAAGATTAATACTACCACCAGAGTATGCATCTCTGTGAGTAGCAGCCAAAATACTACGCTTACCCAGCTCTAAAGCTTCTTCAACTGAAAGATCGTAGTGGTAACGAGAATCAAGTACACCATAGGCAAAGGTTTGACCTGAACCAACACAGAAAAGATCACCCTTAAGTCTGGTACCATCCGAATCAACGTAGTAAATAGTAGGTCCTTCACGCTTGGTGTATCCACAAATCATTGTACCCATCGACAAACCCATTCCTTTGTAACTGTATGTTAGGTTGGCAAGAATCTTGGATGCTGCTGCAACGCTGATACGTTTCTTCTCATTCAACTCATGGAGTCTACATTGAGCACCAAGCCATGTCTCCCAGTATTGACAGTCAGCAGCACCACCAGCCATAGTACCCAACAGAAATGGATTGATTTCGATAACCTTCTTGACTGTTTGTGATGCAATCCAGTTTCCTGCGGTGGCACGAGAATCTACCGCCACCACAATACCTCCTTGGAATCTGAATGCAAGAGTGGTGGTCCCGTGTGCAATCTTGATACGAGCATCCGGATTGGCAAAATCATCTGTATGAGCTCTCAAAAATGCAGAAGGCTAAAATAAAAGTAGTCCAAATGGTTAGTTAATGCATACAAATTATCATGAATGGGCTTCATACAGCCTAACATACTTGACTAATAGGAGGTAATGACAAATTGGGAGTCAAAGAGAATTCATTCTCTTCTAAAACGTCTTCTGCTCCTTCAATTGCAGGATTGAATGAGTATTTAGAGGCGATCGCTTGCATTGTGTATTTTTAAAGACTATGGAATATGGTAAAGATATGATGGCGTTAAAGGTAAGAGTACGTTTTGGTGGGAGTAGGAAAAAAGTATGGGTCAAGTTAAAGATAAAAGTCACATGATTAAATGTCTAAAAAGGAACTTTGTAATTTGTATAATTTGTTAAGGAAATTTTGAAAAAAGCTAGTTTGTAAAAAAAAAATCCACCCTTTAGTAATAAGAGAATTCAAGAAATAGCATCGTGATTTTGTGTTGCAATAAGAAATTCATTTAAACAACTGTTCAATTATTTCCTTTTATAAATTTGTAATTCAGCCAATTTTTTTTTTTTTAGAAAAAAGTGTCTATTAACAATAATGTTACAAGTACAGTTTTGGTAAAATTATTTTGCAGAAATTTAATTTATATTCTCATGAGCAAATAACCATTTGTAGCTTGTTATCTAAGTAACCAAATCGTGTTATTACAATTATAAAAAGAATAGTGTTTGTTAATATGCTCATGATATACAAAAGCTTGATCAGTTTGCTTCTAATACCGATGGAGTGTGGACACACGGCACGCATAAACCGTGACTCAGACGGTCGTGCAAGCCTTTAAAGAGCCTGCTGTCAGCTCAGTCTTACATTCATGCTTATGAGCACAAAAGTAAACTCGAGTGAAAAATCCATAATAAAATTTCATAAATAAGACAGAAGATCAGAATATGAGTATAGGTAAAACAAAAGAAATGGCAACATTATACCAATGTTGAAAACTCCACCAAAAGATTAGCAATATTTTGTGAGAAAAAAAAAAGAGACTCCTTCTGACAATGACATTCTTCTCAATTAAATATTGCTCATATTAACTTGAATTTGCAACTGTGGTTTCGATAAAACTGCTTAAAACTATCACAAAAGTGTCATTTAATATTCCTAGTTCATATGTACGCCAAACGAATCATTTAGCAATCAAAAATATAAATCATCATCAATTTCTCTAATTAATTTTTTTGTTTATTAATTTTCATTTTATTTCAAATCAAACAAAAAAAAAAAAAATCAAACAAACAGTATTTCGAAATGGTAATACACAAGGATGCAGTTTCAGTTAAATCTGATATTAGTGTTTTGATAAATACAGACAGCGTTCAATCAACTAAAGGCCTTGGATCCGAAGAACCAATCCAACCAGAAAGTTCCGATATTGAGTCTCAGAATGAGCAAACAACCTGGAGTACAAAAAAAACCTTTATTATTTGGTTATTGATATGTTATTCTACCGGGCCTGTAAGTGCTATGACACGAGCATATGTTCCAGCTGCTATTCAGTCTTTAGCTCATGCCTTGGGACACCAACCTGGATCTGAACGTCCTTGTACTCGACATGGCCCATGTGTTGTCAGGTTTGGTGCTCATGAGATTGACTACAATTCCTATGTACTTTATATTAAAGCAATTGCAACTTCAGCCGAAGGAATAATTGCAATTTTTGTATCTGGATTTGCAGATTATCTTAACTACAAAAAGATTTGCTTGATTGCAGCTGTGACATTATTTGGTATAGCTGCCCTTCCATATGCTGGACTTACTGATAAAACCTACCCTGTCCTCATTGGAATGTCGGCTTTATATGGCTTGCTCACTGCTATTGGACCAGTTTATGAAATCATGGAAGGTGCTTATATTCCCATTTTCATGAGGTCAAAATCACACGGTCAAAAAAAAGCAGAAACTGAAGACGAAGTTAAAAAACAGATGCTTAGTCGGGGTTCAAAAATTAGTGTATGGGGTATAGTAATTGGAAATATTGGTGGCATAACTGCCTTACTCATTGGCTTGATTATTTCGTACACTAGAGGTACTGCTATTGTTAATGGCTATCACGACTTTTTATTGGGAATAACTATTGCCGGTTGTATTACAGTTACTGCGGGTTTCCTTAGTATATGGATCTTTCCAGCAACCAAAGGTAAGCCTGTTCCTCCCGGTACGCAAAGTCTTCTTCTTCACTCTTTCAAAAGATTTTTTATTCTTATTAAAGAGATACAAAAATATCCAGAGGCGTTCAAACTTTGTGTAGGTTGGGTCATTTGGAACGTTTCTTACAGTAACTTTTTATCAGTTTTTGCTCTTTTATTTAGAACAGAGCTTGGATTGGGGTCTTCTGATAAGGAGTATACAGTGTACAGTTTCGTAACTCCACTAGCATCTTCGTTAGGCTCTCTAGCATGGATGTACTTCTTTGGTAGACTTTCACTAAAAATGAAAACATGGTCCTACATATTTCACTTTGTGTCTGTATTCACTATATTTTGGGGCTGTCTTGGGATCAATTCTCATGTATCTATTGGGTTTAAAAATCGTCCAGAGTTTTGGGTATTTGAAGTATTTTATATGAGTACTTGTAGTGCTCAGCGTTCACTTTCTAGAACGCTTTATAGCGCACTTCTACCACCTGGACGTGAGGCCCAATTTTTTGGACTTGAGATCATGCTAGGCGTTGCTACAGGATGGATTGGAGGATTGGTAAACGCAAGTATTCAAAATAGAACTGGAAATTTAAGATTCCCTATGATTCCAAACGCGATTTTGGCAGCAGTGGCAGTTTGCATTTATGCATGGGTGGATGTAGAAAAGGGAATGAGAGATGCAATTGCGCATGAAAATAATGAGGTGGATGAAGAAGTAAATGAAAACCATTAGCAATTGACATGGAAATAAAATGTATTTATGTAAATTTATTTGTACAGAATAGCAGAATCAGAAGAGCAAGTTACATACGCTAAACAGAGTTTTCCAATAAGCTACCGTTTATAATTCGGATGGTAGGGCTAGTATTATAACGTTCAAAGTCAATATCATTTTTGTTATTTTATTTATTTCAAAGTTTTTCATGTCTAAATATTTCTAGAATGTATAATGTTCCAGCTTTATATTAAGTAAAAATTCCAAATGAAAGAAAGATGCATAGCACTCTTAGTGCAAATAGAGACCTCTTTCGATGGATATTCAGCACTTAACCGTGCGGAGCTCAGCAAACTTTTAATTGTCAATGTCTCAAGAGTTCAGGAACAGAGTTAAACGGGTGGAGTGGGTATACATGTACGCAGTACTATCAGCTTTGAAATTTATTTAGGTCCTTCAATTTCAATACTTTAAGAAAGCCTTAAACAGATCTTAGATTGTTAATATGAACGTTCGCAGATGAAACTCCGAAGCATAACTGCTACAATGATACTTAAATGACCGACTTTTCCTTCATTTACATGCGCACTATAGTCTTTTCCGTTTTCCTGCAAAATAAAATTCGAGATCAAAGTCAAAATGCAATTTTATACAGCCACCCATTCTATTATTCTAGATGCTCAGATCTGAGACTAGGACTCCGTCTATCTCGTGCAGTTCCTACACCAAGCCCGCACTGACTGATTTTCAAGCACTGTAGTCTAAACACGTTACTCAGTGGTCTTTCAGTTTACTTATGTGATCCTAGATTCAGAAAGTCAGAGAGGGTCATCGCTGTGATGGTGGAACAGAAATCTTTTTGTCTATGTTCCAGAACGTTTCTTTTTGTACCAAATAAAAATAAAAATAAAAAAACCTGCCCACACAAAATAATAAAAATAAAAATTCGCCAGCCATTTTGATTTTCTCTACTTACTTACACCCTTTTTATACTTATTTCTACCCAAAAACCATCTTCATCTATAGCTCGCTTATTCATAACAAGGCGCTACTGCTGGTTCACTACTCGTCGAACGCGCGCTATATACTTTTCTTACTTCCTAGTCTCCTAAACTGGAATAAGCGTTGAACTTCTCTGATTCCGCTTCTTGTATCTTTACTCAAGTATATTTAGTGCCCCTTTCGCCCCCTTGAAATACAGCTTTTTTTTTTTTTTTCTATTCTATTCTCACTTACGCCTCATAACGAAAATCGCGACCTTTCACAGCAATGTCACTCAATAGACTGCCAACACTACACGAAGTTCTGTCGCTTAAAACACAGGCCCCGGTAGACCTTTGGGGATTCTACGTATTTCTACGACAAGAATACAGAGGTATAGAGTACCTTGATTTTTACCTCGCAGTCGTTAAGCATGTCTCGCTTTGCAAAGCTTATATACAATCTCAAGTTCACACATCGTCATTATCGGAGGAAGAGGAGCTCTGGGAAGCTGAAGGCGATGTGCATCGAATGTCTACCTACCTTCGCGCAACACACGATCCAGCACTGGTGCAAGAAAAAGATTATACAATGGGAGATCCCAATGCGCCGAGCGTAGAAAAATCCTTTGTCACCCGTAACGATATCAAGCAGCACGTCCACAACATTCTCGTCACATATTTTATCCCAGCTGCTGAACGCGAAATTATTTTACCAACACGCATTACAACCAAAATCCGACATGCTATCGAAATTGAAGGACGCTATGATCCGGAAGTTTTTTTAGAAGCTAGAGAATATGTTTTTGAAGCATTACAAAACGAAGCATTCCGATCTTTTCTCGGCGCACGAGCATTAGCTAACCTTTCTTCCCTTGGGTCTATTCTAAGGTTGAGTATAGGACTGGTGGCTATGTTTGGCGGGTTTTGGCTGGCGTTCACATTCATCTTGTTGGACTGGTCACCAAAAGCACATAGAGCTTGGGTGGTTTTACCATTCACAGTTGGTGTATACGGATTGGTTTCGGGTGTTTATAATCTGGATCCACTGCTGGCGTTAATTGGATACAGTGAGGTATCTGGTAACGGCTTAGTTAAGGTGAAAGAACCGTACGTACGGCGGTTACTGTTACGAAGAAGCATGTTTGTGGGACTAGTAATGGCTGTTTTAATAGCTGCATTGTGCGTGTTGTTCATTCTAGTTCCTGGCAAGAGGCTATAACTCTCCTGTTTCAGTGAAATCCACATCATGTCTTTCTTCAATCACAGCTTCATCTATATATACATACCTATATATTTTTTCATGTCATTTTTTTTACATATTACACATCATTTTTGGATATCTTAATAGATTAATTACCTGGTCATCAGTTGAAAAATTATTTGGTTTAGCATCAAAGAAGTGGTTCCTAGGACTGGAAATTGTGGATATTAGGGGGAGGTCAACCACCAATCGAGTCAAACCAGTGTGCGTGTACTGCCTAGTACAAACCTGGCCATACAAAATGTCACGAAGACTAATAAGCTATTTTATTAACCAGTTCATTACAATTGTCAAAAAAAAAAAAAATAAAAAATTACAATAGTAATTAAAAATTAATAATAATAAAAAATACTCATTATTATATATATATATAATCCATATATCAATTATTTAATTTATTCATTTACTTATTCATTTTTTATTTTTATACAAGAATAAATATGGATCAATTTCAAAAAGATATTACTTATTCTAGAAATAACTGCAGCTATTTAATGATAATACATAGCTTTCATTTTTGTATCTGCAAAATTCTAGATCTAGTAATAACTTCATGACGTAATATATTTTGTCTAAAGTTATCTCAGTTTTATAATTAAATGGTAACTCTTGCAGATAAAAAAAAAAAAAAATTTATTTCTATATTAAGAAAAATATGGTCCCTAGCAGGATCGAACTGCTGATCCCCGCGTAAACTTGTAACGACGTTACCAAGTATTAGCACGATGCCTTAACCAACTGGGCCAAGGGACCTTATTGAAATAAGCATGAGTAATCAGCTATTATATGCCTAAAATATGGACTCATTACGTAATCAAATCACTCGCAAGAGGTTTTTAACGCGGCAGCTGTGTACTATAGTAAGTAGTATGAGACGGGAATCCATGAATCAACCTTACCTCAAATTTATGCAACTTGTCTAAGTAGTGAAAACTACAATTATGAATATAAATAACAGTTCTTGATGATATATGTAAATTCTTTTAGATGTAACACTTGAATAGACAAAAATAAATTCATTCATTCATCATACTTTTATTTAAGGGTTTTTTTGTTTAAAAATCATTTTATCGTGGTATTACACCAAAAATAAATTTTCTACCTGTATAATATTGATTATATTATTTAGTTACAAGATATTAAAAATTCCTACTCATAATCATTTCATCAAAATTCTTTTGTTTAATGCAATTCACCTTTGACTTACTACCAAGAATTTATTTTGCACAATATATATATATATATAAATGTTTGTTAAAAGGTAGATTTGTTTTATTCTAATATAAAATACCTAAAATATCAATCACAAATGTGTTACATATATCACCACCAAAAATTTGTAAAAAAAAACTTCGTTATCATCATAATTTCAAACATTGTTATATGCTCCTTTTCTCATCATTTTGCGCTCTTCATTGCGTTGCAGCATGGATGACCCACCTCCAACTTCCATAGTAGCTGAATTGTTTACTGGATAATCCCAAGAGGCTTGTCTTCTTACAAATGATGACCCTTGGGGTTTTCTTCTTTGTCTCGAAGCCCCTGTACCTGCAGATGAAGACGATGCAATAGCAGCGGCAGCGGCAGCAGTTGAGTTCATAAGTGTATTAGAAGACAGTATAAGTTCCGCATTTGTAACATACCGTTTGGCGAGCTCAAATGCTTGCATCCAGGCAACCGTACCCTGGGGATCTTCCACAGTGTGAATTTTAAATTGGGTTTCAATTGAAAGTACCCCAACACGTTTAGTTTTGTTGTAGGGAAACTCCCTTACAGTAATAGCTGGGTTGTGAAGTGGAATGTCATAATGAATGGAGCGTTTGTCCACTTGTTGTTGCTGATCAGCTAAAAGAAGAAGTCTACCACTGGTAGTGATAAGCATAACCCTCTTCTTTTTACGTGGTAACACCGAAAAAAGCTTTTTTGCTAGGTTTTTGTTTGCTGAGCCTGTGCCAGATCCATTTCCTGTGCTACCTTCATCCGAGTCATCGTTGAGGAGTTCAGCCTGTGAATGGGATGTAGTTGTAATCGTAACAGTATTAACATGAAGAATTCGCTCTGAAGACGTCTGTATAACACTAGCAAACATTGTGTCAACAACAGTCATATCCGGTAACTCCATCTGTACCAAGGGTTCTTCAATCACCGAGGAAACATCTTTTTCAGGCTCTAGCTCAATAGCGGATGACAGATCTGGTGTTGAAGAAGTTGCCGGTAGTAGTGTTTTTGGTTTAGGAACGACAATGGCAGGGACTGAAGGTCTCTTTATAATTACAGGTTTGATAATAGGCTTACTAACCTGCGGTTTAATTTGTGGACGCGATGGCTTCGAAACAAGATTTTGAGAAGAGCCTTTTCCTTGAACCGGAGTATAATATGGTGATATAGATGATGGCGGCTTAGCTAGAGCAGCAGCAGCAGCAGCAGCTCCTCCTCCCTGGGGTTTATTTTTATTTGCGCTTGGAGGTCTTATGACAGGTTGAGGAATAGGCCGAATGTTTACCAAAGGTAGGCCATTAACAAGTCTTCCATTTGATCCAGTAACAGCAGTTGTACCCTTATATGGCTGCAACCGGGGTGCTTTTTTCATCCAAATTCCCTCTCTAGACCAATCTACCCCATTGAAGAATTCATGCTTTTTAATCTCAGAAATCGGCCATCTATCTGGAGGTTTCAAGACAAGTAAATGCTTGAGTAAGTCTCGAACAACAGTGGGGAATCTCGGTGGATAAGAATACTGTAACTTAATAATCTTGGAGAAAATCAAGTTTTCATTTGGAGCTTGGAATGGCGGGCGCCCAGCAATTAACTGGAACAAAACACAGCCAAATGCCCAAATATCACAAGGTTTTCCTTGATACTTGTCTTCTAGCAATTCTGGCGCAACATACTCAGCTGTTCCTACGAAAGAGCTTGCGCGCGCATCTTTACGAAATTTGTCTTCAAGCTTATTTCCTTCGCTGTCCTTAATATTGAGTAAAAGCTTTGCAGTGCCAAAATCTGTTATTTTTACACGCATGTTTTCGTCGAGTAGAATGTTTTCTGGCTTTAAATCTCTGTGAATCACCCCTCGACTATGCATAAACTCGACAGCATCAAGAATCTGACTTCCGAAATACCTTGCGCAAGTTTCGTCTAGAGAGCCCAACTTATTAATCAAGGAAAGCAATTCTCCATTAGGAGCGTAGTCCAACACAAAGTAGAGTGAATTTTTATCTTGAAACGTGTAGTATAATCGAATAATACCTGGGTGTATACCAAGTCGGTTTAAAGTGTTCTTTTCTATGTTGACGTATTTCTCAGCGCGTTCTCTGATAATGTACTTTTTATTAAGAATCTTGATTGCATAACTGCGCAGCGTCTGCTTATCGGTGGCGGATTTGACAATAGAGTATGCTCCAGTACCCAGCTGGACCCCAAAGTCAAAGTCCTGAGCTCGCTTGCGATGCGACAAGATAGAGTCTTGATCCGCATCCTGTTGCAGGTCCTCTTTAGACATTTTCAAGTTTCCTAATAAAAAAAATAAAAAAAAAATAAAAAAAAAAGTGATGTGTTCAAGCCTGTAAATTTATGTGTGTACAAAATGAAGGCTTCTAACCAAAAATAAAATAAGATAAATCAAAATGAGCCAAAGTCTAAGAGAAGAAAAAGCGTGAAAGAGCCTGCCTTCGCGACCAAACAAATGCTTAAGTTAACCGAAAGCCAAAAGAGAGTGTAAAAAACAGTAGTCCAGCGGTGTATAGTACTCGAAGGACTTGACGGCAGAGGGAAGGAAGAATAAAGAAACTTTAGAGAAAGAAAACGTAACCCTTAAATTTTAATTTTCAGCCTTCATTGCCTGTTTAATAAGTACGAAAGTAAATGACAATAAAAAACCTGGGGCAGAATATTCTAATGATTCATTTAGAATATACCGTTGAGATACATACCCATTTACGTATATATATATTTCTCTTACTGATATATAGAATTATAAGCACTACAGTAATTGAGAGTCTGGAGAATACCCATACGTAGAAGTTCATAAAAAAATCACTGATGACGGCACAAAACAAACATCTTTGACCCTATGCTGTAATGTTAATTAAAAGGGCCTAGTTACCCACCACCTGGCACCATCAGATGGTCATAAGATTGTCTCGAGAGTCTTTAGATTAAACCAGAAAAAAGTAACATTCTAATGCTAGTTTTAAGACACAAAATTCAAAATGGATAGTGAATGTTATATATATATATATATATATATATATAGAGAGAGAGATAAAATACAAGAGAAGCTTTTTCTGTCGTTTCGTACTTCCATGCTTAAAAACTGGAATTTAGAGGAAAAAAATTTTTGTTACAACCAGTTACATTAAGTTGTAAAATAGCCAGACAGCTATGGATCGTATAAAGATACGGCTTTGTTTGCAAGACTTAGAACTGCACGCCGCGATTGGCATGCTACCGCATCACTACCCTCATTCATCTCCTGCTCCAAAGTTCTTCCTTTAGCTAACGTTTTGACTAATTCTAATATTTCTCGTGTTTCTCTAATCTTGGTGATCAGCTTTGTATTTTCTGACTCCAAGAGTTGTACAACTGTCCATAGTGCTATATGCTCTGATGTCGGCTCATCGCTACTCAAATAATCTAATAGCAGAGCCCTAATCCCGCCAGCTGGCTCACTCCAGTGTGCAATAAATGGTGTAAAATCATGTAGCTTACCTGACAAATTTCCAATAGCTGCTGAACTATTGCCTCGCAATATCTTATTGTCCTTTGATATTGCCAAAGGCAGTAAATCTTCTATGAAGTCAAGTTCACACCATAATGGCTTGACTTCTTCGCCCAACGCCATTATGGCCAGAAATGCAGTAATTACGGAAAGTATTGTATCAGATGCAGAGGGCAACAAAGCCTTGCAGTTTTGAAGCACTTCGCTTGATGCTATTTGTAGCTTTGATTGATCTGAAGTTGAAGCTAGGTTACGCAACGTTGATATCACATACGTTATTAATTCTTCTTCTTCAAACTTTTTGATCAAAGACGACAATGGCTCAATAAGTCCTTCCCCTAAAATAGCTTCCTCATTCATTGGATGCATTGATATATTAAACAGACAAGCAGAGGCCGCAATTTTGAGAACATTGGACCCAGATATAAAAATCTCCTTAAGATATGGTAGAACTCCATATTTGACCAAAGAATACTGGAAAGTTTCTTCTGATGCCAAATTTCTCATCACAAATACAGTTTGACATCTCACTTTCTCGCTAGCTTGGGTGCTTATAAGCTTGGTCAAACAAGGTATAATTCGGCTTTTACTTTTGTCTAGCATCACCCTACTCTCTCTGTCTACAGCCAAGTTACTTACAGCTGTGAGTGAGTAATATTGTACATCTTTATCGGTACTAGCCATCAATGACACTAACACAGGCAATGCACCCGAATCTATCAATTTTTTTCTATTGTCTTTTGAGTGCGTCATGTTTAGTAGCGCACCTGTTGCATTTCTTTGAACTCTCCTATCGTTAGACTTTGCTAAATTGATTAGCGGTACCAAAGCACCAGAGGCTGCGATCTTTGATTTATTTTCGTCACAAATAGCCAAATTAGTCAATGCTCCTACTGCGTTACATTGAACTTCTACATTGGGCGAACCCATTTGTCTAATTATCGGCTCCAGCCCTCCTATTTCGACAATCAGTCGCTTGTTATTCTCATTCTCAGCAAGATTACCCAGCGCCCCTCCAGCAGCTCTTTGAGTCTCGGCGTCTTCAGATTTCATTAGTCGAATAATCAGTTCAAGAGCAGATTGATTGATTTCTCCAGAGTATTTGTAGGTAATTTCACTAAAAGCAATAGCGGCACTTCGCCTAAGATGAACATTGTTGGTTTCAACTATTGTAGAAAGTGCGTTTAACGGTTCTCCATGAAAAAAATCAACTCCTTCAATCTATTTTAAAGTATGATTGATTAGTACACAATTTGATTGAGAAAAAGAACGAAAAAAAAAAAAAAAACAAAAAAAAAACAAGAACTCACATTTTGGAGATGATGAAGAAGTTTACTTATAGCGTCACGCTCGTCTTCATTGACAAGTGGTTGATACTCATCAGATCTTTCATCCACACTGCAACATGCTCCCATTGCTAACCTAATGGAAATACAAATCGTCTAGTTTTATTTCAATCACTAGTGAATGGGAAATGCCGTCTCTTTTCTCTCTTAGTATTTTTTGCCTTCAATTCAACAAGTTCTACTTTCTTTTCAAAGAAAACACACTAATGTAAAGTAAATGCAATTCAACCAAATTCCTGTGTAAAAGTACTTTACTTCGACACAATCGCGGTGAGAAAAAAAATATATATATATATATATATATATATATATATATTTATATATATATTATATCAATGATGTGAAGAGAAAATGAGAAAACAGAAGAAAAAAGCTTCGAACATTTTTTTGACGCCAGGCATTTAGTTCCTGATCTTTATGGACTTTCTAAACACACGTGATGTAGATAAGACAAATATATGTACCATGGCAGTCAAGAACAAGAATATGGGATAATGATGGCTCCAAAAATTTGAAATGGAAGAAAATGAGATTCACAGAAAAAGTAGAGAACTAAAAGTACTTTAGTGCAATACGGCGGAATGTTATTAAGAAAAAAAAATGTCTAGCCTAATAGTTGATTGTAAACCATGAAAATTCATATTTCAGGGTAGATGTGCCATAATATATCGAAAGATGGTACTTAGCTTAGTTTGAAAGTTCTAAGTGTTAATTTTTCTTCTCTGACCAATTTACGTACATTTTCACATGAAATTCAAAATAATAAAATAGCTTTTGGGAATAAATGGGAACAATGTCTGTCTCGAAGTTGACTATTATTTATCAGGTTAGATAGATCTGTGATTTATTCCTGATGAGCTATGTAGCCAAACCGCAGATTGGTTTACTATTAGATTTTGAATCTCGAGTGACTACCGATGAAGAATTTTACATGTGAAATGAAATAGAATTTTTTTTGCTGTTTGTTTTATTATATAAAAACCATTCAACTCTTTGAGTGACTCTGCACACTCACAAGACCTAAAGTTGTGTATAATGTTGGTATTTACAGCTGTCTAAACTTATTGGAACTGATTTCTATCAGTAGTATACGCAGTGGTTGCTGGTTGTAAATTTTGTATTTTTTTTTGAATCATGTAAAATATCTATTGTCGCAACCTTGAGACTTTGAAATCAAAGAACTTTGGTCTGCACTGTATGCTGTACCAGTAATGTTTTGAGTGCATTTACTGGTACATACAATTTATCATATTTTCTTGGAAGTAGCTTTAAAAATATAAAAAAAAGACTAAAAATGAAAGACGTGATTTGTTGGCGTTTGGTTGCGCTCCAACGCGGTAAGTAGATTTCTAGTAATTTTGTAAAATTGTTTAAAGCTACACATAAAACCCTGCCTCCAAACAGCTGCCATAGGCAATAAAGAGACACTCTCAATTATTTTCAAGCGGGTGGCGTCGTAAATGGAAATGTTTATCTGATTTTCTCAGACATCATGTATCGGCTCAGGTACACTATTCAAAAATTAAAAACATCCAACAGATGAGTATATATCTATCCAAGTCAAATTAAATTCTATTCTGGCAATACTCCTCGGATTGTGTGCCCAAAATGGAAACAGTGTTTATAGATTTCGTTCATTTCATTACTGCATAATAGTCTAGAATTAAATTGAAACGATCTTGTAACCTGAAGATCAAACTCAAAAGGATTCGCTTTGTAATGCAAAATGTTAAATTTTTATGGAAAGTAGTGAATTGTAAGTTGAAACAAATTTAGAATAGAGTATATAATTCAAAAAAGTCGAATTTGAGATTTGAGTTCTAACAATTTAACTAAAAAAAAATGCAATTGTAAATGTAATAATAACCGAAACATTCACATTATGAACAGTAAAATCTATAAACTATATACTGATAGAAATAGCAATAGAAAGTATCAAATAACAGTGTACGCCTGTTGAGACTCAGACTTTGCTGTAACCTCCTTTAGTTTCATGAAAAAAGCTTGCCTTGAGAAGCTCAATAACTTAACATCTTGAAGACTATCAAAGACTTGACTTTTTAATTCTCGACGATTCAACGCCTGCCTATGAAATCCACTTTTTGTTCAAATGAGTAAATGCAGGTGTGTTACAAGTAAATAACGACATCGTTATTTGGTCAATAATATTAACTTTATGTCATCTGTGCTGGTGAACAATAATCAATCTGTATTCCATATCATGTACTCAAAACATAATAAGCTACTTTAATCCAAACCGGGCTCAATGCATCCCAAGTTAGTTGAAGCGGGTAGAGTGAAGTGCATCCAGATTGGTGCGATGCAGAGATCAACTGAAGCGCAGCAAGAAAATTGATGGAGTTATGGTGGAGAAGGCAGACACACTGCTGAACACTTAGATCTCTCTGCCAATGTATGACGAATATTGAATAAGGATTAAGTATATCTCGCTGGTATATTATTGTTGAACAAAAAAAAAATACGCACACATTCAAACAGTTGATCAGATGGCGTATTAATGGAATAACTCAATTAGGTGAAAAATAAGATCACAGAGGTGCTATCAAAAACTTTAAGCGTTAAACAACGGGCGGTTTTGAACAATGTCCAGTAAGACCCAACTGAAGCTAAGCTTACGCTTGCACGTACATACACACACATATAGAAGAATGAAGATGGTCATAGGCCAAGAGGTCCCGCTTCTGTCTGAATCAAAATTTTGTTATGGGATTAATAAAAATAAATATAAACGAATTGGCTCATTTCATGCTGCTGGTATATCAACATTGTAGATTGGGATTTGGCTAACGTTTTATTTTTTATTCTGCTTGTTCATATGGGTTTGATGTGGTGATAATTTGAGTGGTAAATAGTACTTAATTCATCCTTCAACCAACAAATTACTAGCAGTAAAATATGCTAATTCGCAACAAATCGCTGTAAAGTGGGCACTTTCTTAAAGTTAAGGTTTGACACTATGTGCCTACACTGCGCTTGAGTTGATTTCTTTTTTTTTTTATTTTTTTTTTTTAATACTCAACAGAACGAAACAGAAACATATAAAGTCCACATCTTTTGCCTTACCTTTCGTTTTTTTTTAATTCATGTTCTTGAAACTGCTTTTCTGTGCATAGTATTCTAACCACTCTCTTCAGTCTTTATACAGTCATGTTGTTCGAATCTACAGTGCTTCTTGCACTTTTTGCAAACTACGCAAATGCCCAAGAATGGGGTAATTTCTCTGGTGAAGTCGACACCGTCAAGTACGTCAGTGCAAACCTTTATGAACTCACCTCAGATATTAGCGTGCATCTTGCCAATGGATGGAGTTTTGTCGATATTGTAGGTCGTACAGATGGTCAAATTTCTAATAAGTCTATCGTTTACAACTCAGCTGATAGTACATACTATGGAAAGATCGCCTACACAAATCCATCTACTAGCGACACAGAGAGCGAAGTTTGTTTCCCTTCAGTCCCTATCAGAATCTCACTCAATTCTGAGCAAGACGGTTCAACCTCTGGAAGACTTGTCAATGGTAACTTCTATATTGGTTGTATCGATAAGTCAAGAATTTCCAATTTCCCTGCATCTGGCACTGATTCAGTGTCCTCACCAGCAGACTCAGCTGCCGCTGACGAATCCACAGCTGGTAGCCAAGGCGTTGTTTCTGGTGAAACCGACGCCACTGAGGCTACTGCTACCGCAGACGCTTCTCCTGCCACAGCAGCTGTTCAAGCTACTGCTACTTCTGGTGTTGGAATTGACGGTGCTGATGGTCTAGGAATTAATGGAGACTCGACTGGTTCTGCTGTTATTGCTGGTACTTCTGATGTAACTGTTAATGGTACTGTTCCTACTATTGGCTCCGTAAATTCCGGTGCTGTAGGGGCTGTAGGAACTGTTGATTCTGAATCTATCGTCAGCGCGGTTTCTAGTGCTATTTCGGCTAGTGGATCTGTCAATGCTGTAGAGACCGGTGAAGGAACTGTTCCTTTAGTGACCTCTGCAGATGATTCTGCAATTGTCAATCCTGTTCCTACAGCCGACTCTTCTATCATCGCTGGCGGTGCTGAAGATATCAGCTCTCCTGGCTTGGTTGATGCTTCAACTGGTATCGCAGATGCTACTGCAGGAAATGCCGGTGTGGTTGAAGGAACTGGCGATGCAATTGTTGGCACTGCTGAACCTACCGGAATTGTTTCTGAATCTACTCTCGTTACGTCTTCTGCGGTTGGAACTGGAATTGCAGACGAAAATGGATTATCACCTGTTGTAGCAGTTTCTTCTGGTGTTTCCCAATACCCAGGTAATTCATCCAACTCCTCATACCCTGGAGCAATTCTTCCTACCAACTTGACCCAAGTTAATGGTGCTAATATGGCTACACTTTCTACAATTACATTGGGTGCAATGGTTGTTGCGCTCGCTATGATTGTTTAGATTGGACATTCTTCTACTTGATACTTTTCATTATTATTATTTTTTGGTTTATCACCATCATTTGTCATTATATTGTTCATTATTTCAATGAACTCTTAATTCATTCACAGTCATTCATTCACTTTTATTTAATTTCATGTGTTTTTTTCTTTTTTTTTCATTTATTTATTTATTCTTCATGGTTTTTTTTGTTAATCATCAACTTTCACTTGTATTTAACCTTTCATAAAACGGTTATACCCATTGACTTTTATGTACTTTGATGGCAGCAACTGCCCGAAATATTATTTTTTTTTGTCTTGTTTTATACTGCATATGAAGTTTATTCCAGAAAAAAAAAAGTTAAAAAGAAAGGCAGAATTGTCTTAGTCTTATGAATTCAAAAACTTGGATTGGGGGCGTTTTTGTGTCATAGCGTTGTGAACTAGTGTTCCAAAATAAAAATATGGCACAAAATAAAAAAAAACATACTTTGTTCGAGCTTTATCTTTGGCTGTCTAAAACATGTAAGGCTGTAAATAGTCTTTGAAAAGACTTGAATTTAAATATTAAAAAAAAAATGTAGAGCATGTCTCATGGAGCCAGTTATTTCGTAGAATTTTTTTTTTAAATACTTGCATTCAGACATTCAAACGTTTCAAATGATAATTTGTATGGGTGTGTCAAATATCAATTCAGAAGCTGGACTTGCTTAACTATTTAATTTCTTATATTTAATGAATAAGTTGAAGGCTTGATTTTTAGATTATTGACAAATATCGCCCAAGCTATTTTTAAATATATGTGATATGAATGTTAGCCAATGGCCATTCCAAAATGGAAATGATATTAGACAAAATCTACGAATTGAGACTGAGGCTATTGGAATCATCACCTTAAATATAAACAGCTAGAAAACCAATTTTTGGACCATTGAATTAACCAAATGAGTAAACTAATCTTTTATTTTATTTTTTTTTTATTTTATAATGAATCAGAAACAACGGCTTAACTACTTAATTTTTGAGAGTCAATGAAAATTTACATTCAATAAAGATACATTTAATAAAGATCTAGCATGAATATGTTTATGATCGTCTTTAAGGGTATATTATTAACTATATATGATTTCCAAATTTATGAGTTGTAAGCATTGTCTTGGATGATTAATTTCAATTTTATCTGAGCATAGACCGTAAATTTTTAAGGAAAAAAAAAACTAGATATTAAAATATATATATATATATATATATTGTATTCAAAGTGCTATTAGTATGTAGAAAGGCCATTTTGCGCAGAGTAATATTTTCCAAAGAAATGCTGTTCATTATTATCTTGACCCTGTTTGATTTTCATTGGATTGATTTCCACACCTGGATGCCCATTCTCAAACTTCAATCTTTGTATAGAGGCAGCAGGCGAATTTCCATAGTCAGCTAACTTTGTTAAAAGCCTACTTCGTTTGACTAGTGGGCCATTAACTTCTACATTAACATCATAAAACGCAGTTCGAATCGACCAAGGTGAGGCTGGACCCGCTGAAGTCAAAAAGTCGGAATATATTCGCGAGAGATCGTCAATAAGATATGGAGGTAAGTGTGACTTTGTTGCAATCATTGTGCTCCAAAGCGGATGCACGTAGGTTTGCACTTGTGTCTGGAAATTGATCTGTTTCGCTGGATCGCGTAAAAGCGCTAAGGCTTCATTTATTTCAAATTCAAAATATGAGATCCAAAAATATTTGCTGAACAAACATTTGTTCGCATTTTGTTTAAAGATTCCTCGAGCTTTAACACTATTATTCAGTTGAACATAGAGTTTTGCTTGTGTCGCCAAAAGGAGTGCCTTAACGCTAGGCGAAGTAACAGTTACCTCTTCAACTGGGGGAACAATTTTATATGATTTTGACACATTTGTGAGAAGGAAATCTGTGTAAGATATAGCAGCTTCAATGCCATTGACACGTTTTTCAAAATCAACTCTATAAATATAAGGTTCTTCTTGTTCCGGGATCAACTGTTGAACCGCATTAAAAATATCTCTTGCCGAAACAATATCACCTTGCATTTCTTCGTAAAGAGCATACTGGTATCTAATAAATGGTCGAGCAATAGGGACAAAGCTTGTAGAAGCTCTTCGAAATATATTTCTGACATCTTCTGGACTAGAGTTTTTAATAGACCATCTCACATAACGTAACCAAAAGACATCATACAGTGCGGCAGGTACCAGCGTTCTTTCGTATAGTGCTCTAACCTGCTCTGGGCTTCCGTTTGCTTCCTCCCATGTTAAATAGTCATGCCAGTTCTGTATTTGGTTTTCCTCGAGTTCCAAAACATGGAAATATGATCTTGAAATTTTTGACTCAAAAATCCATCGATCTGTTGTGCCTTGCTGAGTCCTCTGGAAAACCCAGCCAAAATGCGTATGTACATCTGTACCTTTTTGTCCATCTGGCAAAGGGGCCATTTCTATAAGCTTTTCAACTGACCCATCAAATCTTGATATTACTGCCAAAAACTTTTCATAATATCTGGCATATTGATGTAGTGGAATTTGGACAATCTGTGCTAATACTTCTATTACATCGCCGCCATTATTTTCTTCAAATTCAAGATACTTGTCCCAAAACGTATGCGACAAAAAGTCTCTGCCAACTCTATCAGCACCTCTTCTTAAAACTTGCCTAACTTCATCCAAGTCCTCTTTTTCTATTTCGATCAAGTGTGTGACATACGCTGTCCATAGTTCTACTGAATGTGGGAATGAAGCGACAGCTTTTGCAAACACTTTTCTAGTGTTACCACCTTTATTATCGCCTAATTCCTTAGCAAACCCCATTTCTAGTTCAGCTAATTTAATCCAGTATCCAAAAAGAAGAACAAATTTGTCCAGAAATGCTTCATATGTCTGTCTTGTAGTTTCTTTGATCGCTGAATATATCTCCGGGAATTCAGGATTCTCGACATTTGCAAATTTGGATTGAATAATGCGAGTTGCTCGCATCTGTAACCTCTCTGTTACTTCTATCAGTGCTTCCCATAACTCCAAGTTATCTGAGTCTGCAGCACTCGCTTCATAAGCTCTAATCCATTCTGGATCTTGTCGCGGTAGTACTAGTAACTGGGGGTCCATGATAATACAGGCTCAATGAAGTTGAAAAAACTCTGAATGTGAAATTGAATCAGCAGTGTAAATATTCATATTTGTTTTAAGTTTTATTTTTTATCTTCACGTGATCATTAGTTAGGTCAAACCAGAAACGGTGATAGCTTTACCTAGTTAATGGGAATCATTGACTGTTTGACTGTTTATCAATTATTATTGAGTATTGGTTAGAGTCAAGAATTACATGAAGTGATTTAAGAATTGTTTAAAATAGATCTCAAAATATTTTTTTTCAAAAAAAATAACTTACATAGGTATGAGTATAAATTTTCAATCATTAAGCTTGTATGATAGTTAAACTCACAAGTTCACAAAATACATCCTCACAGTAAAAAAAAACTATTTCTGGTCAGTTGAAATGAAATTGAGACTGAACCTCAAACTATACAGCCAAAACTGAGTATTGAAAAATATTTATAGAGAATCATAATTGATTATATCTATAATTACGTTTAAAAACCGTAAATTTTTGATATATTTTGTTTCACAACAGTAATTTCAGCAAGAAAAAATTTCCTGACACGGATTGTAATGGTAAACAATAATGAATATTAATAAATATAAAAAACGCAAGATCCCTATTTTTTTTGTTTTATATTGAACCTTACCATGTTATTAATCAGGTTTTTTTTTTAATATAATAGTGTTTCCAATGATAAGCTTTCGATATCCAAGCTAAATGCATCGTCAAATAGAATGTTCACTATATTTAGTTTAAACTATGTTGAATACTAAAATGAACATAAATCTGTGTATTTTGATCTATTAATATCAAAAAAGCTTAGTATTTAATTAATATGATCTGTTTTGATATAAAACTCTGATCTAATTGCTTAATATTTCAATGGGTCTATGAAACGTTGATTGCCAGAACTTATAAAATAAGAAACAATTTGATAAATGATTTTATACAGATGAAGAAAAAACTGGTTAAATTTTATTTTTAAATATATATTTGGTAGCAATGTTTTTTTTAACAATTAATTCATATCTGTTCTATTCTACATCTTGCCCAAATACCATTTAAATCTTTTAGATAATAGTTTCTAGCCAATAAGATATCAAGAGTTATGTAAAATTAAGTATTTCTCAGTAGCAATAGGAATGTTTTTCAATTAACTGTGAATTTTTAAGATTTTAAAACTCACACTTTGAAACTATTGAATAATGTTAAAAAACTAACCAATGCAATAGTTCTTGTAATATTTGAGCCATTTGAATCTTGACAATTTACATGTCTCGAAGCTATCCTTCTAGGAGCACTAATACTGTTCTGTAATATAAGCTTTATATTAAGACCGATAGGTTAGGGTTTGTGAATTGCATGGAAGTATTGTTTGGCTATAAACCGAGCCTTCTTCGAATGTCTACTCTTTAAACCTTGGGGTAGGACAAATTTCAATTCTACTGCTTAACAACATAGAAAAGGATGTACTCACGTATCAGGTTTGCAAACCAATTCGCAGTCGTAGTAAAATCGGCTAGTCTGAGCGCTCGTCAGGGTGCGGCCAGATCAACTGGATCACGAATGCGTTTATATTCAACAGCTGGTTCGTCTTCATCATCGTATTTTCATCCTTCAATCAATTCAACTCTCTCACAGATAGACTCTCTATCTATTCCAAAATTTGAGATGCCTTCTGGCTCTATCAACGTACTTAATACACCTTCCGAGTTTTACGAAACTTTGAAAAAAAAAATTCTGGAAGCACAAAATAGAGTGTTTCTGGCAACTTTGTACGTGGGAAAATCTGAAAATGAGTTGATTGAGACAATCAAAAAGGCCTTGCAGAATAATAAAGAACTGAAAGTTTATGTTCTGGCCGATGCACTTAGAGGTACAAGAGAAGCACCAGAAAAGCCTTGCTCAGCATCTCTGTTAGCTCCTCTTGTTGAAGAATTTGGGGAAGAAAGAGTCCACCTTCAACTCTACCATACACCAGCTTTGCATGGAATTAGAGATAAAATCATTCCTAAAAGATTTAATGAAGGTTGGGGACTACAACATATGAAATTATACGGGTTTGATGATGAAATCATTTTATCAGGTGCCAACTTGTCTACGGATTATTTCACTAATAGACAAGATAGATATATTTTGTTTAAGTCGGCACCTTTGACAAATTACTACTTCAGAATCCATAGAGCTATTGCAAAACTTTCGTACACTGTTGTCCCTGTCACGAAAACTGAAAGAAAGCTTTCGACCATTGACAAGATAAAGGCTGCAGCACTTCAAACAGTTGTTTCAAAAAAGCCTGAACCTACTTTTACACTTGAATGGCCTCAAGGTGTTTACTTTCCTAATCCAATTTCTCAACCTGATCAGTTTATAAAAAAAGCAACAGAAATCTTGACACCACTTCTCAAGTCATCGACCACTTTTAGGACATCTAATGACCGTAGTGAAGATATTCCTACCATTGTTTATCCTATTTCGCAATTTTCTCCTTTGCTTGAAAATAAGGCTTTATCTACTGAATTTCCTGTGATTTCTAGAGTTTTGTCAATGCTAAGTTCAAGCTCTTTTAATTGGATATTTACTGCAGGGTATTTCAATATTCATAATGAATACAAACAAAAACTTTTGCAGTCTTCACCACCAGATGGTACTGTGATTTGTGCTTCACCTAAAGCTAATGGATTTTACAAATCTAAAGGAGTTTCAGGGATGTTGCCTGATGCGTACTCCCTTTTGGCTAGCAGTTTCTTGACCGAGATTAATACGTCAAATAATGCTCGACACAGGGATTCTTCTGTAAAACTTTTGGAGTGGGAGAAAGGTACTGTTAACACTCCAGAAGGATGGTCTTATCATGCCAAAGGCCTTTGGGTCAGTGCTCCACCTACCAAAGAAAATCCAAATCTGGTTCCTCCTCCATGCATCACTGTTGTGGGATCTTCAAACTATACTAGACGAAGTTATGTGCACGACTTGGAAACTAATGCTTTGATAGTCACAAGAGATCCTGAACTTCAAAAGCAGCTCAAACACGAAGTTGACAATTTACTAGAAAATACTGGCAAGCCAATGACGCCAAAAGATTACGAAGAGCGCAAGCCTACACCATTATTAAAAGTTTTAACTTGGTTACTAGGGGACAAACTGTAATTTAATATAGACAATAAATTCATGTAGATATGCTAAACTTAGAGATGATTTCAATAGATTTTTATCGTTTTTTCTGATTTAAATTGTACTAACACATGAAAATGTGGAGAAAACATATACGAATATTATGTATCAGATTAGAGTCTCTTGAATATATTGCAAGATAGAAATTCTCAATTTTTCATTTTGGGACATTACACCCATTATTATCAGCAGCCTTCACCACTAAAAGTATTCATCATCACATATCAAAAATGGCCAACCGCAACCGGGGAAGATCTTTCAAAACACCACCTTTTGATCATAGTTCTCAAAATGACGCGAACCAACCGCCTATTTCGATTCCAAACTCTGCCCATCTTAATCTATGGCGAGCTATCTTTAATGAGCTGACAAAAATAAACAACAAGACTCTGGAAACGCAGCGTCTTCTTACAGAAGCAATAAATGATAATCCAATGTCTGGTGTTCTTGCTGTCTACGATGTAGATGGAAGTCGTGTCATCAATGATCATATAGCTCCTGATCAAATACCAGACAAACTCAACGAGTTAGATAAACTGAAAGCAGAGTATGAAAACAATAAAACCCGAATGATGGAACAGAACAAGTCAATTGAGCAGATTATTTTATCACTTAAAAAACTCTCTGGTGATTCAAGTGATTCAAGAAAACGTAGAATGGAAGAAGAACAGTCTGTAAGCCCGCCTAAACGAGGTCCTTCTGTTAGCGGGAAAACAGATCCTATTCAATCACTTACAGTGGGTTCGCAGGTTGCTTTCCGACTTAACAAACAGCGAATCAACAGCGAAGATGAAGAGGAATGGATTCAGTGTGTTATAACAAAAGTTTATCCAGATGGTTCCAGATGCGAGGTCAGAGATCCAGAACCCGACGAGAATGGAAATCCCGGCCAGTCATATAGGGCACCATATCGTGATATTATTAGAATTCCTCCTGAAGGATCTAATCTTTCCAGTCATCCAGTTGGTTCGAAGGTTTTAGCAAGATACCCAGAAACAACTACATTTTATCGCGCTGAGGTTATGGGAACAAAAAGAGATGGTCGGTGCAGACTGAAATTTGTTGGCGAAGAAGAGGAAAACAAGGAACAAGAAGTAGAACGAAGGTTCGTTCTTACGATCCCTAGTTATACTAGATAAATTTCTTTTGACAGTATGAATACAATTTATTCATTTATTTACCTTATTATAAACTTTACCATCACCTTAAATACTTATATTTATTAATAAAATCTATTTTGTTCAAAATCTTAAGGACTCATGTTATCGGCAGTGTCCGTAGATGTCGCTGCCGTTTGATATAGTACAAAAGATAAGACTAATGGTCTTTGTCCATAGCTATATCCGTTAAACTTATCTATAGCAATTTGTGCAGAAGCAGGAGTATCAAATTTGACTACACCTGTTCCTGCTGATCGTCCACTTGGCTCTAATTGAATTTGGGCTCTTTCAACACGACCAACAGTTTCAAACAGTTCAACCAAGTCATTATCAGTAGTAGCCCAAGGCAGATTGGATACAAAAATAGTCTCGCTTACTGGGCCATTTCCTTTAGCACCATCAGTAAAAGGATTAGGCTCAGGGGGAGGACCTCTCCTTGAAGAAAAGCCTCCTCTCGAATTTTCAAAAGTTTTCTTATAAAATCGGTCTTCACGTACTTCTAATGCTCTACCTCCCATGTCATAACCATTAAATTTCGAGATAGCATTTTCAGCGTCACTGCGATTTGCAAATAGAACAGTGCCACAGCCTTTCGATCGTCCACCATCAGACATGACATCTGCTCTCACAATATCACCCGCTTCACGAAATAGATCCTTGAGATCTTGCCATCCAACGCTGTAAGGTAAATTACCTACAAAGATTTGAACTGCATCTGGTGGTCCGGTTTTTGGACCTCCAGAAGAACGACCGACTTTAGGATCAAGTTCTCTGTCTTCACGAACAAAGATCTCTCTACCATCAAAATCAAGATTGCTAAGTTTATCAATGGCTTTTCTCGCCTCTTCTGGAGTAGAGTATTCTACTATACCACACCCTTTGGATTTTCCATTAGGCAATTTCATCACATCAGCAAATACTACATTACCTGCTTGTCTCATAAAGTCCTTCAATTGATCCCACTGAATGTGATAAGCAAGATTACCTACATACACACGTCTATCCTGAGCCATAGCTGCGTCTCCCCCCATAATTGGTGGCGGAGGTCTGGAGCGGTATGAATCATATCTAGAATAGCGACGTTCTGGTGAGTGCCTTCTTCTATCTCTTCCTGGACTAAAAGATCTAGAACGATCGCGATAACGAGGTGGAGACCTGAAGCGACGATCTGGGGAAGGTGACTAGCATACAAGTTAGAATAAAACTTGTTAAATTCATGAAATGCTTTTAATTTACTCACCCTTCTGTAATCTGATCTGGAAACACCATAACGATCCTCTAATGCCGTTATAAGTTAATATCTAACCCTGTTAATTTTAAAACCTCAATCAACTCTTACGTCTTTCCATCTTGTTGAACTCTTAATATCTCTGCTCTTTCCAAAAACAAAAACTGACCCTTCGATCCCTAAGTTAATAACACGCACAAAAACAGCTAAAAGCGAGCGAAATTTCAAAGATGCTAAAGCTCTGAAATGGTTTGTGAAGATCATAAATGCTTTTAGATGTTTCGATAGGTAGGCTTGTAGCGCGGTTCCGTCCTTCCTGTTCTTTCAACCTTTAATCCCCGAACATCCAGACAGTACCTCACATGGAATAAAGGCAGAGAATTGACAGGCACCAACTTCACACACTTTCCAACCCGTTCTAAACCCCCATTTCCTTAATCCCAACCCTCAGATACCTTGAGTTGTATTTTGTACTGAAAACTTTCCATATTGTTTTCACCATAACATATCACAGCTTGTTTTATCCCCCAAAATTCGAACGCCAACGTATAACTTCCATCCTAACATACCTTAAGTCTAACGCAAATTGATAAAAACGACTATATTTTATTACACTATGCAATTCCTTCCTGTTTAATGAGCCAATGTTTCTCGAAAACGGTGGTGAAAACTGTGTGAAGAAACAAAACACGAAGCGAATCTGGAATTATGGGAGGCATTGAAATTTGAACAAAATGTTTGCCAAGAAAAGCATGTGACTACTTTAAAACTTTATTTACATACATTCTAGCTGTAGACAAGACACTTAAACAACCTGACAAAATAGTACCTAGAACTATAAAGCCATAGAAAAATTACAAAATACTATAACAAATGACCAAGTTCCTGAGTATTTTATAGTCCTGCTTGTGAAAAAAAATGTTCACTGATAAACTTGGTTTTAGACTGCTTTTCCTTCAAATTTTCAAGCTCAGTTTTGACTGATCTATGAATCTGTGACATATACTCAACGTACCCAAGAGAGTTGACAAATTTGTCTTCCACAAGCATAGCTAGAAATTCATAACAAGCGCCATCCAATTCTTCTCGGGCTAGTTTGATGCCCAAAAATCTAATTCCTACTTTATTGGAAAAGTACTTAACAAGATTTCTAGCTTGACGGGATACCTCTGTATCAACTTCAGGAAGTTCATTTAAATCAGATTCAAGCTGACCAACATTTGAAATATACTCTCCAAATAAATCACGAAGTAATAATGGTGATACCTGCTTCTGGATCCAAAGAATTAGCTGTTGGCCATTGAATGCAAAGTATACACCACCTGCTTCTAAAGCTTCCATTGATGCTTTAACATTTACTGGCATGTTAAAGAGACCCGATTCTGTGTAGCTGCAATCTGTGGATCTCAAGTTGTGTAATCCAATAATTCTAGGATACAAAAATAAACTTAGTTCTTCAGTAGACATTGAGTTTATAAGACGAACAAAGTGAATCCTGGCGTCACTTGAAATTTTTTCATCACGCAAAGGAATAGTTTTTTGTAAAGACAGCATTTGTGCTATAAAGCCCCAAAGAGACAAAGGCATTAGCAGTTGATTTGGTGGAAATGATGTACCTGCATTTAGTCTATAGTTTGCAAATACATCAATAAGACGTGAATTTAGACGTTCTCTGATGGATTTGATATCGGTTTTGCCTAACCGACTAACCGTATCTCTTGCGATTACACCCATAGTTGCATCTAAATCCACAAAATTGACGGAAGGTTTGAACTTGTCAGTCACGCTAGCAAGTAAATTTGTCACACGAACTCGGCGCTCTCCACTACTAGAAGTATATAGTAAAGCACTTTGAAAATGAACATCTAGTTTAGAATCAAGTTTTCCATCATGCTTAAACAAAATTCCTATGTTAGTATGCGAATCAACTGTGCCAATAATTGGGTCTTCATCCCAGCCTTCATTATAAAAATTGCCATAGTAGGCAGCGACTTGAAGACCTGTTGAGCATCTAACTTTCAATTGTGCTTGTGTACCAATCTCGCCTTCACAAGATCGACAAAAGTCTGCAATGAATGTTCTGCCATCCCTCTGAGGTACAAATCTTGGGTATAAATATTGGTGTCCACCCGACTTCTGGCAGACAATACCAGAATTAGTAAGATCAACCAAAGTTGAAGGAAATAAGAACAAATCCAAGCCAACTCCTGATGTGGCATACTCTTTGGCAAGGTTTTCATAAAATTTGTTGTCTGGTTCATAAAGATCTTTTTCCTTTTCGCCTCTAAAGTTTTCAGTGTTTTCTCTTACAACTAGCGGACCAGCTCCGATTGATGTTAATGAAGTAAAACAAGCTGTAACTTTTCCTCCTGTTTCTCTGAGTGCTTTTAGAGCTACCTCAAGAGCAGTTCCATAGCATGGTTGATCATTAGAACTGTCTTCATATAAAACATCAAGCTTGTTTAAAAGATCTTCAATCACGTATCTTGATTCTTTGGGGTTTACAAAAAGACCTTCTTCAAGGGGGACAAATGATTCCATGAGGTCACTCATAACTATCATTTGGGCTTGCTCCAATTTAGGGCTTAAATTGAAAAATTGAACTGTCTTGTCATATGTAGCAATACCAATTTTGGCATGGGGAGGGTATTTAATGCCTTTATCAATCACGATAGGATTACCATGTTCATCTAACAAGTGCTCTTCTTCCGTACCATAACTGTCAACTGCATTCTCACCTGGCTCAATACCAGGGCCATAGAGTACGGCTCTAATTGCTTCAGCAGCTAACTTAGGAAGTCCTTTTTTGATTGATTCTCTACTCACATCAATAAGAATTAAATGGTGTAAAGGAGATGGCTCAATATCTTTTTCTTTCCAATATTCTTTCGGAGCAATAATATCATATGTACCGAAAGCAAGCTCAGGCCTTGTGTGCCAATCAATTCGTCGTTGGGTGAAGTCAATAGGCTGATAGTATTCAGGTGACACGTCGTTAACAAACTGACACATGTTACAAGTATACTTCATACCTCCCGAAGAGAATAGCATTGCTGGGTTCATATATGTTCTACATCTGCTGCAGCGCGGGGGCGGTATTCCGTGACTGAAGTCGACACTACTAACACCTCCTGCTTGATACTCCTTATTTGAAAACGGAGCAAAAGGACGCAAAACCATACCTAAGGGTAATTTAGTAGAAGCACGTAACGCCTCTGTATCAGGAATATTGTACATAGTTAGACGGGCAAATTGAGGTCCTGAAAGACCTTGATCTTGTACATCAAAATCAGTTACTGATTGTGGTGGATACGCATTCTCCAAAGTTTTAAAAAGAGGATTTGGCCCTAGTTTAGCTTGTGCATCGGCTCGACTTGAAATGATAGATGGTATCGCATCACTGGATCCTTGAGCAATACCCGCTTGTTGGTTTTGTTGGAGTTGGGGATCTACTCTATTGAACTGAGGGTATTGAGCTGAGGAAGGGGGGTTCCCTGTGATACCAGGATATTGGGGTTGGAAAGAAGCTCCTCCAGGTTCAGAAAATCCTGGAGTAGCTTGTGGAAAGGAATGGGCAGATACAGCTCTATCTATAGGTGAAATAAAGTCATTTGCACTTGTAATATACGGAGCATTCGAGTTAAGCTCAGGTACCAGATCAGTTGGAGCAGAATGTGAACTGTATGGGCTAGCAACTGGATGGAAAACTCGAGCTGGTCTTTTCTTTCTAAAACCGGCCTCCTGAGTATGACCAACAGTAAGATCAGCCATTTGATGATTCAATTCGGCATTAGGGTCAGTTTGACCATGCGCAGTTGGCGGCGGAGGTAGCTCGTAAGACATTGAGGACACTGGTGTTGGTGCTACCTACTAATGGATACTGATCAGACTTGGAACACTTCAAGTTGATACGACACCGTGTTTTTCACTTCGATAGATACCCGAAAGGTTAAAAAATCCGGGTAACTATTACGCGTATAATGTGCGATTATTATGGAACACATTTATACGCGACTTGATGTCTTCTTCTTAATATACACAGAACACGCATTGGACAATGGGTGTTACTGGTAAGATTTACTTGGATTTGATGTTTCGAATATATTATTAAATTGTAAATTCATAGGTCTGCTCAAAGTTCTCAAATCAGCGTCTGAACCATGCTCTATTGGCGAATTTAAAGGTCAAACATTAGGTGTAGATGGGTATTCATGGCTACATAAGGGAGCTGTTGCTTGCTCATGGGATTTAGCATTCAATAAGCCCACTACTAGATATTTAGATTATTGTTTGAAACGAATCAGAATGCTTCGGCATCATGGAGTAGAACCATTTATGGTTTTTGATGGTGATTTTTTGCCTACAAAGGCAGGAATTGAAAAATCGAGAGATGCGTATGTTGGGTACAAACCTTGCATGGTGATAAGCTAATACTAATCTAAAACCCATAGGTCACGAAAAATAGCAAGAGCTCAAGGTCTTCAGGCAGTTAGAAGAGATGACAGGAAAATGGCAGCAGATTTGTTTCAAAAGGCTATTGATATCACTCCTAAAATGGCTGCACAGCTGATTCAAGTGTTGAAACGCGAAAATGTTCAATTTGTTGTTGCTCCTTACGAAGCAGATTCTCAGCTTGTTTATTTAGAAAAAAGTGGATTTATTACAGGAATTATTTCAGAAGATTCTGATTTACTTATATTCGGTGCAAAAGTGCTCTTTACAAAGATGAACGAATTTGGCGAATGTATTCGCGTTTCCCGAGACAATTTTTTCAAGTGTAAAGACCTGTCTTTGGCTGGTATGAATGACGCACAGTTAAGAGCGATGGCCATATTTTCTGGATGCGACTACTCTAATGGTATACCCAAAGTTGGCTTAAAGATTGCACACAGATACATACGTAAATATATGACTGCTGAGAGAGCATTACGGGGGTTGAGGTTCAATGGGTTTAACGTGCCCAAAGATTTTGAACAAATTTTTGAGCAAGCTGAGCTCACCTTTTTACATCAAAGAGTTTTTTGTTTAAAGGAAAGAAAATTAATAATGCTGAATGAATCAAAGACTGAGCTGAGTCAGGAAGTACATGAGTTTATTGGCCGTCTGGTAGATCCAAAAATTGCTGAAGGGGTAGCCATGGGTATTTTAGACCCATTTACCAAAGAACCGATAGTATTAAATAAAGCAGAAAGCATGATGGTAGCTACATCTTCTGCTAGTATGCCTTTAACACCGCCTATCACAAGTTTTTTTTCGAAAGCTGAACATACAAGATCAGTTCCTACATCAACTAATAGGTTTTCGATTCCGCAGAATAATACAACAGCATCTATCCCAAGAGCAAGAACCCTTCCACAGCCTTATTTTAGTCTAACAAAACAGGAAGAAGTTTCAGCTTATAATAGAAGCTTGGTGGCTAAAAGAGCAGTCACTGTGTTTGAAACTGAACAAAAGAAAATTGAATATACGCCTACTACTAAAGATTTTGAAAGTAGATTTTTTGCATCTATTAAAAAACCAAGTAGCAAAAAGCAGCTAGAGACTTCTCATGATGTTGAAGATGATCAGCCTAGGTTGAAAAGGCATAAACCCAACATGGATTTAGTAGTCACGGAAATATCAGCTTCAAAAATAAACCTTTCGCAGTTTGCATATCAGAATTCTACTCCTAAGATTGAAATTCCTTCTTCTTCCCCACTGGCAAGCCCTCTGAAAAAACCCGATTCTCGTCCTCCACTTGAATCGCCTGTTGAAAGCAGTTTTGAAGAAATCATTCATTCTTCTGAAGAAGAAATTCCTGAGACACCTGTAAAACAAAGAGGTACCGCAAAAAATAAAAGTCTAGTATATCACAAATCACCTTCGAAAGAATATCTAAAAACTGACCAAGTCGGTTTAAAGTTAAAGAATTTAAAAGGCCATGAAAATGCTATCAAAGAACTCCCTACCAAATACAAAGCTATAAAATCACTTTCTGATAAGGAAAATACAGACTCAAGTATTTTAGGGTCTTTACAAAAGTTTAGATATAAAGGTTAAAAATCCTTTTTTCACTAATTTTACATTATGATTTGCCAATCATAAATATTGTCGTTTACATATGCATCTTTACCTATCATATCCTTATTTATTTTCATAGATTGCAATTATATTTCTTCATATAGAATTCAAGTCTATTGTATTTTATTCCGTTATCCGATAGTTATTTGTAATTATTACGGCTTCCAATTTTTAAATGGATTATTATCGACAACTTCTGGAGCTGCCGGTTCGTCATCTGAAGAAGATTCGTTTTCTAGTGCTTCTTGTTCAAGCTTCATTGCCTCCATTTGTGCTTTAAGCTTATCTAATTCTGTTTGTTTCTGTTTCTGAATCTCAGATCGCTCTAGAGCAGATCTTTGTTTTATCATATTGTTAAATTGTTCTTCGTCATAATCATCCTCATCATCACTAGAGGATGATTCATCTTCCGGTAGCGATGTTGAAGGTTCAACAGAGGATGAATCAGGCTTAGTTATAGGCTCCGGAGTAGCAGGTACAGAAGGAGACCTGTTATCAGGTGTGTTAGAGTAAGAAACTGATCGTTGTTCTGGAACAGGTACAGATAGTGCCTCCTTTTGCACTGGAGCTGGAACTGAAGATGCGGATGAAGGCCTTTTGATTCCCATAGCTGCTAGTCTTTCGTCCATTCTTCTCTTTGCTTCTGCTTTAATATACGCAGCGCGTTCTTCAGCAGTACGATGATGATTACTTGGCGAAGCTGAAGACGTTCTAGGAACTGGAGAAGTAACCTTAAGGTTAGAATTGGAAATAGGAGATGATGTTGAATTTCTCGACAAACCAAAATCTGTTTGCGAGTTAGAAGCTGTTGCAGCTGGTGGTTGATATGTATGATTTTTTGTAGGCTCCAACGCAGAAGGCTTAGGCATCATTCTTTGAAGCTTTAAGACTAGATCCTTAACATCATCTTCTACACCAAGACCATGTTCCCACCTGTTAATATCCCTGTCTGGGTTTGATTCCTCTGTGTAAGAACTGCCTCTCAAAGCAGCTTCAACCTCTCTTGAAATCTGAGTTGAAGATTCTTCAATATCTCGCATCGTTTGTTCGATGGTTTCCTTATCTTTGTGTAGTCTGTCGGATTCAGCATTAAATTCATTTTCAAACTTTTCAATATCCACGATATCCTCACTATTTGTACCTCCAGTTAAAGAAGCAATACGGTTTTTCAGCATTGCTCTTTGTTTAGCCTTTCTTCTATCTGAGTCGGTAATCATACCATGAGGACCAGTTCCAACAATAGTAGAACCAGGATGCTCTTTTTCAGCCTTTGACCGGAACAGTTGTAGCTTAAATTCAACAATTTCATTTTCGACATGCTTCACGTTCTGAATCAACGAAGGAAGTTTTGATCTCAAATCATTCAATGTACGTTGTAGCTGTTTTTTCTGGTCATTTGGGTTTGATGCTGATGGTGGGAATGAAGAGATCTGTTTTTGAACGTCTATGATACGTTCTTTCAACATATCAATTGCTTGATTGTCCTTGTCCTCGATACCTATTACTGTATCAAATTCTTCTTCATCTCGAGCATCGATAGCCTCTAATAAAATCTTTTTTTCGTGAACAAGTTTTCTTAACTCGCTAAGTGAAAGATTGGTTGAGGGTTTGGCAGAGTCATCCTTTTTCTCGCCATTAGACTTGAGTCTAGACTTATGTCTAGCACTAGATCTATATGACATCATTTCGTCATCATTGTTTTTGAATACAGTTGCATCTTTTTTGATATTTTTAGAAGAGTCCGCTTTAAATGATCTATCTTTCATGTAACTTGTACTTCCGACACTAGTATCGCTTTTAGTACTACTCTGTCTAAGATAATTTTTAACTTGAGAAACTGAATCCGAAAAGTTTTGAGAAGAGGGAGGTATCAGCTCCGGAGGTAGTCGAGCAGGAATTGGATAGCCGTTTAACCTTCTATAAATTAAATGCATGGCAACAGCAAATTCATCCCTATCTAAATTACCTTTGTTTCCAGGGTCTGATAGTGTCCAAATAGCTTCCAGATCTCTTTGAGATAGTCCACTTTGGCTCAAAACTTGAATTGCAGTTTTACCGCCCATTGTACCTTTTCTTTCCTTATCCCATTCAGCAAAAATTTTGTCATAAACTCCTTTTTCCTGTTTAGTAATTGCCCATTCTACTTTAGCGTTCCCTTCAAGCGCAGTTGAGGTAAATGTCTGGTTTCCTGGCTGAGGCATAAACCGAGTTTGAAATTGATCAAATCCAGGAAGACCACCTGCTGGGTTATTGATAAATCCCCACTCACCTGGTTTGCCTGTAGGCTGAGATTGTAAGTATCCAGTAGGCTGAGATTGAAGTGAGGGAGCAAATCCAGTAGCCTGATTTTGAAGGGGGGCTTGGTAACCAGTTGTTTGAGCTTGAATTGTAGGAGTATAGCCAGTAGTTTGAGCCTGAAGAGCTGGTGTATATCCTGTTGTTTGAGCTTGAATTGTAGGAGTATAGCCTGTTGTTTGAGCTTGAATTGTAGGAGTATAGCCTGTTGTTTGAGCTTGAATTGTAGGAGTATAGCCTGTTGTCTGAGCCTGAACTGTAGGGGTATAACCAGTTGTTTGAGCCTGAATAGCAGGAGTGTATCCTGTTGTTTGAGCCTGGATAGTAGGGGTATATCCTGTTGTCTGAGGTTGTATCTGACTAGCGGCTGGCTGAGATTGAGACGGTTGAAAGCCCGTACTCTGAGTGGGTAACTGCGGAGGATATCCAGTGGATTGACTTGCAAGACCAGGATATCCAGTACTCTGTTGAGGTAAAACTTGAGAAGTTTGAAGCGCTGGCAATTGCGAGTTTTGAGAAGGGTTTAAGCCTGTGCCTGCCATATTAGTTGAAGGTTGAGCTTGCGTAGAAGATGCAGATTGTTCTGGGATACTGAATGAAATCAAATCAACATATTTTGTAACATCTTGCTTAATATCAGAAGGCAATTGAGATGGAATAGGCACACCCTTAATAGCTTGTGAACAAAGATACATGGCGAGCGCGAATTCTGGAAAAAGAAGTGCGCCAGATTTGTTTGTATCTGCCAATGCCCAAATATCGCCCAAAGTTGAAGCGTTCAAGCCAGACATAACAAAAACATCACGGCTTAAGGCACCAGACAAAGAGTTTTCATTTAATGGAACTTTTGAACGATACAATTGCTCATAGTTGTTCTGCTCCTCCGGTGTAAGAAATTTCAAACGATCTTGAATAAAAAAAATATTAGTGTTAAAACATTCAGAGAATATTGCAATTGAACTTACATTCGGGAATTTTTAGTGAGGTGTTAACTGATACCGAAGAAGTGTATTGCGAAGGAATAGACGGTACAGGTGGCACTGACTGCTGGACTGGCTGTTGGATGTAACCCGTAGCTTGCGTTTGCATAAACTGTTGTGGATAGCCAGTTTGTTGCGGCTGCTGATATCCTGTCTGCTGGGGATTTTGAAAGTTTCCGCTGTTATTGTACATTGCAGATAACAAACTATACTTTGGGTGTGCTCTTCTAAGGAGCGTTGTATAATAGTTTGGTGGTTAACGATGGGGAAAAGAGAGAAAAGGAAAAGGTGTTGCTGTTTCTTTTGACCCAATTCTAAATTCAAGATTTCATTAGACTCGCGTTAAGTATTATGTAATTTCATGTATATAAAGGTATAGGTATTGCAATTGCAAGTACATCAGATATTGATTGATATATAATAAGTTACAGTTTGTCTTCAAGTGTAAGAATCTCAAATTACATTGCATGTTTTTGAGTGTGCTCACGTATCTTTTTATGATACTTCTTTTTGTTTCTCTTATAAAGCTTTGCTAGCGTCAAATCAAGAGGATCATCAGGATTTGGATCTGACAACAAAGATCTGATACTGAGGAGAACTTTGGATATTGTCAGTGCTGGAGACCATTCATTTTTTAATATATCAACACATATATATCCTTCTTCATCAATGTTTACGTGTAAAATTTTTGTTGAAAACTGCACTCTTGGAGGTGAAAACGGATAATCAACAGGAAAATAAATTTCGAGAAAAAACATGCCATTTTCGTAGGCTGTGCCTTGAGGTCCAGATATACTAGCAAACCAATGAAATTGGTTATCATTAGAAGGCCCAGCAGAGCAACCTGGGGTTGGTGTTGAAATAATATCTTTCAATTCCTTTTGGATTCGTTTTAGAGCCATTGCTGTAATAAATTGATGTTTTTTGGCCAAGTAGTAATTGAGTCAATGACGGGTTGCAATTGCAATCAGTGCAAATTCAAAGCCTTTATATATGTTGTAATTAGGTCCAGATCCGCTAAAAAAACATCACATCAACGTGTGATGTTATTTGTTTAGAGAGTCATGTTAGAATGGTACTGTTTATGTCAATTATAAATTTTCATAAAAACATATGAGTTATAAAGACCACGATGAATTCTGTAATATTATATTAAATCTGAATGTGAGATTGTGATAAAATGGCTAGTAAAGATAGTTATTCAACGGGGTGAGAAGTCTTGTCTGTTATTGATAAATATGATTGAGCTTGAATGCTGATGTCACCTAGTATGTACGCAAATTTGAGGTAATGAGAAAATGTAATTTAAGACCGAAAGCGATGCATAGAACCGGCAGCGACCACAAGAGTTGTTCCAGTATCGTACAGGTATCCGAACTAGTATTGGATTAATTTTAAGCTATGAAGAGACCAGGTAAAGAAGGCTTATGCTATGAGAAAATGTCTCACTTCTCTATAGAGACACTTTTACACTCTCATCCACATCTACACCTGTATGAACTAGACTCATTCGTTGACGTACAACATGAGAACTTGCATCTCAGCCGTTCAAGTAGTATAGCATGAACAATCAATCTCGCAACTCAAGTAAACTGGCATCTTTGTATGTTAAATATATCTTAAAACAAAATGTCATGTACAATATTGTTAGACTACTTGATTTCAGGTCCTTAGCTTATACTAAAGAAGGCGAGGGTTTGGTTTTTTAGTGTTATATTTGGATTTGATTTTGATTTTGATTTCGCTTTAATTTTTTGCTTGCGCTTCTTTGTTGTCATTTTCAACAAGACTTTTTTTCTTTTCTCCCTTTTCCCATTTCTCCTTTCCAAATCACCAATCTTTTCGACTGTCAAAGTATTCAAAATGACTTCTAGATACGCCTTGTCCGAGTCTGTATGTTTATGTTTTTCATGAAATCACTTTCAATTGCTTATTTTTGCTAACATTTTAATAGGAATTATTGTATGTCTTACCATTTATCAATATGTTAATAGTGTACCGCTAGCTGTCTTTTGACCTTTTGATCTAACTAAACGTTAATTATAGGGCTTCCTATCCTCAAAATGGTGCTCCCTCTCAGCTGAGCGGCCGTCTTGGAAATCTCACAACTAAGGAAGAGGATACTCTTAAGGAATTCCGTGGCGCTCTTGCTGCCCTTGGATATACTGAGCGTATGGATGATGCCAACCTTCTTCGTTTCCTCCGTGCTCGTAAGTTCCACCTTGAACAAGCTATTGAGATGTTCGTTGCCTGTGAGGAATGGCGTAAAGAATTTGGCACAAACACTATTCTTGACGACTTTCACTATAATGAGAAGAAGCAAGTTGCTCAATATTACCCTCAATACTACCACAAGACTGATAAGGATGGTAGACCAATTTATATCGAGGAATTGGGTAAAGTCAAGATCTCCAAAATCAATCAAGTTACAACACAAAAGAGGATGCTTCAAAACCTAGTTTGGGAGTACGAATCATTCATCAGATATAGACTTCCTGCTTGTTCGCGTCAACAAGGTCACCTTGTTGAGACTTCTTGTACTATTCTTGATTTGAAGGGAATTACACTTACTGCTGCCAGTCAAGTTTATACTTATGTTAAGGAGGCTTCTGCCATTGGCCAAAACTATTACCCCGAGCGTATGGGTAAATTTTACGTTATCAATGCTCCATTTGGTTTCTCTACTGCCTTCAACATGTTCAAGGGATTCCTTGATCCTGTCACTGTCAACAAGATCTTTATTCTTGGATCTAACTACAAGTCGAGTCTTTTAGAGCAAATCCCCGCTGAAAATCTTCCTGTCAAGTTTGGTGGTAAGAGTGAAAGTGAGGGAGGTGTCGAATTGGCAGACGACGGTCCTTGGAGAAACCCCAAATTTGTTGGTCCTGAAGGTCTTGCACCTGTTTCTTCTGCTGAAGAAGATGCCAGTGCCCCTGTCAACGCAGCAGCTCCTGCTGAAAAGGTCCCTGCTCCTATGTAGTATAGAGGTGATGATAGTACAACTTTCTACACTTTTCTATAAATCATTTGTTGTCTTGAAAATACATTATTTTTTTCTATAAATCTGTTGGCTAATTATTTTTTCTTGGATGTGAAAGTATGTAATTTTTTGTTCCGTTAATATTAATCAAATCAGAGTGTGTTTACCTGTATCAATCTAAGTATGCGAAAATATCATGTTTTTTGTGTGGGTAGTTGATTTACACCGTCTACTATCCAGCTTGATATGTTTTCAGGTTTTCTCATTTTTCTATTTCCCCTGAAGTATAATTTTTCGATCCAAGACAGTTTTAGGACTATATCCCCCAAGCCGCAAGCTGCATTTTTGTATACGTTTAAAGCATGTAAGTTTAATTTAAATTATATGACATAAAACTTATTGCCATTCAGCTTATCAAGTCTGTGCCTCGTTTTGGGATCTGATTATAAGAATGAGTGTACCCAACGAGAAATAAAAGAGTAATGAAAATAGATCGAATACATAAAATAGTAGAAGGTGACTAAATGAATATAGTAGTCTTTATATGAAGATGATTTTAATTGAATGTATCTGGAAAGTAAGAATTAAGCGAAAAAAACAAAACAAAACTGAATTCTATTGTAAATAATAATAATAGTAATAATAATAGTAATAATAATAATAATAAATTAAAAAAAAACGGTAAATAACAACAATTGATAGTCAATACTGTTATAAAAGGAATAAATTTCAATGATAATGAACTATAACTATAGAATCAAAGCTGCATAGAGAGAAAAAAAATTTTAAATAAAAAAAACTTGCCTACAGTAAATATATATCCAACATATTTTTCATCTTTTTTTTGTTCTACTTAGCTTCTAATCAATATTCTCTGGGGGTTCATTGCTGGCTGCATCAAAATAGAATTCAGGTTCAAGTCCATCCAGTGACGCGCTTGTTGCTTCACCGTCCAGCAACAATTCTGCCATTAAAAGTCCAGTTCCTGGTGCGTTATTAATACCCCAACACGAATGGCCACTTGCCAAATATAAGTGCTCTACATTGGTACTTCCAATGAATGGACCTGAATGTGACGGAACATCTACCACAGGAAGATAACATGCCTGGCGCTTTAAAATACGTCCATTTTTAAGCTGCGGTGAAATGTAACCAACATGCTTAAATAATTCATCGCATCGTTCACGAAGAACTTCCACATCGTCTGTAGACTCTGGCACACCTGCTGCTGTATCACCTTCTCCACACACATACACTTCGTCTTTACGAGGATAGATTTCTGGGGATACATACGATGTACGGCTAGTTCTCATTTCTGTAAATAGGGCAAACGGTGACACCGATTTAGAAGGTTGAATAGTAATTGAGTGGGCTCTAAGGCCTGAAATAGGACAGGACGGAAGAAGCTTGGAGGTCCATGGCCCTAATGTAAGAACGATTTGATCACCCTCCAAGTACTTAATTCTGGTATCAGATGTAGGATCTTCTGTAGTCTGATCAGCTGAACTTGGAACAGGTTCAAATCCAGATGGTATTTCAGTCAAATCAGGTTCGTTTGAAAGTTCTTCACTAACTGAACTGGCATCATCTGAGGTCAAGTTACCACCTTCTATACTAGTATCATCATCTGTAAATGAGTTAGACGAGTTTTCGCTTGATATGCTAGATGTCGACTTGACTGATGAAGGTTGTGGGAAATCAGAGGTTTGAGTGTTTCTATTCGAGGAATCGGTTGCAGATGTTTCTTTGGTGTCGTTAGTGCTATCGTTAGGATCATTAGTTGAAGTAGAAGGTGCTATCGTAGATGATTTCTGTTGATTATTAAAGGTAGGATTGTCAGGATGATGAAGCGAGCTCTTATTCGCTGGCTGTGACCCTGACTGCCGTCTGGGCGCACTACTGGTAGGTTGGGTTGAAGCTGTAGCCCGAGTAGAGCTATGTTTATCAATAAAAGTCGAGTACTTAATTCCAACTGCTTCGCCAGATTCGTCGTTCGTTACAATCTCTGTAGCCTTTCCCGAAATTAAATCCACTGCACCAGTTTCCAATACTTTTTTCAACATGAACAACGTGAATTTATAAGGATGAACCTGTGCAGTAGAATCGGCACCACCCAAATGCGCCCAACCATCAATTATAGCTGTGTTAATCCAATTCAAATCTTCAGGTAAGTCGACAGCTGGCTTTTTGGGAGGCAAATTGTTTTTCGCTTGGTTAGCGATACTTCGCAAGTTTGCAGGGGATACATCCCCTTCAACGCAAAGGGTTTTAAGTCCACGATACCCCCATTCCACAGCACCGTTGTATTCTTCTGCTAGCTCTTGATGTAGTTGAAAAGATAATGGAACTATCTGCTGGGGAAACGCCCACATAGCAAGTAAGCCACCAGCCTTACCAGAAGCACCACCAGCAGGTCTTCGAGCCTCTAGGATGGTGATATGATGAGTATCCTTTGAGAACTTTGGATGCTTTGTGATGTAGTAAGCAGTACAAACACCAACAATACCAGCGCCTTAAAAAATATAGTGTGTTAGTTTAAATACAAGCTGCAAATGAGAGGATTCATTAGGATACGTACCAACGATGACGATTTCCTTCTTTTTATTCTCAGCAGAGGACATGATCAATAAACGAGGAAGAAGACGGATATTCTAGGTGAGTTTGGATGGATTGTATGTATATTTTTGTGTATCAAACCAAGAAAAAAACTTGAAAGCCTTTACACCAAAAACCGGTCTTTGAATAAAAAAATTTTGATAATGAGGAGTGATTATTGTGTCCTATCTAAACCAAGCACCAAATAAGAATTTGAATTTTTTTTTTTTTTTTGACTGTGCAAGAAGCTGTACTTTGAAAGATGCAAGAACCTCGATTGTTGAGATTTCAAATGATATTTTGATACAGCACGTTGTCCAATGCAAAATGAATGGCGTGAGAAGAGCGTGTTACCGGACAGTATCGCGTCGAAGGTGAAATGCTACGAGGTGTGTGACTGTTTGCAGGAATAGGTAGATGGGAAAAGTGAGAAAATGGTGGTGGCTTCAAAACTCAACCTGAATTTATCACTGTTATTAAGCAGTTAATTAATTAATAATAAGTGTGGTACGAGGCCAAGGTACAACTACGCACTCTAGAAATTGGCATATACAAAAAACACAAACGCAATATCTAAATAGAAATTTCTATCAAAAACACAACTTGGGTACTGTGATGGTATAAAAGGCAACACAGATTATGTTGTAGATAAATCTTTACACGAATATTAGTACATGCAACAAGACCAATGTGATGAACAAAAACATCAGCAATAAAATTAATAATAAAAATTTACCAAGCAAAGATATTAAATTTAGTGTTTTAATTGACCTATGTCTTAAATCTTGAATTTTATAACCTAACCTCAATCACCCTATGTCATATTGCAAAATGATTCAGCGATATATTATCAAGAGCGGTAATATCAAGCGTTCCAACGCCCAGCGCTCAACGTTTTTACTTCCAGAACGCTGAACAGCTACTAATAAAATTTACGCAAAAAGAACAACGCTATAATCAAACTATTCTCAATTTACATTTACTATGATTGCAAAGAACGCTTTAGCTATAAGATATCCATAGAGAGTGGCGAATACTTAGAGTTTACTTGCGTATGTTCTTATACCAGTTCAATCGTTCTAAATTAACTCACTCTGATTGGCCAGTACCTTGGACTAACAGTTAACTAAGTTGGGAATACAAAATAATATTGATATATGTTTCATTCCTCTATAGATATCAAGAAATAAAGGATTTTTAGACACTTTGTCAAAATCATACTGTATAAAAATTTGTCGTTATTTTGATTCTTTTTAATTATAAAATTTTACAATATATCAATAGTAATTATATCTGGTTTTACTCATTAGTTTTCTTGAATAAATTTAATATGTATATAAGATATAATAAACTTATTTATAATTTTGTCCTGAAGGATTGATAATAGATAATTTCAAAGCTGGTAAGATTAAAAGTCAATAGTTCAATAGTTCTATTTCTAAGGTAGTTTTTCAAGTATTGTGAGCTTTTAAAATACAAGCTACAAGTAAAAGTGACCAAATCATTTCATTGTACAGAATTTTATTACATACAACTATTATTGATGAACAAATATATGAAAGTAGATATAGTCATTTGTTGAAAAAAATAACATGCATGTTTAATTTATTTGAAAAACTACCAAAAATTTGAATATTTTGCTTTTTACGAATCTACTTATAAAAGATATAACTGTATAAAATATAAAGTTATTACATATTCATTTATATATTTTTCATATATATATAATAAATTGTACAAATAAATGTACGTGAATTTTTCTTTATTTTAAACAATATTCCCAAAAATTTGTTAATATTAGTTTTTTATTTCAAGAAATATACTATAAGAGATATTAACTAGGACAACTCCTTAAGCATCATTTGTTTTCAACAGTTCACAAAAATTTGAATCATTATAAAAAAAAAAAAAAATCATTTAATTTTTATTTTATTTTGATAAATTTTGATCAAAATTCAATATCTGATCAGCGACAAAGTAGATTATATGAAGCATATATAAATTTCAGACAAAATAACCACCACCTTCCTTTTTTCTTTAGTATACTGTCTTTTTTGATAGTCAGATATTGAATATTGTGATGTCATGCGCTTTCAAACTAAAATACTTGCGCTATGACGATATATTTTCACCATTAGTCAATATCTAACAGTTTGTGACTAATGAAATATACATTACAACTTATAAGAAGGGACTTGTAGCCCATAATTTAATACATAAACAGACACACACACACAGATAGAACCACAAACTTTAAGTTTAACTTTAATATACTTCACTCAGATGTACTTTCTTCTTTTTAGAAATTTTTTTATTTTACCATTAGCACCTTTTGAGCTCTTCATTTCCGTTTATAGATTCCACATTCCTTTCTTTCTAAAGGTTTCTGTTGACTTAGGGATTGTCAACGAGTAAATTACCTTATTTTAAACAAGTACATAAAAGCAAAGCAAAACATTGCACTCTAGATATTGATTGCAGGCTGTTATCGTGGACTGCATTTGGCACTTACCTTTCTACATGCATCTGGGAAGTGAAGTGTCTTCTTTCTCCCATTGTCTCCTGACTTGTAAAATGCGCTCATATACCGACTTTGGGGTATGAGGGAAGATGCAATGGTAATGTTTGCCGGATGTACGGATAGCTGAAAAACTTGTAAAGTCATTTAAAGTCATTTCCAAATTATTGAAGTATTATTAACTGTTGATGAAACAAACATTCCTTCTTATTGTAAAAAGAACAAAAACCAAAAAACAAAAAACAATCTCTGACCATAGTTGTGCTCGAAGGTTCAAGGCTGACATGGTTAGAAAAAGTTCTTCCGTCCTCAAGACAATTTACAACTTTACAGGAAACACAAAAACTTTAAAGATCATTTGAGTCTATGTTTTGAGCCCAACAGGTAGAACGGGACTACAAGAAGTTTTCTATTCTTATCATCGATATGTTTTCTTACTTGCTGATTGGGTATGAGTGGAATCACAAACAACATAAGCTAATATAGGATGAAAAAAATACAAGTATATATATATATATATATGATACAACAAGCACTAGAAATATCAAGGGACTAGGTGAGGGGACGCTTATGTTGCATTGGATGGAGCATGAATTTTTATATTCCAGCTGTAGGCGAAGGAGCTTGCAACAACACACTTAAAATATACATTACGACGATTGCTTGCTCTCCTCTGTTACGCTACTAATAAAAATTACTGTAGTGTTTATTGTTTGATGTATGATCTTAATGTTTCTTACTTTATATTTAAATTCATGTTTATATTTATATTTCCCTTTCTTTTTGAACGCTATCACCCACATTGATGAAATTAGGCAAGTGGGTGTTTATAAAATACCCCAGACATTTTTCATTTCTGCCGGTCATTGCTGATGGCAGTGGTTATAGTAATTAATGCCTTGTAACATTAGTACCGTACTTGAAACCATTTTCCTAACATTAGCAGCATGGGATATCGTCAACAGCCTGTGATTAACAATTCGTTTTGAAAAATAAAATAATAATAATAATAAACAGTATTACACATCATGTTCTATACATTAGCGCTATACTCTTACACAATTATCGGATCTGAGATCCCCAACGCTTACTTCTACCATCCTCTTGCATCACAGATTTATATATATATATATATATATATATATATATATATATTTACAAGCATATGAAACCATATTTTGAGGCAAGAACGAGTCGCTAGACTCAATCAACTAGGCTTAGTTTGTGCTTTAGTTTAGGCTACACCACACTACCGTCTGTGGAGTCTTATTGTCGGCCGTTTGGATCGCCATCTTTGTAGTCACTTATGGCCCTGACCATATTTGAAACCCGCCGGTTAATTTCTTAACTATTATCTTTTGTTTGTGTTTTTTCCAAAGAATCAAATTCAACCTTTGTGCGGAGACATACTACAACAGAGGTCCTTGTCCCCGAACCACAGTAGCTATACTCATGGCCTTATTTTTTTTTCACTAACAGTGTCGCAATCTTCTTGAGTATCCATAACATCTGCTCTCGCCATCCTTTGCAAACTTGAAACTACCACATTTCTTACCCAACTCATTTGTTGACTCAGCCAATGGTACCCCCCACACGATTCAAAAAATCCTATGAGAGCCAAAAACAAACGAAAGCTCACGAGAAAAGAAAAACGATAAAGAAAATAAGCAATTAACTACGGGGAGAGGCATGAGTCCGTTTTTGTTTGCCCATACTCTAAGTCCAGGCTTTCTTCATTTTCTTCTTCTTTCTATTGGGATATTACCCGATACAGACAACGGATAACTGCACCTTACAGCTCGGCGGAAAATTTTCGTTCCTGAAGACACAATCTAAAAATGCTAACGTTGCTGTGCTATTTAGCAAGCTTCTGCTTCATAATTTGCTGTAAATAAGTAATATCCTGTCTTGTATCCTTAAGATTGATGTAGTACTTCAATGCCATGGAACCCTTGAAAGTTGTACTATTTATTATATTTCAATGCATCTTGTATAAAGGTTCTTCATTTCCATAGAGCACATTATCACACTCCGGAGGACCACTTCCTCGGTTGAAGTAAAAACAAAAAAAGAATATTTCAAATTAGAAAAAAAAATTAAAATAGAATGAAATGAAATGAAATAAAATAAAATAAAATAAAATAAAATAAAATAAAATTCATATTAGAAATGTGGTAACTTTGAGAGAGTCCATTACACCACATAACCAATGTAGTATGTCGTATCATGGCTAGTGTTGTCACGCAGAAACAGCTGGTAACGAAGCAAATTACAAGTAGGTCTTCTTCTTGTTTGACCTTTAGTAGTAAAGTAGTACTCGTTGTATTAAGAAGCAGTCGTACCATCAATTTCAGCTGCGATTCGAGAAAGAGGCCGGTGCATGATGTCTACAGAATGTGATTCCGCAGTGTCTCATGCCTCGGATGGTCTACTCGAGGTTGCTGATAGTGGCCCTGAAGTCTCAAATAATGCAATTGGCTCTGCTACGGCCTATGTTTTTAACACCGCCAACACTACTGGGGCTGGGCTCGGAGCTACACGTAGAGCAGCCACAGAAGTTGCCGAAATCACTGATACTACATCCCGAATTAACAGCAAAATGGCAGATAGAATTACCACTTCCGTCAATAGAGCTCCATATGGTTTGAAAAGAAGTTTTGGGAGTAAGACCAACTCAAGGAAAATGTTTGAAGGCAGTATTCCCGGATCAAGTAGCCGAGGAGGTAGAGATGGTGCAACAACTATAGATACACATATTGCACGCGATTTTATATACAGAGCTGATCAATGTGGCTCCAACTGGGATCTATTTAAACGTATGAATGAAGAAATGTGCAAAACTTTACTAGGGATGGGCTATTATGTGTTAAGGGATTATTATAATGGCCTAATTAAACCAATGGATGCTATTTTGACACTCCCACCGAAAAACAAGGACAAAATAAGCAAAGTTTTTGAAGAACTGGATAGTGGTAATGATGCTGACACCGACTATGAGAATCTAGAATTAGAAGCGCTAAGTACCAGCTCATCCATAAAGCGACGTGGCGAAGATTTAATAAATCAGAGGCACTTTAAACGGAGGATGAAAAATTTTGATTTAGACTCCTCAGATTGTACAGACTCTAGAATACCCCCTCCTTCTCAGCGGAAAAGACATAGGCATGGGCGTAAAAAGTTACAGTCACAGAATGGAGATACCTGGAGGATAGAGGAAGCATGCAATCTTATGACAGCATACTACCAGAAAATGCCCCAATACCCGGTACTGCGACCATTGGAAGCTCTACAAGATAAAATAAAAGAGCTGGAACTTAGGAGTGGCACTTCATTAAGACTTACTTATTTGTTAAGTAGGACACAGCTTCCAGTTCTGTATGATGATTTCTATTTCTTGTTCTTAAACTGTGCTGCGGCAACAGTAGATGAGAACTTCGCTTATCAGATATTAGGGAAAATGGAAACAATTCTTAAATATGATACAAGACCAAAGGTGTGTATATCAGTTGCTAGCTTCAGAATGAAGTTATTAGTCAAGTACACCACAGTGGAATCTTTAGTGTCCTATACAGATTTATTATTACCAAGAATAGAGGCTGCAATATCGGATTATTATAAAGTATTCCCATTTGAACTTAATCCAAATACCAGCCGTGACCGGTATTTGCTTATGCGAGATGACGATGATATAGTTGAGCTCCAACACAGATTTCTAACATCACTTTTAGAATTGGCAGACTTAATGAGTAAAAACTGGATTTTTGGAGTATCAGCTCCTCCTCTATTTCAGGACGTTTGGAAAAATATCGTTTCTGATATCCAAAAAGATTATCTAAATCTTCCCTTTCCACCAGCCATGATTTTAGATAGTGAAATGCATTCCGAGTTTGTGTTTAACGAATTTCGAATAACAATTGAAGGCATTTCTTTCAAGAAAGGGAAATTCTCTACTAGAATGCAAGGTATAGTGAACGAAATGATATTTAACATTGGAGTAAGTGGTTGGATGTTATCTGAGTTGCAAAAATTTAGTATCATAGGTGATAGGGAATACTTTTCATATTACCGTAGTACAGTGCTTCAGGAACGACTGCGATACCAATCTGGGCTTCGGTTTGATCAATACTTTGAAAAAACAGGGCTGAGTCATTATTCTTCGCCTGCCGAGATGATGCAACTCATAGCGTCAGGGCTCACACCAGAAGCGGCTGTAGATGCTATGGCGTTTTCAGCTGCCAAAGATTATCCGCTATTTATGCTAGAGTTTTATCTGGTACACGCAGAGAAGGCTATTGAATACTATATGAAATATTACAATTTCATAAAACTTGATGAAATGACACACTTAGCTAGGATACTTAGAGGAGCAGTCTCTATAGCAACAAATATGCAAAACGAGCACTTAGCATACCAATCACAGTTGAATGCAAGTATGAGTGAAGCAACCGGAGAGCTTGCAAATCTAGCTCTAGCTCCCATAATGAGAGCACCATCTTTTTACGCTTGGATGTCAAGCTCTAATGGGTCTTCTTCATCTGTAAACAGCCTTTACGCTGATGTTCCGCAACAGCCAGAACAAGTAATTTGCAGATTGGGTACTCCGCTGGCCATGTTAGGCATAGCTGAGCGGTCTGATAACCACAACAAAGATGGAAACCTTTATAATAGCAGCTACGGAGACAGAAAGCGCAACCATGCTAAGAACAGCAACGAAGACAAAAAGATTATTGATGGTCATTTCCAAGATGCAAATGATAATAATGCCCGAAAAAAATTCGGTGATTATGGTGACGCAGGTAGTGAGAATCATGAAGGTGATGCTGACGAAGCAAACATGTCAAGCGGTACTTCTTCAGCTTGTCGGGATTCTCCGGAGTAGCCTCTTTCAAGAATTTCTATGCAAGCGTGAAAAGTGGTCGGAAGTCGACGGAATACCGAAATAAGTAAGTGATGACAATTTTGTTTGATTTCATGTGCATTTCTTTTTTTCCAGCTCATTGTTGTAATTGGCCACTCGCAGTACAGTATACTTTCATATGGGGTAATAATGTGGGGGAGGGCAAAAAGACAAGACCAGAGGGAGCTAAAAAAAAAATAAACGTAAGAAAATAAAAAGTAAAAAAAGACTCCCCCCATTGCTTTTTTGCTTCTGATCGCTGTTTCTGCCGGGATGGTGTTTTTTATTTGTCCCTGTGGAGATATATATTTCAGCTCTTTTCCTCACTTTGCTATTTGTCTCCTCTCCGACTTTTGTTTGTTTCTTTCGACTTTAGAATCTATAATATAAAATTTGTAGCTCAATAGGAACGAATTCCAGCATTTTTTTTTTTACTTACGACAGTTACTACACACACTCTCTCCTTTAATTTATTCATTCGTATACACAAACAATGTCTACGCTAATCCAAACATCTACATCCACATCATCATCTGCTTCACGAAGTTCACGAATTTCTCTGAAGCCGCGCAAATTGACCAAAATCTCTATTCATACATTGATTCCTACAGACTTCCGAACATACTATACATCGGAAGTCTTACAGACACATGAGTTGACGGCACAGGGCCGGCCATCATTTACTGAACGACCGTTAATTGACTGGCGCCTTAACGACCTACGGTCTTTACTCATCTTTGATTTACCGTTGCCGGCTCAGCTCCGGGACGCTGAGCTCCGGGAGCCCGGTTTTCGCGTCCATGTGATTCCTAGAGATCTCCCTGACGACCAGATGGTGACAGCGCTGGCAAACACTTCTCTATATCAAGAATTCAACTTTAGTATGGAGTTTAAAATGCAGACTGCCTATTATACACTTTTAGCAGTTAGAGAAAGAATTGGTCAGAACGTGGCTTTGACAAGACCACAGTGGAGAAATGTAGTAGAGAATTACTTGCTGAACCTCGGATGCGAAGCTCAGTGCAGACTTGATTTTAGAACTTTATATTATAAGCTGCTTGATCGCAAGAGGGAACAAGTACAACAACAACAGCAACAACAGCAACAAGATGGAAGCGATGCTAAGCATCACTCCCGTCAGCGCCGACGTTCATCTAGCTCCACTTTGTCTACTAATCTTCTCCGCAAAGCCATTTTAACTAATATTACTACTGAGTTTCGTAATCGAGACTGTTGCGAAATCCAGCTTTATCCTCAAAATCCAAGGAGTGGATCAAATAACCACGATGTCAAACTCACACAGCTAGAAAAGCAGGAAATTTGGGTGTTTTGTCAGGCCAGTTTATACAAGTTCTTGGGTTTAAACTGGAAACCTGATGAATTGGTTTAATCAATTTTTACTTTATTTTATTTTATTTTTACATTTGATTCACTTGCTTGTTACTATTTTGCTATCGATCATTATGTTTATATTTTACTGGCTAATCTCTCGTTTTCTTCTTGTTAGCACCTATACTTATAACCCAGTATACACCATTATTTATTTATTTATTTATCTATTTATTACTCTCATAGCCCACGACCTCATTAATGAAATCCTCTAGCTTTTAAATCAGCCCAAGTCTTTAATTACTTCAGTTGCATTGTAGAGACCTCTATTACCTGTATAATTTGCAATAAATCATGCTCATCTTAGACACCTTTAATTTTTCTTTTTTCTTTTTTTTGGTTTTTATATTTTTCACATGTCAATTTGATATATAGCCTATATGTTTTTAGCATTGAATAGGGGATAAGGGAAATCAACTTTATAGTTGGACAATTGCTGGATATACAACAGACTCTAATTTCATTAATATATTCCTTTGGAACTTGAGCCAGCGATATCTGAAGCAGACATAAAACTAAACACAAAACTGTGAGTAGTTATTTTTTTGTTCATCCGAGGTTTCTATTATATATATATATATATATATATATATATTTATATTTATATTTATATTTTGACTTTAAATTTTTTATTATTAACATATGCAAATTTATTTATTGAATTGTATATTTCTTGTTTTTAATTATTTATTCATTTATGTTTATTTTGAATTATTTGAGTTATCATCTGTAATATTAGTATTTACTGCTTCAAGACAAACTTCAAAGTCTATTCCCAAGTGTAATTTGAATTATCTGTGTTATACAAATTACTGTTATTTCACATGTTGCCGCTGGGTATTTCTTGTCATTGAAAAGAAATATTTTATATACATCATATATATCATATATTTCATATATTTCATATGAAAATAAAACCAGTAATTGAGCAAGTATTAAATGGTTGTTTTTTAAATGATCCAAGTACAGAATAAAAATAACAAATAAAATATGTAAATATTTAATTGCTTCAAAAAAAAAAAAAAAAAAAAAAAAAAAAAAAAAAAAAAAAAAAATTGAATACACTCTAAGCTTTCACATTAGTTACATTCAAAAGAACAATAGTAATGATGAAAAACTGAAATAGACTGGTGAGAAAACAAAATAAAAGAAAAAAAGATATATATATATTAAGTCCGTTTGCATGAGAATATAGATTTTCTATGCATTCTTCGGTTCAGCAGATAAATACAATAGGACTCTTATCCGACACGTTCTAAACAAAACTGACAATGGCGGCATTCGAGGCATACCTTCATCTCCAAACAGTCTTTGATAAGCAACTAGTTTACGTGATATTCCGGTTGCTAATTTCCAACTCCAAAACTTTCCTCTTTCTTCATCATATAAAACTGTTCGAAAATTTGAATCATCATTTCGTGCTATCAGCTCATAGATGCAATCCGTTTTGTTTGATTGACAATATGTAACACGCATTTGCTGTAGTCCCGGGATTGGAATTGTATTTTGGTTATTTTTGAACTGCTCAAACCTGTATGTTACTTTTTGAACGCCGCTATCAATTTCTTTCTCTGTTTCATTAGTACATGGGGTTTTAATTCCTGTGGTTTGAATCTCATATGTATCTACAGGATGATACCCTTGTGTTCCAATAAATGTTGTATATAAATCATGATACGTGATTTTTCTTCTATCCATTTGCACACAGGGTCCACAAATTTCAAGATTTTTTGAAGTATCAGAAAATACATAAATGTAAAACCCTAGCATGTTTAGCACTTCATTATGATCCTGATGATATACCACCAAATCTAGATTCTTAATTCCTGGGTGTGATGCCAGTTTACCCAGAAAAATAAAACTAAAAGGTAAGTTTGTAGGCTGAGAGAAGTTGCGTGGTTTATACTCTAAAATTTTGAGGAATGATATTGTACTGACAATGTCAATTATTGCAGTTAGCTCTGTATTGGTTTCATATGGCATAATCACAAGATGTACAAGATTTAAACATAGCTGTATGATATAGGCAAATGTCCTTGTATTTGGATTATTCGCACTATTTCTGTTTTCTGCAAATAAGTACACAAACTTTTTGACATTTGGTAAGTTGGTAGCTTTTAAAATTAATCTATCCATGTTTCCATCTTGTACAATGGTGATTTCAGTCAAGAAGTTGATATCAGTAGCATTAGCAAAACGATGGAGTGTCTCTTTATATGTTCCCACCAAGACATTAAGATTTTTACATGATTCAAGGTCTGGAGGAGTTGAGGAATTCGAAAAGTGAATTGTGGGGTCAAAAATAAGTTCAGTTAAAGTCCTTTGATTTCTTTCTAACAATTGTCTAATTGTAGTTTCAAGAACCTCTCTTGTTTCTCGTGTAATTGATTGATCTGGACCAGAAAACATCAACGACTTCAGGTACGAAAAATCCAATATATACATCAAATTACTGCGTATTGTCGGAGAATTTTCATATCTAATGACCATCTTGTCTATTTTTTGTCGAAATTCAGATGAAAGGCTAGGAATTTTCACATAAAAGGAATACATCAATGTAAAATTGATGCGATTTAGAAGCGTCTTCCAAAGCTTCGTGCAAGCAAAATCCAAATATCTCAGAAACTGTGGTGTTGCAAATGCTCCAATAATAATTCGCTTGAGTCTGGAAAATCTGGTCCCCATGTTCATTAACATATGTGAATTCATATGAATATCAGTCACGCATAATTCTTTGACATATTTTGTCATCAACGGATCTAGAAGGCCTTCCCTACAAGCATACCATTTGAAAACTGTGGGCCCTAAAATTGCTCTAAATCTGGCATTTATTTGAGCCAAGTTCCTCAAATCAGCAAATGGTATAATAGCGTTTTGTATTTGATCACGCCCAGTTATTGAAAAAGCTTTGGAACTTACATGAAGCATAAATTGGCCATATGGATCAAGTTGTTTAAAGATATTTCGCAAAATGGACGTTGGAATGTTGGCTAAATTTAGCGGACTTTTGGTTGCTGGTCGGTTTTGAAAATGTATCCAAGACTCAAGTCTTGATAAAGCTGAAATTGAGTTTTTGTGAGGTTCGACAGCAAGAGGTAGTTGATGTTGAATTGACAAATGAATTAGAGCTGATCTGCTATTTTCGTTATGAGACCGCTGGTAAGGTACTCTATTTAGTGTCTGATCGAACGGCTGGACTAATGGTCGAGATTCCAACTGTGCAGGTACTACTAAATGATTGTGTTCTCTAGAGGACTGTTCTAAATGCTGCTCTAACAATATATTTGAGTTTGGAGCAGGTCTTCTAATAGTGTGTTGATCTATAAGTTCCTCCATTGAACGTACGAATGATGTAAAATAAAAAAATAAAAATAATAAATAATAAATAAAAACTTGAAAAAAGTAATGAGAAATAAAATGAAATAAAAAACTCAATAAAAAACTCCAAAATTTAAAAAATTCAAATACATAAATGAAAATGAACAAACTGTTTTATGAACTAATAAATTTTTTATAGCTAAGTTTCAAGTTTTTAATTCGTACAAATGTAAAAAGATGGATTAGATAGTTAAAAGTCAAAACTCATCATATGAATTATCTTTTTACGAGCGGAATGTGCAACGAAAAAGGCGTTGTATATTGTAAATATAAATAATAATAAAAAAAAAACAAATGAAATGATATATTTATATCAATTATTGATCTTCGAGTTGGGTATTATTGTACTGAAATTATAAAGCATTCGTTTATATGATTTCAGCTAGTAGATACTTTTAATCTTTTATTTATTTATTTTAATGTTTCTTTTTTTGAAAACTATCATAAAATGATTTGTTTTGATAACTAAAAACCAACTTTTAAGCATTCAAAATCTATTTTTGTGATTCAATTCTGTCTATCTGATATGACTAAAACTAAAATGATGGTACAAAAGTATCGGTGATTTAATATGTACATCTAAAAAAGGAAATTCACAACTGTTTTTTTTTATTTTTATCTTTTTTTGTTTTTTCTATTAAAATAATATTATTTGTCAATTTTTATTGATATATACAAAAGCTTCACAAAAAGAATATTTGATTGAATTGTAAATTAATAGAATAAAAATTAATTTGAGAATATAAAGCTTGTTTTTTTTTTTTTAAAAAAAAAAAGTATGCTTGATAATTAGTTCAAATGGAAATAGTTTTCAAAAAACGTTTCAATCATAACATGATAGTTTTCATTTATATTTAATATAATATTTTGATTTTATAAATAAAAAAATAAATTTCATGTTTTAAGCTATTAAATTTGAAAAAATAAAAAAAAAAAAAAAAAAAAAAAAAAAAAAAAAAAAAACAGAATGATTTGAAAAAATGAATATAAATACAAATGAATTTCAAGAATATCATTTGAAATATTGAATTTTATGAAATGATTTAAAAAAAATGACTTTTTTTATTTTACAAAAATATTAGTTGCAAATAAAGTATGAACCAAGTTATGAATTTTATTAAGTGATTTAATATTCAATAAAATTTATGTTTAATAGCTCATATATATCTTTTATTACAAAGATCATATTGATAGAATACTTTATTTAAAATGATATTTAAATAAATAAAAAATGAAAATAAAAAATAAAACTGAGTTTTAATTGGAGTAAATAATTTATTTTAAGTAGATAATTAGTTTTTGGTTTTTTCTTTAATTTTTTTTATGCTTCAAAAAATATTTCTCGATATTTTGTAAACAGATATCAATTTTCATTTCGAATTAATATCAAGTATAGATAATAAAAATCAGTTCATTTTCTCTTCATCTAAAGACTATATTAAAATAATTTAAAAACTAAATGACTTGAGTAATCGTTATATGTGGTATATACATTTTATGGAGATTAAAAAAGAGGAATTTTTGAAAGCTTCAGAATTTAATGGCTTCAAAAATAGATGAGATTTTAAGTATAAAAATTGAAAAAAAACAACCTGAAATCTTCATCAAAATTTCTAAATCAAATTATTAATGTCCAAAGCCAAAACTCTGTAATTATATTCACAAAAAACTCACTTATGAAAATATATAAATTATTTTACAAAATTTTACACAAACCAAAAATTATGAAATACAATAGTATAAATGTATTTTGTTAAAAAATATATATAAACTTTGCTATTGTTATAAAACAAATCAAAATTTTCACAGATGTAATCTAGAATCAAAATATTTTATTTTCACCAGAATATTCTATATAAGTTTTGTAATACTACAAAAAAATGTAACAAAATAGGTAAAAGTTATATTTTAGATTGAAAGCAGTATGAAAACATGAACAATTTAATTTAAGTCAATACATGAATATATTATTGTCTTTAACACATTATAAAAGTATTGCAATATTATATAAATCCACAATGAAAATCAAATAGTAATTAAGATAGTTTTGTGTTACTATTTGCCCAATAAGTTTCAAAACAATCTATTCTTGCTAATATTTCAATAAATAAAAAACTTTGACTTTCAATTTACAAATATTTTTGTACGTTAAGAAATAATTAAATCCACAAGAAGCTATTTTCGAGTTTTAAAAAAATTGTATATTTTAGTACGAAGATGAATTCATTTTCGACTTTATTATGATTTAAAAACATGTAAACAATCAAATTACAAGTTATGACCTACCACTTCTGTAAACAAAATTTGAAATTGTGCAACATTGATTTAAAAGTAAAATAGTCTGAACATGAGTTTCAATGTTCACAGGTTTTAATTGTTGAAAATAGTTCATAAATACACAGTAAAACATACATTGACAAAATTTTTTAATAAAAATCAAAAATAAATATTGAATCTATTAATAAAATTTGGGTGTTAATGAATCATCTGTGATTTGAATATTCCGTGTACATTGATTTCACACAAACTTTTTTATTTAAAAATTTGAACTACAAAAAAAATCATATATTTTTTTTTTTTTCAAAATAGATGAAAATAATGTTAAATAACTTCAAATAATTTTAACAGTATAATAATAAAAATAATAAAATATTTACACTACTAAATGCTTTATTAAAAAATAAAAAATGAATAAAATAATAAAATAACATGAATCTAAAAGCTTTTAAAATAATGTAATTTACTTTAATTTTATATACATTTCATCATCTTTTATGACTCTTTATGACTTGTTTTCAGTTGAATGGACTACTTTTTTTATATCTGTAAAAGATGTTATGATTAAACATTTTCTTTTTGATTGAATTTTTATCTACTGATAGTATAGAAAATTCCATCCAATTGACAACGTTGAATTAAATATAATACCAAGACAATCTGTATACAAGTGTTTTATATCAAACGTAAGCTTTACAATGCTAGTCGCAAAGTACTACATTCAAAAAGGTGCATATCAAGGATTTTGCGTGCCTGTGCACCTTCTGGGCTTTTCTTTATCCGGAATTTTGCAACCACTACCAGTGTGCTTTCCATCTGCAGGTAGACCTTGATAATAAGTATGTTTGAAAATATATTTCTAGCCGTAGTGATACCAAAACGGTTTCAGAATTTGGGACATGGTACTATTTACCAAAGTCTTAATTTTCTAGAAGCAGTACGATATCATGTTATGAGCACATATATATTATATCTCAAGCTTGAGGTCTATAAAACTGCGACAGTTTCTGTGCAAATCTTAGACAATGTATCTTCGTCTCCCATCTTGTGGTACCGCATACCGTTGGATGGGTGTTGGGGCTATGGAATACTTGGTTTAAGCTGTTAAAAGAAGACTTTTCTCGGCATTTTACTTATTTATTTATATATTAATTATCTGTTTTCTTGGTTTAAATGTTTTTGCCTAAAGCTATTCCTATATCATTCCTGTAGAACGAATATATAGCTACTGTGACAGATACAATATGATCAACAATCCATGTTTCCTACTAGTGATACTATTTTTTTGAAAAAAAAAAAAAAAAAAAAAAAAAAAAAAAAAAAAAATAATAATAATAATAATAAGAAAAATATAAATAATAATGAATATTCACAATGTATAAGCTTACGTTGATGGGAATATAGACAGTTTCCATAAAGTTACCATCTGCATATTATACCAAAACCAAATGGGTATGAGGTATACTAGTAATTGTAAAAATCTGGCCTTTAAGGCTAGCAGCATCATGGTTGATTGAAGAATAAAATCAAAATGGATATCCGATTTCTTTTTGTATTGTAAGAGTCAAATGGTTTATTAGTTTATTGATCTATTCATCAACTCAACTGTAACAAAAAGTTATGTTCCTGACAAGTAAAGGTATCTGTTACAGTTAGATTTGCTGGTAGTGTGTGGAGACACAAAGCCAAACTTTTGCAACTGATTGATATAAAAAAAAAGCCTACATTTATCATGGGTTTAAAGATCAGTTTGTTCTTAGTATGAAAAAAAAATACGCGTATTGAAAGAACTAATAAAATAGTCAAAAATGATTAAATAAATAGATAAATAAAAAAGAATGTGAGTTGAATCATATGTGTCTAAGTGTATCATGATATGGCAACATAGATACAGAAATTGTCCTTGTTTAATTCCATGATTTTTACATCTACACTTGATGTTGACATTTACTTTCTCTTGCTACTACTACTGTTGCTGTTATTGTTGCTTGTTTGATACAGGTAGTAACGCAGCAGCAGTATAGCAGCTTACGCAGAGTAATCATATATATATTAATACTGTGGAGCCACACTTTTGTATTCTGGCGCTCGACAGTTCAATCCCAAACGATTCTTTCAATGCCAGTATATATATATATATATATATATACCAGACCCAACGCTCACCCACTGCAGCAGTACAAAAACGCTCATCCATCTTTCTAAAATCCGGTTAAGTATTTTTTATTCCACCGCATGCTGCACTAGTGTCTCCATTAATAAAGAATGATTTTCAAAAAGTTGTTAGCGCTAAGCATGCACTCCCACTATTGCCGATTGGTCTAAATTGACGGATGTTGTTTTGGGTCGGCATCCTATTAGAGCAAGTGGAGGGAGGATTAGCAGAGATTATTGATGATATGATAAAAAACAAAAAACGTCGTCGATACGAAATGTGGACTTGCAGACTTAAGAGATGGGCATCTGAATTAATCCAGCTAGTCCTTGGCTGGCTCTACTAAACAAACAACTTTACAAGCTTAACAAAAAGCTCAGCACACAAGAAGTGCAAAAGTCAACATTGAATATTTTCAATATCCGGATCAACTGTATCTCCCACAAGCCTGCGCTGCCATGTGAAAATAAGTCAGGCGGGAATCATGATGCACTGTGTTCTATACAGCGAGAGATATATACAAAATGAACAACAGTATGGTAAGCATATGAATAGATGATGGAAATGGGAAGCCATCAAATTATTACTATGGGAGAAAAAAAAATAAAATAATTATATTGTGCTTGAAACATGACTATCTCTAGAGCTCTACTTTCTGGAAGCTTGCCAGGCAGCAAGGCAGAACACATTCTTAATTCAACAACTCTTACCGACTCCCGAATCCGTCAATGTGTGATTCAAATCTAATACTTTTTCTACAAAAGTAATTACACTATTGTGGAAAAAACCAAAAAAAAATATTCCAAAAAGAAATACAAAATCTGTAATCGAACTTTTGATTACAGATTTCTTTTTTAATTTCTTTTTTAATCTGATTAATTGATCAATATATGAATAAACAACTGGATTCCTATATAAGACAGTGGGCATCAATCGGTGATGGAGATGAGAAGTTTTATTTTTTATCTTTTTCAAATTATTAATATTTTTTTTCGTTTCTTTTCTTACTAATTTGGCGATAAATAAAATGATACCCCCAATTATCTATAGAGGAGGCCGTCGCCGTGGTGTGATGTGATGTTGCCAATATGCTTTGAAAACTGCTTGTTTAAGACCAAACGGCGAGCTAGCTGGTTTACTACACTTGATATTTTTTTCTTTACATGGAATTTTTTATTTTTCTACACCGCCATCCTTATCCTTACTTTTATTGAAACTCGAACTGTTTTTTTTTTTTTTTTTTATTTTGGCAAAATTCTAAGTTTGCTATATCGCCACAAGATTTGTTTGTTTTTAGTGAAGAAAGAAATAAACTATTGTGAAAAAATCCTGTGAGCAACTAGAGAAACCAAAATAAAAATAAATTATGAAAATGAAAATGAAAATTAAAAAAAAATATTAAAATATAAAACATTAATATACAATATAATAAAAAGTAGAAACAAAACTTCATTATTATGAAATAAAACCTGCGCAATTAGTTTTACATCGATTTTTTTTAACGGCAATTGAGATTGAAAACATGCTGGCATTTGGATTGCAGAGCAGAAACAAAAGTTTGTACTCTATTCAAAATGTACACTACAATATCAAGATAAAAACAAGCGAGTTCAACAATAAATCATAGGAATTACATATTCGGCTGTGCTTTTTCTAACTTCACAAACCTGAGTCGCATGTATCATGTCCCAGCGAGCAGACCATCACATACATAAGCGGGTAGGTATATGTGGTTTACTTGATTTTATACAGAGTAGTTAAAGAGTTCCCTCAAATACATTGCTTGTATAGGTAGAATGCTAAACATATCAAATTCATGAGTTTTGCAACATGAAATTTTCGATGGACATATACCCAGCTTTTTATATTTTGCAGCATACAAGAAAAACACTAGAAAGAAAGGAATTTCATCTTACAGTTGACTAATTACAATAAACTCAACAAAACATACTAAATGTAATATGCAAATGCAAAAATATCAACAAGAACAACTGAACCAAGAACTGAGGAAAAAAAAAAAAAAAAGAAAAAAAAAAAGGAATTCGAGAAAGGGGTAGATGATTGACATTTGCACAACCCATTTTTATTAGCTTATTTATTTCGGCACATGTGTGCATGTGGAACCCGTCAATCTGCAAGACTTTACTTTTTTTTGTTAGCTTGTGTGCAATAATGAACGGAATGATCAATGTTAGCCGCAGAAAGGTAGATCACGTACATGTTGTTTTTTTTTCGTTTTTTATTTCTACTTTCTTGTTAATGTAAAATCTTAAAAAAACCTTTTCAAACCTAAAATAGAGACAGTTTTCAATATTGGATTTTAGTTACCTATTTAGGATTAGCTCCAAATATATGGCCGCCAGTGTGATGTCACGTTTCCAGGCTTAAAACCCCCAGGTGTCATCTTACTTTAATTGGGACGCGTAAAAAGAAAAACGATTCCACATCTCAAGGTCTTGACCTTTGTGATTCAGCTCTTTGCCAGATTGAACTTTCGAAATCGCCTGAACATTGCGTTCATTATAACATGTCCCGCTTTAAGTAAAATCCACATTATTGCCCAAATATTACTATACAATGTAGTTGTATACACCAAATGTCTGGGCGTAAGCCAGTGGCTATATGTTTACTTGGAAAGTTTCCGGAAATAAAGCACCTTTAGTGTTCCATAACATTTATTATGAAACTACGGGCAATAAGTTTATTGTATATTTATTGTCACCGTACGACTCCTTGCTCAGGAGAATTCTCACGCACTTTTGACATGATTCACTATCTTAGTATAGACAGTAAACATGCACCCACTTTCTTATACGTTTAATTTGCGTATATGCTTCCTTCAAGACGATTTTATATCTAGGACTCTCAGGATTTTATATTTAAGTTTAAAAGAAATGTTTTAACACTGCGCATTTTTAGCATGAGTAAATGAAAAAAAAAAAGGTGGTACATGGCCGCATTCAAGTACCTGCATGTACAGTACCAGTGGTACCTTTTCTCATCCGTTCACCAGTATTTTGTTTGGTGTTAGCGTCAATTTTTTATGCAAAATTTAAAAAGTTCTGATTACTACTTCCTATATGAGATGCATTAAAGATGAACAAAACAAGAAAATGTACAAGTAGAAAAATACACAAAATCAAAACAAAAGCCTAAACAACAATATTTAAGCAAATGCAAAAACAAAACAAAACAAAACAAAAACAGAAATAAAAGCAAATATAAAGTCAAAATCAAAAGCAAATTGAACTAAAATGAAAAAAAAAAAAAAGAAAAAAGAAAAAAGAAATAGTCGGCATTTTCCATCTGCAATGTATTTGTCGATTTCCATCCACTTTCCTGTCTCGTCCTGACTCGTAATGCGCTCTGAGAAGTTTTCTTCAAGTCTCAAGTAGTATCGTTTATAACTTATCGTACTTGTTCCATAACTTGTCACTTAATACTTAAAACTTGAGCTTATGTGCTAATTTTTGATGAGATAATGATTATATATAAATTATGTAACGGAGGATAATGACATTTGCAAAAGTCTTATTTGCGGAGAAACACTACCCCACGCAGATTATTTGCATTAAATATAAATAACCAGAAAATCTGGTCCCGTGATGGTTTTGGGTCTTTTCTCGACACAACGACGGCAGCAGGCTTGTGTATGGATTAGAACTTCTATTACATCGTTGAGGGTTTAATGCCAATTTTTTTTATGAGGGAAAACTGGCCCGAGGTCAAATTGAGTGCGGAGAGAGCGATATAGAGTGAAATAGTATCAAGTGTATTACAATTTGTTTGGAGCTTGATTCTATATTGAGACTTGTCAGATTAGTCAGTGGTTTTACAAAGAAGGAGTTTTCATAAGAGTAGATGTTTGTCTAATTTGCATCTATCAGCTATGGTTATCAGTCGTGAAATACAAGAAACATTAACTTATATAAAGTATAGAGGAAGGGAAAGTGGGGTGGTTGCCATGTAAAAGATAAAATGGCATTTACTTCCACTTTCTTCCTCTTTTTTTTTTTATTTCATTTTATTTTACTCTCTCACTTTCTCACCTCATCTCAAATCTCATCTCACCGTTACCAACTATTGTATTGTTGTAGAAATCACGATTGCAATTAACAATGTCTTCAAATACAGCTTCGTCTTCTAGTACAGCGACTACAACTAAACCATCAAAAAATTATCTCAACTTGGAGGAGCAGCTTGGATTCTACCGCAAATATCATAGCGACCCAACCAATGTCTTGATTCATATGTTTTTTGTGCCTACAATCCTACTCACCACTTTTGGTATGACAACAGCTACAAAGCTCCCGATTTCGCTTTCATTTGTTCCTGCTACATACGTCAATTTGGGAGTCATTTCAGCGCTAGGCTATGGAATATACTATTCTTTGCTAGACGCACAGTTTGGAATCCCAGCTCTGTTGGGAATTGTACCAGCTACTATATGGATGACAACCTATTTTGACGCCCATGGCAAGACTGCCATGTACCAAGCACTTGCTATTTGTACATTCTCATGGATTGCACAGTTCTTTGGCCATGGCGTGTTTGAAAAACGGGCACCCGCGTTACTGGACAACTTGGTCCAGGCTTTAGTTTTGGCTCCGTTTTTTGTCATGTTTGAGGTAGCATCTATGCTTGGATACAGAAAAGAGGTGCTGGAAAAAGTAGATAAACAAATTGAAGGAGAGTTGCGAGAGTTTAGAGAGAGAAAAAATAAAAAAAAGTTGTAAACGCTTTTTTCAAAGAAAAAACATTGAATATATATGAAACGAAACGATATGAAAATGAAAATGAAAAATGAAAATGAAGAAATATAATTAAGAAAAAAAACAAGTAATAAAGGAATAAAAAATACTCATTTGTGTGTCGTTTTGAACTTTGTAGCGGTTATATCTTTCGCAAGCTGGTGTAAATTTTTTAATTAGGTCTGTGCCAAATTATTTCAAGATCAAGTCCTAATGGTCCGATCGAAGCCTGGTCTAATTTTGTATTAAAAAAATGATGTTTGTCTTAGATCCAGCTCACACATCCTCTTTTGCACTGCAAAGTGCATCGCAGACACTCATCTCATCCACTGTTAAAACCCTATATTGGTGTTCTGCTTTTATTCCCATTAAAGACCAAAACTAACAGTCTATTTCAAACTGATGAACTACGGCTTCAGTATTAGAGTGGTTTATTTCCATCCTTCTCTGATAAAGCATAAAACTTGAGCACTTTGGTTTACTCGTATACTAATTCAATTCATTTCAAATGAGCTTGCTTTTCTTTTTTATTCTTTTCTTTTTTCTTTTCAATTTTTTTTTATATCTGCTACATTTTCAAACTGCAAAATACCCATCTAAATCATACAATCCCAACTATAACTTAGCCCTAAAACATAATTAATCAATAAATAAACTGCCAAATTAATACATATTTATATATTATACAATATAATATTACAATAAATAAATTGTAGTGTTTTATTCTATATTTTAGATACTCTATCTGTCAACTCTACAACAGTGATGTTGTATTGCTGCAGTGTGCGCGCACGCACGATTGCAGATCGCTCAAATGGTGACCTACCTATTTTATATCATTTTGCCAGCACACTTTTATTTTTATTTTCATATTTGTTTTTTATTTGTCAAATGGCCGGGGAATAATAGTTTTATTTTTTTTTTTCTAGGCGGTCTGGGCAGTCCAAGCGAAAGTGTAATGACTCGGATCTGAAGGACAGATTAGGGGTAGACGAGGCTGCGACTTAAAACTTAAGAAAAGAGAAATGGTATTTTTGTCTACATGTTCACTAAGTTTATTTAGATATCACTCAGTTTAGCTGCTGGCTTAGGTTGGGCTAAACAGAATTAGGGAGAAGAGTAAATTTGAGTTGTTTGTATTCCAAAAAGTTAAAGGCAAGCTGGATTTAGGTTTTGCAACACCAGCCGAACTATGTTCTTTTAACGCAAATATAATACTGCGTGTAGAAGTATGCGATGCTGGTACGCAAACTTACTGAAACCAAAGATAAACTGTAGCAGATATAGCGAAGTTGGAATAGTCATCGTAGCAGAGACGACAAAACGACTCGTTGTAACGAGATTTAAAAAATCATATTGACCTACTACAAAGCTGACGTCGATTGTATATTCAATAAAGTGCTCTTAGCTTGTGTTGATTGTTGCTTAAACACTAGTGGGATTATTTTGGCTGTATCAGACATCGGAGACCCGTCTTGTGTTTGTATAAATAAAGGCTTGGACATGGTCGTGTTGACACTGGCCCAAAACTAAGTTTATAGCATTTAGATTTTGTGTTATATGGTTAAGGCACCTGCCTGTATCGACATATTATACAGTTGAGAGTATATTAGGATTATAGACATTTAATTATTCTAATAGGTAGAGACTAAAATATAACAAATGTTATTATAAATATATAACTGTTCAAGGTTGCTGGTTATGTTTGAAAAAAATAAAAATAAAAATAAAAAAAATTTCAGGAATAATAGCAATATAGTAATACTGATAATACTGATCAACGAAAGAAAGAAAGACCCAAAACAAATACTATCTTTTGAAAGCATATTTGTTTAAAGGTTGATATAATAGAGCAGCAGATTGGTTTGATAGCCAGTAAAGAATAGAAAAAAACAATAATAATAATAATAATAAGAAGAAGAAGAATAAGAAGAAAAATTAGTACAAATGCGCTTCATTGCAGCCAAATTTGTTATACTGGTTTTGTCCTTTAGTCCAAGATCATCAAATCAGTATTCGATAGAGACAGAAGAATCGGAATCAACATTAGATTTATACACGTTGCACAGTCTGAATATCAGCACGAAAGACACAAATGATTCAACAGTAACAATGGACACAGAATGGTGGCTCCAAGATCCAACACTTAGAATACTCAACTCTTCACAAAATTCATTGTCAAATTCATCAGAATCTTCATTAGAAAACGATTATCTACTTCCAGGTACCAAATGGGCTGTTAAATTGTGGGACAAGTACAGAAATAACCTAGGCTCCACTCAGGCACAGGTCCATGCAACTATCACAAATGGTCCCTTGTTCTCAGCCAAATACAAATTCATTTTACAAGATAGTCAAGTATTGAGCAATCCACATGCTAATGAAATAGATTCAAATGGAACTTTAAGAGCTCTTAAAGGCACTGCGTATAAATATCATCATCGTGAAAATAAAACCAATTGGAAACCAGTCGGATGGGTTAGGCTTGCCTGGAATACAGAATTAAATACAGTTTCAGGTGGGTTTGTAGATAACTCTACGATATCATACTCAGATAAAATGTGGTACATAGGGTCCAAGCAGGCCTTAAAATATGAGCACGGAATTTCTTTCAACAATAGCAATGCTCTACCCGCAGCTAACGTGACTGTTAACGGGTCTTACAAAAGCACAAACCGCCCATCAGTTCTTGCTTGGACTATATCAGATCAACAATTTTCAGCAGGTAATACAACTGAAATTCAATCACTTCCATCTACTCTAAAAGCACTGCTACCGCAGCGACACCGTCGGGATTCTCAAATTGCATCTCCAAATGAAATAGGTGGTAACAGTGGGTGTCCTTCTGAACGCCGTACAGCAGTCGTTGGACTCCTCGGTGACTGTAATTTCCTTGCAAGCTTTGACGGTGATAAGTCGCAGGCACGTCAGCACCTAATTGAAATGGTTAATCTTGCATCACAGGCTTTTGAAACAGGTTTTAATTTAGAATTAAATCTTGGTGAGATTATCCTTGCTAATGACACAAACTGTCCAATTTCACCATCTTTAAGCAATACAACTGGGGGAGACTCAATGTCAACAGCTGTAGAAGTAGCAGCAGCAGCAGAATCAGAATCAGCAGAATCAGCAAATAGAGATACAGATATGTCGTGGAATTATGACTGCGAGTTTCAAAGATCTTCCGCCATGTCCGACCGTTTATATCGTGTTAGTGAATGGCGTGCTTCAAGACCGGATTCTTACGCTTCTTGGACACTTCTAACTACTTGCACACAGACAAGTGTGGTAGGACTCTCTTGGATGGGACAGGTATGCTCACCTGGGTTCAAAACAGCCTCAGGATCTTCAGTGGCTGGCACTAACATAGTTACAAAAACTCGTTATGGCTGGCGAGTCTACGCACACGAGCTTGGACACTCATTTGGCGCTGTTCATGACTGCGATTCATCTATGTGTGAAGCAGGTCTCGGGTCACCAGCTCCTTCTGCATCCAGCAGTAACTCGGACGACCAAAATGACACAGGCGAGTCTAGGAAACAATGCTGTCCTTTGCAAGGATCAGGTACCTGCGATGCTCAAGGACAATATCTTATGAATGCAGCTACATCTGAATCTCAGTCACTATTTTCACCTTGTACTATTGCAACTGTGTGTAAAAAGCTTGCATTTGATCTTAATTCTACTTCTACCTCCTCATCGTCTGGCGCAAGTCAATCGTTGAGTCCAGTGAATTCTACCTGTCTTGTTAAAAATGCTGAGCCAGGAATTCAGTTGAACCAATGTGGGAACGGAGTTGTTGAGACTGGTGAAGAGTGTGACGGTGGGCCCTGCTGTACTTCAAATTGCAAGCTTATTTCCAATGCACAATGTGATGATTCAAGAGACGCTTGTTGTTATAAATGTCGGTTTTCTGCTTCTGGGACACCATGTGGGCCTACAGGACCTTGTCTCTCATCTCAGCATTGTTCAGGTGACTCTGGGACTTGCCCGTCTACACAGTCTCTTACTGACGGTACTTCTTGCTCATTACCCGTCTCGTTCAACGCATCACTCAGCACTGGCGATTCTGACACTTTGCAATGCGTTTCAGGACAATGTACATCAAGATCCTACCAGTGTGTAACAGCATTATCAAATCTGACCATTACACTGCATGATGAAGTGATTCAACCTGTAGGTGCCTGCCCAGACGATAGCCTATGTCAACTATCATGTTATGATGGAACTCGATGCTTTTCTACTTCTCAAGAATTTCTAGATGGCACTCCCTGTGGAGGTGGAGCTGGTCGTTGTCTTGCTGGGAAATGCGAGTCAAGAGACAATGGTGGTAAACGCTGGCGAAATGCAGTTATTGTAGCTGCCGGTGTAGTTGGTGGTGTTCTAGTTTTGGCTGCAGCTGGATACCTGGCCTACAGAACATGGATTATGGGAAAAAATAAGACAAAAAAGCCAATAGAGGTTGAGAAGCGGTCAGTTAGTTCTTGATTTCTGTTTTCCTCCTATTTTTCTTCTATTTATTTATTATTTATTTTGATTACTTCGTTCATGGTTTTTATGATTATATTTATTCAGTCTCTTGTTAATGTATATTTTTTTTTCATTTGATTAGTTTACCTGTTCATTATCTATAACTAATTAAATATGTTTTATGTGTATGTGTATCACCATTTTATTATATCCTTTTAGTCCCCACTCACTCTCCCTTGATAACTTCTGTCTTTTCATTGGCTGGCAAACACTCTGAAATTTCCTATTTCGCACTCATATTTCATTTATTTACTTACATATAAATATATACTCATGCATCTGATGCTACTACTGCCGTTGCATAAACCCTTTTACTTTAACTAAACCCCCTTTTTGGTTCGTGCTTGTTTGCAACATTGGCATTTGCATCCAATGCTACTAATTGTATTTATATTTGTTTTTTTCTTTTCTATTGTCTAAGAGTTATATATATATATATATATATATATATATTACACATGTTTGATAGTACTGTACTAATTCTCTCTTTTATAGCCAGAAACCGTTTCTTCCATCATAAGAAGGTTCAGGAAAATAAATACAACAGTGTAAAAGGATTTGCGCATGAATTTAGTTTCAGATATCACCGGTTCGGACAATGCTGTTACACTCATATCGCATCATCATTTACGTCTTCAAATGTTTGAGACTTTCATATATCCATTAAAACATTATCTGTAATTCCGTTACACCTTTATCAAATTAAACCATATTAAATTGAAGATTATTGATAGTAGTTCAATAATAAAATAAGCGACCCATAACATACAACATAAAAAAACATAAAAACTAAATAATAATTTTCTTGAACATATACATAGGCCAAAAAAAATTTCTCTCGTAAAATTTTGATCCTCCAATTACAACCCATAATCTTAAAAACAGATGAACCGTTTTTTAAAGTTTTTTAAAATAATTTTTGATATTCTATTGCGTCCAGTTTAATATTGTGCAACCCCTGGAGCAGGAGCAATAGGAACAAAATTTTGACGAAGTCCAGGAGGAGGAGGAGCCGGTTTACCAGGAGCTTGCTGTCCTGGACCTGGAGTTCCTTGACCATTACCGTTTTGACTGCCTGGAGCAGCTGGAAGAGGTCTGTCTACTGGTACAATTGGCTCTCTCGGGATTCTAAGCTCCTCTGGAATTGCTGACTTTATATCGGTTCCAGCACGATGCGATTTAAGTGCCCTTAGATGCGAAGAATAGATAGGATTAGCTGGGTCTGCTTGTACCGCATTTTCTAAAGCCGTGATTGCGTCTTGAATTTGATTGTTGGATACTTCATATAAAATAGCGGCGTTGTACCATGCTTCCGGAAGTGAATCGGGTGCCAAACGAATCGCTCGCGTGTATGCGTCTAGTGCATCTCGGTATTGTGCAATACGGTAATACAAAATGCCAATCGAACACCAGAATCGCGGGTTTTGTGAGTCCCTATACACTGCTTGTTGATATGCGGCGTATGCTTGGGTGTGATGGTCTTGTTGCATGAGACTTCTACCCAAAAGATACCATGTGTAGCCATCCGCTGGTTCGTAGTCCAGACTTTGTGAAATGAGTTTGTTTGCTAACTCCAAAATATTTTCTTGGTCTTTAGGAGATACTTGAGGGTTACTAGCATTTTTCATATACTGTTGGTAATGAAGCCATCCCAATTGCTGTAGAACTTTAGCATGCCCTGGGTTTTCATTTAAGATCTCTTTGTAAGCTTGTTCAGCAGAAGCAAAATCCTCGATAATTTCATAAATATGTCCAATTTGGAACCAGATATCAATTTCTGATAATGGAGCTGGCGGTGTTTTCAAAATCATTTTAAAGTTTTGTAATGCTGAAGGATAGTCTCCTTCATGCTTATAAATAATTGCCAATCTGAAATGAATATCTGATTTCTTGTCGTAATTTGGATCGATAGATAATGCCCTTAAAAATGCGTCCTTAGCCATTTCATAACTGGCATAACGGTCATAAAGAATTGCAATTCCATACCAAAGCTTGGGAACATTGTTATCAGGTAGAGTAGACAAAGCTTGTTGATATGCGCCATGAGACTCTTGTAAGTTATCTGTCATCAAATAACAATGTGCAAGTGCCTCCCAAATTGGCCCTACACTGTTCTTTTCAAACGACAATGCTGTTTTGTAGTATCCAATGGCTTTGGAAAAATCTTCTTTTTCCCGATACTGCGAAGCTAATCCTACCAGAGCATCTACGCATTTGGGGTCTCTGTTCAATGCAGACTCATAGCAGTCAATGGAGCGGTCTACCAAAAGCATGGAATTTGCTAGTGATCCAAGAGCACACCAGGTCAAGACAGTGGTAGAATCAAGTTCTTGAGCAGACGAACCTTCAGATGCAGTCACCATTTTCACATCTTGTTGTTGTTGTTGTTGTTGTTGTTGTTGTTGTTGCTGTTGCTGTTGCTGTTGCTGTTGCTGCTGCTGCTGCTGTTGCATTTGTTGCGAAGACTGCGGTTGAGGAGTCTGACTCATATCGTCTGAAAGTTTTTGCGACTTTTTCTTCTTAGAATCGTCTCGTCGTCGACGCTTCGCTGGTTTCCCTCCTTGGAGTACAGAAGATGGCGACGCCGGAGAGGCCGGTGTCGAGTTTCTGAACACGGGGGATTGGTTCATGTACGTCGAGTTAGGTGCTGTTTGTTGCTGTTGTTGTTGTTGTGATTGAGATTGAGACTGTTGCTGTTGCGACTGTTGTTGCTGCTGCTGCTGCTGCTGCTGCTGTTGTTGTTGTTGTTGTTGTTGTTGTTGTTGTTGTTGCTGCTGCTGCTGCTGCTGCTGTTGTTGTTGTTGTTGACTGGATTGTTCAGATGTGGCGATCGGGAGGGGAGGAATGCCGGAGGAGCTCGAGACTGAAGCCTTTCGTTTCCGCTGTTCTGATTTGCTGGCAAGTGAGAGCGACGGCTGAGGCTGGCTCAGGTGAGCAGTTTTATTGGGAGAGCCTTCTGGCTGCTGCTGCCTGGGCACTGGGGTTGTGGCGGCGTTGCCGTTGTTGGGGTGACTCGGGTTAGGGTGTTGGTGCATGGGCGGAATGTGTTGACTGGCGAAGTTGAAATTTGAGTTCATAGGCGGAGGCACCACGCTCCCAGCGCGCTCCCCGGCGCCCAGTTGCGGAAGAGCCGGCGGAGGCCCGTTTACAGGCGACAACGACGGGAGTGCCGGTTGGGGCGACGCATGCGGAGGAGGATAGTATGGTCTTGTTACCGGTGATCCATAAGGCTGTTGCTGTTGCTGTTGCTGTTGCTGCTGCTGCTGCTGCTGCTGCTGCTGCTGCTGTGATGGGGGAGGCTGCTGAGCTTGTTGCTGCGCTTGCTGTTGAGGTGGTGGAGGAGGATGGGGAGGTTGAAGATGTGATGGAAGTGCTGAGTAGGACACAGCAGGAGAAGGGTGATTTGATTGATATGGAGAGTATTGTTGAGGCTGTTGTTGTTGAGGTGGTGGAGGTGGACGAAAATAATGAGGTTGACTATAAGAGGATTCTGATTGTGGGTATGGGTGATGGTGTCCTGGCGGTGGTGGTGGGGGTGGAGGCAGAGCATTTCCAGCTTGCATATGGGGATGGTGTGGATGATGGTAAGGTGGAATTTGTTGTTGCTGCATTTCAACTACTGTTTGAGGTGAAGATACTAGAGAACGAGGAGGTGTAGGCTGAGAAGGCACTGAGTAATTAATATTATGCCAACGATCACTACTATAAGGCATTTACCAAACTGGAGCAACTAGTACAGGCGCTTTTAAGAGTTCTTCTACTATGCTGAATGAAAAATGAAGCAATATCAGATCCCGAATGTGTTGAAATTGGTGATTTGATGTAGCAGTGTGATGGAAGAAGAAAGAAAACTGAAATGGCAAATGTGTGAAAAGAAAAAGAAGAAAAAAAGGAGAAAGAAAGAAGGAAAAAACTCAGAAAACTAGTAGAAAAGAAAAAAAAAAAATACAAAATACTAGACGAGAGGATAAAAAAGGGAGTTCTGCCAACTAAACAAAATTTTTAAAAAAAAAATTATTCACAATGAATGAATGAATGAATGAATGAATGGGTGAATCCATTTGGATGACGATGACGATGATGATCACCAGTGATAAAAGAAAACAACTATCTTAAAATACAAAAAAGCAACGAAATTGAAAGTTGAAGTAAAAAAGAAAAGATAGAAGGAAATAAAACCAAGTTTTGTCACTGATATTTGTTTTTTTTTAATTTTTTTGAGTGGATGTGGGCTTTAAAAAAAAAAAAACAAGAAAAAAGTAAGCAAAATGTTTAAAATAAAAATAAATTATAGTTTGTTAAAAATAAATAATAAAAAAAGTAAAAAGCAAAAAGAAGGTTTAGTGTTTTAGGTTTAAAATGTGAGACCAGTAGAGTCAATTTTATTGCAATGTTATCATAAAGAGGTTCAAAAAACAAAATATGCCCCAGAAAGTTTTGATTGAATATTCTAAACTATCAGCTACATGATGCAACTGTCTATGCAGTAAACCTTTTACAAAGTACACATGCATGCATAGATTACCTTCTGTTTGGTACCTGCCGAACAGGTATAAGATACACTTACTAGTAAGCAATCAGCTTACTTTTTTTCATATTTTATTTTAAACAATCAGTTTGTATAATTTATTTGTATACATATTCATCGTTTCTTTTTTGAAGCCCACTTGAATCTTTGTCGAATGGCGGCGGTTGCAATAGGTGACATCAAGGACTATTTGTGACCGTCGTAACAAACCACAACACTGTCCCGGTACTACCAGGGGTCCTGTTGGCCACGCGTACCTTGATCAAGCGGTGCGTTCTGGGGTGTAATTGAACTATTTGTTACACGTTTGAAATGCGGTTGCTACTTGGTATTGGTAAACCTATTTTTTTTAAATGAGAGAAGGAGAAGTATAAGGAAGACAAAATGTTAAATGTGAAAAAAAGCCTTAATGTTTCCAAATCATAACAGTGGTGTCAGTAAAAGACAAAAATATTTCAGTGTGGTGTAAAGAAAAATAAAATACAATTTATACTTGCTACTGAAGTTTTAATGTTGTACTGATTTGAATGTGAAAAGAATGAGTAAATGAAGGGACAAAAAAATTGCAACACTGAGCTTTCTGTAAATTTACAATAGTGACATTAGATCTTCCTTCAGCCGTGTAGGTTTATAACCAGCCGATTAAAATGTGCTATTACAGGACTATAGACCCACTTTAGCTATACATAGGCGCAAGTCATAAAGTGTATGAACTAGAAGAATGAAAGGTTTATAAAAATGTGTAGAAAACATAACTTTACACTGTAAATAACAGTATCACTTTTAATAAAAGAATGGCAACTGATATTGAAAAGTTGTTTAAAAATTATTTAGAGTAGTAACAAAAAATACCAATGATAGTGATGAAAATAATAGTGATAATAATAATAATAATAATGATAATAAAAATATTGATAATAAAAATACTGATAATAATAAATATATATATATATATATATAAATAAAAATAATGAATAATAATAACATTAAAAACAAATGATATTAAAAGAAAGCTTTGCTTCTATTGATCGCCACGTATCATCTACAACGGTAGGTAGCAGTACTCCCTCGAAATGACCCGAGCAGTTTACTTGTTAAGTAATACATAGCCTGGCCGGTACCAGCCAGCTTTGCTAGCTGGATGTCGTTTTAATCATTAGTATGAATATATTAGTATTGAAATAGCTACACGAACATTATTGAAGTAATTATATATCGATGAAATAAATTTCAATTTTATGTATTCTACTAGAAAGAAGAAAAAAATTGAATAGATTTAGAATCAAAACAATGGTGGAAATACAAATGAATGTGATTTTGTTGTTTCTTTTGGCTTTATACGGGTTTTTTTTTTTTTTTTTTTTTTCGAGATTCTCGTAACTTGGCTTACCTCCGGATCTGGATTTCCAGTATTTATTTTTTTATACAAACAACTGTACTGTTTTAGTTTGATTATTTCTATATATAAATATTAATTTGCGATTATTATTGTTGTGTATTTTTGAGCCTTACGCGATAGTCTCCCTGTTACTGTTCTCCTTTCAATTACTGGCATTTCCTGTTTTGTGGTTAAAAAACAAATTATAATTTACTTAAAAACAAGTGATTTGCATTTTAGTTGCACCTACGCTTTTTGTAAGTGTACGTTTATTTTCTTTCATTCTTGTTCCAAAAAAGTTTCTTGAGTCTTTTTGGAGGGGAGGAGGGGCGAAATAAATTAAAGAAAAAAAATAAGTTTGGAGATTTTAAAGCTTGATAGGCTTTAAAGATTCTTTTGAAAAAAAAAATGGAAACCTTAAAAAGTTAAAAATAAATAATTAAAACAACATGAATTAAAGAACTTAAATATACTCGAGCCTAAATGAAAAGAAAAAAAAAATAAAAAAATAAAACAGAACTTAGGACTGTAAATAATCATTAAAATATTTAAAAAAAAAAGTGTAATCTAAAGTTTTTAAAGTTCTAGTTAGTCATAATATGCACTAAAGTGGGATGCATAAAGATGATAATTAAAGGATAATACCGTATTTTTTGTGAAAAAAATAAAAACTCCCAAATAGGTATTTACAATCAAAATCAAATTTCAAGTGTACTAAATTGCTTTTTAGTGCTCTGGAAGCAAACTGAAAAAAAAAAATAGTAAAAAAGAATAATAGTAATTAATATAAAAGAAAATAATGATCATTATTCGAGACAAATTATTTTATTCTTTATTTTATTTTTTTTTCATCATGTATTTTATTTTTTCAATGGCAAAAGTTGCTTTTTATACACACATTAAATTAAAATAAAGTAAAGATGTGATTTATTTTATAAGATTTGCGACTTGTGATTTGAATATGAACATTAGTACATGGACCATGAAATTTGAAGTTATATATAAATAACTATGGATCTATTTCAAAAGGCCTGCCAAATGAATAACGATAATTAGAACAGCAGTATGAAAAAAAAAAAAAAAAAAAAAAAAAAAAAAGTATTTAGAACCGATGAACTAAAATCTAAACAATACGCTTGTTTAATTTTAGTCTGTTCTATTATAAATTTGAGATTTCTTTATGGTTGTTCAAAAAAATGAAGGTGGTTAAATCTGATGCCATAAATTTTGAAGAATAACGTGCCTACTAAAACTATATCAATATTCACGTAATTATTGATATATCTCATAATTAACTTGAATACTATTATTTTTCATCTGAAATTTATATATCTTTTTTTTTGATTTTGTTGTGAAATCAGTTTATTGAAATTATAATATGACTTTTTGTAACAGAATTTTGCATCCATAATAGTTTGATGCAAAACTTCTATTCATTAGTTTGTTTGATTTTGTGCGCATTACAAACTCTTCAATTTAGCATGTATTGCAAAGATATAGAATGTTCGGGACGGAGCTGATTTTTTTTTTCTTGTTGTTGTTCTTGTTCTTGACAATATTTAGAGAAGTTTTGATAGAGATTTTAAAATCTAGAAATCTATATATTTTATTTTATTTATTTTTTTATTTTAGCAATCTAATTTGTTTAATTTTATTCATTCATTAGAGGTGACCTTCTATTCCAAATATTGTTCCCGTCCCGCAATGTTTTGTTGCTCATCAGCCACCATAGTTTAATATAGATATTTTATTTATTTTTTTCCGGGAAAACTTTCAATATTAAATAAATGTTAAGGGGGAGAAACCGGTTTTTGTTATTGTAAATAGTTACTGAACTCATTATTAAACTAACGTCAGAGCATATTTACTGAATGGTTATACAATGTATTTGGAGGAACAGTTAGGCCTATATTATGTTTTTGTTTTTAGTTCTGATCTCAGATTCAACTCAATGGTTACTATAGATTAATGATTTTCCAGTTCAGATCTTACTTCGCCTCTTGGGACTAATACCTCTGGAATGATTGAATTGTATTGATGATTTTGCATCAGATTGAAAGGAATCTATAATAAAAAAGCTCAAAAAAAAAAAAAAAAAATTAAAGTAAACATACGCACAAATTTATTTAAAATAACAATTCAATCATTATATTTGAAAATCATGAAGATTTAGATTTTATTATTATTCTTATGTTTTAGTGTTTAACGTGTCGAATTTTTCAATTAGGGCTATTCTCGGATAATCGGTTTACCTTTAGTTTTGTCTATAATTGTGTTATTTTGTTTTTGACGAACGAGACATAATTATGTAATCTTTTAACATATGAATATTCCACTAGTCCTTAAATATATATTTCTTCTTGGGATGAAGATTCTATTGTCATACAAAAAAAAATACATGAATTTTGAGATTCTGAACAATTTTTAATGTACAATATATATTTTGATTATCATATATTTTGTATTAGTAGTTATACTTTTAGATGCATTTTGAACTTGTATATATATATATTGTTCTTGTGTTTGTATAAACATGTATTTTGCTTGTAATTATATTTAAATTATGTTTTATGTTTATATTTATAAACGTTTTTATTTTCAATTTTAAAAATTTCAGCTTGGAAACGAATTATGAATAAATAAAATAAAGGCTATAATTTATATGACATGTAATAAAAAAATTTGATAATACTGAATTTATTCAACTATTTATTGATTTATATATTTTTGACAATTAAACAAGAACAAATATATATACACAAATAAGAGTTTTATTCTGATAGTTTCTTCTTTATTTAATTCTAGCATTTTTAATGTTTCAACTTTTATTTCATGTATTTTTTTTTGTTTATAATAAGACCAGATAAGTTATCAAACATAATCATAACTATAGTAGCTATTACAATGATGATAATAATTTAGACTGGTTAAAATAATTATAAAATCCTAAAATCAAGAGTAAAAATAAATGATGGTCATAAAAGTAATAGTAGTAGAAACAATAATTATAAAAAAAAAAAAACGTTGTCAGTAAGTTTGCAAAAATTTATTCAAAAAAAAAAAAAAAAAATAATAATATCTAATCAAAGTTTTGCAACAAGTACGTAATGGAGGTAAACATACGCAATAAAGTGAAAACAAACAAGAAAAAAAAAACAGTTAATTTTTTTTTATCGGGGTTGTGGTCCTTTTTTATTTTATTTTTTAAAGCATGCGTAAGCTTGTACTTTATTCAGTGACTAAACAGACACTGTTCATGTTCAGATATGTTCATTTCAATAAGGATTTCAACACGTTTTATATAAATGTATACAAGTATGTATAAATGTATGGATACAAATATACAAGCATGTATAAATGTATAGAACTTATAATGTGAGTTTTTTTTATTATTGTTTTATTGTTTTAATTTTCAAAATTCTAAAATGTTTAAAAAATCGGATCAACAGATTACGTAGATAAGTGTTGCGTAGTTCATGACAATTTAAATCAAAAAGATTATACAAGAGTAGATTCTAAAATAATGGCAAGATAAATACAAAACAATCATTAATATAAAAATGATTTACATATATATTTTATAAATAAAAATTAAAAGAAAAAAAAAAATTGAATAAATAAATAGTGAAATAAAACGGAAACGGAAAAAAAAAAAAAAAAAAAAAAAAAGTCAATTGGGGTTGAGTATGCTATGAATGTTGGATATGCGAATGCTGGGCGGGCTGGCGTAAAATGCAGAAGATTTGACAGACCCTGAGGAAGGGAATGCATTAAGTAGAGAATTGAGCGGAACCGCTGTAGAATTTAATGTAGGCTTATCATCATCGGTAGAATCTGAGTGAAAAGTGCCATTTGCTGAAATGGATTCAGTAATGGCAGATGGAGGAGGAAGAATAAGAGACGGAAATGAAGAATCAGCTGCATCGTTTGATTTGAGACTACTGGAATTGATAGTCTCGGCACCAGCAGAAGACACGGATAGTGGCTTGGACCGTGGCATGTTTATTCGCTTTTTAAACTTTTCAATCCAACCTTCGCTAAAACTGGGGCATTTCTGCTGACCAGGCGAAGGAGAGGAGAAGGAGGACGAAGGCGAAGGAGAAGAGGACGAGGACGAAGAGTCGTTGTCAAGTTGGAGCTCTGCCCAGATCTCTATTGCCTTTGCCTTGATCATTTCGTTTGTAAGTCGGTGCTCGGAATCTCTTTTATCGGCATCCTGGACCCATTCCTTCAGACGGGACTCGAGGGCCGGATACTTTGGTAGTCTTGCTCTGATTTTGTTGTTTGGCGAGACACCCGACTTGTCGCTTGACTTGAGAATCGTTGAGATTGTAGATGGTTTTAGCAGTATACCGTGCTTGGACACAAACCAGGTACGGAGGGTTTTAGCATTACAATTGCCGTGGCTGTGGTAAAAGTCCCGGATCTCCTGCTTTTGGGAGTGGGTGAACTGGATCCGAGTGCGTTTCCCTGGCGAAGTCGACCGGTCGCTGGTCATTATAAAGTACAGTTAGTTGAAGTTGAGATGGATAGCAGATGAAAGGGCAAAGATTTCTTGGAATAGAAATGAAAAGTTGAAAATCGAGGGATTTGAGTGCTTAGATATATACTGTTTAGATTTTTATGTTTATTTTATTTTATTTTATTTTATTTTATTTGGATTACCCAGATATGCCAATAATGGTACCTAATAATTATTGTATCAGTAATAATTGAAATAAATATACTACTAATGATCCATAATCTTCAAGTTAAAACGTATACGCACGCACGCAACAGTTTTTATTTGATTTTATTTCCATGTATTTTCATATATTTCCAATATTTTATTTTCATATATTTTCAATATTTTATTTTCATATATTTCCAATATTTTATTTTCGTTATTTGATCTTATTTCATTTTCATTATTTGATCTTATTATTCAATCTTTTTAACTAGTTATTTTCATTTTTTTTTTCTTTGATTTAATCATTTTCCATGTTTATTATTGAAGCAACCGTTTTATTTACAATTTCTGTGTAAAATGAAAGAAAATTAACGCTTACGTACGCCAGGTTTTTTTTTGTTTTCAGTTTCCATCGCTTACACCGAAAACAAATCATGATAAAATAGGAAAAACAAAATAAAAAAAAAATGGGGGTAAAAAGAAAATAAATGTATTTTTGTATTTTAGTATTTTTGTATTTTTGTATTTTGTTTATCTTGACTATCTTGTTGAAATTTGAATTTATGTTTTTAAACATGAATTCATTTTCATAAATTCATTTTACTATTATTATTATTATTATTATTATTCTTTTTCTCTGAATTTATATTCATTTCATGATAAATCAACATTCGTTCTATTTATTTAAATAAAAAGTTTATAAAATATATAATTCATAAAATATATAATTTATAAAATATATAATTCATAAAATATATAATTCATAAAATATATAATTCATAAAATATATATTTGATATTAAACTCCTTTGTTTTATCAAATTATTTGTCTTCTGTAAAATACCAAATCTAGGAAATAAAGAAATTATTAATAATTCATTTAAATTATTAAGAATTAATAATAGTGAAAAATAAAATATATATGCGCCATAGCCAACAAAACGACGACGTAAAATGATCAACTTTGGTCAAAATAACAGTACTAACATTCCTATAAACAAATATTGAGATAATTCGTATATGAATTCTTGGTACACTACAACTAATTCTTGATACACTACAATTAATTCTTGATACAACGAAGCTAAAGAATCATTTCAACATATCAAATATATATTCTTCAATCATTATTTCAAATAAAAAAAAATAATTTCAATTGTTTATTCTTATTTGATTTGAAATTTTCAAAATCTTTGTTGTTTCTTCTTGTTATTTTCATTTTTTTTTTTTTTTTTTCATTATTCTCACTTTATTACAACAACATTAATTTTCATGTTGCCCTACCTCCGAATTAGTAGTAATCTAATTAGCAACAATAATTAATCGGATTCGGGAATAATTATTATTTTTGCTTCCATTAAATCATTAATCATTTATTCATTAATCATTTATTCATTAATCATTTATTCATTTATTCATTTATTCATTTATTCATTTATTCATTACATTTATTTCTTGTCAACATTATATTTCAACCGTTGAAAAATTTAATGAGCTTAAATTTTTTTTTAGTACGTACGAAACTTGAAACAAAAATCCTCCTTTTACAACAGCAAACATTTTCATACTTTTTATGTTCTCCCAAAAATCTCTTCCTACACATTTTAATACTTACTACTTACGTACTACGTCTTATTCAAAACCTTCTAAGCCTAAACTTATTGCTCTTATTTCAGAATATTCCAAAAATAAAAATTAAAACCCTTCATATTACGTACTCTCCGCAATCTACTTCTTTTGGTTTTATTAGTATTATTCTTTTTTATTCACTCCAACAAAAGCTTCAAATAGCTTCTCTACTCTAGAGGTATTTATAAATAAATGCTTATTCTTCTCACTACACACGTCTCCTCCCCTCAATTCGTAGCCTTCTTTAACGTCTCAATGATATTGCTTCCTTCTTGTCGCTCTCTGCTCCCAGCATTCTCTTCCTCATCTTCTTCCTCATCTTCTTCATCCATTCGCTTCGGAACATAAAATCCATTCTGCTGTCTCTGACTACCCATCCCGTACGATAAAGAAGCGTCCAACACCATAGGTGTCATCGGTGCGGCTTCCAATGGAGTCATAACTGGACCAAGAACTGGCGAACCTGGCTCTCTTTGTCCATGAGATTCAGACTTGCCGGGAATCGAAATTGGCGTAGTTCTAGCTTGCCATGTATTCTGATGCGAATACAGTTGCTGTTGCTGCTGTGGCTGTTGCTGTTGCTGTTGCTGAAGTTGTTGCAATGAACTGGGATTCAGCATTGACAAAGATGGTGGAGTTTGAGCCAAAAACATCTTTGTTGGTGATGACCCAAGTGAAATAGGTCCTAATGACGGACTATCAGGCGGAATGGCTGCGTACGACGGACGTCTCGAACGAGGTGAGCCAGCCAAATTTACTACTGAGCTTCTCCGAGACATGGAACCAATCGCAGACCCCGTGGTTGGTGAACCTGCAGAAATATAATGACTTACTCGCCGATGCTGCGCTGAATTAAAATATAACCCGGCAGTATTGGTGTATGACGTCGAGGCTGGTGTTTTGCGATACAAGTTTTGCATGTTTGGTTTGGGGCTTTGCACCGGTGTAGACGACGTGCTGTTCGTACATGCTTCTTCAAGCACTGATGATATACTATGCATACCAGCGTCTTCCTCAGACTGAACTGCAGCTTTCGAAAAACTCAGTGAAAGCAACGAAATGGCAGATGTGCTAGGAAGAATTTTGGCTGCAGGTGAATCTGGGGTTTTACGACTGGTACGCGTAGTGTGAAATGGAGCAGGCTGTTGGCGTGATCGTGGTGAGTGCGGAAGAAGAAGAGGCGAAGGGATTGGTGAAGCCCTTGGCGAAGTTGGGGAGCTAGTCATGGTGAGCATAGGAATGTATTAATATCTAAAGAAAGATGCAAAATATAGTCGTTGAAAAGAGTGTTGTTACCACAGTGTATAATAAATAAGATATGCAAAGAGAAAATAAATAAATGCTAATGAAAAGCACAGTTGTTTAGTTCGATCTCAATGGATGAATGAATGAATGATTGAATGAAAGAATGATTGATTGATGGTGATGATGATGATGATGATGATGGTGATGATGATAATAATAGGGAATATTGGACTAAAATGATAAAAAAAAAGTGGTTTCAATAATTGAACGTTCTGAAATCAATCAAAATCTGAAATTGATAAATTCAAGTGTGGAGAAATAAAACACCTGGAGAGTACCACCACAGTTTTGGTCTTTAGGTCTAAATACACAAAGCAAATGGAAAATGTGACCACCTGTCAGCCGAGCAAGCAAAAGCCGAGGGTAATTATCTCTATAACAATTCAAAGGTATCGAAATATTTGAAATTCGCCTTTGAGTGAAAGTTCTATAGAATCAATATCAGATATCTCCAAATCCTAGTACGTAGAGCGTTGATCGGGGATATTTTAGTTGGAGAGAAAAAAAAAGAGGAAGGGAGAGAAAGAGAGAGAGAAGAAAATTAAAATTTTCCAGTTAGGGAAGAAGAGAGAAAAAAAAAGCTCCGATAACGAAAATGATGTAGCTTATTTACCCAGAAAATTCATTGATACAAGTCTCAAGTTATAAATCGATAAGGCACGTGCACTCTTCGAGGTTGGGGTAATCGATTACACATACATAGTCACTATGATGAGTCAGACGTTGGCTATGTAATGAGTGTCAAGCTAGTGGTTTAAGTTACACGTAAATTACATGTAAGTAACTCGTTAAACATATGGAAACCACACGTAAATCACACGTAAACCACACGTAAACCACACGTAAATCACACGATAATGAAACCTACAATGTATCGTTTAAATTTTTGTATCTCTTCACAGATATTTGCACATATATTATGAGTGGCAAATCTCTAGTTTAATATTCATCAATAAAAATTGAAACAAAATAGCAAATTTTCAAGGACTTTGAAAAAGTACGCGTATCAGTGCATCTCTATGTATTCAAAACTTTTTTTTTTTTTTTGCACTAACTACTATAGTAGTTTATAACGGAGACTTTGCGTAATATCATACGTGGATAACTCACATGTCAGTTAAACATTTTAAGTACACCATAAGTATGAGCACGGAAGTTCCAATTTACCAAAGGCAGTTCTCTTAAAAAGTAACCAACACGCCTAAACTTTCAAACTTTAAGTTCTAATGAAGTCAAGAAGTTTGGCTGTGAAAAAAAAAAAAAAAGAAAAATAAAGAGAAATCGGATTGAAATAATCGTTCAACTTATAGTCATGAATCTCAATCGGTTTCCATCTGAAAAATTTAAATTAAACTCTGAAATATAGTTACAAGCTCATCGAGACTTTTGATCCACTTATTTTTGGGGGTAAGTTAATTTAAAGTATATAACATAAAAGTAATTTACTACGATTATTTCTTGTTGTTTTAGGAAACATTTCCATTACATACTTGTGAAAGACAAACTTTTTGATTAGAACCTTGATTAATTTCGGATTATTTCATTGAAAGAAAAAAATAATCATAAATTTTAAAGTTCTAGTTGTTCTAATTAAGCGTTAACTGAATTCATTGATTGTTGCATTTTCTTTATTCATTCAAATATATATCTACTTTCATAGATTCAACTCTTGGAGATTTGGATTTATTTAACTCATCTCTTAAATAAACTTGTTTATATTCAGAGTTTTGATGAAAGTAGTGAAATGAAAATAAATATAAAAGTTAGAAATTACTAAATTTAATTTTAATATTTATAGAAAAAAAAAACCAAAAACAAAGAATTAGGATGTCTAACTCAACCAGTAAACATTTGATGGCTAAATGATATATATATATATATTTAAAAAAAATTAATAACGAATTAACGGTACTTGATACTCTCTGAAAATTGAAACAGTAAAGCTCGTAAGGTAAAAGTTACAAGAAAAGGGGAGGGAGGAGAAATATTGAAAAACATTTAATTGAGTCAACTGTATTTTTTTCCTTAACTTTCCATGATATGATACAATTAAGAATAAATGATGATAAAAACATGATTTCAGATTTTCTCGGTTCTTTTGTATCAATTTTTTTTTTTTTTTTTTCAAAGTCTCGGTTTCATTTCAAGAAAAACTCTTGTTCATATTAAAATAATCTTTTTTTATTTTATTTTATTTTTTTCGATTTTTATTTTTATTTTTATTTTTATTTTTATTTTTATTTTTATTTTTATTTTTATTTTTATTTTTATTTTTATTTTTATTTTTATTTTTATTTTTATTTTTATTTTTATTTTTATTTTTATTTTTATTTTTATTTTTATTTTTATTTTTATTTTTATTTTGATTTTTTTGATTTTTTAATTTTTTAATTTTTTAATTTTATTTTATATTTTTTCAACTTTAACTAAAATTCTAGTCTTATAAAATTAATCTTTTTTCTTAATCATTATAAACTTTTGATAACATTCACAGTATTAAAATATAATCGGAATGTAAAATATATATATAATAAACAACATTTTGTTGATGTATCTTTATTTATTTTTTATTTTTCATCTTAATTTTTTTTTTAAAAAAAAGTAAATAAATCATGAATATCACAATAGTTTTTTTTATAATTCATCTTCAATTTATCTTGATTCACACTTTATTTAACTTTTACTTACTTTGGATTATGTTTCTGTTATTAAAACTGCACTTCTCATGCTAAAGCTCAGAAAATATAAATAAATAAAAATAAAAACCTTTAAATCGCAATATATAATTAAACAGTATGTATCAACTAGCTAAGGGGAATAGAAAAAAACACACACACACTACATTTCAACATGAAAAAAAATAAAATAAAATAATAAAAAAAAAGATTTGTATCTAATTTAACCGCTGATGATTCTTAAGAAATTATATTAGCACTCGCAGTTTTAAAAATTCTGTTCAGCTTTTATAATTACTTGTACAGCAAGAATAAACTTAAATCTCTATATATTTGGTTACTTCCACTAATCCTTTATTCCAGTTTGTCCAAGACACCCAAGAAGGACCATACTCTAAAGCTTCATCGTATGCAGGCACTTTTCTAATTAATTCATCCCCAACAACTGAATCAACATCGTACTCCGCCCAGTAGCATGCAATTTGCAATCCTAAAGATCTCTTATCCACACCGTTTTCTTTTATTAGTTTTAGCTGCTCAGCACCATTTTCTCCCATAGTATGTTGTCCATTTTGTGCCTCGTACCAACGTGGAATCCATTGAAACTCTAAATGATACTCAGGTTGAGTCCAATTCAGCTTGTGAATCGTAAGATCGTTGATTCCTTTATACCATTTCAAAACGTCGGGTGGATTACTATCTGTGTGGTTGTCTTTTGAACCGTTTAGCTCGTTGTCATGATGGACAGCTACAATTCGGACAGGGGACGGTGTTCCATCAAAAGAATTGAATGTTGTGGTGTTAAATCGGATCTCACAAACACGGTTTTCCTTAGCCTCAATACGGATCTCACCACCAAATGGTCCAAAATCACCATCATCTTCATCACTATCTCCCTTATTCACACCCATGTCAGTAGCTTTATAAGGATACTTTTTAAACTTGTAATCTGTGTGGTTTCTTACAACAGTAACATTTAACCATTCACCGTAATCGGCAGCAGTATCGCGAGATTTGTCACTAATCACCCAAGGTCGTGGACCTTCATATGAACAAACTTCATTGTCATTGCTGCCGTAAGGGGTACAAGTAACAGCTAGATTTCCAGCCTTGACACTAGGGAAATCAGATAAAACCTTATAGCCATATCCTGTTCTAGCGAGGATTGAAACTTCGGCTTTAGGTGTTCCATCCGGTCCACTCATATTGTCTAAGTCAACTGTTTGAAGGAATCTAATCTTCATGGGAGATTCGTGAGACAATGGGAATGGGAAAAATGTTAAAACAGCTCCAACGATCGTTATTAACAAAAGTAGAACCTCAACCAAGACATGAAGTCTATGAATAAAAGGCAGTACAAGGAATCCAACAGCAACGCTACCATATGTCAATACCGTGAAAACTGTAGATGCACCAGATGTACCTTCCAAAGCATTGTGATGTAAAGCTTCAAACACGAGTAAAACAGAGCTGTACAAAATGTAAAATCCAACAGGAACCACAAGAATATATTGCAAACTCCAGTCAAAACTTAATGACTTTCTAGCAACATGTTTTAATTTTGATGCTGTGGTGCTATGACTATCCAAAGAATGATTCCTTTCAGTGACAACAGTGTCAGACTTGACTACAAGAGTTCCGAGAAGTCCTAAAACTACAGCGGTCGTGTATAAATAGTACACAATGGTAATTGGAAATTCACCAGTTGCCTTTCTTCTTGTAATATGCAGCGTTGAAATCACCATCAAAACCCAGAGTACCACAAAACTTTCCAAGAAAATGACTAGTTTCTGATCTGGGATGGGTCTCACAAAAGAACCTAAACTTAATATTATATAGTTTGTGATAAGAAACACGGATAAAAGCAGAAAGAATGGACTGAAGAATGAAGAAACTACAATCAGTTCGTTTGTGCCTTCAATCCACAGTGCTACAAAGTAGGTCACTGTGGTTGAGATAATAAGTGAGACAATACCTCTAAGCCAGCCCTTCAGACCAATCTTCCAAGACCCTGTTTTAACAACAACAGCAAAAAGTAACGAGACCACTAGCATACCAGCTACAAGACCTAAAACGTGGATCTTGAACAATAAGCTAAGCGGAATCATTACAAGAAATGCTCCAAAAACATCGAAAAAAACAGCAGGTTTTGTGTCATCTGGAGATGAGTTAAAGTCATTTTCTGGAGCATCTGCTAAAGACTGAGTTACATCCAGAGCATTGGTAAACATGTGTGACAAAGCACCTTTGGTACTTCCACGAATACTATCTCTTCTTGTGTGGTACAAGTTTCGAGGTTTGTAAAATGCGACATCTAGTCCCCGTAAACCCTTTTTGGTGTAAACCTTGTAGTCTGTTTCACTTTTAACTAATCCATCAGAAAAACCCTGTTGGAAAATGGAACTTGCATGTGGAGAGGATGCTGCTGAGAAATGCTTCGCAACACCATAATCAGAAGCTCTAAAAAGGATAGCACGTCCACCGGCGCCTGTGCCCTCTAAGTTGAGAAAAACAGTGACATTTTGACTCCAAGGATGATAGAAAAACGCTTCAGCTCCCAAAAGACCAAATTCCTCGTCGTTGTTAAAGTTGAAGACAATAGATCGTAGCGGTCTAGGGGTGTTTTCATCAGCGTAAAATCTTAGAATGCTGAGCATACTAGCAATACCAGCGCCGTCGTCGGTGGTACCGTAAGCAGTAGGTACACTATCATAATGAGCGCTTAACAGGACTGCATCTAGCGAAGGATCGCTTCCTTGAATTTTGACCAGTACATTGTTCGCCTCAAAGTAGTTCACTCTGCCAATGATATTAGGATTAAAAACATCGTTATCTTGGAAAAACACCTTTCGGACATCGTCATCAAACTTAATATAGCCTTTCTCGGACCTCAAAGTGATCTCAGTGACCTGTTTCAAAATGTAATCGTGAACCCTATCGTTTGCATGGGAGAAATACGGATGAAATTCTCGTGAAATTTCTTGCAAATCCATCCAGGCATCGGAAAGATACTTTTCTGGGTATGAAGAAGACTCAACTTCCGGATTTTTTGTTTGTACAAGGTACGAAAGCAGTATTATCGCAACATAAGTAGCGACAAACAACAACGAGAAGGGCGCTTTGTTGAAGCCAAATGTTGACCTCAAGAACGATACAACAGGTCTTCCAACAGTACCTAATGAACTAAGTGAGCTTGCATCAGCTGGGAGTTCGTTTGGGCCTTGCTCAATGTCATTGCGGAAACTATTTGCGTTGTTGTCATTGTTGTTGTTAATATAGTTATCTGTGTCTTCTTCTTCATCTGCAATTGCGTAATTGTCTTCAGGATGTGAAGTATCGCCTAGTAAAGGCTCCTCCTCATGAATGGATTGTGACATAACAAAACAGTAACTCAACGAGTGTGAGGGAGACGAAGATTTAAGAGGAAGAGAAAAAAAAAAAAAAAAGTGAGTATACTAAGATGGAGTGCTAAATGAATGATTGGAGAGAATCTGTGTAGAGTATGAATATCGCCGCGTAGTCACCTAGCAGAAGAAGCAGCAGCCTTGCCAGAGCTATGGCTCCAGCTCTTTTAGTGTGTGTTTTATTTGCCTAGCGTTTTTCCAGCTGCTGTCGTCATCAGGAAAAACTAACTTAAGCAATAAGACTTGTATTTTGATATTTAAATAGGATATTTGAAACTCGAAACTTAGATACATATTATACAATGTAGCACCCACAATCACACAGAAGCATCTCAAAGAAAAAATTGTATATCTAATAATGAATGGAACTAAAGTATGAGAATGATTTGAAATAGACATTATTTTTATTTCTATTCTTTGAATTGGAGAGATGATGCTCGAAGACACTGGATTGTTAAAAGCTTGTATACCTGTTCTATGTATCTGTCGCCATGCGCTTAATAATTAAATACTCCCAGTTGCTGACTCAGCGCTCCCAAAAACAATTTTCAGACATCTTTCGGACTATATCATGGTTCATCTCGCCTTTCTTTCTTTCTTTCTTTTTTTTCCAGAAACTAACTGCATTTCAATCAACAAATATACAATGAGTGGCTCTGGTGAAAAAGAATTCATTGAAAAACCTCACGAAAAGAATGAGGATGCTTTCCTCGACGACTCACAGGTAGCTGAGACTGTGGAGGAAGATCCCAATGCGGATGCTCCTATGGATGATGAAGAGGGCGACGACGATGTGGAAGGAGCTGAAGAGATGGAATTAGACGATCAAGGTCATGATATTGGAATCAATGCCGATGGAAACATAGAACTTGATATGTCTAACAATTCATCTGCATACTTTGATAAACATGAAGACAGTATCTTCCTGATAGCAAGCCATCCTACTCTGCCTATGGTTATGACTGGAGGTGGTGACGATATCGCCTATCTCTGGACCACAAACTCAGATACTCCGGTAATTGTGGCAACTCTGGATGGTCAAACAGAGTCTGTTATTTCTGGTGGTTTCACCTTCGACGGCAACTTTGCTATCACTGGAGACATGGCAGGTCAGATCAGGATCTGGAAGTCGAAAAAGCGCGGTCAAAAGTGGGAGTTCTTTGAGAGAATCAAGGAAGTTGAGGAGATTGTTTGGATTACATTCCACCCCAAGCAACCTGTATTTGCTTTCGGAGCTTCAGATGGTTCAGTGTGGGTATATAGTCTAGAAAATGGTTCTCTGTCGAGTGTGTCTGTACTAATGGGTCACCATATGACTACTAACGGAGGTGTATTCTTCGATGTAAACAACGCCGATTCCCTTTCATTGATCACTATAGCAGACGACTCTATTATTTCTTGGAACTGTTACACTTCTACCGCAAACTATACACTGAGAGAAAACGACCTGAATAACAAAACTGGCTGGGTCTCAAATGCTATCAGTATCTCAGGCGAGACCATTGCTGTTGGTGCGCAAGATGGTTCTGTTGCTCTAATTTCCTTATCAAGTGGAAATGTATTCAAGCTTTTTAGTACCTTAACATCAGATGATATTCCTGAAGAGGCTCGATCTGTTGAAGCAATTGCCTGGTGCAAGGCAATGCCCATTTTAGCTGTTGGAAATGTCAATGGAGAGGTTATTATCTACGATACTGCTACATTCAATATCAGAAGAACATTCAAAGTCAAAGATGCCCTTACATCTCTCAAGTTTGTTGGAGGTTCAACAACTCTCATTGGATCAGATTACTCTGGTGCCATTATTAAATGGGATGTTAGAAGCGGAGAGCAAAAGTGGGAAGGAAAGGGTCACTATGCTGGAATCCTTGGATTTGTTGTTCAAAGCGAGGGAAAGAGGATCATTACTGCAGGTGATGAAGGTGTTGCATTGATTTTTAAGGACGAGTAAATATATTTTTTAGTAATGGATTAATATGTTTTAATAGATATTGATATTTTTCCTTGATGAGACTTTCTTTCACGTAACTTCTGAAATCTTGAGCATAGTATCATGCTCGTTGATATTTGATATTTGATATTTGATATTTGATATTTGATATTTGATATTTGATACTTGATACTTTATGGGTTAGGGAGTTGAGCTTTCTTTCTTGCTGAATATATCTAAAATTTACTTTCCTAGCTTTCAACGCTACCTTTTGCCATCTTTCTACCTTAATCAACTTTACCATAATATTTGCATTTACGTTTAGTGTATCATAATGAGTGAGCTTCACAGGAAGGTATGTAAATTTTTGATGCCTTGTCTTTTTTTTCCTATACTGACACTTATTTTCAAAGCGCTCACTCAACGATACTGAGGCATCCATACACCGGCGAGACCAGAAAGGATACTCTAAATCTCGAGCTAAAAAGTATGATTATTAGTATAATGTAGCGAATGCGATAAACAGCTAGAAACTAACATATATGATTATAGGCGTCAGTTAACTGTTTCTAGTCAAATGCGCCCTATTGATACAATAGGTACAAGTTCACACCTTTTGTCACAGGCAAGAGCTCCAAATAGTCGCTTTACAAAACTATCTCCAGATAACTCTAGAGTTGTAAAACAGTCGCACCAGTTTCAAAATATCACAAGAACTTTATATTCGCAAACAGGCTCAATAAAACCAACAAAAATTCAACGCAACTCTGGTTCTATTCCCTTTCAACTACCTGTTAAGGCTTTTTCTAGTTTAAATGCTCCCATTATTGAGCAAAAAACTACACAAAGTCCAGTCAAACTAGCACCTTTAGTCAAAACACTTGATATTAAGTCACTAGTTCTATCGATATCCCAAATTTTAAAAGGAAAATTAAAGGTAACAACAACCAAGGAAAACGAAGATGTTTCAATTCGCTTGGATATATTATCTAAATATGATGATAAAGATGGAATTACTCTGACAAAAAAAAATTTAAAATCGGTTGCGCGCGAAGCTAATACTGTCAAATTCAAACTTCGCTATTACGCAAATTTCAAAAGAGAAAAAAATATCCTCGGTTTTACTATTAATTTCAATGACGCAGAGACAACTGATACGATGTTGAAAATCATATCAGAGCTTGGCATTAAGCCTGAAACTATTATTCCAAAGCCGGTATTTCAATCAGAACAAGCAAGCTTAATACCGGAAATGAAGCAGCTTCCAAGTTCTAGAAATATCACAATCAAGGGCTTGAGCCAACATACTAACAAAGAAAGACTTGGAATTCTCAATCGAGTGGTAACAGCTCCAGCACCGATAAAATTTCCCCGTGATGACCACATAGCTGAGAATACTAAATTATTAACAAATTCTAATAGAGTTGTTCCACCTGCGATTGCATCACCATTCACATATACATTTCAAGATAATAAAACCATGGAGATAACGCCGTCAGATTATCAACGATTGAGAATGAATGAATTTCTCAATGATACGTTGATTAACTTTTTTCTAAAATACTTTACGGAATTGAACAAAAATTCAAATGCCTATGTTTTTAACACGTTTTTCTATGCTCGTCTAGTTGACATGGCTTCTAAAGACACTTCAGCAGTCATCAACTATGATAATGTGAAAAAGTGGACTTCCAAGGTTAACTTATTTGAGTCGAAGTATGTGGTATTACCTGTTAATAAGCAGCTACATTGGTTTGTAGCTATCATTTACAATTTACCATCTATATTGGAGCCTAGGAAATCTAAGCAGACACCTCACATTGATGAAAGTGATTGTGGTATTTTTATTTTTGATTCACTAAAACAGAGAAGTTATGATGAATTCAGCACCAATATAAAAAACTACCTTGTAGCTGAAGCCAAAGACAAGCTTGGAGTGGATATTGATAAAAGTCGCATATTTTCAATTCCTTTAAATGTTACTCAACAGACTAATCTTTGTGATTGTGGTGTGTTTTTAATTAGATACATTCAAGTATTTTGGAAGAGGCTTAGCAGTAAGCTTATTACAGATATGATCTCAAATGACCAGCATACATTATCAAAATACTGGGGAAACAATCTTAGTAACGAGTTTTTGAACCAGAGAGCTAAACTGCGTATGAGGCTATATCAAGAACGTGAAAATTACAAGAAAAAAGTCAAGCTGTCACCTGTGGGAGCAATCGATGATGCTTCTAAGACCAATGAAGATGACGACGAAATTGTGGAAATGGAACAACCTCCTAACTCGCCAGGGTTATTTTCAAGACCAGTTACCAATGCCAATCAGATATTAGTTTCCAACTTGGGATCAGACTCAAGCATAGGTGAAAAGTATCAAGAGTTTGGAGGAGCCATTACCAAATTGAACAATGAGATAAGCGACAATAGTCCTTGATCAGCGTGGTGTACCTGCAATGCAAGTTCTTCAATAAGGAAGGAGTTTCAAGTGGGAACGTGGGGGGAGGTTTTTATTTATCTATTCGTATTCAACATGTCATACATAGAAATCCAATTGCATATAGTTTTACATTTGATATAGTCCATATCTTCAGCACAATCCTTGTAGCATTTAGTAGTTGATGGTATCAAAATATAATAATTAGCTTGTTGTATACACAGGTCCTAGTAGTAATAATAATAATAGTAATAATAATAATAATAATATTCAGATCGATATTATAATCATCTGGGACTAGTGTAATAATTATAATGCTGGTGAATGCTCGGTAATGGTTGGTTATTATTATTCTGCTGTGCGAATTGCTGGTTTAGACTAGGAAGCACTGTTCCTGGACCATGGTGAACGTATGGCAAAGTATGTATTGGAGGTAACTGCGTGTGTATATTTGTTGTCGGTGGAGCGTACCGTGGCTGCTGGGGCAGTTCCACCTCGACACTTTGAACATTGGAGCAGGAAACAAACTTGAGGTTTCTGTGTTGGGTTTGAGGGTACTGTTGTGGAGGGAGAGTTTGTGCCGGGACATAGTTGAGTCCGTCACGGAACTCAAACTTCTGTCGGTACCCTTCGCATACACGGTTACTTTTACCGCAGTTTAAGCAGCTAGGTTTGTGCTGATCGCATTTGATCCGGCGTTTCTTACAAGTGAAACAGCCGTCACGCGTGCGTTTAGTTTTTTGAGTGGACGCAGAAGACGAAGAAGATGAAGAAGTAGGTGAATGCGACATGATTTTGCTGATTGTTAGTACTGGTGTTAATGTTAGTGGTAAAAGGTGATCAAGTTAGTAATAGTAAACTTGTGAATTTGTGAATCTTGTGAATCTTGTGAATTTTGTGAATTTTGTGAATTTGTTGGTTGACGTATTGTTAAGATGTCGGTGACAGTATTAATGCTGATGCTGGTGTTAATGCTGATGCTATTTATTGAGCGCGTGCCGGATGGTAGAAACTTGAGATTGAAGACTGAATTTGCAAACGTAAGAAAAGAAAAAAAAGAGTCTTCAGAGGGGGTTCTGTTTATATAAATACATTTCAAGAACGAGCGAACGGGAAGTTTGTTTCTTTTTTTTATATATATGAGTATATATATATTTTATTTTATTTTTGTTGGTTGTCTAGTGTCTACTATTTTGAATCTTCTAGTTTTGGCTATTTTTTGTTTTTTTAGTAGGATAATTATTATTATTTTGGATATGACCATCTTATACCCAGATTGGAGCAAGATATTGCATTTTGGAAGAAGTGCTGAACCGCTCGACTGATTTAAGGTTTTACGGGAAGGTTCAGAAGCAACCAGACTTTACCACGGGTTGACCCCCTAATATGGATCCCATTTGGGTACTCGCCGTGCCAGATTCGGTAGTAAATGGCGCAGAACTTTGAGCCTAATCAAGCTTTATTTACCACCTGCCCTTTGCTTTTAACTTGGATCTTTCATAGATATATAACAAATTAATACAATACAAATACAAATACAAATACAAATACAAATATAAATATAAACACAAGCACAAGCACAATTGCAAGTACTTGAACAAGCACTCGAACAAGAACATGAACATGAACATGACCAAGTACATGTATACACTTTGTTTGATTTTTGTTGCTTTTTATCACTGATTATTCAATGTTCCTTCTGTCTTTTGTATATATATATATATATATATATATATATAAGTACTTGTGTTCGCGGCTCTTTCGTCATCGAAGGGCTCCACCGCACTGACTCCTACTGCGCTGCAACGAAGCACACGCACACGAAGACCAACACGCATTTGCACAATAACATATTGGATTTTCGTGTACTCGCTGAGTGTAGATAGCAAAGCGAGGTTTACTTGCAATGATCTGTCAGGGTTTTTTTTTTTTCAACACCAGGCGGAAAGCCTGTTCTTTACAAGGTGATTAAGATTTTTGGATCGTAAAGTGTAACTTTTTTATTCTTCGTTTACTTCTTCTTCTTCTTCTTCTTCTTCATTTAGTCTTTTATTCATTTAAAGCTTCTGGCCCTTTTTTTATTTTGTTTTTAATCTTTTTCTAGGTGTCTTTTGTTTTTTTTTCTTGCTTCTAGTATTTCTTTTGGATGTTTATCCATTTATTTATTTATTCATTTATTTATTCATTTATTTTTTTGGGTTCTATTTCTTTTAATTCTTTTTTGGATTTTAAGTGGATAACCTGAGCAATTGGCAATATCACTCACGATATAGCCGTCTTGCTTAACTGGAGTGTTTTTGATTGATATTGATGCATATATATAAGTTCATGTTTGTATGTTTATATTTCAACAGCGGTATTGGTTCAATAAGGGTTTGAGTTTGAGTTTATATTTGTGTTTGCATTTACATTCACATTTCCATTTGTATCTGCTTTGTAGTTGGCATTCGCGTTTAAATACAAGTTGATGATGATGATGATATAACTATGGTGATGATAAATATTAAGGTAACTTCCCCAGTCATCGAATCCCATCACCGCATACTACTCAATTCACTTTGCTTTATTTCACTTGGTTTATTTTTTATTTATTTAATTATTTTTCGCTTCAACTTACTTTGCTCTTCCTCGCCTAGCTTCACCTGTCGCCAAACGTAATACGATGATGTTTGGATGCTTGGAATTTCAGCGAGATCCAGCCGCGATGGTGTCTGGTAAAAAAAAAAAAAAAATCAATCTATAACTCAGACCTATACAATCTCCCAACGCAGTACGGTCCGGTCGACGGCTACATGACGAAGCAGTGCCGACTGGATCTAGTCCCAAAGAAGATGTTTGTGGAAATGTGCACCATCCCTCGAACAATACTTTGCGTGCGCTGGACGGGATGACTAGCAGCGTTTTGGGGTCTCAGATGCCCATCTGCGTTTCCGATTCGATTCAGACAGATGTCCGAGCTGAGTTCCATACCCCAAGTGAATCACACATTTAAGCAACAGACATAAACATTCATAATAGGTCTCTAGCCCAAGCAAAAATAAACAAGCAAGCAAACAAACATACATATATACATCTCTCTCTCTCTCTCTCTCTCTCTCTCTCTTACATTCATACACCTAGAACGCTAGTGTGCTAATCCAGTGCTCCAAGTCATCAAACAGAACCTAAGAGTCTGGAATGGGGCCTCTATCCAAGACCTGCACTGAAATGATCTTCGCCATGTGAGCAGCGCTGTAGAACCTGCTTCAAAGCGTCCAGACACAAACGCAGACGTACGCTTACTTGCACCTTCTTGCACCTTCCCGTGCATTAGCGACGCTTTTTTTTATTTTTTTTTAATTCTCATGTATTTAGTTTTGATTCATTATTTGATTTATTAATTATATTATTTTATTCATTATTTATTCATTATTTATTGATTTATTTTATTTTTTTTTTGTTCTTCAATAAAGCCTATTCATGTAGGCAAGCAGATGTGCATCCTGCTATTCAAGTAAGTTCTACCTCAAATACGTACCATTAGCGGCAGTAGTAAGCATTCTGTAATAGACAATCTGGGAAAAAGAGTTTTCACGCGATATCCAAACTCGGAATTAAAAACCAGGAACATCTTTTTTGCGACTAGACTATTAGCCTCCACCATTACCACCATTATCACCACCACTACCGCAGATACGCACTCCTATTGGCAGTTGAGCCTGACAATCTCTGTTCGCGAGCTACTCTGCCAAACACAACTAATGCAAGTTACGACATACCCCTGGACCATTCTGTCCTCCGAGATCCAGCTCCTCATATCGTGAGAATACTCTAATAGATCAATGCACCACCACGTTCTATCGCCAATAGCAGTCCAGAGCGTAACTGGCGTGATCTTGATTTTGTTTTGTCCTGTCACTTTTAGTCGCACAATGTCTATTTGGACAGTGTCTATCATTTGGACATTATCCATTTATCAACCATGACTACAGTTTAGTCGAGACTCACTTCAACTCATATATGATACTAGCTACGCCTTTCTCTATCCTTTCACGACAGTTTGGTAGGTTTTAAATTTTTGAGTATACACAAAGAAAACGTAGGAAAAGCTAATTTCTTGCATGTCCAATTTACTTTTCATCATGTTTACTTTTACTCTTTTTTCTTTCTTTCTTTCTTTCTTTATTTCTTTATTTCTTTCTTTATTTCTTTTTTTTTTTTAATTTTTATTTTTTTGTTGACTATTTCCCCTTCTTCGTCTAATTTCTCAGTGCATTTTAAGAATCTGTTTAAAACAATATATATATATATATATATATATATGAAAAATTGTGTAAATTAGAAAAAAGAAGAAAAAAGGGATTCCAAGAGTTTAATACCAGTTGAAAGTTCAGTTTGAATGCCTGTTCCATATTCATTGTTGAATTGTTTATAATTCCAGCTCCAAAGTACATTTTTATTTAATAAGAAACAGGTGATAAAAAGTACACTCAAGGTATTTGTTTTTATTTATTGATTTTTTACTTATTGTTATCGTCAACAATAATTATTTAATTAATATTGCGATTAATATTAATATTATTATTATTATTATTATTATTATTATCTTGACTATGATAGATTATCAAAATAATTATGACCATTTGCTATTTCTTGGGTTTCTTGAGAAATCAAAAAGTAACACTATGCTTTACTGTAAAGAATGAACTGGTAACTACTCAGCTTCAAATAGTCTCAATATTGTTTTATTGAATACGCTTTACGCTCCATCAATCTTAGTGGCCAAGACACCTAAACATAATTTTCAAACCCATTGAACTTTGTTTAAGTTGGTACAGTTGGCTTAGTTGTTTTCAGAAGCCACACTAAAGTAAACAATATCGTTGGGTCTACGTGATATAACAGGAAAACACATGGACTTTACCATGAGCACTGCATGTACTCATTGTGAATAGTATACACATGACAAGATGATGTTAATATTATCTTTTTCTACGATCGAAGATTCAATAATCAGGGAAACTGGTGCAATTAGATTTAGGCATTGGAACTGTAATTTGATGGAGACTGGCAAACAATATTTCTATATGGCGTACACTAGTGAAATCTACAGCGTTTGGCTAGCTTTTTGAAGTCGGATTTCAGTCGGCGTTAAAAAAAAATAAAATAAAATAAGTCATAAATTTATATATATATATATATATATATATATATTTTTTGATCTAGAAGTTGATTTAAGTAACTCCGAGAAACTTGGCAAAACAAAATACATCAGATTATTTTTGTTTTTGGGTTCATGAAGTTTACTGGTGGACCCTTACTATATCCAGTAACAAGAGGAGTAACCTTTGATTATACAAAATATAAAAAGTATACGGATCACGGCTTTAAACCTTGGACTGAAACATTTACTGACATTTGATTTTTATGACTTATAAGTAAAGGATGTATATATATAAAGACATTTAAACCAATCATTCGCTTGATTATTTCAAAATAAGATAGTTTTAGATTTTTTTTATCAGCCTGAAAATTAAAACTAAAATAAAATAAAATAAATTATAATCAAAATAATCAAAATAATCAAATTTATAAAAAATCAAAATAAAAAAAGATAATTGCTTTAACAGTCTGTTACTAGTTGTAATATAGCTATGGCTCGTAAACATATTTTGGATGCCTTTGAGGAATTGCGGTGCCCTTAAATTTGTTACTTCTGCATGATTTAGACACTTTAAATCAGTATTTTATTTTTTCTTTCTTTCTTTTCAGAATTAGTTATCATCAAATTGTATTGGTTATACAATCACAAAGTATTTAGACTGTCGGCGGCTTACAAATTTTTTTTTTCTCATCATCAATTGACCAAAGGTAAAATAAATCAATAAAATTGTAAATAATCACAAAGGGAAACTGCAAAGCTCAAAACCCAAGTTTTGAGCCTTCACATAAAAAATACAAACAGATTAAAGTTCTTGAAATCGCTAAACCCGCAACTTACAAGCCATTCTCTTTTCAAAGTTTAAACACAAATCCTGATTTCCAGTATCACATAAACAAAACTTGTATTATCCACCTCACTGTTACTCCATCTAAGCCCAACTCGAAGGAAGAATTTTCATGTTTATATTTCAGATTACTTTCACAGTATTAAGAAATGGCAGCCAAAATTAGTAATAAGGGGGTGTAGTCATAACCATTGATTTTGGAAATCAATTCAGTTTGAAGTTTGATTATTTACTTAAATACCCACTATAATATTGGGTACAGATATATTAGGAATAAAAATATACTTCCATATTACAGGATAAACTAGTTTCATCTAGTAATATACTGAATTCAATGACAATTTTAATGAAATAAAAATCAAAAATTAAAAAAAAAAAATAAAAATTAAAATTAAAAAAAAAAAAAAAAAATTTAAAAAAAATTAAAGATAAAGCTTTGCCCACCTGGTTACATTCACTCCATTCTACATTCTATAATTCTAATACCAACCTCTAACATTACTATAAGATTCCAAAGTAACTTTGTAGAATTATCAAATAAATCTATTTATAAAGTCATGATATTTTCAATTCTTTGTTCAGTTGTTATTGTTCGATCCATAGAATGTGGTCAAAAACTTTTGTAATCTTATCTTTACTTAAATTATGATTTCAAGTATCAAAGAATTCCAAAATACACGTATATTATTAACCTACTCCAAAATTATCAAGTAATTTTTTTTTCTTCTTTCTTTTACCTTCTAAGTTTTTATCGATTGGTAACTTGTACAAACTAATTTTCTAGAGTTACTATTATCAAATTAAAAAAGTAAAAAAAAAAAAAAAAAAAACAGTGATTATACAAATATTAAAATATAATTGGATTATGACTCAAAAATAGAATTGACACAAATGTGTTACAAAAAATCAAAGTAATAAATTCCAATTAACACCCCTTATTTTTCAATTTTTATCATTTCTTATTTACTTTAATATATATATATATATATTTATGGGTTAATTTTACCAAAACATAACTTACGTGGTAGATCGAATGGTGGCTATATTTCTTAAGTAACGAGTTTTCACTTTTTTCCATCAGAAAAGATTTTTTTAGTACTTGAATTTAATAACTAAGGTTAACTGAAATGGATATTATGGGCATAACAAAAATATCATGATTCAATAATTTTAATCTTCTAATCATTGTAACAGGTAGAAAATAAAAAAGGAATTAAAAAGTTGAAGTATTAAATTACTATCGACCAAAGTGAATATTAAATTATATAGATAACAGAACTTGGATTTTTGATGATATTTAAATAAATCTAAAATGAATAAAAAAAATATTTCAAGTAAATCAATGATATGAAATTAAAGTGTTGTTCTAGTTTTATTTACTGAAATTTATGAAACTAAAATAAAAATTATATCTAAACAGCTTGATCACTTTGATTTTTTTTTATCAAAAATCTGATCTAATTGAAAATATATTGAAATTTCAAATGATTTTAATTTTTAATGCTTTAATTTATCAAAACAATTGGTATTACAATTTGTAATTATATAACAATTGAAAAAAATAATAGTAATGTATTAGAAATTTAAATAAAACTACCAGACAAAAGAACCCAGCACTATGCTATAATTTATGTCAAAGTCTGTTTCATTTTAAAAAAAAAATTGTTAGGTGTTAATAGGTCATGATAAAAAAATTGGAATATTATAACAAAAATTAATATTTTGACCAATTTTTCAAAAGAAAATCAATTTATCAATTTATTTTTATTTTTATTTTGATTTTTTTTTTTCAAAAAAGATTTCTCAAAATGATCAGTTTTCCATTCATATTTCGAGAGAGTCTTCATTCATATTGATAATCAAGTAGGTATATATTCTAATATATACTTTTAAATCTTCAACTATAAAATTTGATAAGAGCGTTTTTTTTTTTTTTAAATTTATTTTAAAATTAAAAATACAACGACTTATAATTAATATTTGCAAGATTTTATAAATATTCATTTGGATTTAAAAACAGTTTCCAAAAAATATTTTAGCTATCAAAATACTAGAGTTTTTTTTATTAATTTTTATTAAAGTACTTTTAATTTTTTTTTAAAAAAAAAATAATTGGCAGATTTTTTGGTAATAAATTTATTGAAATATCTTCAAATCATATTGTTAATCATTCAATTATTTATAAACTAAATATTTCATGTAAAACATTGCCATGAAAAATATTCACAAAAAACTATAGGTTTAGATATTTCATAAAGATTATTTGAATTTAATTCATCAAATACACGTATATATACAAATACAATTGTAACTAATATTTTATATTTATTGTTTGAATTTTTAATAATTGAAAAATTCAAGTCCAATAATAAATTTAATAAATTCTTGTAGTTTTTGTTACTAGAATTTTTCTTTTATCCGTAACAGTTATTTTTTTTTGAGAAAAAAAAACCTGATTTTGTTCATTTACAGATTTTTATAATTCAATTTATTTTTCAATAATGATTATAAAAGCCCACGTTTCATTATATACAATGAAATGGTTATAATTTATAACACAAACAGTTTTTGTTTAGATATTTTTTTTAGTATATTTAAATTCTATTATCAATTCTCTATTAATTATTATAATATTGATTTCTTGACCTTAATACTTTTGCTTTAATAAAAGGATTTCAATGATAGTTTTTGAATTGATCTTTACTGAATAAATAAATATATAATTAAAATCTATTATATCCCATGCAATTTTTTTTAAAAACGAATTCATATTTTCATTTTTATCTTTCCTTATAAATTTTATAATCATTATTATTCTTTTAATTGTTTTTTTTTTTTTTTTTTTTTTTTTTTTTTTTTATTTAATTCAATAGTCAAGCAATAAACAATCGTGTCATTGGAATTAAAAAACACAATAGTAAATATTAACAATTCAAGTTACAAATAGATTTCTTATTTTTTTTATATATTTTGTTATTATTTACATTTATACAAATCTTAATATATTTAAAAACTATCGCGTATTTTTACAATTGTTATTTGTTCCACTGAAATCTTAGTTAGTTATCAAGAGTGTCGTTTAAAGACAATAAATATATTTCAACATTTACTTGGCTTGGTGTTATATCAAGACATTAAAATTAAAAAAAAAAAAAAAAAAAAAAAAAAAAATCTATCAATGCATATGTTCAAATAGGTTTTTCATGTTCTAGAAATTATATCAAAACAACTTGGCTAATCATCAGATATAAATTGCGAATTCAGCTTAATCTTTTAATCACCAAGTATTATTATTTTCAGGTTTCGAGCCAAATCCTTCAATATACTCCGTATCTCATTAAAAAAAAAAAAAAAAAAACAAATAGTGATTATTGAACAAATTGCGAAACAAATTCTTACTAGAACGTGGGGGAAAAAAATGCAAACAAAGCAACACTGTTGTATCTCAATTACTCTATCTGTTTCCAAACAAACTCTTTTTCAATCTTCTCGCCCACAACAACCCTCACTAACTTGTGTACTTCAGTAGCTGCATTCCACGCAGCTTCTACTGCGTCTAGAAACTGAGTTTTGCTGAATTTTCCTGTACTTTCACACATTAAAATCCTATAAACTTGATTTGACCTTAGCTCAAATGCAATAGTGTGTAAGGAAACTACCCTTCGTGGGTCCAACACTTTGGGGTGAACCTCAAGTGAACCATCTTGCAATACTGCAACCGTTACTGCCGTAGGCACACCTGTCAGAGGAATTCCTGCATCCAGCAGCGCTACCGCCAGAGCATTAATAGATCCAGAAAGCTCCAAAGCAGTCTAAAAAGTGAACAAGCTGGTTAGTATGGGGTATATATATAAAATCAACAGTGAAAGATAACTCACATATTGAACAGGTTCACCAGATTCTAAAATTTGTACAACAAGCTGAATCAAACTGCGTGGAAACATATGGCGTATAATCACTGAAGAAAACACTTGACAGATTTGAGATTCTAAACGCTGCTCACGCGTAGTTATAACACCAGTTGCAGGTCTCACAATCAAATCAAGCGTTGCTTCTGTCGGCACTTCATCTCTTTGTCTAGGCTCAATCGGTCCAGTTGCTGATGCAACAACTTTAACATTTTTATGTGACCAGCTAGAAGATCCGTCAACTTGATCAAGAATAGATGTTTCGATAAGTAAATCTGCTGGCATTTTTTTTTGTTGTATATAGATATTTTGATATTACACTAGTACTGGAACACGTCCATTTTTTTTTTTTTTCAAATTTTTAGCATGTAGTAAAAAACCTAACCCGATTGTCCCAATTGCTGCCGGGAAATACAATTATGTTTTACTAGCTATTATGTTTGTATATATATTTTTTTTTCGCTAATTAAAAAGGAGGGGCTGTTGTTTTATAAGCTCTATAGAGAAAAGAAAAAGTGAGGGACCCCAACACCATCGCTGCTTTGCATTCAAAATTACTCAAGATCTTCCACACAAATGAGTGACTCGACATCATTTAGAATCAAAACACAGGGGATCAAATGAACAAAGCTGAGGAACTTCAAGAAAACAAACATCAAGGACTACGGTCTCCTATTGTTACAGACCATATTCCTGGCGAAGACGCTTGGGATCTTGATCAAGATAGCAGTAGCAACAACAACAACAACAACAGCAAACCTTCCTCGAACTTGCATGTTGGCAGCGGTAACAACACAAGCTTAACTGCCAACTCAAAATTAACCAATATTGAGTCTATAGTATGTGGCGGAACCGCAGGCTTATTCTCGAGGATGATTATTGCTCCACTTGACATTCTTAAAATCCGACTACAGCTTCAAGTCCATCCCGTTGGTGCCGAAGCTCCTAAAGGAACCCGTCTTTTTCATCAAGTCACTAAGATCCTACGTACTGAAGGTATTACTGCATTTTGGAAAGGTAATATTCCAGCCGAAATCATGTATGTGTTGTATGGAGCTACACAATTCACTACTTATAGTCTAATGTCCAAGGCAATAACAGATGGGATTCCTGGAACTCCTGATGGAACCGTCACTTTTGTGTCAGGAGCAAGTTCTGGATTGGTAGCAACCACTTTAACATATCCTTTTGATCTTTTACGAACACGGTTTGCCGCAAGCAGCACCCGTATCTACACGTCACTTCCTCAGGCTATACACAGTATCTACGTGAACGAGTCGTTTTCAGGATACTTTCGTGGTCTTGGCCCAGCACTTGTATCAGTAGTTCCTTACATGGGATTGATGTTTACAAGTTATAAGCAAGCTCGAAGTTTTCTAGAATACATAGCGCCAACGCAAACAGGTCCAGGAGTGAAATTCACTGAAGTTCACCCGTTTTTTATATCGCACGAGGCTATTGCCGGGTTCTGTGCTGGTATTGTGTCAAAGGGTGCAGTGTTTCCATTAGATTTAATCCGTAAACGACTACAAGTTCAAGGTCCAAAGCGTGCACAGTTTCTTGGAGGGCAAATTCCGATATATCCACGCAATTCTATAGCATGTGCCTTAGATATTGCAAGAAAAGAAGGGCTACCTGGATTTTATAGAGGATTCTTTGTATCTTTACTGAAAAGTGCGCCAACCAGTGCCATAACAATGTGGACATTTGAGAACTCACTATGGTTAATGAGAGCATTGAGAAGTGAAGGATATATAAATTATTAAATTAAAATTAGAAAGAATAATGATTCAAGTAATGATGTACATAGCAATTTAATCAAAAGAGATGATATAATAATACGAGTTATAATAAAATCTTCCTTCAGCCGTTAGACAGATCGTGAAATCCCAGATCTTACAAATATGTCTTAGTCAGGTCATTCATTTATTCATTAATTTTGTTTGTTTAATAGTTTTTGTATTATTTTTCTAGACAAGTACTTGGAATACTATATATAATCCATTTTCAAAACTATACAACAATCAAGCAAGTGGGCCAGGTTTTATCAACAACAACAACAACAAATAAACAAACAGAAACAGTACTTGAATCTGATGATTATTATACCTCAATTGAATCATCATCATCATGAATCAAGATCTCAAGTACATGTTCACGTTTTTATATTTTATTTTATTTTTTATACTATTTTTTATTTTATATTTCGTTTAAAAATTTATAGAACAAATCTAAACTATTTAATCTTTCCACTTGCATATAATAGTAAAATCAGTATTAGGAACGGCCTCAAAATCAAGAGATTAAAATCCAAAAGTGAAAGGGAAAAATAATAATAATAATAATAATAATAATAATAATAATAATAATAATAATAATAATAATAATAATAATAATAATAATAATAATAATAATAATAATATAAATCATGATAATAGCGATCATATTATTTGAAAAAAAAAATAAATAAATAAACAAGCAGCCAATTTCCATAGAGACACCAGTGCATGCGACCAATTCACACAAAAATGATTTAATTCCATCTAAGCCTTAAATAGGTGGCCTAAAACACTGTATGGAATAGATCCTTTCCAATGAATTGGAATATGGTCATTTTTATATATACATATATATCTATATTGAATCAGACAGGAAACTGTTGGGGACATAAAGTTGTTTTCAAGTCAAATTAAAACACATCTAATAAACAAAAACAAAAAAAAAAGTTCTTGTTAAAGATTATTGTGGAGTTGAGAGACAATCCAGTGTTTGTTTGTTTTTTATTTTTTTTTCTAATAATTCACAACCTTTTAATATCATCATCACCACTATTCTTCCCACTAATTAACTAAAAACAACATTAATTTTAATGTATATAGAAAATCGTCTTGCTCAGTATTTTCAGCATCATGTAAACCTTGCATTATATTAAAACCATAAATTGCCAATTACTATGCTATTTGTTTAGCTTCTCACTTCTGCAAATCTGAACTTTTCTGGATCGCTTACTTTATATTCTTCATCTACAATAAAATTTCCTCTTATGGCTTTTGTAAAACCAAGCTAATTGAACTACATCCTACTCCAAGTTTCCATCATTTGAGAATACCATGCATAGACTATGCTTTTAAGCCGTTTCAAGTACATAATATACAGTTTAAAAACTCTTTGTACGTTCTAGTCCTTGAAAACATACACAAACAAAAAGCAGTCATAAAAAGAATATATATAATAATTAAGCGTAAATGCTTGAATCAGTTATCATCAATCATTCATTCATTCATTAATTCATTCCTTCAAAACAAATAAATATCAAACAATCAGTACCAAAAAAACTGAAAGTTACCGATAGGAATTTTGACTCTGTATTGACGAAAGAAAAAAAAATAGTTTCAATAACAACAACAATAAAAAATAAAAATAAAAATAAAAATAAAAATAAAAATATAAAAAAATGCAAAGTCGGAGGAGGACTGTGTGTGTTGTAGTTTAGGATTTGTTGCCATCGACTAAACTTAGGTTCGAAGTTTTTGCAGCAGCAGCCAAAATCTCTTTTTCTACTTCGGGTGCGTCGTCTCCGAAATAATCAACTGGTTTGGTTTTATTAGTTGATGTTGGTGTATTACTCGATCCTGTCTCTGATGGAGTAAGTGAGTTGTTTGTTCCTGAATCTGGTGTTGATGGATCTGCACCAAACTTATTAAATAGAATTGTACTCTGAGCCTCAGGCTCAGCTGTGTTCGATGCAGCTATAGCTTGAAGTCTAATGCTATCTTCTTTCGCACGAGCTTCTGCTAAAAGCTCTTGAGCTTTGTTTAAAGGAATAGTCGGGGTAGCACAAGATGAAACAACAGGAGCAGAATCGTCTCGATCAATAGTAGCCTTCTTCAAAGCAGCCATCCATTTCCTCCAATCTTCCTGAGTTTCTACTGCAAAATAATGAACTTTGGGCATCGTAAACATGACTCCCTTTGCTGTTCCTGCTTGTGGTGGGACAACCTTGAAACAAAATCTTCCAGCACCAACACTCGCTGCGTAAAGTGCTACAAACTTGTCCTCGTCACCAACAGGTACAACTCTATGAGATGTAATATCTATCAGCCCTCTTTCCCTATCATCTGAATAAGAAGTAAAATACGAAAGTCGGGTACCATGTAACGTAAAATAGCGCGACTTCCAGGTTCCAACTGCTACTGACCCACGCTTGGACATCCACCCAGAGCAATCCGCAGTTTTAGAAGCATCAGAAGGTTTGATATCCAGAATTCCTTCTTGAAATGCTGATGTTTTCTTCTTAGAGGATGCAAAAGTGCTATTTTTCCGCATATTTGTATTCGATGAAGTGCTCCTTAACGTAGGACGCCTTTTAGACGAGTCATTTCCATCTGTAATATTAGCAGTGGAGGTTGTAGTGGTGGAGTCTGCAGAAACAGCAGTTGCGTTTCCATTGACATTATTAACAGCAGGATCACTTTTAGCATTGTTACTATCCAGCGACTCGTATTGAGTACTACGCAACTTTGCTGATTCTGAAAGAACACTACTGTCGACACTTCCACTGTGCTGATGAGTGGAGATCGTCTGTTTTTCTGAATCTCCTTTGATGGGTCTTATTAATGATGCAATGATGCTGGATCGTCGCTTGTGTTGGTTGGAAGGGGTGGACGCTGCACCTTGAGCTAGGATCTGCGCCTGTTCTTCATCTTCCAGGAACGTTGCAGGTAACTCTCCGTTGGTGAATGGTTTCAAAAACTTGAAATCCGAAAAGCCCATACTAGATGCCGATGCAGACCGTGAATGCACTGGGTTATGGTACATTGTGCCGTCAAGAGGGTCTGACTCGCGCACCGTATCATAACTGGCATGTCGAGAGTGTGCACTATGCCTTGCTCTTGTATCTTCTACATAAGAAGACTTTCTAGAGTGCCCACCAGCACTACTTGACGATACTTGTCGGCTGTGGGTTGAAAAAGGCGTATATTTTGGCAGCGGAGGGAGATCTGGAGATGGCTTGTTGTCCGTGTAATATTGGTCTGCAGTGCTGATGGTAGAAGACCTCACCCTACCTCTAGGCTGCGCTCCCTGTGCAGGTTCAGAAAGGTGTTTATTGTCCATCGAATTTGATTTTGGCTCCGCTTTGGGAAGTACCCAGTTTGGATCAAACGAGGAATCTTTTTTGTGTGAGTTACTATCGCGCTTAGAATTGATTGATTGAGCAGACTGGGGGGCCTGTTGCATGTATGGATAGATTGTATTGTTGTTATTGCTACCACTAATATTATCGAAATCATCATTGAAACTTGTTCTTAAAAGCGATAGACGGTTAATAGAAGGCGGCTTTTCAGACATTTCTGATGCAGTTCTTGCTAGATGCTGCGAGTTCATGCTACTAGTTTTGCTCAGGTTGCCTGTATTTGAAGTATTATGGTATTTATGGTTGGCTGAGGAATTTGATGAGTTTGCCATTTGATTCAAAATTTTGATTTCCTTTGAGATCTCAAACCTCGTGCCAAACGAATTGATATCAATCTCCTTTAAATATGCCAAATCAAGCTCCAATAATATGGAGCCTGTAATTTTGTGACGAAGAAAACATGCACAGACAGTCTCATCGTAGCCTCTAGAGAGGAAATACTCTTGGACCATTTCAGAGGTCCAAGAGTGTATGTCAACGTATGAAAATTGCGACGTAAGAGATTGTTCATTTTTCAGTGGCGATGGGCCTACTGGGCTACTACTAGATTTTATATTTCCAGTTGGAAGAATGTTGTCGTAAGAAGGATTAGCACTATTGAACTCAGATATTGCCTCGTCAATATCGGTGAGAGTATCGTTTACTGGATCAAACTGTGCGTATGCGCTTGACTTAGAAAATGAAGGTTTTTTCGCGGCAGGTGACGCAGAGTTGTTGTTTGAAGAAGCACTGTGAGACAGATCATGCTGGATGTTTAGACTGGAGGTTGAGCCGTATCCGCTATTACTAGGAAAGTGAGAAGAAGAAGCGTCAGCAGCAAAAGGCGATGTGGGGGAAGTTGCCTTTGGAGAGTTGAGAGGCGCTGGCGTCGGAAGCACCAGCGCTGTAGTAAATACATAAGGGAATAAGCCAGCTTTCTTGGATGAAAGATTCCTGCCAATGTACCAGCCGTCACCAAATTCGTCGTCGTTTTCAAGAACAAGAATATGATCGCCCTTTTTTAAGGTAATTTCATCTTCAGTACGTCCCTTAAAGTCGTGTATTGCAACTAGATATTCGTTTTCAGGTGTTTGTGTACTCATTGTAAGATTGGTGTTATTTTTATTATTGTTGTTGTTGTTATTGTTGTTGTGGCTGTAGGAGTCATAGTTGGAGTCTAATATGTTGCTGAGGTGGTTTGACGAGACCTGTGACATGGCCAGAAATGTCGCGAACAAAGAGCAAACGCTAGAACAAGCTGTGAAGGAAAGTGTGCTTCTAAGTGCTATTAAAAAAAAACTGCGACTGAATGCGATTTGGAAAGAAAAAAAAAATATAAATATAAATAATGATAAAAAAAATTTGAAATAAAATAAAATAAAATAAAATATAATAAAATATAATAAAATATAATAAAATATAATAAAATAATAATAATAATAAAAATGTTGTTGCGTGGAAGAAAGAAGAGAAAGAAAGAAAGAAAAAACGGAAAATGCAAATATAAAAAAAAATACAAATAAAAATAATTAATAAATGAAAATAAAAATAAAAATAAAAATAAAAGTTTGCATTATGAAATAAAAGAAAGAAGCAGGTTTTGAAGGGTCTTTGAAGCAGACCCACTTGGCCTTTACTCCTTCTTCTTCTCCTGGGCGGCCGTGTTGAAGTTGGTGAAGTGTTGAAGTAAATTTCAATATATTCTTTAATAAGAATAAGAATAAGAATAAGAATAAAAAGAAGGTGCCGGGACAACTGTCTTTTTCGAATACTTTCACCGTTGATTCTCGTCAATAAATTGTTTGGGCTTCACACTTTTCAAAGTTTTCTTATTATTATTATTATTATTATTACTCTCTATTCAATCAAGGATATCTAGTCTAAATGTGATAACATATCTACTCCTGAGTTCTTCAAACACAAACCTATACTAAACAGTCTTAGTTTCTTGATTTTTCTTCTTCTTCTTCTTCTCCTTCTTCTTCTTCTTCTTCCATCTACATCTAAATCTACTTTTGCATACATATAAAGTCACTAACCTTATGAACCCAAGAAATCCAGGCACAATATAACCACTTCATATTCTATTGTTACAAATCTTCTCTGTTAGCATTAATACTTAATTTCATTTCATTTCTTTCCTAATCGTCAAGCAGTTCTTTTAACACACTACAAAGACCAGCTTATTCTAAACTCGCTTCAAGGTTAAAAACCAAATCTACGTTTTATAATACAAAGTTGCCTTCTGGAGAGTTTTATTTTTTTACTCTCACTGTCTCACAATTACCTACAACCGATACATCTCAGTTCAAGTCATAAATACACCAACGTTAACAAAATGTTAAACAGTAATAATAATAATAATAATAATAATAATAATAATAATGATAATGATAATGATAGAAAAAAAAATACAAATAAACACACACAATTTGATAAATCATTAGCAAACACAGTACTGACTCCTGTTAAAATCTATTCTAATCGAACTTGTAAATACTAAATGTACCATTTCATCTTCTAAACAATCGTCGGAAGAATCGTCTATGATGATGACGTTCAGACACAGGCTGTACTCCGTCATTTTCTTCATTTTCATCATAGGTATCGGCACTCTCCAGTTGTAAAAACAGTTCTTGTCTGCACTTTTCCTCTTGTTCCAAAAAACGCTTTTCTTCTTCAGCTTTAGCAAATAAACAACTTTGGAACTGAGCTGATTGCGCAACTTCCTCTTGTTGTCTAGTTAGTGCCCACTCACTACCATCGTCTAGCGTATGAACAATAGAGAGATCGTCGGCAGATTTGGAAAGTGTATCATGAAGACGCTCGCGATAAATAGTAGTATGTGGAGCTACTACTTCACTTAGCGACGCTGAAGATTTAGATGTTCGTAATCTACGGCGACGGAACCAAGTCCTAGACTCTGGCTTTTCATCCTAAAAATCAATCAAATGTTGTTAGTATTATTCAAATCATGTAAATGTAAACAAAATGAAAGAAAGAAAGAAAGAAAGAAAGAAAGAAAAAAAAATGGCTCTTTGTTATATACTTACTTCCTGATCTGAAGATGGGGTAGATGGGGCTGGATCAAACATGACACCATGATCGACAAAAGAACTAAGCTTCATCTCATCATCGTCGTACAAGCAATCTTCATAAATCGGTCCAGCTTTATATTCGTGTGTATAAAGACAGTTGTAAAAATGAAGATCAATTGCTGGAATCACTCGTTCTTGAACTTGTTCAAGATGGATGGCTGGCTTAACTGGTTCTACTTGTCGAACAGTAGGCGAAATTACCTGTGGCAAATCCTGGGGCAGATACTTGGTGTGATAGATTTGGCGATCTTCGCGATGTTTCCGGTAGCCCTCTTCTCCTCCATATTTATCGTGTAGAAATGAATATGCGTGTGAATTTCCCACTAATAGATGTTTACATTAGCTTCAGGCACACAATACAACAATAACTCAGGAAAATCATGTTTAACAATATATAGATAATAAAGACTCACAGGGAATATGAAGAGTAGTATCGTGTGCTAAGGTGCTTCCGGAGTCAGCTAACTCAGTTTTGTGCAAAGATTCGTCAAAAATCCTTGCACTGCTGGTACTGTTGGCAAGTGTTCCCGCTGAGCTGAAGTTTGATCCAGAGCTAGTAATAGTAGTATTCACATAAGCAGGTTTGAGCAAGTTGGATACATGGACCTCCTTCAATGAGACCTTGGTCAATGTATCCAAGGGCGAGCTGATTTCGTATCCGTCTTGTACAGCGTGTTGACTATTGGCCATAGTTAACTATTAACAATCGGTATTACAAACAGTTTTTTTTTTTGGGTTTTTGTGTTTTTGTTTTTTTGTTTTTCTTTCTTTCTGGAAGGTGTTTAGTAGAAGGATTCAAGCTTTCTTTTCTTTCTTCTCACTTTTTCAACACCCAAGACCTTTGCCTAGCTCAAAACAATAAACAATAAACAACAACAACAACAACAACGACAGCACCTATGAGCGTGTTGCTTGAAACAACAGAAGGTAAGTGGATAACAATGATCTTTTGTTTTGCTACGTGTCACAGCTAATATTTGTATGTAGGTGATCTGGTATTGGATCTGTATGCAGAACAATGTCCGCGATCCAGCGAGAACTTCATCAAACTTTGCAAGCTCAAGTACTACAACCTTTCGCCGGTCTCGTCCATTAAAAAGAATATCTTGTGTCATTGGGGCAACAGTACGAGTGAAGCAAGCCCAAAAGGTCAAGACAGATCAATCAATACATCATATTGGGGCTACGATCGTTCGCATCAATCCTCCAAGTTCTTTGCACCCGAGTTTAATCAAAAGACTGATATATTTGACAGCGCTGGGATAGTGGCATTCACTACATTTCCTGCAAAGGAGAGTCATGGCCAATTTTATTCATTAGGAGATCCAATTGCGGATTCACAATTCACTATTTCGCTTGTACCAGACATTGACAGGACAACAGATACTACATTTCTTGCGCCATTTGCCAAGGTAGTAGAAGGACTGGATACACTGGAAAAAATCAATAACTCACTTACAGACGTTAACTCTCAGCCTTCCAAACCGATATTGATTCTTCACGCGCATATTTTAGAGGATCCATTTGATGATATTTCTGATATTGAGTTTCCAGAGCATAGTCCAGAGCCATCTGATTATCAACTTGATACACTGGCACAAGTCTACGCAGATACAGAAAATTTGGAAGAAGCTGAAAACGACAAACAATCTCAAGAGGCTCGAGCACAAGCATTGACCCTAGAACTAATGGGCGATCTGCCGTTTTCTGAAGTTAAACCATCAGAAAATGTTCTTTTCGTGTGTAAGCTCAATCCAGTGACGGAGTCTTCCGATCTTGAGCTTATTTTCAGTCGATTTGGACCCATTGTTTCATGTGAAATTATTAAAGATCCTGATACTGGAGACTCTCTACAATATGCATTCATTGAATATGAACATCGTCGCGATTGCGAGCGTGCTTATGCTAAAATGGAAGGAGTATTAATAGATGACCGCCGCATTCACGTTGATTTTAGTCAGAGTGTGAAGAAACTTGAATCTAGTTGGCGTAATGCAGCCAATGCTCAACGCAAGAAAGCACACGGATCTCAATTCCGGACAACAGACCGTCACAGTGATCATTACCGACACAAAAGACGTGGATCTGACGAGCATTACAGAGATAGAAATAGTAACAAAGAGAGAGAAAGTGAAAGAAACAGAGAAAGGAACAAAGAAAGAGATGGGACCAGAAGGTCTGCTCGAGACCGAAGATCGCCACGTAGAGACAACACCTTTGATTCAGACGGATATCGTGAATCTCGCCGGCATCACCGTGACTATGAACGTGACCACCATTATCGTCAAAGGGATCGTGACGACGGTTATAGATCAAGACGCGAACACCGACATTAAACCTTCACATTATTTTTTTTTTTTTTTTTTTTTTTTTTTTCGTAACTATCATCATTCTAGATCAGCTGGTAAATAGTTATATATAATTGAAACCCAAAAGGACCAATTGTGGATTAGTTTGAGTCCTATCTATTCAAAAAAAAAAAAAAAAAAAAAAAATTCTATTCTGAATTAAGTATGTATATATATATATAATACAAGTTGGTGATTCAAAATGACGTTGGTTATTAATGCTGGCTGGGCTGCCGTGTATATAATAATAATGATGATAATATAGTAGGAAACTCAATAAATAAATTTCTATTGTATTAAAAAGGACTAATTGGTCAAGTATAGAATTTACTTGTAAAGTGATAACTGAACTGATTAGAAACAAACAAATAAATAAATATAATGAAATAGCCATTATCATAACCATCATCACAATAACAATCATATTACAATCATATTACAATCATAATACTGAGGGGTTGGCTGTTTTTAGACGTAAACAAACATTGTCAATTTTTTTTTTTTTTTTCATCTCAGTCATTGTTGTAAACATGTGAAATTGCCAATAAACCTTACGTGAATTTGACATAGATGATGTTTTAAACACAAATGCATTAACAACATTATAATTAAGTTTATAAAAAAAAGAATAAAAATAACCATCAACGAACAACAACAAACAGGTAAAAACAAAAAAATATGCAATGGAAAAAGGTCAAATGTGAAAAAAAAAAAAAAATACTTCAAACTATCAAACATAAAGTCATGAAGTGAAAAAAAAAAAAAAAAAAAAAAAAAAAAAAAAAAAAAAGCCATAACCTTTTTTTTTTCTTCTTCATAAAGATTTATGAGTAAGAATTACACTCAGAGAGTAGAGCGGGGAATAATGATCTGTAATGAAAAGTCAAAGCTTAGCACCAAAAGGTCGAAGCAACTGATTCTGTGATGAGAGAAAGACCAAGGCAAATGACACTTTGATATTTTTCATTTCATGATTAATGCTAATCCATCTTCAGGTAGTACAAGTGCAAGCGGGTTTAAAATGCCTTTCAAAAGAAACGGCAATATATATGAACGGCAAAGCCAGTTGTCCCTTTACAACCAATGTCGTATCACAAAGATGACAAAAATATTTTTTCTTTCTTTTCGAGAAGCAGCGACTACTTGCTAATGAGATTTCCTGTACTCATCAGGTTACCAATGTAGTCCTGTAAAAAAAGGTTTTCACTTGAAAGACGGTCGTACTCGCCTTTAATTTTGGCTATCCGTTCCACTATCACAGCAAGTGATTCTTGAATGTTTGCAGCTTCTGCTTGTAAAATTTTGGCGTTTTCCGGGTCTAAGTGGTCATCATCCGTTAGCTCGCTGTCCAATTTAGACGAAGATGGAGCCTCTATTGCGACATGTTGATCCTCTAAAATTGGAATATCTGAAGACATTGTGGTAGCCATTGTTGCTGACTTGCTATGTTTATGTTGAGTATATAACTAATGGAAGCGCGCTTGACTGTGTAAGTTAAAACCGAAATTATTTGGAAAAGGTTTAATGAGAAATAAATGCGTTGATCAAGGGTGGGAAGGAGTATGCTATAAATCCGGACAATTTTCGTGTGGTGTTTTTGTTTTTTGCGGAGGAGTGTAGTCCAGGAGTATGTGAGTCTTCGCACTAGCTAGCTTCTGTATGCTTTTCTCGTGTTGAGACGTGTGTGTTCGTGGAGCTTTGATGCGTGCAAATGAAGTACTTTAATATCTTAAAGATTAAAGAATAAATTAATAATAATAATAATAATAGTAACAGAAAAGGGAAAGGAAAAGAAGAGAAAAAATTTTGAAAAAAGCCAGGAGAATTTAGGTGGTATATATGTTGTAAGAAAGTGATAGCGTATTCTAAAAGAAAGAAAAAAAAAAAGAAAAAAAGAAAAGAAAACTAAACTAAACTCTTTTTTCTTTTTTGCAGGCAAATGATAATGATGTCACTATTTTTTTCTTTGGCCACTACCGCCAATACCACAACTGAGTTGCAACGTCACACATATATTGTGGCTCTTGCCCTGTTATAGGCTTTTTTGTGAAGAAAAAAAATAAAATAAAATAAAATACAATTTCTATGTATTCATTCATTTATTTTTTCTTCTATATAATTACTTACTGGTTGCACGAAATGTACATTCTGGCTTATACAATGGCTCTAACACTTTAGACAAAAGAAGAATCGAGCAAATAAAATAATAAAAAGTAGTAATGATAATGCCAAAAATAATAATAACAATAGTATGAATGTTGGCGATGATAATTACGAATCTTAAATTTCAGTCCTGAAGATTATCATGTTAAAACTACAACCATTCATTACTTCATTGACATAGATATAGTAGAATTACTATCCAACAATTTTTTTTATTGTTTTATTTATTTTTTTTTCCTGGGCTGTATGTGTAACTATTAATGACTAATATATGCCACTAGTTTATATACAAATGTGTCGGATCATGGGTTTCCATTATAGCTCTCTCTCTCTCTCTCCACGTCCGCACAGTAAGAAGCTGAATGCCGAACTCCTAAGCCGGCCCATATTATCCACCCAACAGCACTGTTATTGCAAATTGTTTAAAATGTTTGCTTAATATTGATTGTGTAAGCTGATTTCTATTACCAATACAGTTTCTTCAGCAGAAACATGTATTTTTTGTACAAACGTTTGTACAAAATCACAAACGAGCTCTCTCCATGATGTGCTGCTTCACGTTGGAATACGCTATATATATTCCCTGATCCATGACTCTGAGTATCAAATTTTACAAGTTCATCAACCAGGTAGCGGCTTGTAATCCCTGCAATACACGCTTGAAATGCTGAACGTGAATGCCTTGTCAGCAATCCACGTGACACCGGAGTAATTTCCTAATATGATAGTTCAGCGGTCTTCAGTTTGACTAATTTGGGACATATAGGCCAATTTGGCCAATCACAGACAAAGAATGTCGGATATGCTTTCCTCTGCTGTTGTCCAGTCATGCAGAGTTTGGGTGACGATGCCAAAAGTGGTATTGTCTGTAGCTGTATAGCTGACATTGCACGTATTTTGATAACATTAGTTGCAGGTTTGATGGTCTTTCGTAATTCTCCGAAATAATTAAATGACGAAGATTGCAGAATGAAGATGATGGCAATAGTGGCGCATATTGTGATCCTTCTTATTTAGGCCATTAAAAGAGAAGAAAAATAAACTACGCGTGAATATATATATATATATATATATATATATATTTATAAATAAATAAAATATATGAGTATGTTTATATAAATAACCCTATTTCAACGGTCGGACCCTCGAATGCTTACGTGTTGGCACTACTTGCGCGGGATCCCGCTGACGTTATATCACGATTGAAGAAAACACGAATACACAGCTAAGCACCGTACTTAAAGCTCATATCTACGTCAACACCTGGATGCCCAATGCTTGGTGGCAATTCTTAAAGCTCATATTATTAATTCGTATATCGTGAACCAGACTACTGCCATCAGTAATCATGATGCTGGGCCATATCACGTCATGGCCCAGATTTTTCCTTACCAGCGTAGGATCCCTTTCTATCATGCTCTGAATTTAGGCTTGTTGTTTGATGCCCAGTGGCAGTAGTAAATATGGTGGTGGTAGGATACTTTAAAACTTATACTGCCTTTTAATGAAACACACTAACTGGTTAGACCACACAAACTCCATCGTCACTCCCACCACTACTGGCGGTGGAGAAGTCAGTAGGGAAGGAAGGTTCAGATTCTCAGCAAGTTCTTGTTGGGTTATCCACCATGAGTGGTGGTAATTAAGGCTCATTGTAAATTTAGCAGTTTATTCTCCGTCTACAGGTGGGGCGTAGTGGAGTTTTGTTTATTAAAGGCCTAGAATCATAATATTGACGCCTACATGAGTATTTATCACATATACATCATGACTTTTAAAATTTTAAATCTGCTCAAGTTTATAATCCACTAGCATGTGATTAGATAGATACTTATAACTGAGGAATGATTTACTATTGTTTATTACTCTTTAGTATATATAATTATTATTATTATCATCATCATCATCATCATCATCAAGATGTGAGTAAATCTGGCGCTGCCTATATTTTTCCATAAATAACACCATGTAATAAATTTCACTGATCAAATTAATGCTTTGAATAACCATTCCCGAGAAATGCGAAAAAACAACAACAACAACAACAACAACAACCTGGATCTAGCATGAAACTGCCATTCAAAAACTACATGATTTATTGAAAGACGGTTATCTATAAGTCAATTCAACCATTTTTATGCTATTTGAGTCTTCAGATGCATGATAATCACCATGTCTATATTTCTTGCTTTTTTGTTTTAATTTTTTTTTTTTTAATATTTTTTTTAGGTGTAGCTTTTAATACTATTATTAATTTTTGTTATAGACATCTTGCTTTCCATTTCTTCAAGACATTCTATTTGCAATAACCCAGATGTAACAATGATCATGATTTTCGGAGGTTTGTGTTCCTTCGATTCATTACAACCCAGTCTCTGTTTTCTTCTTTTCATTTAATTTATTTCAATTTATTTCAATTTATTTTATTTTTATATTTCACGTGAAAATGGCCGTTGATCTAAAATATTCACCTAGTGTCAATTCCACACAGATCTGTTATTCTAAACAAACAACAATCATGGTCATCTTAGTCTTCAACAATGGTAATAGGTTTAGCAGTGGCAAGTCACGGCACTACCCATTCCTTCCCCAACTGTTTAAAACCACTGTATTGAAATAAAGTGAGCATGCGAATCACTAATGTCAGACATTTTACAGTGGCCATGGCTTGCATTTATTTATTCCTTCTCTCTCTTTCCCCCCCCCCCCCTGTAAGACTCAATGTTATCTCCGCAGTTGCTCATAGAATGAGCATCTCAGATCGTAAAGTATTCTCTCGGGCATTAATTTCAATTCTTCTTCAAGAGGTGTGACATCACTTGATCAATCTATAAATCATGCTTTTCTTAAAGTATTAAAAAAATAAAATAATCAAACAACAGTATTTTGTGATTGAGTCAAAGCAAAAGCTGGTGATGATTATAATGTTGTTAGTGCTATATGTATGAGCTGCAGCAGGTTCAAGCAATATCTAAGCTTGATTACGAAGCATACTAAACTACTTAACTAACTAAGTATCAACATTTACATACGAAATTTAGAGTGTACTGTAGAGTACTCTGTCGAGTACTCCGTAGAATGATTGTTCATCAATGACCTTTCGGCTTGCTGAGATAATAACTGTATTATGATTGGTAGTAAAAATGAACAAAAGTGGATATTACTTGTATGGATGAAGAAAGTGGTTTTAGTTTATTGCTATAAGGTCTTCTCTATACTTGTTTACTTGTTTACTTGTTTACTTGTTTACTTGTTTACTTGTTTACTTGTTTACTTGTTTACTTATTACTTGTCTGTTTATTCCCCAGACTTTTTAAAGGATGACTGCGAGACATCATATAAGCCTCAGTGCTTGAAACAAAAGAATGATTTTGTTTCTGATTATGACTCGTAATATTTACCTAGAAATCATGTTAAATTCATACTCTAATGTTATCCCAAAGTGGTTTATTTCTTGGTCAGGAAGACTCTCTCTACTTGTGTACTTTCTATATCTTGGTGTGCTTCCTTGGGTCTGAGTATGTCATGATCACCCTCGTATACGTGTACACTCCACTATAGCCAAGTTGGAAATTTATATATATATATTAACTTCTAAGCAAAAATAAAATTTTCATCCTCATATTCCCATCAACTATCAGTTCGCCAGTATTCGGAATGGCTTTTTTTTTTTTTTTTTTTTTTTGACTAACAATTCTCGTTATTCATTAGTTACTTTTCTTTCTCTACATTATATATACTATATGTATCAAGAAGCTCATGGCTCTTGATAACCATTTGTATTCTAACAACACTGGAAGAAAAAACAAACTTTGTTTTTTTATTATTATTATTATCATTATTAATATTTTATTTTGTCTTAGGTACTGTACTATACAATAGTAATGAAACTCAAAGAGCTGTGCGTCGCGTCTAAAGACAGTATTCGCCGTTATGGTAATAGTAAAAAGCAACCTTCTAAGAGTTAGCTCGTGAACTACTATCAAGTACGTATAGATATTCCTATAATAATGCATCACTGTACGCACGCTACTGCTATAATTTTCATGTTTGTTTATATGTGTGTGTGTATAGACTTTCATCAATATTTTATTACTATATTTAAATCATTTCTAGATGAAAATATATATATAATAAAAAAATGCTTATATTGTTACTGAGCTCAACCAAAAGCTGAATAAACATTTTTCTTTTCCTTTTATTTCTGGTACAACGTCCATCAAAGTTGAAATACGACCTCCTACTCTTTGTTGATCAATTGGTACTTGATTCCAGGGATGAAATACATGCTATTTTGTCAATTAAAACGATTAATAGTATTTAAGAATGGTAAATGACGCGTCTCGGCTACAGTTTATAACAGTGTTGATTAACATAAAGGAGTAGGTGATAACTAATATTTATATTTCTCATGATGTAAACCCCGTTGCAACAGGCTATTTGTATACAACCAGGTAGATTTTCATCTTCTACCATCATTTCCATGATGCTCTAATTTCTTGATGAAAACTTGCTAGTTCTTTCCAAAACCTTTTTCATGATTAAAACATTGACTTTATTTTATTTTTTTTTTTTTCACTTTAATTTAAAAATAATCAATCATATCAATAGACTGAATTTGATTGTGTTGTTGAAATAACTCTAACGTCTCAAGACATGCAGCAATCAGAACAAGTCCTTCAAGGTCAAAGTTACCAAGAAAGAAAAGTATTATTATTATTATTTATTTATTTATTTATTCAATTGTTTTTCGTAACTTGACGATTTGAAACGCTTCAAGTTTGCAATTCTCCGTACACAAAGGCTCATGTAAATAACTAAATACAATTAAAATATTATTTCAAAAAGATTTATATTCCATTGTTATATTATTATTATTATTATTATTATTATCGTGGTTTTGATTTTTATTCATTGAATTTTTACTTTAAATCTTATTTTCTAATTTTTATTTTTCGTACGTAATTCATCTATATATATATATATATATATAAATATACGTAGATATATCAAGAGATAATTGAGTTTTTTTTTTTATTTTTCATGTTGCTTTGTACTTTCTTTATAATATCATCCCGCAATGTTTATCAAGCTACCGGTTTCGGCTCATTTATATGTATATATAAATGGCATTTGAAAAAAAAATCATTTCAAGGTTTATTAAGAAATATTTGATTCTTGAAAATCAAATTTGAAACCCTTTTAAATTGTTTCGCTATTTATACAAAGAAATTCAAGATCATATATATATATACATTTAAACAATTAACTCGAACATCATGAATTTAATGGGTGCTTTTAAGAACTAAAACTCCTTTTTTTTCATTGTGTTATTTTAATTTTTAGTTGAATGTCAAATTTAAAATCAAAAAGTTTAGTTTATTAGCTTGTATTTTCTAGAAAGGTTGTAACATTACTACTCAAGATCCATCAAGAACAAAAAGATAATGACATGCAATGTCACCATCATGAATTTTCAAAGCTTTAAATGTTTATTTAAAATTTATAGATATATATACATTGTCTAATATAATAGGTTCAAGTATGTATATATATAAGGCTCATATTATCATTAAAAGAGTAAAGTTATCATTATTGTAAGCACTAGTATATAAATAATATAAATAAAAGTTAAATACAGTTGATGTCGCTCTTGATGAAAACTCTTGGAGTCTATCGCCATATCATCCATATACTTTTGATACATGGTTGCATCTACACGTCTTGCTCGCGTAAAAAATCTATCTTGGTTGTCGGGCATCTAGTTGTCGAAGCTCATTAAACTATGATGTCTTCATGAAACCAAACAAAGTATCTTCTTCATTCAAAGTTTGTTCTTTTCCACTACCAGGGCGTTCAAATATCTTTCTGCTGATGAGAGCCAAACAGTATATAACCTTCTGTATCATTGGGTTATACTCTCTACACTACAACGTAGTGCATATTCTTTATAAAGTTTCAATTTCCGCCCATTACATATGCATCCATTCCTCAGTGTTTCTTTCTTTCTTTCTTTCTTCTATCCAAGAGTTTGTGTATATGGTTTCACAAGTTTACTTTATTAACAAAAGAAAAAAAAATATGTATACATATATGGTCGTGTGATTACTTGTTTATTCATATATGTTGAAGCCCTTTTTACCTATCTACCCGATCAGTCTATCCCATAGTAAAATGTGGGGTTTAACGCGTCTTGAGTAAATGGTCCGGGCACTTTGAAATCTTTGTTGTCTTACCGGAACCTGTTGGTGATCCCAGTGCGGCTTTCGCCGGGACGGTGCAGAGTTTACAACGGTACAAAACACAATCGTACCTATGCAACTGGAAGACAACAACAACAACAACAACAACAACAGCAACGAAGAAAAAAATTAAAATAAAGCCAATATATATTTGCACGTGTGGATATTTGAGTCTAGGCGGTTAGAAAAATCTGAAATTTTGAAATCTCCCTCAGGTGTCTAGTCAGAAATAACATCAGCTCTTTTTTACATGCACTAATTTCGCACACACACACATACACCACATAAACCATTAGAACTAGATGGTGATGCGACCAGCTTGTTTTTACAACTATTATTTTGGTAAAATAAAAAAGCTTAGTAAGTGTCAATAGATAGTATAGGTATGGTCAAGACCAAAATGGTACCCATTGTGCGCCAATTGAGACTGTACTCCCCAAAGCTAGGGTATCGCAATATACACACATCTTTTATCCAATGTCAAAAGAAGCTGGATTTTCACGATACTGCAACAAAGTCAGCTGCAACAGGTGAATCCAAGACAAAAGAACACAAAAAAGCCGATAGAGACCCTAGCAAGGATAGCAGATTCCTTCCAAGTGACTACCAAACCATTCGAGAAAAGTATCAAACCCCAAAGCATCCCATTGTTTTGTGTCATGGATTATGTGGATTTGATTCACTTGACTTCAATCCTCTAGACAACCTGCCGAAATATCTGAAATTTCCAAATTTTTCTTACTGGCATGGCATTAAAGAGGCTCTTGTTGCAAATGGTATGCAAGTCCATACCATGGCCGTCCCTCCAACTGCATCTATAGAATCCCGCGCTCGAGTTCTACTGTCAAGGCTGGTTGAATCTTTAACACCAAAAGATCTGAACCCTGATTCTTCTACACCTAAACTTTCGGTGAACTTGATAGGCCATTCAATGGGTGGTCTTGATGCTCGTTATCTCATTACTTATCTAATACCAGAACACAATCGGACGGCAAAAGTTCCAATTCAAGTTCTTTCTCTTACTACCATTGCAACTCCTCATCATGGATCTTCGATTGCTGACCTTCTCATTTCCTCTTCTTTTGGACCAGAAGCTCACCCACGTCTATATGGTTTGATTCCTACGTTAGGTTTCCCAGATAATACTACTGAAGGGTTTCACAACCTGACACGTCAGTATGTTGAGCAGACGTTTAATCCTTCTACTCCTGACGATTCCAATGTTCGCTACTTTTCATATGGCGCTGCTGCGAAACCTGGTCTTCTCAATCCATTTCGTCCATTTTGGCGTAAACTTCTTGCACTGGAAGGTGCGAACGATGGGCTTGTTAGCGTGGAAAGTGCCAAATGGGGAGAGTATGTTGGAACCGTTGACGGGGTAGATCACTTGGATTTAGTCAACTTCGGGAATCTAGTTAGATATAACTGGAAACGCATCTTATGGGGCGAAAAAGGAATTGAGAAAGATGGGCAGTTCAACGCAGTAGCCTTGTATTTGTATGTCACGGACCGGTTAGCCAAAGAAGGTTTTTAAAAATGGGTCTCTTTCATTAGATTTTTTTCCCTTATACTCTTTCTTTCTTTCTTTCTTTCTTTCTTTCTATCCCTTAGTAGCACTGCTAAGAGGTGTGTGTGTGTGTGTGTAATTTGTAGATATAACCGAGTTATAAACAAGTAAATTACCACAAAATGCTTATGCAGCTATATCATTCCTTGATATAGGAAGGAATTCAATTAATTTAAAGCAGTAAATAATGATTTAGACTTGCAGTTTTAATTATTAATTTTGATTAGTTACAAAATATGAACTACTAAACTAAAGAGATTTTAAAAAAATTAAACAATCTTGCGCATTTTAAACTTATTTAAATGTATATTTTAGTTTTTATTTTATTTAATCTACTGATTTATCGATTTGTTGATTTATTTATTTTTTAAACTTGACACCAAAACGGACTTTTTATATTCAACTTTAGAATACAAAATTATTTACCATTAAAATTAAAATTCCATTTAATTAATAACATTTCAAATTAATTTATAAAATTGGCCATTCTTTTTTATCATCATTATTACCATCAATATTATTATTTATTTATATGTTTTCAACCTATATTTTAAATATGTATTACCTGTCGGTGATTTTAACATAGAAAGAAACAACAGAAAGCAAAGAAATAATAATAATAATATATATATATATATATATATATATTTTTTTGAAATAGAAACCAGTTTAATATTTGTCCAAATTCAGGTTATAAACCGCTGAATCTTGCAGATTTATACACCATTTTGGGAATATTTCCAATGAATAGAGAACAAAAGTTGCTGTTTTATTAATTCAGTCTAACTATTTCTTGCAATATTTCGATTGTCAGTTATACCTAATCTAGTTGAAAATGCATTAAACCCTAATACTGTGCATTTAGCACTAATTGGGAAATTATTGTAAAATTTCGGGAGGGATACGTTGTATATATATATATATATATATATAGTCCAGATATTTAGATGAAACAGAAATCAAAGTTTGTTAGTTACTGGGTTCGATCCTATGATATTGCATTATTGTTCCAATTTTCTGCCTTTCTACATGTGGGAGGAGTTGCACTCTTCATACCCATCCAATATATAAACAAATCTTTAGAATTTTAATAAAGTGAAGATTTATATATATTAAAAAAAAATTGAATAAAACCTTATGAAATAAAAAAAACAAACAAAATAAACTGAAACTCATTAAAAAAAAAAAAAAAAAAAAAAAAAAAAAAAAAAAAAAAAAAAAAAAAAAAAAAAAATTAAAATAAAAAATCAAAAGACTGTCAGCTTTTTTGTTTGTCATTTTCTCACTTTACTTTAAATATTAATCATTTAATACTTTATTGTTTCATGAAATCATATAGTTAAATTTCGTATTCTCAAATACAAAATGCTTTCTTTTATTATTATTATTATTATAATTATTATTATTAGTGGCAGTGAATTTAAAAGAGAGTATTTTATCATGTAGGCGTATTTAATATTTTTATTTTGATAAACCATACTAAACAAAAACAATAAAAGTTATAATTATACAAATTGTATATATATATATATATATATATATATTTAAAAAATAAACAAATTTTGATATAAATAAAATAAATCATAATAATAATAATAATAAAAGAAAGCATTTTGTATTTTATAATACGAAATTCAAAAAATATAATTAATCACTGACAATACAAGATTTTTAGGATTGTCTGACAGCCTCACATATTGTAACTCTATAAACTACAAACGGGAATTACTGCCATATTGTACTTTATAATGCTTTATTGTTTTGCATGTTGAAAATCTATTCAAATATAGTAAAAGATATATCACATTTTCTCATCTTGTATTTGTATACATTTTAACCTAAGTAGTGTATTTTTCATTATTGGAAAAGTGAACATATTAATAAAACACATTTTATACTAATTAATTGTGGTATATAAGTTATTATTTGAATATATCTATTTGACTTGATGAAAGCTTCTACTATTCCAACTTCCCGCCTTTTGGATAACAAAAACTTTTTTTTGCTGTTGTGCTATCTCAACTTTATAATCCATCAAGTTCTTCTATAGATGAATTATACTACACCTCATCTTCGGAATATGATAATGCAACATGATACATGTGATTCGTATACTTTAACACTAAAACATATCTACATAAATTTATATATATATATTTATTTATATTGAATTCTATCAAACTATCTGAGTTTATTATTGAGAATTTTGTCATAAGTTGAATTCATACTCTTTGAGACATTGCGGTGCCTTTTTTTTTTTTTTTTGTATCTTCTGGTAAACGTAAAACTCAAGACTAGAACATTTGCTCTATTGAATCAATTGCTTTATATATTAAAACAGGTAGATGGAATTGCATTTGGTTATAGGTCTATATGCTTTATATTGTCGCTACTCGATTTTTTTTTTTTTTTTTTTTTTTTTTTCATAATTTACAACCTGAGCCCTTATGAAATGATATCAATAAATATATATGTTACTTCAAATGTTTTATATGACTAAATGAATAATAATAATAATAATAATAATAATAATAATAATAATAATAATAATAATAATAATAATAATAATAATAATAATAATAATAATAATAATAATAATAATAATAATAATAATAATAATAATAATAATAATAATAATAATAATAATAATAATAATAATAATAATAATAATAATAATAATAATAATAATAATAATAATAATAATAATAATAATAATAATAATTTCATGGAAAAGCATCAATTTGTTGATCCCCTTTAGTAATATCATACAATTTTCAATAAGATCCAACATACAATGATAACACAAAAAAAAGACGGAAAAATTAACTTTCTTATAGATATTTAATTTATTAAATAAATTATCAAATACTGAAATAGATTCATTATCATAGTTATATAGATAAGACCAACACTTTAAACTACACATGGACTTATATTTAAGTATACAATTTTGTCAACATTTATGCATTATAATTTTCAATTCCTTTTACTTATTTTTTTTTTTTTTTTTTCAATATCTCCCAATTTTTTACATAAATTCATGTTATTCTTTAAGATACTTAAAACTCAATGACTGACTGGTAATACTATTTTGTTTCTTGAAAAAATGCTGATCAACCTTTAATAACAATGATGGTATATATATATATATATAGAAAGCCCAAAAATATTCAATTTCTTGACTAAAAATAATATCAAAATAATTTAATAAATAATAAAGTATCGTGCACATCTCTATGATGCCCGAAAAACCTACTTTGGGAAGGATCAAGTCAGCATGTATGAAACAATTTCCTCGCAAATCGAGAGGTACAATATTGAAACGACTTTTCAACAAGGTGACTAGTCAACAACCAAAATTATCTACATCACAACAGAATGTAGCTCCTGGAGTCATTGTATTGTTTCCTAAATCATTGTTAGAATTCCATGAAATTATTTCATTTAAAACTGCAGTCAAACGATATAAAAAACAAAAAATAAATGAAATCAAAGAAATCGGATTTGAAACAAAAAAACAATTAGAAGAGGAGCAAAGGCAAATGAATATTTTACAAATCAGAGAAAATGAGATACAAAACGGAATAGAAATGATTGAAGCACATTCACGATTTCATGGTGTTCCTTTAGATGACCTGGTTGAGTTGTTGGGTATCAAATGGCTATTTGAAGAAAGATCAAAAAAGAAAGAGATCATACAAATGTATAATCATAAAAACAAATCCCATCAGAACTTGATTAAGGAATCTGAGAAAGTTGATTCTGTACAAGTATTTGAAAATTCTTCCCAAACAATGTTAGATACACAGAAAGAATCTGCAAAAACGTCATCTCAAATTGCAACTGATATTGTCACAAGTCTTGAAAGTGTAACAGCAATTCAGGATATTTGTTTTGTAAATGAACAATCTCAGCAATATACTGAAGTAATTCCTTGGGAAGGGCTGCCAAATGATCCCGATGACCTTTTAGTGTCATTTCGAGAAATCAAAAATCTGCACAGAATATCACTTGAAGAACGAAAACAATTGGCTCTTGAAGATAATCCTTCAATGTCTGAATTGTCTGAAAACTTATTAAGAGGAATTGGACATGTTCATATCTATCCATTCCAGCTTCCAGATAAAGTTGCAAGAATCCCAAAGTCTGTTATTCAAAAGTTACTTCGAATGCCAGATTTAAAAATTGTTACATTTCATTTCATGTTTGATGATAAGTATGTTTACAAAATTAAAAACTTATCCTTAATGATTCGAATGATAAATAAACATGTGAATACAATAGAATATAAGGTATTTCAAACACACCCAAGTGTTTTGAAAAGACCTTTAATTCCCTGGTCAGAATATAGTGGGCTTTACGAAAACATAAGGGAGTTAGATATTTTGGTACAAGGACCTTGTGCAGTTTCAGAAAAATGCATGAAAGAGCTAGTACATCTCAAGAATCTAGAAAAATTTACTATAAAAGTTGAAAATTTCGTTTCATCTAGGGAAGTGTATAGTATAAAACACCGAAGCCCAATTCATGATGCCTCGGAGTTTATACCTATACTTTCTAATGTAATTTACTTCAACCTTAGTATTGATGGAAGGCTCCCTAGCAAAAATGGACACTTTAACACTGATTTAAAAGACGATATAATTCAAGTTGATGTCCAGGCTTTATACTCTTTGACCAAAACTTGTTATCCTTCTTGGCTTAATTTAGTTAAATCTCTCGAAATTGACATGATAAATTGGAAGGAATCTATGAAAACTCAACGCAGATTTGTTTTATTCTTAAAACGATTAGAACACTTGAAATTTCAAAATATAGACATGAACCCTGATGGAGCTTCAGGGGTTTTAAAAGTGATGAAAGATCTTTCAAAACATGCACACAATATTAGATACATTGAAATGCCTGATATGCCATTTCACGCAATTCCTGAGCTGCGTAACTTCATACCCAATATTGAAGCTCTCAATTTGTCTACTAAAAAACAACTGAATGTGCATAATAGTCTGCCACCAAACATTACTTTGAACGAAGAATCTATTAATCTTCTCAAACATGCTCCGAACCTGAAGCTATTACAGGTTCCTGTTCCCCATACCGCTTTGGATCTTAAATATCTGATCCAATTTCTATCTCCTTATGAACCAGAAAAATTTGTTACACGTGAGGTTACAAACACACTTGATACAAACTTTACAACGGCCGAAGAAATAGTTGTCGAACTTGAAAGTGTTTTTTCCCGGCTTGAAAAAAATACTCTTCGCCGTTGCGTTTCTGGTAATGAAAACAAATTTAAACTTCGTAGTAAACGACAAAGTCTCAAAAGAATTGGAAATTCTTCAATTGAGTATTTTTTAAAGAAAAGATGTCAAATTGCAAAATGGTTACCTCATAGATCATTGAGTCATGCAGTACGATCATCTGTTGGTTGAGATCTTATTTAACTAAAAATTTGTTCTATGTGACATGATAATATAAACTATTTCTATTAGATATAAGATCTGGCTACCATGTATTGTTCGAGAAATTAACAAGTTTAGATGAATCCGATTTTTATGCTTTATACATATTTATTTATTGTCATTATAAAACTTCATCTTATCTTTTGTTATAGTTTGTGTATAAACATTAAGAAGTCCATTCTATTGCACGCTAATACCGTTTGAACAAAGGTATTAATTTTTTAATTAAATACAAAAAAAAATATATATATATTTTTTTGACCTTCATAGTCAGTGATTCACTTCAACCCCTCGCCGACACTTCTCATACTTGAAATCATTCCATTTTTTGGTGTTTCTGATAACACCTGCTCAATTTCTCCCAGCATATTGTCAATATCATCTAGTTTTACTCCACATGAAAGTGCAACTAGTCGACGATATTTATGCATTTTCTCTGAGGCATCAGCAGTCGACCAAAGATCAACAATTTCTGTAACATGCTTTTTGCGTCGCTTTTGAAGCTCATAGAGCTCAATTACCAGATCCGCAGTTTCTTCATGATTTTGTTCTGTTGAATTTTCATTGTCTTCAGATATAGTTTTAGCAGTTTCTTCTTGAATAAGTCTGGAAAGTTCGTTAGCCTGAGAGAAATTTACAACCTCAGTAAGCTGTGAAATTCGATTAGATACCAAATCAGCAGCCTCTTTGCATTTGGCCTCAGCAGTTGACTCATTTCCATACGTAGTAAGGTACTCTTGAATCTGCTGTTCTGTTGCTTTAACATCCTCCTTTACATTTTCATATAGCTGGCGAACCTGTTCGGCATCCGTGTTTTTTTCTGTAATAGCTGTATCATATGTTTTTGAGAGTTGCTCCAACTTTTCGACAACAGAGGGAATAATCTTTGATACTATTGACCCCCCTGCATCGCTACTATGTTGTTGCTTAGATACATTTGACAGGACCCTACCTAATAAAGCAGACAATGTTTGATTTTGATCTATATAGCCTTGGCCATCATAGAAATTTTTTCCTGATGGGGGAGCTGGAGGAGTAGGCATAGTCATATTGTACCTTTTTCCTGAACGACCATTTGCTATGCTTGCACTGCCTGGAATTTGTTGAGATCCATCCCCAGTATCTCCTGCTGGCGTGCTTAATGGATCATAGGAATAGACATGTGTATATGCATGAGTAGGTGAAGAATTGGGCTTAAGATATGGGTCACCATTTGCCCCATTATATTGATACAGAGAATTGTATCCTTGATCGTTGTAATTTCCATATGGCCCGGGTGTAGGTATGTTATCTTGTTGTTGTGCAGATGGAGTTTGTTGTAGCTGCGTATTAGAATGCGAGCCATGATGCTTATGCCGTGAAGCTTCATATCCATTTATGTAATCCTGGGCCGTAAATCCAGAATTATTAGGGATCTTGGTCGAGGCATTATAACTAGTTAAAACCTTCACGCATTTTTTTGCCTCGTTTCGAGCTGCTATGTGTAGAGCAGTATCACCCTTAGAATCTACTCTGTTAACAAATGACTCCACCAGACTCATTGTTTCAATTTCTGACAATTTTGAGAGAAAAATTTCAGTGTAATATCTTGCAGAGGATAATTTGGACCGAGGGGAAGTAGATTCTGAGATATGGTGGAGTACTGTTCTTTGTGAATTATCTTGCAAAAGTATTGTACTTCTTAGTAACTCCACAATTTTTGCAAAAGATCGTAAATCATAACTGTTAGTAAACATAACTGTTCTCATTAATGGGGTTTGCCCAAGTAAGTTAACAGCTTGCATGTTTGCACCCGCGTCTAAAAGTGCGATAATAATTTTCAGATTTCCCATTGAGCAAGCCCAGTGAAAAGCTGTATGTCCTTCATCATCAATAACATGATTAATATTAAAGCCTTCGGGAGGGTGTATCAAATAATCCGGAATGTCATCTTCCTCTGGGGCCATGAAATAATCAAGTAGCTTTCGACCATACTGTGCAGCTATTAACTCGTTATCACATATCATAATATTCCCATTGCTATTCTGAGTTTGATAACTGCTTGGGGTGGTTTCAAGCTTATTTGAAGATCTTGAAAATTCGTCTTTATCGTAATCGCCTCTTGATCTTTTCAGTCCTTTCTTAAGTGTCGGGGTATCTGTTATCTCCTGTGTACGCATACCAGACGCTCTTGGTGTCGGATGTTCGATCAGACCAATTTCCGTGTCAGAAAGAGAATCGCTTGGTGAAGAAGATCGTGAAGACACGGAGCCTGAATCATCACCACTCAAGTTAAAAGAATCATTATAAGAGCTGCTTTGATAATATTTGGATTTAGCAGGCTGTTTCTTTTTATTACTAACAGGTGTAGTTCCAGCAGCTATAGCAGCTTGAGCAGCAGCTTGAGCAGCAATTGTAGCAGCCTTGGCGGAGTTCGGTGGACGGCCTCTTCCTCGCTTTACAACTGGTGGTTGATTTTGATCAGCTGGGAAACTCGTTAATTTTTTTGCTTTTTTCGAAGGTATAGTAGTAGCCTGTTGCGTAAATGGCTGTGTGCTTTTCATATAAGACTGCGGCGAATCAGGAAGAGCTGTAGTAGAAAATGACTTAGAAGCAGACAATGATCCTTCCGCTGGGCTGTTGAGTTTTGATTTCGCTTTCAATTTGGAATTGGTACGCGACGCGGACGGGTTTTCAGTTTTCATCTTACGAGCCTTTTTAGCTAGTGGCGGCGGCGAAGTAGAAGACTCGACATAACTAAGTAATGGGTTAAGTAGCTCGTCAACTTGATACTGATAAGCAATTTCGCGAGCAACGTTTAGAGGAACCCATGTTCCCTGATATTTTCCATAACCACCTTGGATTTTCTCATGAGTACCTTTTTGAATCTCTTTCTCAAGGATCCGCGTACGCTGTGGCTTGTCAAAATCAGCAACTTTGAGAATATGTGTTGCATTGACCCATCCATCGGTCTTTCGTCTCATCACAGCAACACCTCGGACATTGTATTCATATACAGGGACCTAAAAAAAAAAAAAGCGATATGTTAGATTGGTAGACGCGACGGGAAGGTGGAGCGAAAAGAGAGCGAGACGCGATACATACCGAAGAATAGGTTGCGCGACAAACCTGCGGAGCTTCCATGATTGAGGAGCAGATTGTGAGTCAGGCAAATTGAAAACAAATAAATGATAGTAGCAATGAACAAAAACTAATAAGCAATAGGCGCTGATGTGTGTAGTGAAAGTTCAAGCAAGGGCAAAAGAATTAGAATTAGTGAGAAAAAAAAAATGCTAATAAAAATAAAACTAGAACGTCAGGTCTTAAGCCACCAGGGGAACACGAAAATTATAAAGACGTATTTGCCAATACCAAAGTAAAAATATAATCAAATGCTTGAGCAAGCTGACCTATTAAGAAGCAGAAACCAGGCCTAAAAAGCAGCTGAAAGTGCGATGAAATAATTGCTGTATATATGTGTGGCAGCTTTCGAAGCTTTGTCGTCAAGACGCGTTTAAATTGAGCAGCGACGAAGGGCTTAAAACCTAGATTCATTTACCCGGCCTTTTACATCCAAAAAGCACAGAAAAGTTTAGCCAACCTTCGATCTTTTCTCACAGCCATCCGCTGCTCTCTAACAACAGCACATACATACAAGATAGTCATGGTGAGTACAAATACAATATTCTATTTTAAGCCCTTAGAAGTTCTCCATTTAATATAGAGATTATACTAATATATTTACAGCTTCCTTTATCGTTATTGAATGCCGCAAACGGCCAGCCTATGCTTGTAGAGCTCAAGTCTGGGGAAACAATTAATGGACATCTCGTCAACTGCGACTCGTGGATGAATCTGCTTTTGAAGGAAGTTGTTTTGACAAGTTCTGATGGTGAAAGTTTTACACAGATTCCTGAGTATTATGTTCGGGGTAACCTGATTAAGTATCTTAGAATTCCAGACGAACTCATTGACAAAATCAATGAGCAAAACCAGCAGCAAAGAAACGAAAACAGAAACTACAATAACCACCAGCACAACAATAGAAACTACAACAATCAAAACAATAATTACAGAGGCCGAGGAAGAGGTGGTCGTGGAGGATCAAGAGGTGGTTATAGACACAACAACTATAACCAAAACAACCAAAACAATCAAAATAATCACAACCACAATAACCAGCACACTAACAACCAAGGAAATGTGAACAGAAACTACAACAACCAGAACCAACGGTACTGATATTTATAGACATGTCATTGAATTTTAAATTGTACGTGAAATTTTTTATTATTTTTCAATAGCCCAAAACTGTCCAGCACGCTAAAAAGTTGTGTAACGAAACTAATCAGCCTTGATGGCTCCATAAATTCTCATGACAAAAAAATAAGATGCTAAGAATCCGACCGTTCCTGTAATTAAACCGTAAACAATGGAGCCCAAGATAGAATACCCAAAAAACATGAGCATAGGGACAAAGCCTTCTAATTTTAGAGTGGTAAAATAGTAGAAAATCGAATATAACAAAATCCACCAGGCTGAGCCAGTACCAACCCAAAATGATCTCCACCACCATCTGTAATCTTCTGTATTAAGTTGGAAGTAAGTGGTAACAATGGACATCTCCATAACAGTTATTTGAAGTACTGTAAACACCAGTGCAAAAAAGCCGTACATGTAGTAGTAAACCGATTTGATTTGCCATACGCTGTTGAATACAAATCTTAGTTCAACGAGAATCACTAAGAAAGGAAGCAAGCCACCAAGTAAGACTGTAGGTACAATTGCTTTGTGTCTTCTTTGCTCAGGTATTTGTCTAGGTATAACATTCACTTTAGTTGGGATTGCTGTAGGTGAAACTAAGCTACCTAAATATGATCCAAAGAAAATCAAGGGACAAGAAATAAAAAACCAGATACACATCAAAGCAAGAAGGGTTGTAAATGGAATAGCCGAAGATGAGCCGGAGTACCAGACGAAGAAATTTAGAAGTACAATAATTAACATCATGGTACCTGGAACAACCATATGTGTATACATCGCACATTTACCCCAGTTATCACTTCCAATATTTTTGTTGATTCTAGAGGATACATATCCAGAAAAAATTCCAGAGAATGCAAAAAGAAATAGAGCGTAACTAAGAAGGCCTCCGCGGAATGATGGATTCAAGACACCAATACAAGCAAATCCAACTACAATAGCCGTCATTACAAAAAATTGAATTCCAGACCCTATTAAAGCGGAGAAGAGTGTTGAAAACTTTGGTGCTCTAAATACATCAGCATAAACCAGTTTCCAGCCAGAAATTTCATTCATTAAATCCTTATCTTCTTCTTCAGTAGTTCCATCCAAATTCTGTAATTGAACATACTGTTGATTGTAACTCTGAATATCACGGTAGAGAGTACGTATCAGAATCACGCCAACCAATATTGCTAAAAATGCAGCAATCACTAAGGAATTGATGAGTGCAAACCAATGTACCTTTACTGACTCATCGGGATTTGTTAAGTACATATCCCATCTAGATGCCCAAGCAATATTTTCATCTTCTCTCCAGTATACAGAGTAGGTAAAAGGAATTTCATCTTGTTCTTTAGAAGTGTCAATTATAAATTCTTCGAATTTGTCTGAGGTACCAGGACATTTTACACCTCCAGCAGCGACAGACTTGGGGTATACTTCAAAGGCAACAATAACATTTTTTCCAGGATTCTTTGGAGATTTTCGGTAACGAATCAAAATAATTACATGGTTGTTCAAATGTGCCAGCCCGTCTTCATCAACATAGCCAAGAGGAAATCCAGCCGCATAGTATCGTTGTTTGTTAGCCAATGAAATAAAGGCTGTTGCTCCGGGAAGATTGTCTACAATCCATTCGACATTGTATTGTGATCTAATTAATTCGTCTGCTCTTACTAAGTCTGAATTCAAGACAGGTTTTGTGCACAGATCCGCACACGTAGTTTCATTTCCCATGATTAATTCATAATCAGATTCGTATATACGATCACCACTAAGAACCTCGCCTAGATTAAGAGAAAGACTGCTGATATCCTGAGTAGGTGGGCACACGAAAGGAAGTTCGAAATATGAATATGGTAGCGGCGAGTGATTTGAGGTGACTTTATTAACTTGTAAAGGAACCTTTTCTAGAGGTGCATAAGTTTTTATTGACCAGCCTGGAATGTAGAAAGCATCTACAGACGCTGCAGTCAATGCCAGCGTTATCAGCGACTTAAACATTTATAAAGCGATAGCGTCAAACCTCCAGAGAATGTAGTGAAATAAAATCGTTAAGTGGAGTTGGAATTGACAGGTGGTGGGAGAAAAAGCCAGGGCCCCAGCCCTCCACTCCAACACACAAAAAATTAAGCTTTATTTTGAGTACGAATTTGGTATAATGCTAAAACATGCCAAAGTTTCAATATACCCTAATAAGGCAATTACAAATTGTTCACTACTTAGGTAAAGAAAGGGACAACATTTAGATATTAATCATGGCTGAGATGATTCAGTCCATTGCGCAGGAACATTTTTTGTTCTCTTATATATCACACTCAAGATTTGTGTGCACTTAATACACATCGATATGTCTCTTGAAGCTCTTCAACCCACCCCAAATGTTCTTGTAGACAAATGTTTGAGAAACCTTATTTGGAGTTACCTTGATCAAGAGCTCTACGAAACAGCTGCTTTTACAGCAGAACGGCTTTATGCTTTGGATAATGAAAATGACAGTACACGCCATTTGATTGGAATTATTAACTACCGTATGGGTAGGTTCCTAACAACTATAGAATATACAGAAAACAGAATCCACTTAGGATGCTTGTACATCCATGCTTTATCATGCTACAAGATCAAGAAATATAATATTGGAATAGCTGCGCTAGAAACAGCAAAAAAACTGTATGACCGTCTTGTATATGAAGACCCTATACAAGGAAGCAAATATAGACTAAGAATGCCAACCTCATCAATGATGTATCTTCTGTTAGGAAAACTTTACAGAGTTGTGAATTCTGAAAAAAAAGCCATTCTGAATTTTGGGAAAGCCCTGAATTTAGATCCGCTTTGCTGGGAAGCTTCCGCAGCTTTGTGCGAATTACATGTTACTATAGATGTGACAAGTTTATATACGCACCTATCTACTAATATTTTTGATGATGAAGTCAAGGATACTCAGGTTCAAGTAGAATCGCATATTTTAGCCGCAGCTGATACAAACCCAACAAGAAGTCGGCAAGCAAGTAAAGAATCTCAAAATAGTGATTCCATGGATCTTGATATTGGGATTCAGGATTTTCAGACGCCTACTCCTGGAAAAAAGTCTTTTATAGACTTGTTTCCAGACCCTTCTGCTCCGATTAAATCCAAGTTAGAACAAAAAAATGATATATCTTTCCAAGATCATCATATTGTACTTCCGTCTCCTAGACTGTTTGAAGTAGATCATAGTCGAAAGTCATCAGTGGAAATATCTACTCCTAGTCGAAAAGGGGGTTTTCTTCACAAGCGACTATTTAACTCTTCACATAAAGTTGAATCACAAAAACTTGTTCGGGTTGCAACAAAAGGAATATCCACGAACCAAAAACTTTCTGCTTACAAGTATGTTGTTCATCTTTACAAAATTTTTATCAGATGCTATACACATTTTTGCAAATACCAATGTGATGATGCTGTTAGAATGCTCTCTTGTCTAGGTGCTGAGCAAGAAAATACACCATGGGTTTTGTCTAAGTACGCTCGCATTTACTTTGAAAAGGTTGAATATGAAAAGGCAGCAGAGTATTACAAAAAGCTTTTAAGTGTGGACAGGTATAGACAAGAAGATATGGAATACTACAGTACTTTACTGTGGCATTTGAAACGAGACGTAGAGTTAAGCTATTTGGCCTATAGTTTATTGAATTACAACAAATCATCCCCTCAAGCCTGGTGTGCAGTAGGAAATGCACTTTCATTAATGAGAGACAATGAAAATGCTCTGAAAGCATTCAAACGTGCGAGTTCGCTTCAACCTGACCTCCCTTATTCTTATACACTTCAAGCACATGAGCATGTTGCAAGTGATGCTCATGAACATGCACAAAACTGTTACAGGGAAGCACTCAACGTCGACAAAAGACACTACAATGCTTGGTATGGACTTGGTATGGTTTGTATCAGATTGGGAAATTATGAACACGCGCGTTTACATTTTTTAAGAGCTTCACAAATTAATCCAGCTAATGTGGTCCTAATATGTTGTATTGGAATGGTTCACGAAAAACTGGAACAATTTGGACAAGCTCTTGAGCAATACAACAAAGCTATTTCACTTCAGCCTCTTTCTGCCCTGGCTCGATTCAAAAGAGCAAAATTATCATTAAAAATGATGCGATTTGATGATGCTATGTATGATTTGGATAAGCTTGTAGTACTTACACCTGATGAAGCTACAGTGCACTTTTTAAGAGGCCAGATTCTCAAGATATTAGGTAAAAAAGTTGCTGCGGTACAAGAATTTACTGTTGCGTTAAGTTTGGATCCGAAGAGCTCACATTTAATCAAAGATGCAATTGAAAACTCTCAACTACATAATATTGGTGAGGCATGATAAGAAAATTACGTAGACATGCTAATTGGACTTTGTTCCATTTAAGTGTAAATTGATAAAACTTATAGGTTTCTCTATAATATATTAACATAATTGTTTTCATTGACAAGTTAAATATAACTACTCTTATAAATGCAATGCAATCAATCGTCTTCAGTACGAGCTCTCTTTGAAAATCTTGAACCAGAATCGTTTGAAGTCCTTTTAAGGCTCTCTTGCTTGAAATAAGCGCTCTTCTCACGACGTTCTCTGGCCTCTTTCTTTTCGTTATTTTGTTCCAACTTTTTAAGATGTTTTTGTTTGCTTTGCTCTTTTTTAGCAAGTCTTTTGGCATCTTTTTCTTTACGAAGAGTAAAGATCTTTTGCATAAGCTCTCTTGCTTTCTTTTCCTCTCCACCTAGCACGACTGCACGCTTACTAACATAAGAGTTCTTCTTTGCTCCTGGAATCTTTGCACGAATAGGCTGAGCTTTAAAAGGTAGTTCGGAACGAATAGCTTTAGGAACCTTTAGAGGGTTAAAGCGACGCTCCTGGCGCTCAATTTTCTTGTAACGAGAATCTTCCAATAATGGTGTAGGAATGCTTCTTTCAGCTCGAACTTGACCAGTAAGTCTCATTCCAGTCCATTCATCCTTATTCTTGAGAAGTAAAGAAGTAACAGGATTATAGAACTTTCGTGGAAGGACAGGGTGCCATGCACGTAGGAAAACGGTGTCGGACATTAAAATCTTATCCTCAAATGTTGCACGGAAGTGACCATCAGGTTTGGCTAATGCACGTTTTATTTGACCTCTGATACCAGATACAGTTTTGATAGAAGCACCTTCAAACTTAGCAACCTCCAGTGCTGTACTAAACATGTCTTTAATAAATGCTGTGTTTTTGAAGATCTTTGTCGGGTAACCAACGAGCTTGAGTTTTTTAACGATTTCAACACTTTGGTCAACTTCAAGAATAGTACCTGTAGCACAAATTCTGAAAGATCCAGTGACATTTTCATTCGAAACATTTTGTACACAACAGAAACCAGTATTGGGAGAAACTAGAGGACCATAAAATGTTGCAAAACAGTGCATATGCTCCGGAGTGTACTTCAACATACGATTTCTGGTTCTAGAATCTGATGTGGAGTAAATAGGAATTGTTTGAAATCTTCTCCATCCTAAAGAAACAATAAGAGGATCGTTTGATTTAAGAATTTTCTTATGCCATCTGTGTCTCTTAATTCTGACTTGAGAAAATCCAAATCTATCTTCGTTTGATAATAACGAACCCATAATAATTGGATATTGGGGATCAAAATTATCGATGAATTCGCATGGTACATTTTCAAAAACTACTCTGACATAAGTTCCGGCTCGGAAGCCTTCAACCTTATCTCGAGTTTTAACATCTAGAAGATCAAGCTCTGCCTTATTGATCTCTAATTGTTTGGCGATTTTTGCTTTTTGCTCATCGTGCCAAGTTTCATGCTCATCTTCTCCTTCGGGATCCTCTGCGCCAAATTCACGATCTTCTTCACCATTACCTTCCATTTCAAGTCGCTTTTTTTCTTTTTTAACACTGTTTTCAGCTCGAATCTGTTCAACTGATTTAGGCTCATCATTGCCATCTTCTTCTGATTTAGCTTCTTCTTTATCATTAGCTTCGTCTGCTTCTAGATCTTCGAAATCACCAAATACTTCTTCTTCATCGTCTTCTCCTCCACCAACTCCTTCACCACTATCCGATTTATTTGCAGCGCTAAATTTGTTTTTGATGTGCTCAATGTTTTCAATATTTAACCATTTGGCAAGAAGAGTCTCTACGTTTCCGTAATCAACCTGCGTTTTATCGGCATGGTCATCAATTTGAGTTCTTCTAGCCTTTTCTTTCTTTTTGAAGAAGTCTTCATCTTCACTTTGTTCAATATCTTCTTCTTCAACATCGTCAAAATTTCCCGTGTAACGCCTTATAACATCGTCTGGTGAAAGATTATCCATATAAATAAGTTTTCCAATATTGTATTTTCTTTTGATTTTAAAATCTTCAAATTGACCAGATGTTCCTCTTCTTCTTAGGGCAAGAGTTTCTTCGTCTTCCTCATACATATCATTGCCTTCAAGCTCAGAGTCAGTATCTTCAAACACAAGCTTTTCGTCTCCTTTTCTTTTATCCTCTTGATTGTATCTAGCTTCAAAATCAAATTCTTCCATTTCAACATCGTCCTCATCATCTTCTTCTTCTAAATCATCTTCATCGTCACCTCCCTCTTTACCATCATTCAAAGGTAGAGAGCCTTCAGCCATATTTGCATGACGCAAAGATGTTCTGCCTGTTGAGACTAGTTCATTGTCATTTTCATCTTCAATTTCGTCTTCATCGTCGTAGTTCTCTACTTGATCAAGAGCGACACTGTTTGAAAATAATTGAAGACCTTGAGAAGAAGTCTCTCCTAACACTGTATCAGCTGTTTGAAGGCTGGTAACCATTTTCTCACCGATTCCTTGTTCTTCTCCAGGAACAAAACTTTTAGTGCCAACGTCAATATAGACAGCATCCTTATCCATTAACACACCTCCAACATCACTCATCGGGGCATAAATTGTTTTCATTTTGTCATCTAAACGACGTCTTCTTTTAGGCCCAGTACTTTCAGATGCAGCATCTTCTTGTTTAATAGCAAAAGGGGTAGGACAAGGATCAGGAAGTCGTTCTACCTCTTTGGCTGTCAAGTCACCAACACCAGGAATATGGACTCTAGCGTTAGCATAAGGCAAAGGTGTACCATGTAGATAGCCATAGATGGCTACAGTTCTATCAACTTTTTTGTTTTTTTCAATCAGAGCCGGATGTGTAAGATCTGATACACGGTCAGCAAGAAGATAAGCATGTTCATTTCTCCACTTTAAAGGTCGAAATTTCATAATTGATATAAATCTTGCCAAATTAATTATTTCACGATCAGGGTATCTACCGTTAATAACACCAGAAAAATTAAACAGCTTGGCTCCTTTGTAAACCTCAGTCCAAAATCTATTTTTTAACGCCTTCTTTGAAGCTCGCATAGTGGCAACTGATTTAAAAAGATCTAAATGAGTCGTTACTCCAAGAATACGAGGAAATCCGTGAGGTGCTAAAATATTAAGAAATTCCATCGTCTCCATTTCAAATCCAAAGTTACCATCTATCATAAGAAGAATCAAATCTGCAATTTTAGCAATATCAATCATTGAATTAAGATCGTTTGAACATTCAATGAAGGTCAATCTTCTTCGCTTACCAGAAACAACTGTAATCGGACCTTTAATATCGTTAAGAGTGTGTTTAGTGTATCTTCGGACCAAACTCTTGATTAAAGTCGTTTTACCTGTCTATTTTAATGATGTTAGAAAAATGATGATCTGATTTATCTAAATATGTACTTACACCTGAGGGACCGACAACAGCGACGATAACTGGTGGAGGTTCTTCTGGAGTTCTATCCACAACTGGCACATGAAATTTTTTTTCTTTCTTTTCAGAGGATCGCTTGGCCATACGTTCCAGTTTCATGGGAGCTGACACGGTGAAGGCTTTAGCATTGTAACCATTCGCGTGTAGCTTTTTCTTGAGACCACTTTTCGCATCCTTAGCCCTATGGGGCTTGTTGGACTGGTTTTGCGACTCCATCTCTTGATAAATTCAGCTGTTTGATAGTTGAGAAACCAAAAATTTTCAAATTGGGAGTAGGAAAATATTCCCAAGTTAACTCGACTGGGACTTTTTTTGGGAGTTTTATATTATTATTATGTATTAAGTTGTAGGGTTTATCATTATGTAATAATAATGACGTTTATAGAGTATCAGATCTACTATCATGAACAACATGCTAACTTCTCCAATTTAATCAACTCAAATGATTTATTTTTCACGTTATAGTATTTGATTTGATATTAGTCACAAAAAGAGAATATAAAAGCTAATGACAAAAATGTTATCAAAATGCAACAAAGTATAACTATCACTAGCCACCAAGAACGCCATTATCGGGATCATGGTCAATTTCCAGCTTTCCCAAAACTGTAGAAGAGTCTATTGTGTTGGTAGATCTAGCAGATTTTATAGCCTCAGGTTCTTCTGCCTCGTCTTTTTTGTCATCGTCACCACATCCACAGTTATACTTGTCAGATATTTCATTACAATCAAAAATATCTTTTCCTAGACGCTCATTTACAACGTTATGAACAAAGCAACCCCATTGTGAAGCAGCTTCACGGGACGAAGTTTGAGGAGGGTATTTCTTCAACATTTGCTGGAAATGCTCTGCACATTCACCACAAGGATATACTCTTGAAAATAAGTATATGTACGATGATAAAGTCTCTCTTTGATCTTCTGTCGGTTTTACTGGATACTGTGCCAGAATCGTATGAAAAAGCTTCCAAGAGGCTCTACCGAGTTCAGCCTTAATAGTCTCATTCTTCATGTGTTGCATAATAGGAGCACCTACTTCAACATCTTGGGAAGACTTAGCAATTGTCTCAAGAGGATCGTAATCTTTGGCATTAGCTAGCACAGCAGGCTGTTGTAATTCACTTTTTGTAGGCTGTCTATTTTGTAAAATTGTTGACGGTGAACTTGAAGGCGAGAACACAAAAAAGAAGAACAGTAGTCCTGTTACTATAAGGGCGATGAAAGGTATCGAAGGTCTTCGTGGCATGTTATATTTAATGTGGTGTGGTGTAAGGAGCTAAGATTTTTAGAGAGAAACTTGTAATATTAAATAAGAGGTGGAAATACAAAATAATGATCCCACATTGACAAGAAAATAATTAAGATTGTAATGTTCCGAAAAGCACATAAGTATCAGACTTAAATTATTTAAACCATATACCATTTTAATTCTTAAGTCAAAATCTAAATATAAATTATTGGCCGATTTCAAAGATTTCTTAAGAACATCATGAAAACTGTGGGTATTGTGTTTGTCATAGAACTTCTTGCAGGTCATTAACTTCTGAAACAAACGTCACATACAGCTATCATACAACCCCTAAGACATTTACATTTCTCGCCACTTTTCTTCTATGCATATTTTGACTTTAACCAAAACAGATTTCGGAATTATCAAATTTCATACAATGTGTTTTAAATATAACTATTGTTAATCTGGTAGCAGAATACCTTAAGTGTTGGTTAATACAGCTAGAGCAATCCTGCTGTACTCAGCCTACAAGAACAGTTAAGCAAAGAGAACGGAACAATTCCAAAGATGAAATTTTTCCTATACGATTATATTTGTACAGTCTCAGCTGAAGATTTAAGAAATAATGCAAAATGAGAGGAAAGGAAATATTCTAATAAATCCTTTAAGAATACCTCAGTTGAATTTTTATGTTGTAAGTGAAAGTTTTTAAGAAAACTTAGAAAATTGGGTTGGCCATGATACAAAAATGGTCACATTTTAAGCCAATTAGCAATAAGTTTTGAAAAAATTCCTAATAAATTTCATGTCATTAAGCATACTACATTTGATATTAAGTGATCAGAATATCTGACTTACAGCCTTTATTAATCTAAACGTATTGACTGAGCCACTTAATGCCTTCTCCGTATCCTTGACGCAAAACGACTGAGCACATGAAGACCTCCAAAGGTCTAACCTTTTCGTCGACAGAAACTTTACCCTTGCCAGTAGTTTGATAAATTCCCAAACTGTGTCGTAGATCATCTTCAGAGACCGCACGAGGTTCATCAATCTTATTACCAAGAATCAGGAAAGGAACATTTTTTAATTGTTCAATAGCAAAAAGAGCGTCGAGTTCGGCTTTGCTTTCAGCAAATCTAGCAGGGTCAGCTGCATCAACAAGGAAGACAATACCGCTGACTTCGGGGAAGTAATCTCTCCACAAACGACGAGCTAGTGGGATTTGTTAGCAGTGCAGGTCAATTGAAAATACATAATGAAAAAATAGTTACCTTGAAGATGGCCACCAAGATCAAAAGTAGTGAACTTCACGTTGCCAATAGCTAATTCCTCAGATGCTAAAAAAAATGTTAAACACTAGCAATGCCAAATATTGAAAAAATTAAAATGCTTACTAGGGTGAACGGTAGGTTGAAGAGTAGCAAGTCTATCATTCTTGAGCATGTGGAGAAGAGTGGTTTTACCAGCATTATCGAGACCAAGGAAGAGCAATTTAGCATGCTTATTCCAAAGACCAAGAGAAGCCAAAACGTTGTAAACTTTACAATAAAAATGTTAGCTGAAAACCAACTGTAGACGAACAGAAAAATCACCGCCTAGTACTTACAGATATCAAAAATCCACATCGTGATCGTAAAACTGTTTTGTTTGTCAATAACTAACTCTTTTAAAGATATTTTTCAGTTGATTGGCCTGAGAAAAGCGTCGATTAAATAGTCAAGCCTTTGAGCAAAATGATGAAATGAATCAACAAAATAGACACCTTACCTTATACGTAAATATAGTGATGGTAGTTGAAAGTGATATAGGCAGGAAAGGAGAAACTTGATGTTGAGCTGTGTCTTTTTATGTAGACGTGGTAGGTTTTGACTTTTGTGATATAATTATGAGTAATCATCACAAATATCAAAATGTAATAATTATATAATCATACCCTAAGAGATACTACAGACCATGAAACTATTTGAATTTTACATGACAGATTTAAAAATCAGAAATAAATTAAATGAAATAAACAATTATACAATGAGTACACCGTTAAATAACTTAGTAGATTCTGAAAGCAGGACCCATGGTAGACTTAATAACCAAAGATCCAACGTTTTGCCAGTGCTTCTTAAGCAAAGAAACAAGGAAGTTGGCAGCAAGCATGATTTGAGAAACAATTTGATCCTCCTCCATGTCAACGTTACCGACGGCAACAGCAAGACAAAGAACCTTCTTCAATTGGAACTTGATGGTAGATCTAACTTCACGAACCTTACCAACGAGATCTTCGTTGTGGGTAACGGGAGTAGGGAACTTACCAGCCTTGGAAAGTTGAGGTCCCAAAAGACGAGGAACTTGCTTAATAAGAGTCTCAGAAGCAATGAAAGCATTGTACTTCTTAGCAAGCTTCTTGATGAGCTTCTTGTTCTTGTTGAGCTTCTTAAGATCGTCAACAGACATGGCATCAACACCAGCAGCCTTAGCACGGTCACAGTCAACAGCATCACCAAAGACACAGATGGTCATGTTGGGACGAGGAACTTGAGGAAGCTTGATGGTACCAGAGAAACGCTTATCTCTTTGGGGGTCGTAGTTCTTAAGACCAACTTGAAGCTCAATGGTCTCAAGGAAGTTACGCTTCTTGGCCTCAGAGGCAGCCAAAAGCTCCTGGACGTTTTGACGAACGTGAGAAGTAGTGATCTTAGACATTTCTAAAGTGACAACTAAGGATGTGCGATTTCAAATCTCCCAAGCAATCAGTTGGTGGTCCGAAGGTGTTGAAGAAATAAAAGGAGGGCAGTAGGAAAAAAAAATGGGAGATATTTTGAAAAGTTTTCAGTTTTTCGACTACCTGTTTAGGAAAGACAGTCACATATTTATAGGGCATTTCTCAAGTCGCTAGTGTTAAGTATTATTGGTGCGAACAGAGAAAGCAACATCTTTTGTTTAAAGTTTAACTACCAAATTTCGAATGCTTAAATAGATTGATAGAAAATTAGTTTATTGTCCCTGTCTAAAGGCTATACTAATAATAATTTATAAAACAAATGACATAAGTAGAAGATATGTGGTTCATATATTTACCTCATGGAAACTGACAAAGTGGCAGCCTCAACGCGATTAGGGGTTTCAGTACTCGATGGCACCAAATTCTTCATGGTCTTTTGTTTTTAATGCTCAGGTAAGTTAAAAGTGTTGAGCGAGTGTGAATGTCAGCTCATGAGCATCTATGCTGAACTAGAATGCTATTTAAACAATGTCGTTTTTCTATCAAACTATGGTAGCATTTTCGTTATATATATATATATATATATATATATACAATTTACATGACCTAATTTTATGACAAAGCTTAATCTTTTTAACAATTCTCCTGACGGCTGTAATAGAATGAAGCTTGGTATGACCATGAGCTTGTTCAATAACTTTGTTATAACATTACATCTTCAGTCTTCAAGAAATATATAAATGAACCACATGCCTTCTACTCATGTCATTTGTTGTATAAATTATGCTATTATAGTCTGTATACATAAGGGGCAATAAACTGACTATCTATAGCCTTTAGATATATGGTAAATAAACTGGTATTTTGTCTAGAAATTGATATTTTTGAAAGGTGGGTGTTAACAGATATATCGAGGTCTGTTTGTTAGCTATATATTTAAATGCTATGACGGCATAATTTAGACACCAAATGACGTGAGTGGAAAAGAAGTGGTCCATATATGTCTTGTGAAGATTGACTCAAGTGTAAGTAAAGATCAATTAGTTATTCTTTTATCTAAACGCTATTGAAATAACTTACATATAAAGTGTTAAAAATAATAACTTTTGTTAAGCTTTTTTCAACATGCGTGGTATTTCTTAGCTCCCACTATCGTATTTATTCGGCTTATAGCTATCGTTTGATATAAGTAGGTATATAAATACAATTTGAAAAGTAAATTATGTAACATCAGCCAAAAAATTAATGTCTAGTCGAAGGTCTGGATTGAAATAATCGTGATGTAGATGGATAAAAAGTCAGCTTGTTTTCCCTACATCAGTGTAAAGAGATAGCCTTTAGACATGAGGACAATAAATTGAGTTTTCATATATAGCTGGTCTTCTATCAATTGCATTTTTTGATTTCTTTTTAGATGCCAAATTTGTATTATACTTATTCCTAACTGGGTTTGTGTTCCACAATTTGCATTCCGATTTATTAGTTATATTTCGGCTACATGTTGGATATGAATTTTGTAATAAAGAGATGTATATTAAAAATTCATATGTAACTTGTATTTATAATTTTTATTGTTTAATTTTCAACTTTCACAGTTTAATGATATTTTGAAATTATTGTTGATTAGTTTTTTCAAAAAATATATTCTGAATATTGATGCAGTGGCTCAATGGTAGAGCATTGGATTCCAAATCCAAAGGCTGCAGGTTCGATTCCTGTCTGTGTCATTTTTTTTTGTAGAAATCTTCTTTAATTAAGAGAAAATCCCTAAGTTTTCAATTACCAGTCTAGATCTTAAAGCAGCAAAATTAATTCCTAATTCAAGTATTACATCTATAAAGAGTTTTTGTGTTAGTTGGATATTTAGTTTTTTTCCACATTGTTGCTATACTGAATAACAGTAAATATTTCATTAATTATTATATTTACAAACATTTAATTCAGCTCATTTTTTAGATCTTTTACTAGGTCTTGCATTCTTATCCATTCTCTTTTGTTTTAATTCACGAGACTTACGGACTTGAGTAACAGATTTGACACCAGATTTAAAAGCAGTTCCTTTAGGTTGGTGACCCTTAACTTTGATACCTTTTTCAACCGCTTCGTTAATACGTTTCTTGCGAATTTCATAGTCATCACGAGCCTTATCTGCCTTCTTTGGAGCTTGCACTTTGTTGTGTTTATATTTTTTGTTACCAGATTGTGAATCACGTCCACCAGAAGGAATTGAGTTTTCTTCGAGAGTACCCACACGCAGACCTTGAGATTTATGAGCTTGTTTCCAGGAATCAAATCGGCCACTTCTGTAAGAAGCGGGGATTTTTGTGCCACCTTCACCTCGAATGAACTTTAGAGATTTACCAGAGTCGCTTGTAGAACCTGCGTTAACAAACTTCCCTCTCTTTTTATCCCATTTCATTCCCTGTTTTTGGGTGAATTCAGTCCCTTCTCCAGCAAGATCAAATGTAGCACCGCGAGCAGCATCTGCAAAAAATCCTGTATTTCCTAAACTATAGGCACGATCCTCTGCCACATTAGAAGTGGCATAATGTGACATGTAAAATTGAGGGTCGCGGAAAGTTGATTTACCTTTCCTAGATTCCTCAGAAGGTGCTTGCTCAAATGATTCTAGTAATTCATTCTCAGATACTGACGGATTTGAAAGTTTACGTTTTTTACTAGATGTTTTAGTACCCTCATCTTCACTTTCGTTATCATCAGAAATATTGTTAAATATTTCAGCGTCCTCGGTATGAAGTAACCCTGCCTCTCTCTCTTTCTTTTGGATTTCGCGTTTTTCTGCGGCTCTTTGCTGAATCGGAGCAATTTGTCTTCTTCTTCTTTCCATTAGCTCTGCAGCCGATCCGTATGATGTTTTCTTAAACTCAAAAACCGTCTCTTTTTTCTTTCGATTTGCCAACCTCTCCAAAAACTGTTGTCTCTCATTTTCCAAGGAAGGTCCAAAAAGTAGATGCTGATCATCCCAATGTCCGCTTGTTAGAACCTCTTTGCTTCGTTTAGCCGATTCTTGAGATGCAACACCTCTGGTTTTCAAATAAAGACGTTCACCTTTTCTAGCTACATCCCTCATGGATTTAATGTCATAATCATTTTTAACAATAGCTTCGACCTCTTCTTGGTGAGTTTCTAGCCCATCTCGTGGCAAAGATCCCATTACCAATCTGTTGGTATAGCTGATTTCAGAACCTTCTTTGTGTTGACTTGTAAACAGTAATTTTCTTCCTAAGAATATTTCTAAATCAAGCAAATAAGGCATATCTTGTTCTTTTATGAGGGTATAAGCCCATCCTCGTCTACCTGCACGAGCAGTTCTACCAACACGATGAACGAAAACCTTCGGACTAGAAGGGAGACTGTAATTAATAACATTTGCAAGAACTGGAATATCTATACCACGAGCAGCGACATCAGTAACAACCAGAATCGTTGTTTTTCCTGCTCTAAATCGATAGAGCTGATCTTTTCTTGCTGTTTGGTCTAATGTACCGTAGATATAGGAAACAGCATAACCAAGTGATTTTAAAAGATTGGCGATGTATTCAACATGATGTTTAGTAGGTGTAAAAACAATTGTGGAAAATGGAGAAGGAAGTTCAGTAGCAGAAGGAAGTTTAATCAATTTATGATTGGGCTTCACCTGTTTCTTTTTCTTCTTGTCGCTATTTTCTTCGTCTTCTTCATCATCACTTGGGAGTTGTTTATCCAGTTTTTCAAGATATTTCAGTTGCTCCTCTGTTGCAGGGGGCATTTTTATCACATTCTGTAAAATGAAAGATAAAGCAGCTTCTCTTTCACCATCTTTGATAGAAAAATAAGCCATCTCCAATTCTTCTGAAATCTTAGTTTCCGCATCTAGACGAACTAAAACAGGATCTTGTAAACCTGCTTTAGCAAAATCAACCAATGTCCTGGGCAATGTAGCAGAAAATAATAATGACTGTCTGTTTGGCGATAGAGATCCAAGAATTTCGTTCAATTGCTCTGCAAATCCTAATTCGAATAATCTATCCGCTTCGTCAAAAACTATGTACTCAATTGTTGATAAGTCTAGTTGCATTTCAACTTTTAAGTGCAAAAATCTACCTGGTGTAGCAATAATGATATCTGGATTTCCCATAATCATGCCAAACTGATCTTCCAAGCTGTCACCACCAACAAGAAGAACAGATCTCAAATCGGTGCCTTTACTAAAATCTTTAACTACTTTCATAGTTTGCAATGCCAATTCTCTACTAGGTGATAAAATAACAGCCCGAGCTCCAACTTTTGCTGAATGAACCTTTAACCTTTCAATCATCGGTAAAACAAAAGCAGCAGTTTTACCACTACCAGTTCTTGCCATACCAACAACATGTCGTCCTTCCAATACTAATGGAATCGTTTTTCTTTGAATTGGAGTAGGATTTCTGAATCCCTTTTTTGCAATATTGGCACATATCACTTTCGATAATCCCATACCAGCAAAACTTCCAGCGCTTTTTTTTTTTCCGTTTGCAGCAGCAGCTTCTTGTTGTAAAATATTGAAAAAATCTTCATCGGACAATGGTTTTCTGGTTCTTCCACCTTTTAATTCCTCTTCTCCATCAGAATGCTCTAATTTTGGAAATTCAATGTTGTTAGAATTCTTTTGTATCGGTTTTACTTTTAAATTTTGTTTTCCAGGTATTTTGGAATTATCATCACTGATATCGTCTTCTTCGCTATCCTCATCCGATGAGAGGATTTCATCTTGAATATCTTCATTTTCACTCTCCGAAGAGTCAGTATCACTTGAAAATTCAGTATTCAAATTCAACGCATTTGAGATATCTAAGTTTTCTTGTTCACTTTCTGAATCCATTTTGGCAAGTGGGTTTAGCTAAATATTGAACGTAGTTGGCGTGAAAAATGGCTGGGAAAATCTTTATTTGGAATCAATTTGGGAGTTAAAATAAATAAATATTAAAAAAATTTGTTGCCAGAAGTTTTGTTCCCAACGCTTAATTCATGTGACTTGCTAGCCGCACACACTGTTTATAAGATTGGATGAAAGATTCCATGTGTAAGAATCTAAAAACTCTGGATTGTTGTGAGTTGAACATGACAGAGCTGTTTTTTCCATATTAGCAGGAGTATATAATTGATATTAAATAATTCTCAAAAAAACATGTAATTTTAGTATTCTAAAATCATTTCAGTTTAAACTTACAACAAAGGTAAGAATTCTTAGTATTAGCTTGTATGAAGTAAACATGATATATAGGTAACAATCTACAGTCTACCTAATATTTTATAATTATGTATTACGGAGCTACTAGTCTATTAGTGTCCAATATAGAATACAGAAAAAAATGCCATCTGTAGTTAACGTTTTTTAAAGTCTTTCGAAACTAATGCTAACAAATTTTTCACATCCAAAACAACTTCATTGATTGCAAAAGATTCTTTTCCTTCTTGCCGCATCTCTAAAAGATCATCAACACGAAACTCAACAACAAAAATTGGCTCTTCACGACCTTTTAAAAGTAGGGTCAATGAAAAAGACCCAGGAAGAGGTGATATAATAGTAGCAGATATATTACTTATTGCTACTGAGGCAACTTCAGCAATTTTCCATTCAATTACAATCTTATCTTTAACCAAAGAATTTAGCGAGTATTTTTTTATTGCAACTTTCACTTTTTTGTTGCTTGGGTTTACTTCAGGAGGACGATCGGCCTTTGATCCAGTATGCTTTCTCACGTTAAAAAGATATGAGCGATAAGTTTCTATTTGGGTTTTCAAATAGTTACTATGATCTAAAATCGTTTTGTATACCTCCTCGAGAGAATTTGCTTCCTGTTTAACGGAGTCTTTAAGTGATCCGAGATGATCTATTTCGTACTCCGTTTCTCCAGTGAGTAGTTCGTAATCATCAGGATTTGATTCTCTAATTTCTTTTAGTAAATCTAAAGCTTTTATACCCCTTTTCACGATCGTAAATTCATTACTAGTAGCTGCGATATCTGCAATTTTAAGAAGATCCAAAGGACGATTGTTGACTGCTTGACCTGTAGGAAATGCTCTTACTATGTTGACTATAAGTGCTTTAACTTCCATAAAAACCACATCTGACCTGAGAACGTCTAAATCGCTTTTAACATCTCCCACTTCAGTCTCCCACAAACTATATAGTCGTAAGATGACATTTGCGTTTTCATTACGAGGCACTAAAGGTGGAGGTGTTCCAATCTTTTCAAGCAAAATACCAAGATGTGAAGATTGTGCAAGATTCATTTGTGGTCGATACTTTTCCAATAGATTATGCATTCCAAAGATTTCATTAATGGCAATATTCAATTCCAAATGCTGTCTACTTAAAACCACATACTGATCCATTTCTAAAGATTCATCAAAGTCAGGTACCTCGCACAAATCGTTTAAAAGAGTGTTGACTCTCTGTGTGTTAGAAGCCACAAAGGCTGCCATATTAGTCATATATGGATCCTTTGGTACAGTTGGTTTATTAACAACATTTTGAAGCATTTTGGCAAGTAAAGTCAATACACGTCGAGGATTATCAGAAGGAAATTCGTCCACAAGCATATAGACTTGAGGAGTTACAATTGCAGGATTGATGAACCTTAGAAAAAAAAACGCGCCAATAAGTGAGCAGACAGATGAATCAGATGCATCAGGAAATTTTCTTCTAGTAAGTAATCTGATTTGTTTACAAATCCATCTTATTCCATAAGGTACAGAATTTAAAGAATTGATTATCAGTGTCAAAATATGATTTGCTAGTTGATCTAAAATTTCTAGCCGTGGCTTGATGAGCTCTTGAACATGGACATTCTTAATTGCTTCTTCAGGAGAGACACTAATTTTTCCGTATGGATCCTCAGCCGGATCATAGATCTCATCATATACTCTCATAGGATATACTTCAAGATTTAATCTAGTATTTTCTGAGATATTTTGTAAAAATTGGGATAAACACGACCTTAGATAAACTTGCCCTGGTCCTCTTCTAGTATACGTCGTCATCATTCTCGAAACAGGAGTATTGGATCTTAAAAGTGATGAAAGATCCGTAGCAGCTTCAAATTGAGCAGCAAGCACCGATTGGAACATTGATAAAAGTAAATGTTCCTCACGTTGCTCGTATTGATTTCCATAAATTGTAAACATAACAGTCTGTAGTAGGGCATCAATTTCAGTCATAGACACGCACCTACACAGTTTAGCAATATTTTGAGGTTCAGACTGGAGTACAAAGAATAAATTCCCATAAAGTTCAAATATCTTTCTCTCAGGAAAGTATTTATCACTATCAATATTTTCACTGTCGCTATTTTCTAATCTAGAAGAAACTTCCTTTTGATCTTCAGCGCCCATTTTGTTTTGAATTATCAATGCAATCCGGGAATCCAAATACCTGACATCTTGCTCTAACAAAAAGTTTTTTTTTGATTGATCAGATATCTTTGCTTTCAATCGTCTTAGCCGTTTTTGAATGCGTGCAAGTTCATCGTCTAAGTCATCATCCGGATCCACGCCACCCATTGACATGTACAGGGCTGCACCTGAATATCTTTTAGAGTGACGATTGGAAAAGCCGGAGTGCCTGAACCTTTCAATATTAAAATTTTCTGTCATTTAACCGACTAATGCTCTAATAAGCCATGAAGTAACGAGAAGGGAAAAACTAAACTTTGAAATAAAATGGAAGTAACATAATAATAATATAGTGCAAACTTTATTAGTAGCCAGTAGATGGCCAGGTAACATAACATTAGTACTTATAGTTTATCAATTCCTTCATTTTGTGCTGCAATATCGAGGTGTTCTTTTTGTTTTGCTCTTTGAGTTTTCATTTCTAAAATTGCATTTCGTTCAAACCCATTTTGTTCTAGAAAATGGGCACATGCTGGAATTGGACATTTCATTCTGTTCCCATGAGAAGCAAGAACTTCCATGATTGCCTTCCTTGAAAATGAATGGTGGCAAATTTTTGATGTAACAGGGTCCTCGTAAAACTGCTTTGTTAAAGGGCATTTATAGGATTCCTTAACTTGTTCTTCAACAAAGTCTTCTTCGTCGGAATCATAATCTGAAAAATATTTATTGATATTTGGCATATCATCGTCATTTTCTTGAGCATTCCAAATAGCTTCTCGAAACTCAAGATAGTTTGGGTCCGAGCCATACTTTACGCGTTGTTTGGAATCAAAATATTTGGCTATTGACATTTCATAATCGGTTGCTACAAGGGAAGGAAAATCAAAGTTGTTGATTGTTGCACTACTATCCAGCTCCATTTTTTCGCATGCTTCATAGTGTTTGTCGCGCTCCATTCTAATAACATCCTCGCATGAATCACGAATTCTTGTGTGATTTGCTTGTGAATCAAGAATTTTTTTAAAAAGTTTGTCTAATCCATTAATGCTTTCATTTGTAGCACTATAAAATTCGTTTGATCTATTTTCAAAAGACTCATTCGGCTCATTTACTAGTTTGACGGCCTTTAAACTTGCCATCGATTTTCCGGCAGATTTTAGCCCTTTTATTGCATTTTCGAATACATTTGTCAAATCGCTATTAACGTGTATTTGCTTTGACCGCGAAATAGCATCGAATTGGTTACTATCGAAAGGGAAATGTGACATTATTTGTTTTGGTATAAATAATGGTAATAAAAAAAAAAATAAAAACTAAATGGAAGTTGAGGGTGTAAAAGATGGTAAAGATTTTCAATTTTCAAAAATTTCATAAAAATGCAATTTTTTTCTGTCGCGTTTCTATATTTCCGAATATGGAAAACACAATAACTATCTATACAATGCGAAAGGATGAAAATTTACGCGTTATTTTTTTGTTGGAGTAAAGCGTTTTGTTCTTGAAACTTGGCACCAACAATCTCACTGTGTTTGAGATACTTCTGTGCACACTTAAGAAGACATTGTTCTTCTCTAGTGTTGATCATTTTTGAGGTGAAGTTTGTAACACAATCATCAAAGCATCGATCAACCAAGTTATTATAGAGCTACGCAAAATTAGACGTTAGGTAATTTTTTATTTGTATTATTTTTTTTTTCCACTATCAATTCAAAGCCACTTACTCTCATAAAGTCGTTCATTTGCTTACGATCGACAAGACTCTGAAATTCTTGTTGTTCTAACTCGTTAAGTTGCTCCATTGTTGATTCGTATTATACTATTCGATTCTCTTGCGGAAGATAGAATCGATGAAACTGCTGAAAAATTTTTTTTAACTAGGATAAAATTCAATTACATAGTTATGACAAATCTCTTACTTAATTGTTATTGTTAAACAGTAGTAGTATGTTGATATCTTAGCTTTCTCTCCAGCACTTTGTAAATCTATAAATTTCATAGAATGGAATGTTTATCCAACTATATACCCGATTACTCAAGTATTGAAATAAACAATTGGCGTATTTCAAGAGAGCAGACACAAAATGTTTTGAATAGGTCGTAGCTGTTGTTAGCCTTGATGCTAACTGACAACGCAGCAGTTTTGAAAAATTCCTAACCCACTACCCAACTAGACCGATCTTTCATTCTCTCCTTTCCACAACATCAACTTTTATTCTTTAATTGCCAGCGAAGTAATCTTGATTCAATATTTTGGGTTATCATTTTTCATTACCCTAGTATAAACTATTGAATATGAAATTCGACATCAAAAAACTACTCCAGCTCAGGACTGAGAGAGTCAAAGGAATTGACTTTCATCCAACAGAGCCATGGGTAAGCTATTTGTTTCCCTGCTTTTGCAAGCTTCACTCTACTAACTAATATTTCTAGGTGTTGGTCACGCTTTTCAGCGGTAAGAGCACTGTAGTTAAAGAAGATTGAGTGTCGTTTCTAACAAATTCGCAGGTCGTGTTCAAATTATTTCTTATGAAACTCAAGTAAGTTCTTCAAACTGATACTGTTTTTTTTTTTTTTTTCAAAATAAAATTAACCATCATCAGGCTATTATAAGGACAATTGAAGTCAGTGAGGTTCCCGTTCGAGCTGGTCGCTTCATTGCTCGTAAAAATTGGATTGTTGTTGGAAGTGACGATTATCAAATCAGAGTATTCAATTACAATACCTCAGAAAAGGTGGCTCAATTTGAAGCACATCCAGACTACATTAGAGCAATTGCTGTGCATCCTACTCAACCTCTTCTAATTTCTGGTGCAGACGATGCCTCCATCAAAATGTGGGATTGGGATCAAGGCTGGAAGAATATTAGATCATTTGAAGGTCACAACCACTATGTCATGTATCTTGCGTTCAATCCAAAGGATCCTAATACATTTGCTTCCGCCTGTTTAGACGGATCAGTTAAGATTTGGTCTCTCGGATCTAGTGTACCAAATCTGACTTTTGTAGCACATGAAACTAGTGGTGTTAACTTTGTCGAATACTATCCTCACGCAGACAAGCCATACCTCATTACATCTTCTGACGATAAGACTATTAGAATTTGGGATTACCAATTGAAAGGAAATGTTGCAACTATTGAAGGCCACTCGAGTAATGTATCGTTTGCAGTATTCCATCCAGAACTTCCTATCATCATTTCTGGGTCGGAAGATAATTCGGTTAAAATCTGGAATTCAAATACCTTCAAGCTTGAAGAGACCCTTAGCTATGGTCTGGACCGATCATGGTGTGTTAGCTGTCGCAAAGGCAGTAACCTTGTTGCTCTAGGTTTTGATTCAGGAAGTGTTGTACTTCAACTTGGTCAAGAGGCACCTGCCATTTCTATGGACCCCAATGGTAAACTTATTTGGACTAAACATTCTGAGGTGTATAGTAGTGTTGTTAAACATACTGAAGATTTGAAGGATGGCGAGCTTTTACCTCTCACTCAGAAAGAACTGGGTTCTGTTGAAGTTTATCCTACACAGTTAGTTCATTCTCCAAATGGAAGATTTGTTGCTGTTACTGGTGATGGTGAATATATTATTTATACTGCACTTGCCTGGAGAAATAAAGCTTTTGGTAGTGGATTAGATTTTGCCTGGGCTCAAGATAGTAATGAATTTGCTGTTCGAGATGTCAATTCCAATATTAAGGTATTCAAGAACTTTAAGGAACGCCCATTTCCACATTTTAATATTCCTTTCAAATGCTCTAAAATCTTTGGAGGAACACTTTTATGTGCCAAGGGTGATGACTTTGTTGCATTCTACGATTGGGAAACTGGAAAGTTGGTTCGTCGTGTAGATGTTGCTGCAGAGCAAATTTCTTGGTCAGAATCAGGCGAACTACTATCGATTATTACCGGTGACACATTCTATATTCTAAGATTTGATCGTGAAATATTTTTAACTGCACTTAAAAATGGTGAGCATAATGATGAAGATGGTGCTGAAGACTCTTTTGATGTTATTTATGATATTTCTGACTCAGTCAGAACTGGTAAATGGGTTGGCGATTGCTTTATCTATACAACTTTAAGCAACAAGTTGCATTACTTGGTTGGTGGTGAAACTTACACTATTAATCATTTTGAGAAGCAAATGTATCTTTTAGGATACATTCCTCGTGATAATAGCATTTATCTTGCAGACAAAGATTTCAATGTGACATCGTACCACTTGTCATTAAATGTCATCGAGTACCAGACGGTAGTGCTACGAGGAGACTTGGATCTAGCAGCCGAGCTGCTTGAAGATATCCCTGAAAAGGACAAAACGCTTGTTTCCCGGTTTTTACAAGCCCAAGGCTATACAGAGCTGGCACTTCAAGTGTCAGAAGATAAAGATCAGAAGTTTGATCTCGCTCTTTCTTTAGGGGACTTAGAAGCAGCTAAAGATATTGCAGTTGAATTAAACAATGACTTCAAATGGAAGTCGCTCGGTGATACTGCTTTGCAAGCGTGGAATATTACATTAGCTGAAGAATCTTTCAAAAATGCTCAAGACTTGGAATCACTGTTTCTTATTTACTCAAGTACTGGAAATACGTCAGGTCTAGCTGAAGTTTCTGATTTAGCTGCTGCTGCTGGAAAATTCAACTTGGCTTTCAATGCCTCGTGGCAGTTGAAGGATGTTGGAAAGTCGATTGAACTGCTTCATAAGACTGGAAAATTTGCTGAGGCATCACTGTTGGCGCTTACATATGGTGGAAATGTTGAATCCAGTGTTAAGGAGTGGAAGTCTTCACTTAAAAATTCAGGTAAACCGAAAACTGCCAATTTGATCAGCTCACCAGATGAGGAGCCTGAGAAATTCCCCAAGTCAGACTCAGCATCTAAACCTCTAGGTAATGGTAATGGTTCAACAAATTTAATTGATATTGCAGATGATACTCCCGCTGCTATAGAAGTTGAAGAGGAAGTACGAGAAGAACCTGAGGTTCCAATAAGTGAGGAGACCGAGCACTCTGACCTAGAATAATTTAATACCTAATATTAGAGGATCTGGTTTTAGGTTAGTTATTATATATATATATATATACACGCCTATATAGGTGGGTTAGTAAACAAATTTGAAATGTAGAATGGTATTATGGTTTTTGAATAGTTTTTTTTTTTTTGAAAAAAAGTCTACGATGTTTTAATAGTATAATTAGAAGGCGGTATTGAGCTATGAGATATTACTTATTTTGTAGACGAGAAAAGTGTTTTTTTATATGAAACTATTCGATAAATTAAAAAGATCCAATAGTTAACTAAAATCAATCTTAATTTATGGAAAATAATACTATTAAAATTGGTGAAAATATGGTATTTTGCAACTATTGGCCTAGTAAATAGATTGTTTTCTGTCTAATAGTTAATTTGTAGACAAGTTTTGCAATTTTTGAAATATTTATAAACGTGTAAAAAACATCAGTGAACTAACCTATATTTATCAGGGACAAAAAAGTAAATTACAAACCATTAACAACAAGGAAGCCATAGTTATTATTATTATTATTATTAAAAACTGATCAAAGTAGAGGTATCAAAGCTTTTGAAGAGAGAGAGAGAGAGTACTCAACGGCACCAAACTTTTCATGGCTCGATTATTTGTATTTTGAATTATCCCAAGCATAAGGAATACTTTTGCATGTAGATTTCAATAAAACCAATAATGCCTCACAAGAACTATATATAAAATGTGAACAGAAACAATTAAAGAGCGGTAGAATTAAAATTTTGTAGAGAGTTTTGAATCATTCATTTCTTTAATGAATATAAAAAAAAAGTGGCTCTAAGTACATGTTTTTATAAACACTTTTCTACTTAAAATACTAACTAGTATCTATCGCTAATTTTGAAAAATTATTAAAGGACAAAAATTGCGAATAAACATTTGGATAAAAAATGATGATGATTAAAAATAAATACGGTTTGATACTAGTATGAACACATTGTAAATTGAAAAAAAAAGGCCTTTTTTGATCATGAATGAAGTTGAGATTTGAAAAATATATATTTCAGATGGATTTAGGTGTAGAAAAAGTTGCAAGATTTTGGGGTTATTAGTTTCTTATATCATAAATGCTACTTTTTTTACACGAGCAATGTAGTTAATGTAATTAGCTTGAATTTTTTTTAAATATATATATATATATATATTTATATATACATTTTTTGATATTTTTTGCAGCTTAATTGAATGATACATGCCCTTATAACTTGTATTAGTTGTTTATTAATATACTAGATATATTTATTTTTTTTTACATTTATCAACCTGTTAATACTATTCACAAGAGAGATGAATTTAAAGAAAATAAAACAAAACAGAATAGAAGGAGTTTCACCATTTCAAAATTATGAAATTTGCTAGATTTATATAGCAACACAAATCTATCCACTTTAAAAGAATAATACAAAGAAAACATTTTTTGTAAAAACAAACAGATTTTCACTATTTACAATTTGCTACTATTTTGCAATTACTTTATCATTTATTATTTTCTAGTATGGGTTGGATTTCTCAAGTGATAATGTAAATAAGGAAATAGATTGAAAAACAAAGAAAATAATAATAATAATAATTAAAGATTTTTTTTACAAGCAAAAGTTCTTGAATAGAATTGTATTTTTTAAAAAAAATATAGATAAAAAAAAGCCTTTTTTTTTTCATCATACATAGTTTGTCGGAAGCATTTGTGAATAAATAGGTTATAAAATTAAATGCAGTATGTATTGTTTGTAAATAAGAATTTTCAATACATTTAAAAACTTAAACGGGGTTATTTTGATTTTTATACTCTTCTAGGTAAGAAAATTGCAATTTAAACAAAAAAAAAAAGATAATAATTATAATGATGATAATAATCAATAATAAAATAGGAATACATGAACTTTACATTATGCCAGTTTCCTTTGGTAGATTCCAGTTCATATTGTAAGAATAGTTCAATTTATTTATATTTTTACGTGACTCATGAACAGAATTAAAAGGTTTGTATATTTTGGAGGTGCACGTTTAAATTCTTATGACATCATAAGGGTGCAAAAATGGGTTGTTTTGCTATGATACAGTAAGTGTAGATGTTTGCTAAAATACTATTAATTTAGACGGTGACCTTTCTGTTTTTTTTTCTAGCAGATATATATATGAAAAAAAAAAAAAAAGACTTGATGATTTATTTGTTTATTCATTTTTTTTCCCTATATCTCCTAAAATAGTTTAATACATCTTATTTTGGTTCCGTGATAATCCTGTAAAAAAAAAAAAAAGTACTTTTTTGATAAATAGTTATTAAATTAAAATGCAAAGTACTTCTTTGACAACTAGTAATTGTGCATGCACAGGTAGGAGTTTAATAAAAGCAAAAGGCATTGTTTTTCAGGGTCATTTTCAGATGGAGCCATTGTGTTGTTGTTTTAACACTGAACTAGAATTTCATTTTTGCACTGGATGATGTGTGCTGAGTTCACAAAAAAAAAAATCAACAAAAATCAACAGGTTCAAATTATATTTTGTTCAACCTCAGGCTCACGACCATACTTTAAATTGAAGTTTCTCCAGAAATTAAATAACCTTAACGATAGTAAATGCTGATCCTACTTGAGTTATCTTATCAATTCAATAACTGTTAAGATCTTGACAAGTCTAAAATATCCAACGTTTTGACAGGTAACTATTTAATGTATGATTTTTATTTATTTATTTAATTTTTACCGACATTTGTCAAAAACTATAGCTATGTTAAATATCACAAATATCAAATTCCCGCAAAAAAAAAATTCAAAAAATTCAAAAAATTCAAAAAATTCAAAAAATTCAAAAAGTTCAAAAAGTTCAAAGAGTTCAAAAAGTTCAAAAAATTCACAAAATTCAAATAAAATACAGAATTAGATACTCATGAAAACTCTTTATATTGGCTTGGTATTTTCTTGCGATTTGTTCAACAGCTTGCATGGTGAATGAAACAGAATCTTTAGTAGTATTCATCTTTTTTATTTAATTTTATCATTATATTTATTTATTATTTTAAAATAGTACAAATCCTTTATTGATCAGAAAGAACCGTATATGATTCCTGTACCGCACTTCAAGGCAAGGTACACTCTTTTGGATACTATGTGCATACAGTCAACATATACTCCTTTACGTTTGCAAATATCCATGCTGAAGGATGCTTAGTTTGATATTCAGACCTGTAAAGTACAATAATAGCAAATGAATAAACAGAATTTTTTTTTTTTTTTTTAGCTATTTCAATACCATATATAGTTTTCTGAAATATCTTCATCTACTTATTATTTCCATACCATTCACATAGCCAATCCACAAATGATCATTATAGGAAAAATAAATAGGCGACATAACTTTATTTATTTCCGTCTTTATATATTGCAATAATCAAGCCCGCAAAGCCAAATAGACGAATACCGCAGTCTTGATCACCAACTATCATGTAGAACCGAAAGATCGTCATTGCGTACTTATTAGCAACAATCCAAGATTTCTCTCAGACTGGGAGGTTTGGAAAACTTAGCTGTTTGCATTACTCTATATGGGTCGATACTGAGAATTTGAAGGCTGACTTAATTGTCACGTTTTGGTGATTGTATTTGATTGGAGACATGTCTCTAATGCGTCAGGTGCAACCAGCGATTCTTGATAACTATTGAAAACAGTGGCCATTATATTTGATATCAAAGACTTATGTAAATCCACTTCGTGCTTGTGAAAATTGGCGAGAATGGTAAATGCAGGTAAATTCAATAAAGAATATTCTCAAAACAAAAACACTAAAGTACCCCCCTCCCCCCCATCAAAGCCATAATGGTTTTTGTTTACCTACCACAAAAATTTATATGGTATATTTACTATTGTTACTCTAAAACTTGCCTATCTAGTATTACCGAGGTGGTTATATATTAGATTTATTTCTTTTATTTACATTTTCTTTTTAGCTTTTGAGATTTTAATTTTCTTTCTTTTCTTTTTTCATGAATTTTTATTTTAATTTTTATTTCAATTTTTATTTCATTTTTATTTCATTTTTATTTTTATTTTTATTTCAATTTTTATTCCTTTTTTATTTCAATTTCAATTTTTATTTCATTTTTATTTCATTTTAATTTTTATTTCATTTTTATTTCATTTTAATTTTTATTTCATTTTCATTTTTATTTTTATTTCAATTTTTATTTTAATTTTTATTTCAATTTTCATTTTAATTTTTATTTTAATTTTTATTTCCATTTTCATTTTAATTTTTATTTCAATTTTCATTTTAATTTTTATTTCAATTTTCATTTTAATTTTTATTTCAATTTTCATTTTAATTTTTATTTCAATTTTCATTTTAATTTTTATTTCAATTTTCATTTTAATTTTTATTTCAATTTTCATTTTAATTTTTATTTCAATTTTCATTTTAATTTTTATTTCAATTTTCATTTTAATTTTTATTTCAATTTTCATTTTAATTTTTATTTCAATTTTCATTTTAATTTTTATTTCAATTTTCATTTTAATTTTTATTTCAATTTTCATTTTAATTTTTATTTCAATTTTCATTTTATTTCAATTTTTATTTTTATTTTATTTTATTTCAATTTTTATTTCATTTTATTTTTATTTTATTTTTATTTCAATTTTTATTTTTATTTCAATTTTTATTTTTATTTTTATTTCATTTTATTTTATTTCATTTTATTTCATTTTATTTTATTTCATTTCATTTTATTTTATTTCATTTTATTTTATTTCATTTTATTTCAATTATATCTGATTTTATTCTATAATCGTTTTCAGGATAATTACGAAATAATTTTAAAAACATGATAATAATAATAATCTTTGATTTTACTTCTTTACTAAACTTGAACAAAATATAAACAAATGAAAATTTCAAACAATAATTTGAATAAATATTTTCATACATTTAAACAATTAGATTTCTTTATTATTGATTGTCCTTTTCAAAATTATCTATAGATTTTTTTTTTTTTTTTTTTTTTTTTTTTCACGCTTTAATGTTTTTCTCATTAGGATCCAAATTGTATATGGGAAAAATAAAAATAAAAAGTTATCAATCGTATTTCAGTACCAGATTAGTCACTACTTAGCTGAAATATTTCAATTTATAGACACCCAGATGACTTTGATTATACATACTTAGAAGCTACCATGAGATGGATAGAAATTAAAAGGCTTATTTCACAAAAAAAAATTTTTTTTTTTTAAAAGTACTAGTACATGAGAAACGTCAACTACTGTTGGTCAAAATATCATCCGCCCATTGGTTTTGTTTGACCACATGTAAGTCTTTTTTATTTTATTTTTTTCCCTCCCCAAAAACCAATCCTTAAATTAAATAGTAGTAAAATATTGAATTAAAAAAAAAACTAAAAGAAAAATAATGAAAAGTTGAAATCGTGATTGTATAAGATATATTGTTTTGTATAATAAAATTTTATTTTTTAAAAAAAAAGGATCGTCCCAAATAACCAAACTTGGTGTGTATTTGCTAATAAATTGACTGTCGTAGTGACTAATATAAAAATACTGATCAAGATTAAAAATGAAAATAACACGTACCGTTAAGAATCCAGCTGAATTTAACACTCTGTATCCTGTTTTTATCATGTCATTGCAAACGTGTTAACAATTTGTAACCAGGCTTCTAAAAGAAGAAGAAGAAAAAAGAATACGATGTAAATAAATATTAAAAGTTTTTGTAAAATAGGAAGAAAAAAAATTTTTTTAGCGATTTTCATCAAGCCAGTAAATAAATAGATTTTGCTTTGTTTTATAAAGTTGCTAAAACATGTATAATTGATTACTTGTAATACTTGATTTTCATATAATCACGTTTGATTTATATATATATTTTTTTGACTACATTGTAATCATTTTACTATTTTGTTTATAATAATTCACCATTGAATATATATTCAGTAACTACTTGGTTTAAAAATTGAATAGTAATATTACTTTTAATTAGTTCATTTAAGTCATCTGTAAAAGTTCACTCTTTGTTTTTTCTCTTTTATAATTGAGATGAAAAAAATACTATATTTTCTTTAAAATAAACTTGAATATACAACTGGTACTAGGTGGAGAATGATTTTTCTTTCTGGTTTCCAAAAAAAAAAATAACAAGATATATAATGTAAAAAAAAAAGTCTTTACAAAGGTTGATTGTTGTTTAAACAGAATATTAAATCATGTTTAATTTCTTGAAACTACACAATAGTTTTTCTTTAATTCGACTTTTTTTTTTTTTTTTTTTTTTTTTTCCAAGTCACTTTGTTTTTATTTTCATAAAAACTACTCGGTTGCAAAACAGATAATATCAACAAATGTTTATGAAAACAATTAACAATTTGAGATTCTAAAATTGAATCAATGATTAAATTCATTTGTTTTGTTTGGTAATGAAAAAGAGGATAACTATGAGCGTTTAATGGAAAGTCCAGAAAACTACAACTAAATGTAATCTTTTTGTATTAACTCAGCAGCAGCAAACTAAAGTACGTGATTTATTTTTTCTTTCTTTCTTTCTCAATCTTGACTACAACACCATATAATCACTGTAAATTCTCAGAGATGTTATTTTCTTCAGCAAATATATATATAAAACAAATAACAAGTTACACTTGAAATTTATTTAATGATGCTAAATGTAGTATTCAATATATTTTATATTAGATTGTGGTTGTTTTTTTATTGATTGATTTTAAATATAGAAAATTCGATTAAAATATTAATAGAGAAAAAAAAATGACGCCAAAATAATAAAAGTAGGGACCCCAGTTAGTTTATTAATATTATTATTATTATTTATCAACATTAAAGATCCACTAAAAAAGATTTTTATAAAAAAAAACGTTTTAGTACTTTAGTTTGAAAACTTTCACACATCAAAAAATTGATATCAATATCAGTAGAGCTCCTTTGGATTAAAATATTCAAACAATTAAGCAAAATCAGTTAAATGAAAATTAATTGATTTTAAAATACTCATTGTAGTATTTAAAACATACAATATATTGGATAAAATTTAAATGCTGACACATAACAAGCAAATAAACGCCTTTTTTTTTAAAAAAAAAAAAAATCATTTAAGCAAAGGAATGCTAAACAATTTAAATAAAAAATACATATAAATATGAGGAATTTATTTTCATGATATATTTTATAAGTTCCAGTATATTGGTTACTTAGTGTCAGGTTTTATGCTGAATATCAGTGTTTTTTTTAAAAAAAAAAAAAAACATTATAATTAAACCAAACCAATGCTAATTGATATTTTCATTTATTTTATTAAGTATAAATTTGATAAGTCATAATAACAGTAATAACACCAGTTGGTCTCAAGTTCAAATCAATGAAAAAAAAAAAAATAAAACTATTGATTACCTTCCATTTGGATTAATGGCCTTTTAAACAACAATGAGACTGGTGGCTCTGTTTTAAATCTTTTTGGGCACTGTTCCTGGATTGCAAAGTCAAGCTGAAATAAATTTCAAATAGCAATAAATATATATTGCCCTATATAAAGTTTATAATTCAAAGCACAGTGAAATGAGGAATGAAATACCGTTTGCTCTGCCTTCAGTCTACCAAGAGTTCAAAAAACTTTGTTAAATGGAATATTTCATACTGTCTTCAATTCAATCATGTTTATAAATCTGCCACACAAACTCACACAGGGCTGAAGGTGAAATTATATTTATAACGTTTGTGATGTAATTTAAGGTTAAGGTTATGTATTAAATGTCTATGTTTGGGATAAAGTCTACTCAAAGTCGCCAACATGGCCTTGAAGCAAGCTCCCGAAGACAAAACAGTATACTATTGAACTTATCTTGTATATATATATATATATATATATATATATATATATTTAGTTTGTAGCAAGTATCGTGAGGTATCTAAACTATCAAAAAAATATATCAATAGTGTAAGTTTTAAGATCACGATTAGTTCACCTTTTATATTGCATTAAAAGTATCGGTTAGCTGATTTCTCCTTGGAAATAAATGTTATTCGAGAAACAGTATCAACTTTATATCATACGATGGGATACCTTTTTATTTTATTTTAATTTTTTTTTTCAGTTTTTTTTTTCATTATTTTTTTTATAAGAATACTTTTGAACTTAACAAACACACACTTCAAATTTAAAAAAAATACTCTTTCAAAGTTTCATCAATATGATTGAGTTTGAACTTTAAGCAGTTTAAATATTCTGGAATGCTGTAGAATTCACTTGTTATATTTGAATCTTTACATATGGTTTGTTAAAGTTTAAAAAAAAAACCAAAATTCGTATATATTTGCAAAAAAACATTTTCGAACATTCTAGAGCTCTCAAATGTACGTGAGCTTTACTCTAATATGTAGTGCGACAAAGCTCACAGTGGATATATGTCAATTATAGAGACTATTTTTTTTTTTTTTTTTACTTTCTCCCCCTTCTGGTGGGTGATCTACATTGAGATCTAGATATACAGATTTAATAGAAGAAACGTGATTCTTAGATATAAGATTTTATATTGTTTTTATTTAATTAAATAATTTTTTATTTTTATTTTCTCTTTCAAACATCAATATTAGAATTAATTTGGACTTTGTGTTATTTCACAAGCTGTTAATCGCTCCTTTTTGGTTTTTTTATTTTATTTTTATTTTAATTTTTATTTTTATTTTTATTTTTGGTTTTACAACATGGAAAAGACGTCATACATTTATCTGATTGAAAGCTTCAAGACAAAAAGCTTTTTTTTTGTCAATTTTCTCTACGTATATATATCTAAATCTGAATCTGAATTATTGCTCCACATACTCGGCCTTTACAAGTTATGTAGTTTTCATATACCTTTTGATCTCATGTAAATACTAAAAACTGTATATATCAACAAATTAAGTACATTTTTCTGCATCCATCTTCTCATGCCCACCGTATACCTTTTTTTTTATTTGTTTTTATTTCCTTCCCTCTCCTCCTCCCCCCTTCATCATCAAGCATTTGGCTAGTATTTCACCTTTTTCAATTCCTGTTAGACTGATATAAAATTCTTAAAAAAGTTTCATGTATATATGTATATAAAACTTTGAATAATATTTTAAACACCACTCTTTACCTTAAGAATACTTTTTTTTTTTTTTTTTTTTTTTTTTTTTTTTAAAAAAAAAAAGGCAATTTTCCCGAATTCTTTCCCTTCTTTGTTTGTCCTCCGGGTTGTTTAATTTAATTTTTCAAGTATATTAGACAACAATGAAAATAAAATTAAAATAATTACAATAATGAAAAGCATAGCTGAAGACATTTCACTTTCTACCGAATCTTTGTATCTATATGAATAAAAAAATGATTCGTATTTACTTGTATATATTTTTTTCTTGCTATATATATATGGTTTTCTGCGTGCCAACATGTGGTATACGTTAATCTCTAATTTCAAGTTTCGGATTCAGCCATAAAAAGTCTTACTTGATCACAAGATAATTTGTTGATAAGATTAATATTTTGATTCATTTTTTATTCATTTTTTTTTTTCATTTTTTTTTCTAGTGAAAATATCTGTTAAAATTATGAAATTTTCATTTAACAAAAACATGATCTTTCAAAAAATAAAATAAAATAAAATAAAATAAAAATAGATGAATAATTTTCATATAATATATCATTATAACTTTCAATCTTGATTAATTTTAAAATACATGATAGGAAAAAAAAGTTTTTTTTTTGTCTTTATATATTCAACAATAATTATATATATATATATATTAAACAAACAAACGGAACACAATACTGGGATACGGACAAGACTTGCATAGCTGTTACTAAATGAATTTCAACACAACTTATAATACAATAACCTACCATCTCTTCCAAAGACTCAAAATCAAAAATAGTTTCAGAATTAAAACGTAAATTATATATATTATAAAAAAAATCAAGTATGTTTCTGTAAAAGTTTAAAGATTTATACTCTTCAACCTTCTCAATATGACAATGTTGCCTATGTGGCAAGCTTAAAATATTAAACAACTTTTTATTTTATTTTATTTTTGTTTTTATTTTATTTTATTTTTGTTTTTATTTTCATTTTATTTTATTTTTTTAATATTTATTAAAGTTTCTTAAATACAATAGCTATGTAGCAGATTTTATTAAAGAGATATAATAAATAAATAAAAAATATTCAAAATAAAAAATAAATAAATAATAATAATAATTCATTATCAGCCAAAAGACAAGCCCAACTTTCATTATACAAAAACAACATCAAGGTATATATTATAAACATCCATAAAACAAAACAGAAAAAAAAAAAAAAAAAAATATAACATAAAAATAAAAATAAAAAATAAAATCAGATACAAAAATCAAGATCTTAAAGTATTCATAAACTCATAGTCAGCCATTCCCATTGATTGCTTTCTTCATTTGATGTCTTTTTCAGTTTGCTTATATTCGGAAGCTCTTTTGTATGCTGAGGAGCTTGCGCCTGTGTTTGCGGCCCCGAAGTAGACTGTTTCATCGACATATTACCACCATTGACAAGCCCTTGCATGCTTCCACTTCCAGCGTTTGATACTACCGAATTCCGTCTCGAAGACTTAGCCATACTTCCGCGTCTACTCGATCCTCCAGTACCTGTAGGAGTGGTAGCTGTGGATGAGACGCTAGGCCCAGATCTATTACGCTTTTTGATAACATCAGTCTTCAACGATAATGGCCGCACCACACCATGAAGTTTCAGAAATAATCCACAAGCATTGCAAAGAGGCTGTCCTTCGGGATTCCTTCGCCACAGCGGCGTCGTTTGAGTATGGCAATTGGTACATGAAGTCGGGGGTTGAGCTCCAGTACTGTTTCCTCCAGAATTGTTGCCAGTAGTGTTGCTGCTGCTGGAGTTCGAAGGTGAATCCTCCGCCTTGAGAGTACTTGAGGATGATTTAGAGGTATTGGAAGTCACTGACAAACGTTTTGCTTTAGATACTGGGGTGCCTGTGATTGGTGTAGAAGATAAACTCGAAGCGTTGAGAGTGGAAGCAGTTCTGGGAATTTTGGGACGATGACTAACACTTTGCTTAGTAGCTATGGGCGAATCTATGGGCGCACTGGACGAAAATAGAGGGATTTCAAAGTCCGCGTTACCATATCCTATAGGTCCATGGTTAGTAGCGAAATCCGACTTGAATAAATTAGACCCGTCAAAATCAGAATCCCCAAACGTGCTACCCATACCTCCTGGGCCGCCAGTGCCCATTTGAGAATCAAGACCAAATAACTTATCATGGTTGTTAGGAGAGTTGAATATCTGCGACGGTTGAATGTGCAGTTTTTCAAAATCAGAGTCTTTAATTCTATCGAGAATATTGGCAGCAGAAACAGAATTGTGGTTCTCCCTAGCCAGCATGCGATCTTTACTGCTTTGACTCATGATATTGTTCTCAAAGCTATGTGGTGGAATTCCTGTTGGGGAGTACAGTTCGTTGAGAGATGTCATTGAAGACGAAAGCGAATGGTTCTCGTGCAGGTTTCGCAGTGTTGCCGTTGAACTCTCAAATGAAGCATCCGATATCACAGCGTTGCTGTTTCGGCTGTTGCTGTGTTGATGATGATGGTGACCAATGTGCTGATTGTGATGAGAGCCCACAAACTCTATACCAAAATTGGGCGTTGAAGCGTTGGAGTTATCACCCCCATTCTGATTACTATCCAAACCTTCGACCGCTAACGGATCCAACGAAAACCTGAATGAGTTACTCGCACCAGCAGAGCTTGGGGGAGAAGTCATAGGCTGAGGCTGCTTCCATTTATTCACGTTCAGGCCAAACCCAGGCAGATCGGGCACGCTAGAGAACCCACCGCCCGGCATTTGGGCAGAGATCATAGGAGAAGCTTCTGCAGGACGTTTTTTTGGTCTAAAAGAATTGTTTAGAGTTGATGAGTTGTTAGTGAGATTTACAGGGCTAGAGTCGGTTTGGTATCCTTCCTGACTCATTTTTTTGATATGAGCCACATAATCAAACTCTGCTCGTGTAGGATCAGTAGAAGGTGATAACCGTGATTTTTGCTGCTGCTGCTGCTGCTGCTGCTGTGCCTTCCTATTTTGAGATGACAAATCTTGCTTATTGGTGTATGACGAAGCTGCAGAGTTAGATGAATTTGGTGTAGTTGTTGAAGTGATGTTGTTATTAGATATGGGGGAGTGGAAAAACGAAGGAGAGTCTAGCATGGTTGAACTTAAAGGGGTGTAATCCATATCTTCACCGCCAACAATGAACAGAGCATTGCTAGAAGTATTGATGTTTGTTGTAGTTGTTGGAGAAGTGGTAAAGTCCAGCATATGGCTGTTTTCTGTCGGATGGTCCCAATGATGTCTATGTTGCTGAAAGTGTAGTTGCTGTTGTCGAGCTTTTTCTAGTTTTATCTTTTCTTTAGAAACCTTGAGACTTAGTAATCTCCATGTGAGGTTTTCCATTCGATCTTTGTTTGGTAGATGATAATGTGCTTTCGAGTAAAGTTTCCAAAGCTGAGTAGTATTGTCATCCCATGGATCTGTCTTGTTCAATGAAGAAATATTTCTTGGATTGTTGTTGTTGATTCTATCATTTTCAGTTGAGTCTGAGGTTTTCAAAATTGTCTGGAGCGTGCTCAATCCAGGTGAAGCTCTATCTGACCAATTATTATTATTATGATCAAAGTTCATATCTTATGTGTGAAAGTAAAGTTTTTTTAAAAAAAAAAAAAAAAAAAAAAAAAAAAAAGTGAAAAAAAAATTCGCAATCAGAAAATTTCGAGATGGTTATAGTAGTGATAGAAGTGATACAGCGGTAACAGTAGCGATAACAGTGATTGAAGTTGTAATTGTAGCCGTGGTTATAGTAATAATTGCTAGTGAAGAGAGTAGAATAGTGAAACAAACCAAGATAGTAATTTTAGATGATTGATATAAAACACACTCGGATCAGTATTGTGAATAGAGGTTTTTGAAAGTTGAGAACTAAACAACTATAGATTTAGTGTTAACGTTAACAGGTATTGGCAGAAGGAGAAGAAAAAGAAGAAGTAATGGTAGTAAAAGAAGAAGAAGAAGAAGAAAGAGAGGAAGAAGAAGAGAGAGAACAGAAAGAAAAACAGAGAAAGTAGACGGATAATACCAAACCAGTTAGCAGGCTACACTTCAATAAGTCAACTGTTTATAAGAATAGACAGGCCTGCTACCCGGCTTTTCTTTTGTATGCAGCTACAATCTGTTGGCATGGCAACTCAAGTAGTACAAATCATATAACAATAATATTTTATGGTATTAGCCTGCCTAACATTACCGAGACCGTCGGTACCTAATACATAGATTCATGTATAGCAGAGCTATAATTGCATTTTTTTTAATAGGCTCTACATTGTACTTTTCTGTTTTATTTGTTTCTTTCTGCAGCTTTATTTGTACTGGGAGCCCATCATTGCTATTACAATTTGTTGAAACAGACAATTACTGATGTTCACAAGTGATACACAAAATACCTATTCTATGCGGCAAAAGGGATCATATTGTCGGACCACACGGTTTTTTTTTTGTTTTTTTTTTTTTTTGCAAGTCAGCGGTCAATGGAGCAGACGCGCGTACATTACAGCTGATAATAAATAGCTAAATTCTTATCCGTCCAATCATAAGAGCTCTTTAGTCTTAGGTCAGGGATATCGATAAACCCTAATTTCTCCGAAATGGCGAAAAATGCGCTGTTCCCACTATAGAAAGAGGATTGGTCAGAAATCTACAAATTATATCAGCAAAAATAAGATTTAAACTTTGTATTATGAGACTTGTTATTTGATATATATTACTTGAAACATGGATGATAAGATATATATTTTACAACTTATATTTGCTTGTCAAAATTTATATTTTATTTTTTATTCCTCAAGGAAGTCTTCTAGAAAGAGTCAAAAGCGTCTAACGAATTTTCATAATTACTTTTTTATTACGTGATAGGAAATTGGGATTTGAATTTTTATTTTTATTTTCATTTCTATTTTCATTTTTATTTTTATTTTTCTTATTTTTAGCTTTTTCCCTATGGTTCATGATTTTAGTCACTGTTGCAAAACAACAAGATATTGGTATTTTAAGAGTGATTGATTTGAATAAGCAAGATCTTTAATATTAAACAAGATATTAAATGAAATTCTTAATTAATTATTATACATGTATGAAAAGGAATGATAAAAAAGAATACCATATATGCCAAATATAGACACATTAATTTAAAAATATATATATTTCTATATATATTTATATATATATCGTTAGTTTAAAAATATGGTACGATTAACGGTTATATTGAACAGTTCAGTAATCTTACCTATTAGCTCATCGCACTGCTAACAATGTTGACGTTTATACGTCTTTTTTTTTCTTTCTCGTTTTCTCCGTCATGAGGTCCCATTTATATATATACTTATAAATTCGTGTGCATGTAATTGCGACTTTTGTATTCTTTGGAGTGTAACCAACATGGAAATTAGTGGAATTTCTACATTTAAAAATAAGTTTTGGTAGTTTTAGTACACATTGTATCTACACCTAGGCAAATAGTTAAATTGTTCTCATATTCTTAACGGCCAATGTTTGAATAAATCAATGTAAATCTTTGAAATAATGGCTTTCTAAATAATCTATTTCAATACTGCGCCATTTAGTGTGCCTAAAAAAAAAAAAAAACATTTATTTATTTATTTATTTTTTTTTTTTGGATTTGACTTTTGTATAGATATAGTTTATAAATAATAATCCAAATGATTTTTTTTTCTTATCTAAAAACAAATGTCATTGTTGATATAGCATTTCAAGTCATGGTATTTTTATTTGTTTTCATATTAATGTTAATTCTTTGATTTATTTTAATTTATTTTAATTTACTTTACTTTACTTTACTTTAATTTAATTTATTTTAATTTATTTTAATTTACTTTACTTTACTTTACTTTAATTTTATTTATTTTAATTTAATTTACTTTAATTTACTTTAATTTACTTTAATTTACTTTAATTTACTTTAATTTACTTTAATTTACTTTAATTTACTTTAATTTATTTTAATTTATTTTAATTTATTTTAATTTATTTTAATTTATTTTAATTTATTTTAATTTATTTTAATTTATTTTAATTTACTTTAATTTACTTTAATTTACTTTAATTTACTTTAATTTACTTTAATTTATTTTAATTTATTTTAATTTATTTTAATCAATTATTTCTGTTTGTTTTTTTTATCAACAATAAAAACAGTACTGATAATTTTCATGTTCGTATAAAACTCAAGATATCCCTTTAATGTTGACAAATATATATAACGAAATATCTCTAAAACCCTCCCCCTTTAGTTAAACGACAATCAATTGTAGGCAAACAAAGAAACTGATTAATCAAAACAAAACAAAAAAAATATCATGATACATTATTACATAAATATAGTTACTTTGGATTCATATAAGGCAAATAGAAAACAATCAACAAAAATAAAAAGATAGAGCGTGAAATTTCAAAGAAAATGAGAAAAAAAAAATTGATAATAATGATGTTGATTAAAACCAAGTTTCAATGTAAGCAGATTCTCAATCAAGTCTCCTCAAAGTCAAATTGTTTGAATGGAATGATGAAAAAAAGGATGATTAAAATTTCAAACACAATTTCAAACTTTCTTTCTGCCTGGAGAATTAGTATTACTCGCAGCATTTATTTTCTCAGATCTCCAGCCCTGACGCTTATTCTGGAACCAAATTTGGACTGTTCTTGGAGTCATTCCCAACTCATTCGCAAGATCAAGTCGCTGATCAGAAGATGGAAAGAATGTTTGACTAAACACTTCGTTCAAGCGCTGGGTTTGGTTGGGTGTGGCTCGTTTTCGCTTGGGCTTTAAGGTGGGTGTAGGTGTTGGAGACGTGGAATATCGCGAAGGAGAAGTCGGTGGCCTTACATTAGGCTGTTGTGATCCGGTATAATATTGTTGTGAGTAATGCATAGGTTGAGGTGGAATGTTTTGAGTTGGAGGAGGATTATGATGTTGTTGCTGCTGTTGCTGCTGTGGTTGTTGATGGTATGCCTCATAGTGCGATATACTGTGATGATGCGAAGGTGGGTATATCTGTGTTTGAGGATTGTGAGGAGCTGGCGGATAATGCAAAGGAGGTTGCTGGCTTTGGCTATGGTTATGATGGTGTTGGCTTTGATGGTGATGATTATTAGAAGGGTGCTGCTGTTGTAGCTGTGGGGGTGGAGGATGATGATAACCTGGTGATGTGGACACAGAGTATGGCTGTGGAGATACGTTATTCTGATGCTCTAGTGAGGACGAGGAAGAGCTGTTGAGCAGAGAATGAATGGACGGTAGTCGAACGTTTCTTGAGTTGTTCGATACTGTTGTTGAAGCGTTGTATTGAGCATTATCTGGATAATAATGCGATGGATAGTTGTTGCTAGCTGCCATCATCATTATGACTGATGCATATGTGTTCTATATTTGACTGTATAGGTGATTAAAAGATTAATGTAGTGATGCAAGATAATAACAACCAAAAGGAGAGAAAAGGAAAATCTCTAAATTAAAGAAGATTTCGCATTCTTTATATACGTCCGTGAACCATTATACGTCCTGTGGATGATTTTGTTTTTTGTAGTAAATAAAAAGTTTTGGTTTTTAGGATTTCTTTTTTATTCAAGACAAAAAAGTAATGACGGTGAAAGTTACGGTAAATCTCTATTGAAAAAAAAAAAAATAAAAATAAAAAAAAAACGTACTAGAAAAGAAATTTAGAGCGTGTCATTGGAGCAGCAGACAAATTTAAAAAAGCACTTGGTTTTTCCCTCCATAGCTATGGATTTTACTTTTAATATAGAAAATCCTTTTTATGTTTTCTTTTTTTTCTTTGCTTTTTTTGTTTCCATCAAATATGGTCATTTATTAATATTATCGCTATTATTATTAATTTTTATTTTATTTATTTAGTCTTTATTTTAATTTTTATTTTCATGTTATTTTTCATTCGTTTCAAGTTAGTTGAGAATTTCCCTGTATATCTTCTTACGCTATTATAGGGGTGAAAAAAAAAAATTAATAATAATAATAACGTACAAATACATCATGTAAACAATATAAACAATACGAATCATAAAAACGATCCTAATTATATAGTATTGAAAAATAGAATAATAGCATTCAAATGAATTTTTTGATGCGTTTATATATTAAAAGAAAAAAAAAAAAATCTTCCATCATACCAGCAATTGATTTCAGATGATTAAATCCGACGTTGAATAAAAACAAACAAACTCGTGCTTATTTTCACATTATTTCATTGTCAGTATCACCATTGCTACTACTGTCACTACCACTTCTGTTAAACTTGCTGATTGTCATATCTTCTAGAACAGCTTTCTAGTACCTGTATCTATTTCCATCCTCTTCTGATTTGATCTTTTACTCAGATTTTCATTTGTTCAAACCGATTTTCATTTTTTTAATATACTTAGTATTTACTCTTATTTACATTTCTATATAATACCATTATTAATTTTATTGTGGTTGTTTGTTTTCTTAGTCACTTTGAACAAGCTAATTTTATTATTATTTATAATTATTATTATTATTATTTTTTTTTCCAACTTAATAATCTACTTTTTTCAGTGAAATCTTGCGTTTGCGCTTGTCCAAAAAAACCGATCGGCATCATCGTCCATCTCATCTTGAAAAAGAAATGTGAACAATGATGTGGTATGCTGCACACTGTAGAATATATTGAATTTTTATTTTTCCATTCAATTTTTTTTTTTTTTTTAAATAAATAAATAAAAATGAAAAATAAAATAAATAAAAAAATAAGATGAATAAAATAAAGTAAAACTAAAATCTTGAAATCTTGTTCCATTTTTTTTTTTTTTTTTTTTTTTTTTTTTTCAAATTAAACATTGAAAAGAAATAAACCTGTTTCTTGTTACTTTATATAACAGACTCAACTATTTCTTCTATAGTCTTCTTGGAGAGCAGGGCGAGTACTGCAACTGTTGATATAAGGAAACTGTACACAAGAAAACATTAGCATCGATTCATTAACAATTTCATCAATATATACTCCTCGTGTTGCTCCTCCTTGTTGATTGTTTTCTATGGAAAGATTAGTAGTCCAAAGAAAAATAGCCTGTCTAAATGCGACCTGCTATGATGGCTAGTGGGTACCTCGATCAAGCTCCTATTACTCAAGTAGTGGAATAGCTCTCTAGCCGTTGGTTTGATTACTGAGAGCAACACTGGTTATTGTATTATCGTCTATGAATATTATTTATTCATTACCCTTAACTTGGAATCATTCTGCCAATGCCTCTCATAATGGGGATAAAAATACCAGCATTACTCTTTGACGTTAGAATTAAACACTAACATTTACGTCTATACTTGACTTGCATCATTTCTTTTACAAGAAATACTAATTGATACTCGCATACATAGTGCAATTGTTTGTCTGCTGGTATTATATATATTGTGAGAAATGTATACGCTCTTGTATATGTAGCTAGTAAAATTAATCAAACATCAACAACAAAATACACACATTATTCATACTAACAGTTCCTAAATAGTAAAAAAATATACTTGGTGATGGATATCAAGATGTAATTTAGGTGATATCCTATAGAAAGTAAATTAGTGATAAGTTTGAATCGGGTGAAATACCTATAAATGCATCATCAAACAAAGTACAACTATCGAATTAAATATGTGTAGGATCATGCCATTTCGAGAACCCTTTTTTTTTTGTATCTTTTACATGTTTATTTAGTTAATTTCAATAGATTTTAGTTTATTTTAAATGTAACTTTTATTTATTTATTTATCATTATCATCATCATCATTATATTTTATTTTATTTTATTTTATTTTTTTGGCAGTGTGTATAAAAATTTAATAGAAACAAGCAAAAACCGAAAATTTAAATAAGTTACCAACTCTTGAATGTATCGTATTAAAGAACTTATTTCGGTGAGCTTATGCTGTATTTAAAGTAGAACCGTGAATTACCATCATTCAACAACATAGGAATATGAATATGGCGATACTATCGCAGGAGCATGGAATCCGCTTTTTTTTTTCTTTTTGTTCGTATATTATGCAATTGTTTTATATTCAAACTTGAACAAAAATGAAATGAAAACTGTCTATGATATGAGTAAATATATTTTAAAGTAGAAGAGTCCATTGTAATGATATTAGTTTATTAACTTGTTATGTGAGATTACAATACTTTGAAAGAGCTCTATTTGTAGTAATTATACTTGATATTCATGGAAGAAGAAAAAAAAAACTATAATAATAATAATAATAATAATAAACAAAGCTCATTTCTTAATTTTCAGTACGACCTCAGTTCATGATTTCCCGCCTTAAGATCTGGCTCCAAGAATCTTGATGGAAATAGACAACAACAAAAAATATCAATAGCTGTTACGCCCTCTTATTATTTAACTACATGAATATTTTAATTCCCGATAATGATCACTGATGTGCACATCAAGTCTTTTGCAGTCAAAAAAAAAAAAAAAAAAAAAAAAAAAAACTCAAATATTCAAAAGTTGCAGTTGTTAATTTTTCAGTCTACTAATTTGGGTGCTTTTGCAAACGGTTCCTGTTCTCCTACTTCCAATTACATCATGTGTTCAATAGGATTTTCTTTCAGCTTGTTTTAGTGTGCGACCCTCTCGGCACAAAAAAATGAAAAATAAATAACTAATTATAAAAAGTAATAAAGAAAATCAAATAACGTCAATAAAAAAAAGGCTCTATAATTGTAAACGCTATAGGGTCCAATTTGAACCTTTTATTAATATTATAATCATTATCAAATCAAACTGGTTTGCGACTATTCTTTACGGAAGATTTTTTTTATGATTTGTTTTTTATTTCATTTATTAATTATTATTATTATTATTATTATTATTTTTTTTTTTTTATCATTAAGCTTAAATATTGATGCTTTTTCATTTATTTCTAAATTATTTTATTTTTCATCTTTTTTTTGTTCATTTGTTCGGTTTGGTTAAGCGTTCGTCACTAGTACCGTCATTCTAAGTTAAATGTATACTTTGTATAATAACTTATTAACTTTTAAAGAGTATAAACCATTTAATCGACCCTTAAACGCACTGAATTGAACTCCCTCATCACAATCTCGAAAGTTATTAAAGGCCTCTTAGCAATTTGTAGCATACGGAACGGTCAAAATAAGTTCTCGCTTATAAAACGTCGTATGGTTGTAAATTCAAATTGAATTGAAATTATCAATAACATGGTTATCTACATATTTGTCTAGTTTAATCCATATTTAGCGAGATCTAGGTCGTTCAAAGACTTGAGAATTTCTCCTTGATTGCCAATGATATCTGTTTCCTTTCCATTCAACACCGCAAGAGCACGAGTATCAGGGATCCAGATAACTGTAGCACCCGCAGCTCTACCAGCTTGAACACCGGGAACACCATCTTCAAAAACCAAACATTCCCCGGGTACAATATCTACATGTTCCGGATCTTGCTCCTTAAGTTGCTTGTTAAGTGATTCCAACCCAGCATACCAAATGTCAGGGTTGGGTTTTCCACGACCAGGAGGAATACGAGGATCGTCTCCAGTAACAACATGGTGTTGGAAATAATCAAAACCGTGACGAAGATGATTAGTCTTCAGTTTGAAATTTGGTGTACTGGAAGAAGTACAAAGAGCAATGGGGATGTTCTTTTTGTTCAAGTGTTGTAGAAGATCCAAAGCTCCAGGCATGAATTCAGTCTCCTGCCAAAGAGGTTGCTGGCGACGGGAGGTTTCTGCAAAAAGCTCAGCAGGAGTGTATGGCAGTTGTGCCCACTTGAGAAAGTAGTCGGCAGCCTATGATCCATCTGGTTGTAAGAAATTGATCTTAGTTTGAGGGTCACTTTGTTGTACTCACATCTAACCCAGGTCTACCCTGAAGTTCAATCTTAACCTCCCAGGGCATTGTACCTTTCCCATGATCTTTAAGAACATCATTGATGACTCTAGTGTAAATTTCCTCGGAGTTGATCAAAAGCCCGTCCATGTCAAAAAGGCAGGCTCTGATATTCTTAGTCTCGCTCATGATGTTTATCTTTGATTTGGTTGATTGCTTATTACTAAAGAGTTTGAAGTTTAAGAATATGAAGAAAATATATATGTATATATATACGCTGGGTGCCGTAGCTTGGTTCTTACTACTCATATGAGTCACCATAAGTCTAAAATCTGATATCTTGATCCCCAGGTTAGGGTCTTCAGCCCGAGGGCACCGAGTGTCCAACTCAGATATGAAATCTTCGTTTTAGCTCATACTTGACGGTTTTAGATATCTGACAAGAGTTTACAATGTAGATTTAAGTTGAAATCCCACCAATGTCGTGGTGATTTCGGGGTTTGATTATTACAAGATTAGAATCGAAAACTAAATAGATAGCCTGGGCTTAATATACATGATTTTGAGTGTGAATTCTTGATTTTTTTCTGGCATTCAAGATCTTTGGCCTTGATTTAGGCATTCTAGAGAATGTTGTGCGAAACACGGTTTTTGAATTTAATCCTAGTAGTTGAATCTATGCAAGTACTACTGAACACAAAAGGAAGACTATCCAGTGATGTTATATATATATATATATATATATCCCCAAGATAACGACACACTTTTGCTTTTGCTTTTGTTTTTGCTTTTAGTTTTAGTTTTAGTTTTAACTTTAGCTTTAGCTTATGGTTTTGATTTTGATTTTGGTTTCTATTTTAACTAAGCCTCATGTGTTTAAATTGCAGCTAAATTAACTGTTAGATGGAGATGTAAATGTCTGCTTTTGTAAAAATATTCTAGTTTTTTTTTTAGTTCTTTTGCTTAGACAACTACGTATTTTAACTAATACCAAAGAATTTTAATATATGTTTGAACAACCATTACAATATATTTATAAACATGTAATTGTGGAAATAGAGTCTTTTGATTAAAAAAAAAAAATAAGAATCTCCGAGACAAACATTTGGACTATTTAAGGCAATAACCCACGATATACTATTAAAGTTTAATAATAACATGTTTTTTGTTTAATTTTAAGTTGCCAACTCTAGTCAAGATTTTATGTATTGGTCGTTGTTAAAACTTCAATTAAATATTGTTTGATACTTTTCTTTTGAACTGATTTACGAGCAGTTAAACACTGGTTCAAACAGAATTGTGATCAGTTATTCAATTTTGTAAAGTGGAATATAAATTCAATAAGAATAAACATACATGAATCCAATCCTTATTGGATAATAAATATTGTACCTAACAAAATTTACGAAAACAAAATAATCACTTTTTTTTTTTTTTTTTTTTTTTTTTTTTTTTCAATAAATGATACCTTTTTAGTTTAAAAGGCTACGAAATTGATTCAAGACAAGCTTATGATCCATAGTTTTTTAAAAGGTTTTCAAACTGGTTTTGTAGTCTCAGGTTCAGATTTATACCTAATATAGTGGAATAACGTTTTCCCGCATCACCAAACTTGTGCTTTCTCGAATGATTTCTAGAACTTTACAGATCTTCTGGAACGCAACAAAGTCAAAAACTTTGTTTGGCCAGGAATTCTCAAGGGAGAGATAAATCTTGTCTTTGTTATGGTTTATTTGTTATTTTCATTGTGTTATATTCTTGATTGATTTCACTGTCATCGTTATTATTATCATTATTGTAAGTGATAATATTACCGCCATCTTGGGGCCTGAAGCATGAATGCCTATTTAAAGGGGCGTTGTATTCTAAATATTGTAAGTAGTAGATGCTCATTTAGTTACATATTTAAAATGCAAAGAATTGAACTATTCTAGGGGAACTGTAAGTTGCTAATAGTATCTATAATTATTCTTTGCAGTCATTTGTACCCATTGTAATGCTCCTGAATTTCAAACAAACAACGAAAAAAATAAATAAATAAATAACCTAACAAATCAAATATGTTATGTCATTGAGACTCCAATTTTTTCTTAGTTTACTGTAAATCTTCATATTTGCTACCCAATAGGGTACTATATGTTTAATATATAATTAACAAGGAATTATAAATATATATATTAAAAATAAATGAAAAAAAAAAAAACTATACAAATTACAATTGATTAGAATTTCCAAGGAAATCAGCTATTATTGATATATAAACTGTTTCTTTTCATGGTTTTTAATGATCTTTAAGCCTTATTAACTTGGCTATCGAATTTGGGATTCTATTAGAGCCCACTATTTAAAAAAAAGAAAAAAAAAAGCAAATGTAGAGGTCTAACTTTACATCTACACCTATATCATTTAATCTTATTCTTAAAAATACCTATAACTACTTTTATGACCAAATAAAACACTGCCACAAAAAATAAATCTGTGAATCAGCCCATTTGCAAACAATAGGTAAATATACATTCCAAATTTTAAAGATATACTTTGTTTCACAAGGAAAAACTTTGATCAATAAATGGAAGCCTCTATAGTTGTATGGATAATCAGGTCCAAAAAAAAAAAAAAAAATTTAAAAAATGATAAAAATAATTAGTTGAACTGACTTCTCAAAAAGATATTTATAACCCTTATGATAATTTTAGAAATTCTCTTTACATTTGTTGATTTCATGATACCTTAGTATATTTTATTTTATCTTATTTTGTTTGTTTTTTATTTTGTCCAAGTACTAGAAATGCAAGTGTATATGCAAAGAAGCTTGTATTGGAAATTTCAATATCAATTAGGTTTCTACTCTGTCAATAAGCCTAAACGGTAATGTGTTATAAGTCGGATGTAACTACTTTGAGCACATCTAGCCATATACTTTGTAGGCAATTTGAAAATTACGAACAGTTCTTTGTTAGCAATAAAGTCTGGTTTATTCATAATTTTTTTAAACTATCACAGTGCTATTCATTTAGTTAAAAAAGAAAAAAAAAACATTAGATGATTTCTCCAATACTATAGGCCATGTATAATAGTTTCACTGTTTAAAAGAAAAAAAAATGCCAAAATCTAGCCAAAATAAATGCAGGTTAGTTGAATATTTAAAATTAATTTAACAGAAAGAAGGTTGGCAGACGAAAGGTAATCACTACAGTAACTTTACTACTTTTTCCTTTTTATTTAATTTATTTTTTTTATATTTTTTTTTTTTTTGAAATAGTTGCTCAAATTTCTGTACTGTGTTATCTTCAAAGTAGGTTCTTGAAGATTGAAATAAGAAATTAAGCGATATTTTTTAATACTAGATACTCTACAGGATTTGTAGTATTGTATTTTGTTCATTTATTTATTCATTTATTTATTTATTCATTTATTTATTTATTTATATATTCATTCACTCATTAATGAATTAATTTACTTATTTACTTATTTATTCATTTAATTATTTAATTATTAATTTATTTATTCATTTTGATTTTTTAATTACTTTATTTCTTACACGTACTTATTTTGGATACTGTTGTTGACAAACAAGATCGAGTGATATTAATCATATAAATTGAAGTTATTTACTTCTGTTCCCCAGAAATATTTCATAAAAAATCTAGACACTGCTGATCTAAAGTCGTTACAGTAGACCGTACCCTGTTAGACACACAGGAGGTTCAAAGAGAAAGCAATTCAATTGAAAAAAAATGCTACTGGTTAATATCATTATTCTACCATAAGATCTAATTTTATATTTAGTTTTCACGTATACATCAGTAATACAGCAGTTTAGCTGTTTAATTATGGATGTTTAAAGATGGAATCAGTGCACACGTCTGGATAAATTGGACCAAATTTAATGACCTGGGAAAATGAATCAAGTCATGCAAGGAAACACAGTTTGTCATTATAGTTTTGGTTGAAAAACTTTCTACACGGTAAAACTTGCAAGTTACATGAATCAATCAATCCTTGTTATCAAACATTTAAAAAAAATTGATAATAATAATAATGATGATAATAGGAAAAAAACAGTTTGATACTCCTACACTTAAATCTTGGATTATTCATGATTTTAAACCTGAATATTTTATTATGATTATTATTATTATGATTATTATTATTTTCATTTTTTATTTTTATTTAACTGGTATACGGGTTTTATAACTCTTTGTAGATTATTGCTTTAATTTGCTGTTCTATAAACATTTGGATGTAGGTCAGAAGGTCTAGATTTAAGAATTTTGTGGTTTTACATACTATGTTACAGATTCTTTTTATTTTTGGTTGTTTAAATCTCGCTCTACATTAAAATACACACATCTGTTAGTGGGCATGATATGTATTGCTCTCGGGTAGGTATCTTTACGTCACAGGTTTACTTTGGTAGGTACCAGGACAACCTTTTTGTTCTACAACATACTTGCTAAACATTGTACTGTGGTTTGAATTGAATCCTAGAATGGTCTGAATAGTGGAGATTGATTAAAATTTGTAGTTGCTGTTGATCAGAACGTTATTTTGCATGAAGGAAGGAAAGAAAAAAAAAACCTTTAACGTCGTGATGTTAATACGGTGCCATATAGTCAATAGCTTTAACAGTTTTATATTTCAAGTATTTACCATAATAATTTACGCGCCAACTGATAGGCGTATACTATGATAATAAAAGACAACGTTTAATTTTATCCAAAAACTACTAGACATTCCTGTAATTCCAATCCATAAATCAATGTATATCTAGTTATACATGTCGAAAAGGCTTGACATTGCTAAAATACCTTTTTTTTTATTTATTTTTATCATTTTTTTTTTTTTTTTTGGAAGGTTTTTATATTCTCTTTATATTACGGTATAATCATCAATCAAATATATAAAACTGAAAAAAAAAAATTAGTTGAATATAAATTTCAAGTAGTTGGACATTTCATCAAGATACAGACTAATCTACTTTACTGTCAAAATTTCAAAGAGATTTGAATATATTGTAAAATAACCGCAATGATAAATTTTTACTGAGGTATTAGCGATCAAGAAAGAAAAATAAAATAAAATAAATAAATAAATAAAAACATCACTAAGCGATGTAGCGATTGGGTAAAAAAATAAAAACTCCCCCTCAACATGCAACGTGCATGAATGAATCGCATCAACAAAATACCATACATTATACAAACGTAAATAGAACTATCTTAGTATCTGTTATTTCATGCAAATTCCTCAACGCTATGGTTATCGAGATCTAACTAAAATATTGATTATCCAGAGATTCACCCCGATCTACTTATCAGAGTTTACGGCATTGAAATGAAATCCTTGATTCTTGATCATAAAGAACTTTGAATAAAATAAAATCGCCAATATACTATGCAAATGTTTTTGTCCAGTAGATTTAATTTCTTTGTGAAAAAAAAAAAAAAAAAAAAAAAAAAAAAATAAATGAATAAATAAAAAAAAATAAATAAAAGAGTAAACTATTTTCATTTTATATACTGAAATTTTTTCTTTGAAACTAAAGTTTGTTTATTGTTCTCAATACATGAATATATATTGGTACAGCTTTTTAGGATTAGTTTTTTTTTAACTCATTTTCCTGTTAAAAACAAAAACTGAGTAGAGCCTACTAGAAATTGATAATTTTTATTTCATGTATTCAATCATTAGATTCAATTTTTTTTAACTTGTTGTAAATATACTTTTAAAGTCTTGATTATTGCTATTTAAATATAAGAAGCATTCTTTAACACTCCTGTTATTTATTTTGCATATTGCTGCCTTTTTTGTGCTGAAATATCAGATATTAACATATGAGTATTTGATTTATATAAAATGTGAAACTATGTTGTATCCTATGTTGCAAAATAAATACAAGAGATCTTTGAATAGTATATATATATATATATATTGCGTAATCAAAAACTGATAGCTTTAGAAAATATAAAGCTATTTATTTTTGATTATTTAATGTGAAACAGCTGGATATACCAGCTAAACACTCTAGTCATTAACATTTAGATATACTATAACCAATGTTTGGCTGAAACAATATATACATTTAATGATCACTAAAAACAGCAACTTGAAATAACATACTTTTTCTTTCTTTCTTAATATTTTTATGTGTAAATATTAAAACAATTTTCCAAAAAAATAAAAAAAAATAAAGACAACTACAAGCAGTCAAAGAAGAAGAAAAAAGCCTGTTAGCTAATATCTAGACCAAAAAAACAAGAAATAAAATAAATAAAAAGTACTTTTTTAACTATGGCTATATAAATCAGGAACCTCATACATCAATCAAGTGATTTTTACTAAACTAATTTGATATTTGAAGAACAAAAAGTTTCACTTGGAGCCACATATTAAGACAGTAACAGCAAACAAAAGTAATATAAATGTTCTAGCATGATCATTGAATTATGCATATAATGAAATTGGATTTTAGAACTTCATCAAAAACGGAAATTATCTTTACAATTGCTTTCTTTATATACACTTTTATTTTGATCAGAGTGTTGTAGATATCAAGCCAATGCTAGAAAAATAATTAAATAAATAAATAAATAAAATAAAATAAAAATGGTAGTCATTAAAACACAGGGTTTGAAATTCTTTGCACAGGAAAATAAAAGAATAGCTGCTTATTATTCGTCTTGTCAATTGTAAATAAAAATAAAAATGTTATAATACTAGGCAAAGGTTTTACTACATCATTGATAGCTTTATTCAAATTTTTTTTTAAAAACAAAAGGTTTTTAAGCCCACTGAATATCAAAAAAAAAAAAAAAAGGCACACATCTTTACAAGAAAAACAAAAGTAAAATAAATATAAAAATTTTAAATTTATTTAAACACTTTTAAAAGACTTTTAGAACAACTTTTTTTTACCAAACAATTTTCTATGTACAAACATATTCTACTTCATTTGTAAACATTAAAAAAATTTTCAGCTCTTGATTCAAATACATCACAAATTATATCCAATCACTTTCTAAGTATAAAGAAATGGTTACTTTTGGTTAAAGTACAAAAAAAAATCTGAATTTTTCTAAAACAAATTGTTTTTTTTTTTTTTTTTTCTCTCTCTTTCAGAATTATCTTGGTACTCATTCAAATGAATACTATAAGAAAGATATCACCATTCCATATAAAGAATGTTGTTCTTTTTTGCCGAGACAAAAAAGTTGTCATAGAATTATAAATATTAACCAAAAGACATAATGCTGCAGACTTAAAGATGTGGTCCTAATTCCATCTACGTAACAGTCTATAATTTTCGTGAATACAATAATTTAGAGGCTTTGAGTACAGTTCTAGTACATAAAAGAAAATAAAAAAATTGAAAATCAAATATATATATTGTAAATAATAGCAAACTTGACTAAAACCTATTAATAATTTTGTTCATCTTTACATGCATAAGTTTTACCAATAAAAATTACATGTGTATAAAATACTAGATTATATATATATATATTTCAAATAAAATTAAATTTCAAAGTTCTATATCAAATCATTTATTCATTTTTTCATGTCTATTTTTTCTTTCAATTACTTTTTTTTATTATTTTGTTTCCCCTATATAAAATATAATTTTAATATAAATCAAATCATATATATATATATATATATATATATATTAACCAATACAAAATCTGAAAACCTATACATTGATTTCTAGAAAAAAAAAATTCACTAAATTTTGAATTTATATAATTTTTACCGCTACTAATTTTTTTTTCCCTCTTTTTTTCAATTTATTAATACTACTCAAAATGTTCAATAATAGTCTACAGTTGTTAGATCTAGTTTGGGAAAATATTTTGGTTCTTGAAAATGATGAATTTAAACTCCGTATTCTGTTTAATAACAAATACGGAAACTCGATATATATATATATGTATATATTTATATATTCTTCATTAATCATTGCAACTTCTGTTACTAAGATTTTCAATATTGCGACTACTTGATATGCTGAATTGTGGCTAAAGTAATGTGTTATTTGTTTTATACACATTCCAATCTCAATTACTTCATACCTCCATCAAAAATAAAAAAAATAAAAAAAAATTCCGAAATTTCTATAAACCCTTCTTGATAATGATTTATTAAGCTAATTTGAAAATCATTTGATTAAAAGAAAAAAAAAATTAAAAAGGTTGCATTGGCAGAAATTCCGGCATGTAATTCTTATCAATTACTTAAAATACAAGTCTTCAATATTCTTCTTATTAAAAATCATGATAACTTTGACAATTACCTTATTTCTTTTCTTCTCCTTTCATCATTCCGTAAAACCATTTTTCAAATACTCCAAAAGCATTATTTGCACCCACCACACCATCTTTGATCCACACTCCATATCCACCCATTAAATTGGCCATTACTACATCCGTCATCAATCTATCTCCTACCACTGCTACCTCTTCACCTCCTTTCACTAAACCTTTCCGTTTAAGTTCTTCAAGTACTACTTCGTAGCACCCTGGTTTCTTTCCTCCATGTCGAAAAACTCGAACACCTGTTGCTGTTTCTAACTCATCCGCTAAAACTCCACTTCTGTCTGACGATGATCCGGAAGTATTGCTTACAATCATCAGTTGGTCCCCGGGATATGCTGCCCGCAGCGCCTCCCACTTCTTCTGATAATCTGGATACACAGTGTTCGTATGTGGTACTGCAAAGCAATTATCTTTATCAAGTAGAACTACTTTGATCTGGGGGTGAAGAGGAACAGGTAGGTCGTTAAATGTGCTGATTGCTAAACTAGGCATAAATTGCGAAGGATTATACAGCAACCGCAATGAATTGATAGTTCCTGAGATATTCATAGTGGCTTATATATTGTCTGGACCTACTCTAGTTATTTGTGATAGCTTTCAACTACAGTTTATCATGAAGAATCAAAAAAAAATTCAACATTTGTTCATGAAAAGTTCAGCCATTTGCATGTTGGAAATTCTGTATATTATCATTACATAAAATATGATTAAGCGTAGAAGGAAACACTCTTGGACTTTCTTGCTTGAACCTCTGTGATGGCTTCAACAAAGTCTTCGTGTGTAATCTTTGACTTACCAGATCTAAGAGCAATCATACCTGCTTCTACTGCTACAGCCTTCAATTGAGCACCATTAAACTCATCCGTACTCCTAGCCAACTCCTGCCAGTTAATTGAATCATCAACAGTCATTTTCTTGGAGTGAATCTGTAAAATACCTGCTCTTGCCTCTTCTGTTGGTAATGGGAATTCAATCTTCCTATCCAATCTGCCACTTCTCAGTAACGCCGGATCCAACACATCAACTCTATTGGTGGCTGCCAGCACTTTGACCCTGTCGTCACTTCCGAAACCATCCAACTGATTAAGTAACTCCAACATGGTTCTCTGAACTTCTCTATCACCAGACTTATCTGAATCGAAACGCTTAGTTCCAATAGCGTCCAACTCGTCAATAAAAATAATCGCTGGAGCTTTTTCTTTGGCAAGGGCAAATGCATCGCGGACAAGCTTGGCTCCATCACCAATAAACATCTGTACTAATTGAGGAGCAGCAAGCTTTAAGAAAGTAGCGTTGGTCTGAGCAGCACAAGCTCTGGCTAACAGAGTCTTACCAGTACCAGGAGGACCATACATAAGAGCGCCTTTGGGTGCTTTGATACCCAGCTTCTTAAATTTATCTGCTTGTTTCATGGGGGCAACAACGGCTTCGTCTAATTCTTCGATTTGCTTATCCAAACCTCCGATATCTGCATAAGTTTCGGTAGGTTTCTCGTCGACTTCCATTGCCTTAACTCTACTATCATACTCAGCAGGTAGTGTGTCCAAAACTAGGTAAGAATCTTTGTTGACACCGATCAAATCGCCTGGCTTCAAGGTTTCTGGATCAACTAACCCGATTAAAGGTAAAAACACAGTCTGACGAGTAGAAGTTTTCACCACTGCAGACTTTCCAATTCTGGCAGCATCAAGATCAACATTGGCACCTTCTTCAGTAGCTTCACCTTCCATGTCAAGCAGTTCTACTACGTTTCCAACCAGATAGGGCAGTTGTCTATGTTTCGTTAGCATAAGCAAACATAAAGTAGTAATTCATGCTTAAATCAAAACATACCTATTATTTTCAATCTTCTCTTTGTTGTCCTTGATTTTCTCATTCATTGCCATCTTATCGTGTGAAAGTCTCTGAAACTCGGATCTCATGATTCTAATTTCATTCTCGAGCAGTTTCTTGCGTGTGACGATTTCGCTTGTGGAAGCGTTTAGGATTCCGTCGTCCAGAATTTCATCTGCAGCTTCATTCATTTGAGCATCTAAATCTTCGAGTGTAGCCATTTTTATTTGCAATTGATGTATAATTGAAGTTGTTTAGATCCTTAAAGAAACCGAAATGAAGTAATATCTAAGAAGTGTAGGTTGTAGAAAAGGTTGAAAAGTATTTGTTATTGAAAATTGAAGGTGTTGGCAGGACTTGGTGGTGGTGGTGGCAATAAATCCGGGTAACTTGATATTTTCTTCTCCGGATTTATAATTTTATGGTTTATCTCCAGTTAATATTTGTATATTGTAACTAAAAGATATCCCAATTCAGTAACAATATTGAGAAAAAATGAAAAAAAAAAAAAAAAGATAATAATAATAATAATAATAATAATAAAGCATCTGTGGCTAAGAAACCTGAAGAATGATTAAGAATAAATCATGTTTTAACATTAGCAAATATTTATCAAACTAAAAATAAAAATATAATTGAAAAAAAGCTATAAAAAAAATAAAAATTATAAATGAAATATTAGTTACTATTTAAACAGTAGGCTCAATATTTTGCCATCATGAACATTTAATTGATAAATGTTTCGACAAATTTTAATGTTAGAAAAAAATTTAAATATTAAAAAAAATAAAAATAAAAATCTTAACCATTACTTAAGATCATTTAAAGGCTTGAAATTTAACTAATACTAAATTGTTACTTTGTTTCTATCAGTATGCAAAAGAAAAAAATTAGAACTATCACCAGATATTTAGCTCAAAAATAATACCAAAATTCTATATTTTCAAATATCAAGTTTAATGTTTTATTACTATATTTCAACTTTTTCTGAAACACCCCATTTTGCAAGAACATTTTTATCAAAAAACCTTCCCATATCTAAAGTAACCTTTTTAGTTTCATTTTGATTTCTGATCCAGGCCTCTTGGCCTTTTGGTACTTCATATTCAACTTCATCATCAGAATTATCATTTTCAAATGTAGTCCACTCTGGATCTCTTAATTTCGAAGTGATGGAATCAGCTACAGCTTCCTCCTGTCGCCAAACCAGCCCTTCTTCTGCAAACTCTGCACCAAAGACCCCAGAAAATTTGGAAATATATGGAACGCGTTGACAAACTTTTTCTAAATGCTTCATCCGCCATTCGGGTCGTACCATGGCCCAATATGTGTTATACCAGCTTAATTCTCTTAAAATCTGATTGTCACCCGAGTTGCTCGTTTTACGAAACGCACCACGCGGGTGCATCCTTGCACATAGCCATCGGCATCGTACTCGAAACCGCCGCCGTGATGTTAGATCCAATCTGTGTTTTCGTTTTAAAATGCGAGATACTGCTCGCTTGCGAGCTTGAGTGGGGGCGGTGATTGCTTTTAGCTCATCATCAATTTGTGAAAATGTATTAGTAGTATATAATGGTCCACATATTTCATGAACCCTTCGTATATAGTCCTCAGAAGTTTTAAAATTCCCTGTATCAGCTATTGCCTTGTTATAAGCGTTAGAATCGAGATCAAGTTCACTAGTAAAAAAAAAAAAAAATACTCACATTGAACGTGGGGAAGTAATCACCACAAGTTGAACGGTGAGGAAATATCAGTTCGTTTAGCTCCTCAGCTCCATGTTTGTAATTTTCAAAATAAGGAGGAAGATATAAGGTAGAAAGTGACATGCGAAAAATCTAATCAGCAATCTTTGATGTCAAGACAAGCCTTTTAGGTGTTGGAAACAACAACAGTTTTGATTTTTTTAATTTTCAATATTTTTATTTTTCATTAATAATAATTTACATATTTTAGACTATCACTCTAATCAACTCTTTCACAGTCAATGAAAAACACTATAGTACTTTTCAATTTAGGACAGTTTTGCTTTAACTCTTTTATTCTGTGACATTTAGCTCAGATATTGTTCAATAATGCATACCAGCTTTTCAGACTTTACTGACGGTCTGTTTTCTATTCATAAATAAATTATCAATGTATTCTAATTATTATGATGATATCTTTCTTTTACTTTATTTTTGGCTTCTCCCAATAAGGTTGCCCCGACAACACGTATGGCCAATTTTGAACAAAAAACTTTAAACCATCTAATTTGTAAAACTGATGAAAGTCGAGCAACTATACTAATGACTTTACATCTATAGTGAGATCAAAGACTTTTTATATTTTGTGTCAAAATTATATCTTAAAGAAAAAGAAATTTATCTACAATTTTGATAGCTGGATTTTTTGTTATACTTGATATTTTATACAAGAATAAAATACAATCAGTTGGGTGAAAGTATGTAAAATCAAATCGCAATGATTTTTAAACAATATTTGAGTAAAAAAATATATTTAATTTAAGTAAGCCAAGAATGAATAGATATATATTAGCATCCAGCTAAATGTAGTGTAAAATTATTGGATTATACTAAGTATGTCAGAGTAGTTAATAAAAAGAATTACATATAAATAGGATTATGGACGTTTATTTTCCCAGTATTAGGTTAAAACAATGAACTTGATCTCTATAATCTTTTGAAAAAAAAAAACGTTCAGGACAAATACTGTAATAAAAGTGGTCATAAAACAAAATAAAACAAGATGTACATGTATATTTAATCTTTTGGTTAACACAAATGAATTAATGACAATTTTACTAGCCAATCCAAACATATTTTGGAAATCAAACGAGAATATAGGTAATAAAAAAAAGTATGTGTTTTTATTATTATCATCATCATTCTACATGATCAAATTTTCATTCTTTGTCAACATTATTGAATTTTGAATAAAAACGCTTGAAAAATAATTAATATATATTTGTTCAAGGTTAGAGAATGACAATGGTTTGTCATAGTAAATATCAACTCGTTTTTATTGAAGCTATAGATACTTGCAAGAAAACCCGAAATTAGCAATCATGTATAAATCGATGAATGATAAAGAAATTGGATAGAGATAAATCGACAAGATCTCTATTACAAAATACAAATGGCTCAAATATCAAAGAAATTTCCTAGTTACATGGAATTTTTTTTTTTTTTTATTCAACTGTTTGAATTACAATGACGTTCAGCTAGTAAGTTAAACAACGGACTCATTGCCCTGATTAGATCTGGAATAAGTATTCAATGATTAATGTTGTAAGGAAGTTTGAGATAAACCAAAAAACACACACATAGCTACTGAGGGATATTTAAGAATATAGAGAGATCTCAAATTTCAACTGTCCATGTTGGGATATTGTTCCGGATACCTGAGCCATCATAAATCTTGAGTAAATGAGACACAGTCGAAATAAAGCCTTTGGACCATATAAGGTTTAGTTAGCAGTTGACATTATTGAGTGGTGGTGAGAAAAGCCAGTGTGCAAAGATTGCTATACTTGATATAGATATATTATCCGGCCAATGAGAATTGAACAGTTTCAAAATAGATCAGAGCTCAGGTACATTAGCTATTATATATTGAAAGCTAGAATGAACAACTCTCAAGAAGGAGATTCATTGCGGACACCCACCGCAGCTATGGCTGAGATCTGGCTGTGCGTCTTCTGTAAGTTATATATCTACTATTGTGTATTGAAGATATTGTCCTACATGGACCATTGTTTGTTTATAATAAAAAAAAAACTGACATGAATGAAGGAAAGATTAGTGTTACGTGAGTGTACATTATAAGTTCTCGAAGCACTTGAAATTAAGATGAATAAGGGAAAAATAGTATAATAATTCTAATAATTCTAATAATAATATGATATTATAAAAATAATAAGGGCAATACCTGAGTTCCAATTTCTAAATTAAAAAAAAAATAAAGACTAGAAATACAGCAAACTAGTGTGTGGAAATTTAGTACATTAACGATTTGTTAGGCTGGTAAGTGAGTAGATGCGCAAATCACCGAGTGAGCTGCTCGTACAGTATATTATCATTTTCCTGGTTCAGAAATGCATAGCTGTCAGTATCAGTGCAGTTTTGCCATTATCGTGGGAGTCGGTAATATATTATGGGGAATTTAGGTAGCGAGACGGAATTGTGTCCGTAATTATATGCGGGAAGATAAGCTGAGGACCCCTAATCTTCAAGTAAACAAGCCTCGCCTATCAGTATTTTTGGTAGCTGAGTTTGTTTGTTTGTTTATGACTACAAACCAGACAAATGAACAAGTAAACCATCTTGAACATACAGACAGATATTGGCCAGCTACGTCTCTGGAGCGGGTCAAGGACGATTAGATGCTTGATAAAAGTTTACTTTGATCTGCTTATCTATAGATGGCTCCCTTTAAGGTGCGTCTGTCTAGCTGAACATGTCTATGAAAATAATCAATCTTTTTCTTTTCTTTCTTTCAGCAACGTCGGTTTCAGGATTCCTCTATTATTAAATTTTAAGCTCAGGTCTATGCATATCACCGGTGACCAGCGCTTGATTACTCATGTTTCGGCTCTTTTTTTTTTTTGATATCTTTAAATAATGTAGTTCTATGGCTTTTGAGTTTACGTTTGCAAGCCCATGCATCAACAGAATGTCTCAAGGTACGTGATTGTGTGTGTTGATGTTATTATTATGATGATTTTGATGATTTTGATGATTTTGGTGATTTCGATGATTTCGATGATTTTGATGATTTTGATGATGATGATGATTGCATATGTTGATATATTTTGCGTAATAAGTTTATAGTACAAGTGTATATAAAAAAATATAGTAGACACAGACTATTGATATTAATTGTTTCACATACGTATTCTCAAATATCAGTCTCAAAAAAAAAATAAAAATAAAAGATCAATGTCTTCTTTTATACTCTCCAATAGCTCAATTATACTACTGCCATAAGAATACGAAATGATAATATTTCTATACAAGAATATTTAATCCTTGATTTTTCATCTTGTTGGTTGTTTGTTTGATTTTCAGCCCTTCTCTTTTTGTCTGTTGTTATTTTGTCTTTCATGCTTGGTTTTCTCCATTTCCCAAAATGCCTTGAAAATGCTGCATCACGGATAGGGTTGGGGTACACGCGGGTGTTTTATCCTTATCTATCGATAGAGCAGTGACTCCTCTCGCATAGGCCAATGCCGTTTTTGGAATACATATCCCTACGCTCGTGATGAAAAGCGTGGGAACCTATAAATAATAATACACCTGCCCTTCGAGGACCTCACTTCTACTTTTTCTGGACATTAGTTCATACAGTTACCTGAAGCATATATACATATTCATTTCACTGATTTTTTTTTTCATTTTCGTTTTCATTATTATTTCATCTTTATTCATTTATATATATATATCTATATTTTTCAAAGCATCTACTCCAATGGCTTCTACTGCTCTACTGACTATGTCTTCAGCTTTGCACTCGCTTCCGCAACTTCTAGACCAGGAATTACAACAAGATCAAGAACCTTTTAACAGATACCCCGACTTTGAGGCTAAATGGAAAGCGCTGAGTTCAAGAGACCCTGAAGCTGCAAAGTGTTTTCTTTACTGTGTTAAATCTACAGGTATCTACTGTCGGCCAACCTGTGCTGCGCGACTGGCGCGCAAGAAAAACGTCATCTTCTACGATACAATTCATGAAGCCGAGCAGGCTGGATTCAGGCCTTGCAAGCGATGTAAGCCAAAGCTTCCGCTCCACGAAAACCACTTCAAGGTTATCCGTCAGGCATGCCAGATTCTACGCCAAAGCGGAGATCAGCCCCCAAATCTCAGAGTGTTGGCCGAGAAGGTTGGCTTTACCCAGTGGCACTTTCACCGTGTGTTTAAGCGCTTTACAGGTATGACTCCAAAGTTTTACTGGGAAGCACGACGCGGGAAATTGAAGGGAAAGGTTGAGAACGGTGTGTTAGAGCTGGTTGAGAATCTAGACGAGAACGTGGATCTGGTAGGGCTCAAGAAGCTTGTTCTCAAGGCAAGAAAGATTCACAAGGCTTCCTCATCATCTTCTTCGGTTCCAGTTGCATCTGTCAGTCACAGTGCGGTAGCCAGTGAACTTCCCATATTGGCGGCTAAAGACTTGTTACCATCTGCATCACCTACAACAACTTTATCAAAACCAACAGCAGCAGCAGCAGCAGCAACAACAACAATGGGTAGCTCTCTTGATATCACCGACATTGTTGGATCAGTGTTTTCTTTTGAGAACGATCACGAAAGCCTTAATCTTAGTCCACTAGAAGATGAGTTTTCATCGTCTTCTTCGTCTCCTTGCGAGAGTATGGACGACTTTTTTTCATTCCATGAGCCCCCGCAACAGCGCACCATCCCCTCGTTTGACTTTTCAAATCCATCCAACGTCTCTTTTGAGTCTTTACAAAACTTTTTATCATCAACAACAATCACTTCGCCGGCATTTTTGAGTTTGGCTGGTAACTCACCGTCTACAGCGGCGTTATCGGCTTCTACATTGTCTGCGCCGTCTCCTCAGTTTGAACTCCCCACCGCTACTCCGGCTTCTACAGAATCACAATCTTCTGATTCCAATAACTTTATGCTTGATCTGGAGCACTTTGATTTACACAATTTTGATCTGGTATTTGCTTGAACTACCTACTCAAGTATATATATTTCTTTTACGTTGCGATGACTCTATGCTATTTGTTTGTGTTTTTTTTTGTATTTTTTTTTTATTTTCCTGTAAACCTATTTATACATGTTATATATTCGTTGTTGTGCTAATTCATCGGATTTGATAATTTCTTAAACCTTACTGATAGTGCAACAGATTTTACTCGGATCTACCTCTTTGTACACACCTTAATCTGGAGCTTACATGATGGTACAATGAAGCCCGGGACCCTGTTTCTATGTTTATTGTTTTATAGATGAGTAAGTTTATTTATTCTGTATTATTATTATAATGATTATTATCGAAACACAATTTCTACATGATGATGTTCTGATCTTCAGGTATTAAACTCAGTCCAAATCAAATGACATATATTAATTCGAAAGTTGTAAAGCCGAAAAAAAAATTTTGTTTATTTCATCCTTCTCCGTTATTCCTTTAACTTTTGTTTGTTTATTTTCAGATTATTTATTGATTTATTTATTTTTACCAAGCTTTTAGTATCCTATACACTGAGTATATAAAATAATATATAAGATAAAATAAATAAAGATTATGTCTCCAAATTAAGCTCCGCCGCACCATAACGTTTCCCGCGAGCCGATGAGCCTGTGTGGCTATGCCCAACCTGGAAGCTTTTTCCTTCAAACCGTCTTTTTCATACAAATACTCCACAATCTAACAGCTATCGAGGTATTATGGTTCAAGGTAAAATATAACAAGAAAGATCAAAATGACCAAAAAAAAAAAAAAAAAAGACACTGAAGATGCAGGTTTTATGTACATTGACAGAGTACAATAAAATTCGTTTTTACAATGAGAAATAAGTGTATAGTTGAAAACAAATAATTGTATAAAGGAATTTATTTATTTGATTATTTTTTATTTTTTATTTTTTATTTTTTATTTTTTATTTTTTATTTTTTATTTTTTATTTTTTATTTTTTATTTTTTATTTTTTGAAAAATAGCTATTATGGCAATTATAATAATAAAATAAATAGAAATTGAAATTGAAATGAAATAAAATGAAATGAAATGAAATAACATGAATTAACATGAAATAAAAACAACAGTAGTAAAGAATAAAATAAACAGAATGAAAATCAAAATAAAACCTAATGTTTTTATTTTTATTTTTTTGGAAATATCATCACGTCGGATCGGACCCAAAAGGGAAGATACATTGAGTGATAATATCATGAAATTATCAATATCTACTAGTCTTTTTGTATTAGAATAAATTTGTTCGATTTTTATTATTTGTTCATTTTAAGTCACTAATCACTGTGTTGTGCTAATTTCACCGTATCTAATCTCCACTGTAACTCTACATAAATTAATTAGAAATTTAATCGGTTTACTTAGATGAGACAAGTTTGATCTTTTACAATAGACCAGAGTACAAATTAATACAAGTTTTTTAAGCTGGTTATGAAATTCATAATTTTTTTTCACATCTTGAAATTTTTTTCTTGTTATTTTCAAGTTCAAATGTTTGTACTTTATCAAATTGAATATAGTTAATTGGGTAACTGCAATTTCAATATTTTATAGCAATAATAATAATAGTTTAAAAATATTTATTCTTTTGTTTACTTGCAAAATAATCTATGAATACTGTTTTGATTTTGATTTCAAGACAATTTGAAATAATTACTTAGGTGGTGTTCCAAGTCAGATCAAGTAAATGGGATTTTTTATATTATTATTAAATTTTCATCTATTTACAAAACCAAAAAGAATCATATACTATTCATGTACAAGCAATCAAACTATCAATTAATATTGATACTTTTTTTTTGTTTAATATTTCATAATTATAATCTAGTTTGAACATCATTTATCAAGTTTGATTGATTTTTAATATATATATATATATATATATATATATATAGATTTTGATGTTTTAAATCCTATTGCGAATTTGTTTGAAGTCAACGTTTAACAAAAGCTTCATTATTAGATTATATTCAAACTAATAATAAATTGATTATTGAACCTCAGGTTTAAACTAAATAAATTGTAAATAATAACAATTAACAAAAAAAAAAAAAAAAAAAAAAATTCAAATGATTTTGACCTTTTTGATTCTTTCCTTCCCTTTTTATTCATAATGTTTTAGTTCTTTTATATACTTTCTTCTTGACATTATTTATAACTCTACATTCTATCAAAATTTTAACATTAATTTATAGATTAGATGGATGCGAAGAGTGTAATTCTACGCGTACTAAGGCAAAAATGATGATACTATAATGTTTTTTTTTTTTTTTTTTTTTTTTTTTCACTGGGATGGATCGAATTTATATATACTAATAAACCTTATTTCTAGTAATCTAAAACACCAACTACATTGTGTATTTTCCTTCTGAAAAATTATACTATAATTTCCTAGTTAGTGCTAAATATCCAGTATTAGAGCTTGAATGCATTTTTGGATTTTGATTTAGTATAGCTGAAAATTTTGTTATCATGAACAATAGCTGGACAAAAAAAAATGACTACTAATAGTAACTCATTACATATCAAGATACCCAAATAAGGAGTCTACAAAATCATCATATATATATATATATATATAGATATATATATATATAGATATTTTAGGAAATTTTTTTATTTCTACTGTAATTGTTAATATTATGAAATTTTTATTTAGTATAGCCTTTAGATATATGAACAATAAATTGATTTTGTATCATCTATCTTATCAAATATCTACAATATATCAAAAAATCCTAAACACGCGTCCAAAGCATTACTTTGCTAATATTAATATGACATACTTCAATTTTAGGAACAAGAAGAAAAAAAAAAAAAATTCAACATGATTTGATTTTGTGAAAATCATTCATTTAAAAACAAATCCATTCTTTTCTAGATGAAGAAGAAGAAGAAGGAAAAAAAAAAAAAAAAAAAAAAGAGTGATATGGAGTTTTGTATCTTATCAACTTTCCACTTTACAATACCAAATATAAATCAATAAATGATATTTAAATTGAGAAATAAAAATTATTGTTCATACAAAATCTTTTATTTTGTTGCAAAATGTTAAATATCGTATAAATATTACAGTCAGATATCTCGATGTATTTTACTAACAAAAATCGTGATCTTTTTCATAGTTTGCAATTACTTCTTTTTTTTTCATCTTTTTTTTCATCTTTTTCCTTTCGCTGTCCTTTGGTCCCATGTCTCAACTGAAAAGCTTACTGATTATAATATAGCTCTGACAATGCTTACCAATTTCAAACATGTAAATACAACGAATTAATATCGTATATGGAGTGTGATATATTAATAGAAAACGAAAACGAGTTTATGAACAACATAATTTTACGGAGATTTTTATTTGAATGAATTTAATGGTACTGAAACAAGTTAACAGTATTTCATGTTTACCATCTCATCAAACTCATCTCGTTTCTGATTCTTTGGTAGTCAAGGAGACCTTCAATAGATCCAAGGGCTGCAATAGCAACATCCTTGTCCCAAAGGTACTTATGAGCCCAAGTCTTGATGTCCTTCTCGGTGATGGCATCAATGGCACGCTCAATCTCTTGAGGAGATTGACGACGACCAGTAGAAACGATTTGCTTACCAATGTCAGCAGCAATGCCATCAGATGTGGTAAGTTCGAGAAGAAGAGAGGTCTTCAGTTGAGCCTTAGCACGCTCAATTTCAGCAGGAGTAACAGAAACAGCAAGTCTGTTCCATTGCTTCAAGGTAAAGTGAACAAGGTCATCCAAGTTGGAGGTGTTGTGAGAAGAAAGGTAAACACCCCACAAACCGGTATCGCTGTATGAAAGAGAAAATGATTCGTAAGAGTCAGCAAGGTGGTTTTGAGCAATAATAGCAGAAAGCTTAGAACTTTGGTTAAAGGCCTTTGAGCTGGCAATGTTCCAGTCACCAATAACAGCTTGAGCGACTTGAGCAGTCCAGTAGTCAGGAGAGTTGGCAGAGACACCCTCAACAGCAATGGCAATGTTGGCAGTAGGAATGGTGTCATCACGAAGACGAACTTCAGAACCGACAAAAGCAGAAACGTCAGAGGGGTGACGAGAACCAGAACCAGGAGCAATGGCAGCAGCAGAACCCTTGAGGCTTCCAAGGTGCTTTTCAGCAAGCTCAACGAGTTGCTCGTGCTCGACGGCACCAGCACCAACAAGAACAACACGGTCAGCCTTGAAATTCTTCTTTACGTACTTCTCAAGTTCAACCTTGGTGATGACATCAATGTTGGAAGCAGGTCCCTCAATAGAAAGACCCAAAGGTTGGGCTTGGAAAGCGACAGCATGGAGATGGTCCAGGACGATTTGCTTGTGAGTCTTGCTAGATTCTTCGGCAGCAGCGAGGACAATCTTGCGTTGGGCGTCGAGTGCACTTTCATTGAAAGAAGCATTTTGAAGAGCATCAGCAAGAATTTCAACAGTCTTAGGAACATCTTCCTTCAAGGACTTGGCGAAAAAGGCAGAGTTCTCACGGCCAGTCTCAGCGGTGAGTTGAGCACCGAGAGATTCGATTTCAGACTCAATTTGTTGTTGAGAGCGATTGGGGGTTCCCTTAAAAATGAGGTGTTCGACAAAATTGGCGGTACCGTTAGTGTATTCGTTGTCAGCACGAGAACCAGAGTCAATCCAGAGACCAACAGTGGCTGTCTTAGCGTTAGGAATAGCTTCGGAAGCAATAGTGAGGCCATTGGGCAAAGATGTAGTTTGAGTTCTGAGATACTTAGATTCGTAGGTAGAAACAGAAGCTAAACCACGACGGAGCATGGTAGAGCTCAGCTTAGAAGCGTTCATGCGAGATGACAGACGGATAACAGCCGACATTGTTGTTATATGCGATGATGGTGTTGCAATGAGAGAGAAACAGCGAAGGGCTTTGCTGGTGGTGGAGAGAGAAAGTAGAAGGGAGGAGCCGGAAGCCAATAGAAAATAAAAAATTTTGTATGTGGAAAAGCGTAGGCTGATCGCAAAATACGTCGTTTTTCAGTGGTCAATTTTCCTGCAAATTTTTGCAACGTTGGCCAATAAGAATTCACCATTTCAGACCATCCGCCAAACCACACACAATAGTTGCGTGAGCTTTTAAAAATGTTACCAGCAGGAGTAAAGCTATGTTGAACTTGTTTAAAAGTGATACTTGATATACTCTACCTTCACAGTAGGCTACTAAGGCTCAGATAATAAATTGGACCAATCATCGTTCTTGCAATACACGCTCGTTCCTTTCAAGCTTATTTTCAGATCACCCTCCCAACAGCTACTAATACAATGATATATCGTTTATGTCATATAGTATCTTTTTTAATTCATCACCACCACTACACAAATTACACAAACCATGCTCAGATCAACACTGTTGAGAGGTAGACTACCAACAGCATCTCAGACTCTGTCTAGAAATGTTGTTTTCAACTCACTTAAAGTCACATCGACACGTCCTTTAGGTACTATTCCTCAACCTCCTGGTGGAATTGTTGGTGGTGTCAATGATCCTGTTCCTATACCTCCCATGGATGCTGTTCACGGATCTTATCACTGGTCTTTTGAACGTCTTATCATTGTTGGTATGGTACCTTTGGTTGTCACTCCATTTACAGGTGTGTCTCTAACGCCCGTTCTTGATGCTACCCTGGGATCTCTTCTTTTGCTTCACAGTCACTTAGGTTTTGAAAGTTGCATTGTTGATTACATTCCTTTAAGAGTTTATGGTAAGTGGCACAAGGCAGCTATGTGGTTGTTATATGCGGGCACTGCTACCACCTTTTTTGGTGTGTACAAAATGGAAACTGAAGATGTTGGGCTGACTGAGGCCATCGCTAAGGTCTGGAAGGCCTAATGTATTTATTAGACATAACTCATCTTTTTTAACTTTTTTTTTGTCAATATTAATATAAAAACTGTTGCTAATGAAATATTTTGTTGTACTTATTCAAGATAATTTATCTGAATTTTTTAAAATATTAGCTCTATGTCGTTATTATACAACTTAATACATCAACAAATCTTGATATGAGAATTAGTTTCAATTCTGTATCAGGTATACTCATCTCAAAGTAAACTTTACAAAAATTAATTTAAACGTTGCATCATATAATAATGAAATAGTTGGATATATTACATTTATATATTAGTGTCATGAATCATATCAACTTTACATCAACCCTTCCAGCTCAGCAGCAAAATCATCGTCATTACTTTCATCTTCTGTCTCAGCAAGACGAGGTCTTTTGCTTGCAATGGCGCCTACATTTTCAGAAGAGTGCGAACGTTTCACAGAATCATTTAAATCTTCGTCACTATCGTCACTTTCATCACTGTCATCGCTATCATCGTCGCTATCCTCATCACTATCTTCATCGTCATCTTCATTGTCATCGCCTTCATCTTCATTTCCAGTTTCACCTTTAGACTGTTCTCCTTCCTCGTCATCATCTGAAGAATTCATAAATTCGTCTAGTTCCTTGTTGATTTCATTCCAATCAATCTTTCCATCATTAAGAGACAATACAAATGCATCAGTATCAACATCATCAAGGTCTCCATCTTCCTCAGCAGTATTACGATCTAGTCCTGTATCATCAACAAAGTCGCCCCCTTCGGGTTTTTCTAAAAAATAACCATCTTCAGGAACATGCTCCCATTTTGCAATACAGTCATACAGCCATTTTAGTTGCACAACTTTGACACCTCCCTTTTCAAAAGCTTTCCGCACTTTTCGTGTACCATTTTTTACAGCTACTACATGTGTAACTGTATCAATAAGTTCGGCAACAACAATAGCACCAAAGCTTCGTACCCAGTGAACCATATCAGCTTGATCCAAGTCGACACCTATTGGAAGTACACCAGAAAACAATATTACACAGTCGTGAAAAGTTTTTTTCTTCATTCTAGGCATTATCACACCAACATCAGGTAAATCCTTTTCTTCAATATCTGAGTTGCCTCGTATTTTTAACATCTCATCATATTCCTGGTAGTATTCTTTGTGAAGTAAGTACAATGCGTTTTCAACATTTATCAGTTCTGAATCATCATCATGCAAAAGTTTAGAAGAGTGTGTCACATCTTTTTCGATTTGTTCTTGTTGTTTAGCTAAAGGACTTTCCTGTTTTTGAAATTCGATAAGTTGTGACCGTTCCATAGACTGTAATGCAATTAAATCTTCATTTTCCGCTCCTTCTTTCTCCAATTCAGCGATATCAAGACTGCCTCTTTCTTCTTTTTCTTCTTCTAATAATATATCTGAAACTCCATTTTCTTTCGATTCTTCCTGCTTTTCTTCACCAGATATTTGCTGTGTAGATTTTGCGTCATCTGCTTCTGGAGGTGGCGAGATGTTTTGCTGCGGTAAAAAACTTGAATTTATATCACCAATTCCTACGAAAAAACTGTATGGTACAACCTTAATTAAATTAGGACTCCATTTCCACACGTCACCTCGATCGTCAATGATAGCAACCATTGCAGTAGAAACAGGGAAAAGTCGTTTAAGCGACTTTTGAGCCATACTTCCACTTTCATCTCTAGACAGGATTCTATCACCAAAATACTTCCCACTGGGATCAATAATTTTTGCGATTGCCACAGCATATGCTCTTGTGGCCATTGTATAAACATGCATTTCATAAAGTTCATACATTTTTTCAAAAAACTCTTTAAGACCAGGTCGTAGCTTTACATAGTATCGCGTTTCTGTTTGATGTGGTACTTGCCCAGCAATATATCCTTCTTCTTGTAGCACAAAAGATTTAACGTCTTTTACCGCCTCGTAGTTTGGATTATTGGGATCTGACTGCCATTTTTCAATTGTTGTATCAACAGCGGCATGGATCACAGTCTGATCCAGATCTACAACTAAAATCAGCTTTCTGCTTTTCAAAAGCTGCGAGGATGAGGATTTTTCCATTCTTTGAGCTTCATCAAAGGAGACTGTTAATCCAGTAGAATCATGGGACATTGCAATTGGAGCACGATCTGTATTACTGAACTCTGTATAATCTTGTTCATCAACCTTTGCTCCACATAAAGCACATAAACCGGCATATTGAACAGAGTGACTACATGGTTCGAGTATTTTAGCAAAGACAAAACTTGAATCTTGAATCTCAGATCCAATAGTAATGTTCCACTCTTTCAATATGCCTTCAATAGGGCTTTCGAACGTGGAGAAAAACTCTTTTTCAACACGTTTTGGAAGATCACCAGAAGACTCTTCTACAGGCTCTTCAACTGTGTTCATATACTTGTAACTAATGATAGGTGTGTGCCTTTGAACTTGAGTATCCTCATTGCACAATAAACTTACAATAGTGACTGGAAAGATTGTTGAAGGGGGAAATCTCAAAGGTGTGGGTTCAGGTTCATTCATTTGTAATGAATTAATAGACTAGGATTTGTATTGAACGGAAATTTCTAATTGTAACAATATTGGTAGAACAACAGACTTCAGCAGCATAACCAATCGAGGTACACAAAGTTGCAAATAGTGGCTGGGAATAACGATTAAAACGCGTAATCCAAAAGCAACAAAAGTTCATACATACACTAAATAAAAAACCTCTTCAAAGTAGCAAATAATTTGCAATATATTAGGTTGACTTAATAAAAATTTATTAGGGCGTGGTATATCTCCTGTTGCAATATATGTTATCGTGTGGAGAACAATTATCTTGCTGTGTAGAGTGAAGACGCGCAAAACTAGAGAGAAATTGGGACGAAGAAAATGCGTTGAGTTTTGTGTCTGAATTTATATTTTTCACTCCTTCTACCTTCTATCGAGTCCCAGATACTTTCTCAACTCAATTAGAGCTTAAAGTCATTTCACCGCTTTCTATATAAATATAGTTATGTTTATGAAAGATACTAAATTATTTCAAAATTGAAACTCTTTATTTTCAATTTATTTTTCTGTACTAGAGCTAGCTGTCAGCTTAGACACATGGCTCAAAAGTTGCTTTGCTGAGATGCCAGTGTAAAAGTTTGATTTTTGTAGTTGGGAAGGAATTCTCATCTTTCTTTGTAGACCAAAAATATCCCGACAAAATACCAAAACAACATAAAAATGATATACCTCTATATTTAATGCATCGGCATTAAAGCTACTTTTCATTGTATCAATTCAATTTTTTTCTGATTTTGCTCCAGTTCTTTGATGATAGCTACTTCAAGTATCAATAACTTTCATATATCATATATCATACACTGTGTAAATTGTTTAGAAAAATACAAAAAATCACATAATAAATTATCATAAATGCTGGCACATTATCTATATATCTAAAATCGACCTCCTCTTGAACTACCTCTACCACCTCTGGCACCACCTCCACGCCCTCGAGATGTCGTAGCACTAGCTCTTGCTAAAATCTGTGGTTTAAACATTGGCGCATGTCTAAAATTATCATTAGCTACAATCAAAATATGAATATTCACAAAACCATACCTCAAAAGCTCCGGGACCTTGAAAAATCGGACGTGAGATCCTCTAATATAAACTTGTTCTAAGTGCGAGACTTTGCCTTCTCTAGACGTCACTGTGACGTTTTCTAACTGAACATTCATATTATCCTCAGCTATATCACTTTAGTTAGATCTTGATAAACAATTTATTCAAATAGCATCTCACCTTCAGATAAAACTCCAGTGTAGCTTTGTCCAGTTGAGAGCTCGATAGTGAGCTTGTGACCCTATAATACCAAGTTAGTAACAAAATGAACAACAAAATTTCTTCCTGTAATAGCTGAATACCAACCTTGCACTCGTTCAGTAGTTTAATAGGCACTCCTACCGTCGACATTGTACAGATGTTTTGTATAAGCTGACTTGTGAATATATGTGATCCTGGAATTCAAACCTTTGGGAGATTCGATATAAGCGTCACAAACACAAAACGTTGTGAGCCTTATGCACACTTTAAACCATATTAGCTGTGCTTGAGCTCGCCTGCTTTTCCAACTTTCTATCATTATACCATTATACACCATTATCTTTTCCACGTTAAATACTGCAAATAGACTTAGATCAACTCAATTAGCTACTAACAATGGAAGCTGATAACAGTCTATTTGCTATGGATGCAAGCAATGGCTTTTCGACTACTGGGCTCTCATATTCAGAAGCCAATGGAAAGCCCACACCCATATTCTCCTTGGAAAAGGTTCAACTTCAATTTAGTGTAAATAATATATTGAATCTTGTAGTGGCAAACAACATTCTCTGTATGGCCCTTAAAACTGGAAGAATTATTAGAATCGACTTGGAACATCCTCAAGATATTGATGGTAGGTTGCAATTAGTATATTGTCAGGAGCTTATTCTCTAACTGGTATTTTAGATATTGATATGCCTAAGAAACCGTCAGAAATTGGGCAAATTAAGAAGACATTTCTTGACCCTACAGGATCACATTTGTTAATTACTACTACTTTAGGTGAAAACTATAGTCTTAATTATCAATCTACAAAAGCCAAACAACTGAGTCGATTAAAGGGTTTACATATCACTAGTGTTGCATGGAACCCGGCAAGACCAACTAGAACAACTGGCGAAATTCTTTTAGGGACATCGGATGGCTCTATCTATGAGACTCTAATTGAACCATCTGATGAATACTTTAAAAAGGAAGACAGATATGTCAAGCATGTTTATAAAACGCAAAGTGCAATTACTGGATTACACTATCTTTCGAGTTTAGATAAATCTATTCGAAAAATTATCGCATGTACTCAGAGTGGTCACTCGTATTTTTGGCAAGGAAAGGTTTCTTCGCTATCGACTTCAGATGGTATTCCAATACTTCCAAAATTTTTTGAACGAGAAGAGCCAAGTGTTGAACAATTTGACCCTGCACCTGATCCTACAATTTCAATTGCTCCTAAACCTACTAAGCCTCCAAGGGACTTCTCCCCTGCATTTGGATGGTTGACTGGTATTGGTATTCTTCATGGAAATATCCCATTAACAGACGATTCAGTAAAGGCCAAAGAAATCATTTACAAGGACGCAAATCTGTTTCTTGCGACAGATTTAGAGGCTGGTTCAGGTCAACTCAAATCTCTAGTTTTGACAGAATATCATATGCTTCTTTTAGCTGGAACAACGCTTTATGGAATCAATCGACTAAATAGTAAGATTGTATTTAAAGAAACTATCAAATTAGAGCCCCAAGAATCATTGATCGGGCTTTGCTCTGATTCACATAACTCAACTTATTGGGCATTTACTACAGAAAATATCTTTGAAATTGTGGTTACAGATGAGGATCGCGAAATATGGAAAACATTTTTGGATAACAGGAACTATGAAGAAGCTATTCGACTAGCTAAAGACCAGTATGCTAAAGATGTAGCATGTGTAGCATATGGAGAATATTCCTTAGAGCAAAAAGATTATATGAAGGCCGCTCAACTGCTAGGTACAAGTTCAAAATCTTTTGAAAGTGTTGCCTTAAATTTTATGGAAGCTAAACAATACAACGCTTTACTGCTTTATTTATCAACAAGATTGAAAGGTTTAAATAAAACTTCAAAACTTCAGCGCACACTGTTGGCAAGTTGGATATTAGAACTTTATATGGAGAAATTAAACACTCTAGACGACTCTGCAGCTGCAAATGAGGAACCTGAAAAGGAGACTGAAGTGAAAGTCAATGGCAAAATTACACAAAAATCTTCAGGTAAATCCACTACTGTGCAAGAAGAATCACTTGATGTTATTAAATCTTTCCAAGATTTTGTAACAACATATCATTCTGATTTGGATAAATCTATTGTTTATGAAGTCATCTATGCTCACAGTCGAAGGGAAGAATTGTTATTTTATGCCAGTACTATCAACGATACCAATTTTGTAATAAATTATTGGATTCGTTTAGAGCGATGGGCTGAAGCACTCAAAGTTTTGCAAGTTGAAAATGATCCAAATTTGTACTACAAATACTCTACAGTTTTATTGGTAAACTCACCAAAAGCAACAGTCGACACTTGGATGCGGAACACAGACTTGGATCCGGCTAAATTTATCCCAGCTCTTTTAAATTATGTTAAAGGATATAGGCCCAATGGTACACAAACTAACCAAGCAATTAGATATCTGAAATTTTGCATTAATAAGGTCAAAAATACTGACCCAATTATTCATAACACTCTTATTGCACTATATGCATCGAATCCAGCTTTAGAAGAGGCTCAGTTGGTAGCTTTCTTAGAGGAACACAGTTCAACTCCTTACTATGATACTGATTTTGCGCTACGACTATTCACACGATATGATAGAGTTCAGTCTTCTGTTCATATTTACTCTTCTATGGGATTATATGATGAGGCAGTGAGTCTGGCACTGAAAAGTGGAAATGTAGATTTGGCATCAATTGTCGCTGATCGTCCAATAGATGATCCTCCAACTAGAAAGTCACTTTGGATGCAAGTTGCGGAATACGTTATTGTAAAGCAACAAGACGGTTACAAACAAGCATCTGATTTACTTGAGAAGTGCGAATTGCTAAAAATTGAAGACTTACTACCTTTGTTTCCCGATTTCACTGTTGTTGATGACTTTAAAAAGGAAATCATTAGCTCAATGAATATGTACAGCTCAAACATTAACCAGCTCAACAAGGAAATGGAGGAGTCAGTAGATATGGCTAAAAATATTAAAAATGAAATTCAGCGGTTTGAAAAGAGATATGCATTGATAGAGCCTGGTGAAAAGTGCTTTTTGTGTGATTTGCCGGTGGCTACAAAGAAATTCTATGTTTTTCCATGTCTACATACTTTCCACTGTGATTGTCTTTTAGAAAATGTTCTCAAGTCTTCTGATTATAAGACTATCAACAAAATTAGAGATATTAGGCAACAAGGTTCCTCAGCTGCCAGAGACCATGAAAAACCCAATGGTGATTCTAAAACGCAATTAACAAAGGATCAGGTTACAGCTGAAATTGATAAGGTTTTACTGGCGTCTTGTGTATTATGTGGTGAAGCCAGAATTGATTCCATAGATGCACCACTAATTCAATCGTCTGATAGAGCACTTGCTAGTGAGTGGGCACTATAGAATTCAAGTCAATAATTAAATAGATTTCATATTAAATGTATTAATGAAGTGATAATTTTGAACGTTATATATATTCAATCTTAAAAATATACATTTAGACTTGAAATGGATTCAAATTTTGTCAACTGTATTTAAAATAGAGTCTGTGTGAAGTTGCGATTTTTCAAGCTTATATTGTTATATTTCATAAACAGGATAGTTTAGAAAATACCTGGTTAACTGTTTGATTATGAAGGGAGTATTTGAGTCATATAATGATGAATTTTTTTAGAAATAAAATTTGTATAAACGCTTATTTGCAATTTTGACTAGCTATAAAATGCAAAACATAAGTCCAATTGAACTGAAAGTTGTTGATCCACAATTGAAGCTAAATTCAGATAGTCTATCGCTATATATATTTAATTTTTCTTGATTCAAGAATATTGACAAGTAGGATGCATGATTAAAAGCAGTGCGCACTGCTGTATTTGCAATTCTGGTTTTTACATTAGACAACAGATTATTAGAAAGTAACATGAAAAAAAGAACAATTTTGAATTTTGTTCTGTTTTTTGATGGCTATAAAAGTATTTATTAAAGTAAAAACAATTAGTTTCATTTTTAACATCAAATTAAAGACTATATTTAATAATCAAAAGAATTTCAAATGTGAACTTTCTGAAAAGACGATTTGCCAGGTCATCGTATATTTTGCAGCATATATATAACTCGTGCACATTGATCATAAATAATACGGAATTAACTTTTAAGGGATTGCAATAGATGTATAAATTCTTTTTAAAAAGTAGAGCATATACGGAGGCATTAATTTGATATTGTTTTTTGCATTCAACTGATAGAGGCTTCGGCTGTTCAATATTTGATACTTGAATACACAACTGGTTCTAATATCTACAGAATATTATATTAGATGTTTTTTTTTTCAGTCAGATATATAAGACATGTTGGCAAATTTTTGTTTACTATGTCTTAAGTCTCAAAAAACAAAATAAAATTTCAGGTAACATAACTGTTATATGTTAGTTTTACATAATCACCTACTCCCAAAAACTTTCACATACACACTCTCATCCACATACTAGCCTTTCATTAGCACATCATGAACAGTGAAAAACCGCCATCGCGCGTTCTATTTGTTGGAAATATTCCTTTTGAACTTCAGGAGCAACAAGTTCTTGAAATTGTCAGTCATCCTGGACCTGTGAGTCGGTTCAAGTTGGTCATGGACCGGGAACGGAACAGGTCCAAAGGATACTGCTTTGTTGAATATGTAGATTTAGACACGTCTAAACGAGCAGTTGTGGAACTTAGTGGTTTGCAAATTGGAAACAGAAGCTTAAGAGCTGATTTTACTGGAGACTTTGGTAATGGAAATGGAGGTAGTGTTGGTGGTCAAGCGGGAAATCAGCAATATGGCCGGAATGGCCAGAAAATGCATGGACGAAATAATGCGAATCAGTCCTTTGGACAAAACCAAAATCAGAATCAGAATCAGAATCAAGTCTATAATCAGAACCAAAATTATAACAATGGAAATTACAATATGGCATATAATAACCAAAATGGAAATACCAGGAATCTACAGCAATACAACAATTCACAAAGCGCTTATCAGTCTTCACAGCAGCAACAACAACTGCAACAACTGCAACAACTACAACAACTGCAGCAACTACAGCAGCAGCAGCAGCAGCAGCAACAACAACAATTACAATCTACGCAATACACACAGTCTCCACCGCCTTTGCAACCCCCTCAGCTTGTTTCTAATGATCCTATTTCACAGACGCTGGCACAAATTCAGCCGCAGCAAATGATGGAATTGCTACCTCTACTACCACAAAATCCAGACATTCTACGTCAGAACCCTGGTTTAGTTTATCCAGTACTACAAGTGATGGTTTTAATGGGATTAGTTGAACCAGAAAATTTGGAAGCCTTTGGTGTTCCACAAGTACCACCAGTAATGTCTGCTCCAGCAACTACAACAATACTGCAACAACCATCCACTCAGACAGCAAACTCAGTACCCTCAGTACCTTTAGTTTCTTCCGTTTCTTCTGGTGTATCTGTTTCATCTGCTCCCAATGCTATTCCTTCTTTTACATCTGCTCCGTCTGTGCCATCTGATGCTAGTCCCGTTAATACTTTTGTTCCATCTACTACCTCTGCTTCAGCTATGCCTTCGACACCTTCGGGTCCCTTGACACCTTCTGTTGACCCAAATCAAATGGCACTTATTGAACAAGTTTTAAAGCTTTCTGATGATCAGATCATGAGTTTACCGCCAGACCAGCAGGTAATGATTAGACAGTTGAAAGCATCTTATCGTGCATAGACTTAATCGATATTTAATGTAATTTATAGCCAAAACATCATGATAGATATAAAAAGAGGTAAACCCTAAACAAATCCGATCAGTATTCAGTATACTATTGAAAATTTCGTAAGTTTCTTCAGCATCAATTCTTTTTTTAATCACTATCTATTAAAACTGAGACGTAGTTGCCATTTTAGTTATAGAATATTAGTTCATCATATCCAAAATCAGATAATTTTATTTTCTAGAATTCCGCCATTAAGAAACTAAATTGTCAATCTTGTATGACTTTTTTCAACCATTTGCAGTTCGCATTTAGGTAAACCATGAAATAGTTGGATGAAAAATCAATCAGTTTCGTAGTGCGTGCACCACTTCTAAACTCTTATAAAAAATTAAAACTACCATATATCCAATCGGCGTTGTTTAGTGGTTTTACAATCAGAATTTCCGCTTTTTAAATGACTTTAAAAAGCGTGGGACGTGATAATATTAAATGACTTTAGGTACCTAAACGTGGTAATTATATGTAGACTTTGAGAGGATTTTCCGGTAACTAGATACATTTAACGGTTTTGGATAATTGCCTGTTGTAGCCGGGGATTTCTAAAAGGGTAGGGTTACTCACCATCTGGTATGTCCACATCATAAAACGCTTGGACTAAACAAAAGAAAGAACAGAAAAATTATCAACAGCTTAAAATTTGCATTCTCTTCTTCCTTTAGTATCACTCCTCCTCTCTTTTTCTCTTTTTTATTTTCAGTAATAGTTTTAATATTGCAACAATAATGGCTGATCCACAAATTCTTGAATCCATTTTGGACCAGATCGGAAACACACCTCTGGTCAAGCTTAATCGCATTCCTCAATCCTTGGGTATTGAGGCCACTATCCTCGCGAAGGTTGAACTGTTTAATGCTGGTGGTTCAGTTAAGGACCGTATTGCAAAGAGAATGGTTCTTGAAGCTGAAAAGTCTGGCAGAATTAAGCCTGGCTATACTCTCATTGAGCCTACTTCTGGTAATACAGGTATTGGTCTTGCGCTGGTGGGCGCCGTTCGTGGTTACAGAACCATTATTACTCTTCCAGAAAAAATGTCAAATGAGAAGGTGTCTGTTTTGAAGGCTCTTGGCGCTGAAATTGTTAGAACTCCCACTGAGGCTGCCTGGGATGCGCCAGAATCACATATTGGTGTTGCTAAAAGACTGGAGAAGGAGATTCCCAATGCTGTTATTCTTGATCAATATAGTAATGTTGACAATCCTTCTGCACATGAGTTTGGAACTGGTGAGGAAATCTGGGAGCAAACTGGTGGTAAGATTGACTACTTGGTTGCTGGTGCCGGTACTGGTGGTACCATTACTGGTATTGCTAAGGCATTGAAGAAGCACAACCCAAAAATCAAGGTTGTTGGTGCTGACCCTAAGGGATCTATTCTGGCTTTACCTGAATCTCTTAATAGCGAAGGTGTAGGATCATACCAAGTTGAGGGTATTGGTTACGATTTTGTTCCTGATGTTTTGGATAGAAACACTGTTGATGAATGGATCAAGACAGAAGATCGTGAATCTTTCCTTTTAGCTAGACGCCTTATCCGTGAAGAAGGTATTCTTGTTGGAGGATCCAGTGGTTCTGCTCTTTCTGCTGCACTACAGGTTGCTAAGGGACTATCTAAGGATGATGTGGTTGTTGTTGTTCTCCCCGACTCTGTTCGTTCATACCTTACTAAGTTTGTGGACGATGACTGGATGAAGTTTAACGGCTTTGTTGATGACCAGACTCTTGCTGAACAAGCTCAAAAGAAGTCTCAATATAAGGGTGCCACTATTGGAGATCTCAATTTGAAGCCTGTTGTTACTGTAAAGGCCTCATCTAAGACTTCTTCAGCTATTGATATTCTTAGAGAAAAGGGATTTGATCAACTCCCTGTTGCTAACGACTCTGGCAAACTTGTTGGTCTTGTTACACTCGGTAATTTGTTATCATACTTGTCTAGAGGAACCGCTTCTCTTAACACACCTGTATCTGAATCTATGATTGATTTCCGTAAACTTGCTGAATTCCAAACGCCATCTGCCAATGCTGGACTTAACATTGGAACCCCTGCACCTGTCAAAGCTGCAAGCAAGAATTTTGTTGAAATTACAGTTGATACTCCATTGTCTGCTCTTCAAAGATTTTTTGAACACAAGTCGTCAGCTGTTGTTACAGAAAGAGATGCTTCTGGTGAAGTGAAACCTGTTCATGTTGTTACAAAGGTTGACTTGCTTGCTTATTTGGCCAAGAACGGAGGATTCAGTTAACTTTTGTACATTTAATAAAATGTATAGCACTTATATTATATATATATATTTTTAGTTGATATTCACTAACGATTTGAATAAATAAAAATGGAAATAAAAACAATATATATATATATATATATAACTAAATAAATAAACTTACAATCTTTTGTATAGGTGAGTTGGGTAACTTTAGATTTTACGAGATGTTGATTTTTGCTTGTTTGATATTTTTTTTATGTTTAAATTTATAGTATTTTATTAATGTTTTAATCCAGTATGAAAATATGAAAATATGAAAAAAAAAAAAAAAAAAGATAACAATATATTTAACAAAAAATTGAATTCTATAAATTATAAACAAATAAACAAATTAAGAAGAAAAAAAAAATTTTTTTTTCTCAAAACTATTTTTTTTTTTTTTTTTTTCAAATTACCTTTTAAAAGTTCTACTAGTTCCCTTGTTTTCAACATTAAGAGGTTGTTGATGTCTTCGAGGTTTAGCTCCTTTAACTGATTCTTGTGATGTGCCATAAAAGTCATAAGACTTGTTTGATTTTCCGTTTCCATTTTTACTGTTATCTCCACCATTATTAGATTGCCCAGCACGACCCTTTTGTGCATCTCTTGCCTTGCGCTTTTCAGCTCGTCGTTTTTCCTTCTCGGACATTGCACGAGCTAATACTGGTTTGGCTGCAGTGTAGTCAAACGCAACCAAATCAGAACCTGATCCTTTAGTATCATCATTGGAAACAGTTCCAGATTCACCGGATTTGGATTTCTTAGACGATGGACCTTCAGTATTACTATCTTCTGGAGGTGGACGTTTAAGTTGAGCAGCAAGTGTAGATTTAGATTTGGACTTTTTACGCTGTTTCTTAGGAGCATGTCGTACAAGATTAGAAAGATCAATTGATTCTAGATTTTGATTGGATTGGCCTAGGAACACTTTTGGAGCCTCTGGTTGTTTGGGCTCTGGCTCAGATACATTTGTATCCTGAACTTGAGAAGCAGAGGCAGCATCGGTTGAAGCTGATGATTCTAATGCAATGTCGTTGAGATCTATAAACTCTGCCAGTTTTTGCGCATCTATAGCTGGCACACTTTGTATATGTTCAACTTTAACTAACCCACTGTTGGATGTACTGATACCTGAAGTAATGGTATTACCCCAAAACTCTGATTTTAACGACATGATATCGCTGGGATTAATTGAAAACAATGCATTTTGATTCTTCCTTGCTTGCAAAAACAATTTGTTATAATTCTCAAAATCTTTTTCAGAGTCTACACTTGTAGTTGTAGCTGGAATTCCTGTATGAGAAATACCATATGCATAGCTAGGACCTTGCTCTTCTTCATCAGGAATTTTATCCAACTTCACCTTAATCTGTTTCAAAACTTCAACAATGCTTTTCAAATGAGCTTTGATCCTTGGACCTGTAGTACTAGATAAGGAAAGTACTCCAGCAACATCCTGTGGTACAGTTGTCGCTAAAGCAACCATTAAATGATTGGGCATAATGTACCTAGGAGACTCATCCTCCTCTCTAGCTATTCCATCTCTCCATTCGTACAAAACCTCCAATGCCATTCCTTGCTTCCAAGATAAATTGTATTTGTTTGCAATTGACTGCCATCCTCCACTTGTAAACATATAATTAGCATTTCTATACCCAGTATCATATCCATCAATTTCATATCTTTGTACAGCTGTTCGTCTCGAATTAGCAAGCACCTCGTCCATTTTAGCGTTATCACGATCCAAGAGCTCGTTACGCATTTGATCGTAGATGTTCAACAAAAAATGGGTGTCAGATTGCGCATATTTGAGCATGTCCAATGGAATAGGTCTTTGTCGCCAGTCTGCCAATTGGTACTTCTTAGATGTTTGAAAGTCGGCATACATTTCCAGCAAATACGCCAGACCATGGCGCTTGAGTCCTAGAGCCCGCGACGCATGGTATGTATCGAATAGCGATACCACATAAAGGCCAAAATCACGCTGCAGCCAGATAATGTCCATCGTAGCACCATGAAGAACTTTAAGAATATTTGGATTCGTGAAAATAGTGTTAAGTCGCTCCAGCTCTGGTCGCAGCACCAATGTATCTACAATGAAATCGTTATGACGGTCTGAAATTTGCATCAAACAAACAAATCCAAAAAATGAACGGAAATCATGATGTTCCAGATCCACAGCAATTTCAGTAGCTTTGCTCAATTGTTCTACCATTGCATCCAAAGCTTCCACTGTATCGACTCGGATTGGCTCAGTTGTCTCCCATGGTAAGCTCGGGATCGGCTCAGCCTGAACTTTGACTGCTTCTGGATATGACTGCTCCATTATTTCCGTCTCATACGGTTGAGCATAATGTACCAATGTCAGTCGCTCATCTTGTGTAGGATGCACTATCTCCATTGATTCTTCAAAGGATTGGATCGCATTTGGCTTACTTGTCAGCAGCGGTTTGAAAGGCGATGTTTTTGAGTTGTTTACCTTGCGCTCAAACTTGATCTGTGGCTTCTCTTTAACTACAGATTTTAAATTCACAGATTCCCTTGCATTACCATCTGTTACCAGCTTTTTTGTCTGATTTCCCGAATCCTCCTCTGCTTCTGTCTTTTGTTCAACTGTATCCCAACCTTCGTTAAATGCATTCAGCGCCAGATCTACCTTGTCTGCAAGCAAATCAAGTACATGTACCACATCTGACGACCAAACATCTGACTCTGTCAATGGTTCCAGCTCCCCAGGAATCACAGCTTGCATGATCTCAGACGCCAAACCTAGCATCTTTCGCGCAGCAGCATCTGAGTCTTTACTCACCGACTTGTCCAAAGTCTTGTAAAATCCAATATCTAACTTTCCCAACTGACTCGCAGTTCGTGTCGTATCTACCAATGACTTGAATATGGGCTGGTGTGCTTGATCCATCTTACATATAATGTATCTATATTAATGATTCAAGAATCTTGCGAATTAAGAGAAAAAAAATTAAATAAATAAATAAAAAATGATAATAAATAAAAATGCAGTTGGGAGAAGTAACAAAATTTTGTATAAGCACTTCTATTTATCATTACATAAGCAAAAGAAATTAAGCCTTAAATTATAGTACTTGAGAAAAAATTAGAGGGAAGGTTTTTTTGTTTTTTATTATCGTAGTTTGGTTCTAGGATGGAATTTGTGATAGTATTAATGTGGTTGCAATGATAATGATATGGCAGTAATTTAAACTGCTAAATCTTGGTAATACATCTCATCTTGAATAGCTTGGATACACATTTGCACAATTCGATTTAAAGAGCCATTATCAGTGTCGTTTAGCGCTTTAATCTGACGGATCAGTCTTTTTTTCCCTTCCAAAAACTGTAATTCCGCCATCCAAGATTTTACATCATCTTCTGTGATGCTATCAAGTTCTTCTGGAGTCATGATTTTGATTCCATCTATAATAAAGCTTATACGCTCACGGTCAAGACGAGGTCTTACAGGTTGTTCTCTAAAGTCAGAGATTGTGTAATGCCGGTCGTGTGCCCACTGTGATACCTTTAAATCTGGCAGTGACGCAGCGTTGATTGACTTTGTAGAATTTTGTTGTTCAAGTTTCTGCTGATGTATTTTATGCTTTTGATGATGGTTTATTTGTAGTTGTTGGTTTAGATTTCGATATTGGTTTTTATTAGGAAGTTGCTGGTCTAGTTGCTTTTGGTGTATTCGTCGACGACGACGCACCCATATGCGCTGTCTTACAAACACGCACCATCCCCCAGGACGCCAGCGACCGCCAAACCAACCAGCGTAGCGCCATCCTTGATCATCTACACCTGGGCCCATCTCTACATACCATCTATTCCATACCCAAGTCCAGTCTGGACTAGGTACGGGAATATCTTGTGGTGGAAGCGATGCGTGAACCTTGTGAGCTTTACCAGCTTTGCCTGCATTTCCAGAGTTATCAGATTTATTAGTTTTGTTTTTATCGACAATTTCTATTGGGGAGGTAATAGTAGGCTCCTTTGTATAAGCAGGTGGATCAATACCTGGGAAAAGTAGCGATGCAGAAAAGAAGGGGTATCCAAAGAGAAAATATCCTCTTTGGTTTTCGTAAATTTTGTCGTTACAAAAGTCTGGATCAGAAGATTCTTGATTGATTTCGTAGTCATTATCTTGGTCCTGAGTATGACAACCAATATCTTCGTTGTTATTGTATTGATCCTGAAGTGAAATAGATCGTGGTTGATGAGGTAGTCCTTTTACTTTCAACTGTCCCTGGTCATTGTCCGAAGATTCTTGTTCACTTTCCTGTAGTTGGTGATCAATTGTATTGGTTTCTGTAGACTCGGTGTCTCTAGTTGTATCCCAATCCATTATAATTTGAACCATTGTGGGATCACTATTCATTTTGCTTCCATTGTCTCTTTTGCCACTCTCATCATTTCCACTACTTCTATCACCACTAGCCGCATTAGACGAAGCAAATATCGAGTTGGGCATGTGTCATTTATACTTTTAATTATTCTGGATGTTGATTGTTTCTGGTACTTTTTGATTTCATGAATATTAAAAAAAAAAAAAAAAAAAAAAAAAAGAAACAGCTTCAAATTAATAATATCAATATCTTGAGGTTCAGTTACCAACCTTGGTTGATTAAACTAAGGCTTTAATTTTTATTGTTTCTTATTATTTTTTTTTTCTGTAAAAATAATGTCAATTTCAAACAATGTCAATAAAGAACTTCAAACACAACAAAGCAATCAATCAATCAAGCAATTCAAAAAAAAAATTTTAAAAAAATTTTAAAAACAAAAAAAAAATAGTATTATTATGAATAATACTAATGTCAATGATAATAAAAAAAAAAAAGCTGATTCCAAAACCTCAGTTAAATCAGGGTTTTAAGGAGAAGGTGGGAAAAAAAATTGGTTTTTAAAAATTAAAATATTTATGAAATTGGGTGTGATCCTGATGTCTGATTTTAAATATAGAGACAGTACAAATATAAAGATTAATACAAAACGTCAATTCCAATACCAAACAATAAACATGGATACCTATATATATTCGCAATATATTAATGAAATAAAATAAAAATTCATATATTCATATATATTAATAAAAAAAAAATAAAAAAAACCTCCCCACAAACACAAAAATTAATACTGCTTTACACATAGATATATGGGTTCAAAAACATGTCAAGTTCAAGTTCAAGTTATAATTATTTTTTTTTTTTTTTAATATTAATATTATTATTTCTCAATCATATTCAAACTCCAGGTGGAGGTGGAGGTCCCGGTGCTGAAGGATGTGACCCGGGAGGCGGCGGTGCCGGGATCCCCACGTACCCGCCGTCAAGTCCACATTCGGCACGATGGCGGTCGAGTACCTCTCTTAACTGGGCTACTTGGTCCCTCAATGCACCCACTTCTCTCACCAGTCCCTCGTTCTCATGTGCGTAGTACTCACACCGCGCCTGTAGATTCTCAAGCCACTGCTTCTTACGCTGGCGGCACTTGAGGGCTGCCACCCGGTTCCGTTCCAAGAACGACTTGCGCTTCTCTTCGTCCGTCATTGCCTTCTTTTTCTTTCCCCCACCTGAAGCAGGTGCTGCCGTAGAAGAGGGAGAAATTGAAGACGTGTTACTGCCATTATTGTTACTATTGCTATTGCTACTGGTGGACGTAGTGGTATTTGTAGGATTATTAATAGTAGTTGGGTTAGTAGGGTGTGCGGTGCTAGTGGGAGCAGACGCTGTCACACCGTTGGAATTGGAGTGCCCTGGCGCTGTATTAGTACTGCTAAGACTGGATATCGTTGATGGTGCACCGCTAACATTTGGCAGTATGCCTTGAGGAGGTTCGGTCTTGATTATTTTTGCCTTCTTTGCTGCCGGCACCGGTACCCCGGCGTCCGTTTGAGCTCCTCCTGCTCTTTTCTCAGCCCCCAAATTCTTTGCCAGCATATACAGCGAGTTGGCCGCCTCTGCATTACCCGTCTGCGTCTGCAACCCCATTTGCGGTTGATGCTGTGTTTGTTGTTGTTGTTGATGCTGGTGCTGTTGATGATGTTGCTGCGGGTGCTGAGAAGCCATTTGGGGCGGTGGCGGAACCAGTGGTGACAGGCCTGCCAGGTGGTCTGTCTGGAACGGTGTCAGCATTCCTCTGGGGAATGCGGTCTGGTCGGGCTGTGGAGCCTGGAGCATGGCTGGCGACAAAGGTCCCGACCGTAAACTGTTAATCCATCCAGGAGTTCCTGTACCGCCGCCACCATTTACGCCTCCAGCTCCGGTCAGTAGACTTTGAGGTGAAGAGATCGCTGCGACTGGCGGCAGCAACCGTTTGGTTGTACCACCCGGTGTGTTGATGTACTGCGATGGTGTTGTAAGGCCTGCACCAGGAATGCCACCCAGCGCCAGTCCGGCAGGTCCTGGAGTACCGGGTCCGGTTTTGTCGCGTTGTTTAAATGATAATTCGAATGGATTTGGTTCCAAATCCAAAGAAGGTCTACTTGTCGACGAGCTCATGATAAATCTGTTCTTCTGCTTCCTTCGTTTTTATTTTATTTTATTTTTTTTATTTTTTTTTTTTTGAGTATTATTTTTTATCTTTTGGCTCTTGAACGATTAACAATGACGTTGATGATGATGACAAAATCTTCGTTTAAAAACGTATTTGTCTTTTTGTTCTTCTTTCTTTTTGGCGATTTTTTAAAAAAAAAATGATGCTTTCACGACACACGCGTATACTCACACACGTAAAAATATGAATAACCTTTTCAGTTCTTTCGATAATCAAAAATGCTTTATTTTTATTATCAAAATTTTGTCGTGATAGTTAAAGTAATAGTATTGATCACAAATTAGAATTGTCTTTATTTCTAATTTTTTCAATTTTTTTTTTATTTTCGATTTTTTTTTTTAAAAAAATAATACTTTTAATTTTTATTAAAAATATTAAAAAAATTGATATTCTATTTCACCAATCGTCATAAATCACGACAATAATAACAATAATAATAATAATGTAAAATAAAAAATATTAAAAAAATATTAAAAAAATTAAAAAATACTAAAAAAAAAATTACTAATATTAATATTTATGATATTAATATTAATATTGTTTTTTTATTATTATTTGATTAATTTTTTTATTAGCTTTTTCTTTGGATTCTGTAGAGAGTGAAAAAAAAAGAGTAAGAAACTGAGAGATGGAATCTTTGGGGTTTCAAGAGATGACGTAGAGAAAAAAAAATATATATATATATGAAATAAAATAAATAAATAAATAAATAATATAAAATAATTAATTAATTAATTAATTGAAATAAAATAAAAAGGAGAAATGTGCGTATTTTTTTTTAACCAATGTGACGTAATGTCTGATTGATTCTAAAAGTAAACTTTTTCTTCTTCTTCTACTTCTTCTTCTCCCACAATAAAAGGTTGAAATTATTAATCAATAGAATTAATCCAGTCTCGAATATACCATAATAATTATACTATACAAATATATATATATATATATATATATATATATACTTTGTCTTTTAAGTAATGCTTTTTAAAAACTATTTCGATTCACTTTCTATAACTGTTTTTTTTTTCTTGTTTGCTTCAATAAAAGCCAAGTTTTGGCTGATCCATCAAATTTAAAGCCACCAATACATCTTTGATTATTATGTAAACAATGTATAATCATTTGTAAATATTAGTCATGGTTATAAATGCTTTGGTAATATTTGAAAAGTCCTTTTTTCTTGTATTTTGATTTTGTAACTTCTAAATTGGGACTTTTATTGAACTTTTATAAAATAATAAACAAAATTCAACTATTAAAAATATATACAAATCAACATATATATATATATATATCTGTGTGTCTATTTATGTAGTTATATTTATATCCAAAAGGCATTGCCTAAATTAAAATCCAAAATAATAATAATAAGAAAAAGAATAATAAAATCAAAAAAAAGTATCAATAATAATAATAATAATAAAAGGTATTTTGTTGTATACTAAGAGTTCATGAATAATAGAAAAATTCGTAATGATGATAATAATAATGATGTAGATAATAAAACCCTCCCAAAAAAAAAAAAATAATAATAATAATAATAAAAAATAAAATAAAATAGAAATAAATATCAACTCTCTTCTTCAATTGACTCAAACATATCCAATCCAACTTGAAGATTTAATCCTGGAATACCAGTAGGTCCCATACCCCAATCATGACCAGGAACTCCATAGGCAGCTGCAGTGCCCATCATAGGATCAACGGCAGACATGGGATACCACTCTGTTGTCATTGGTTGAGGGGCTGTTGGAACTTCAACAAAAGCAGTCATAGGACGAACCATATCCCAACCTGAAGAATTATAATCATAAAATGGAGGTTGTTGAGGTGCAGTTGAAAATGACCTTTGAGGATGTGGATACATTTGAGGAGGGTGAGGAGTAATAACAGCACGAGGTCGTGACCTTGCACGTCCCGCTAACGGGGATTCATCCTTCATGTGCAATCGGAACCCTGTATCAAGAGAAGTTGTTGAGTGTGCAGACCCAACTGAGCGTGGAGAGTGCACTTTGCGGAACACAGTTCGCGCTGAAAAAGAATCGTTAACCATCTCAAATTCCCAAATAAGCACAGCATGAAGTGTTGAATCGTCAGAAGGACCACTGAGAGGGCTTGACATAGAGTCAGAAACAACACCAGAGGTGGGTGTGCGAGGAGTACAGTGAAGCTCTTGTATCATCGTAATAGCACCAACAGCATGAGCAGCCTCCTTTGCAGACACTGTACCATGAATACCAGTAATGAATGCATCCCAAAACTCAGCAGCAAAGGGGAGAGAAAGGGTTTCCGTTCGTTGTCCCAAATTCTCTTGTGATTGGACAGATTCAGCAAGGGATAAAACTTGTTTATCGAGACTAAAAACCTTTGTCAAACAAGTCCAAGAGTGCAAGCGCGACTTACCCAAGGTGTCACTACTGGCGAGATTATGAATGTCGGGGCTGGCGACAAACTCCAAATCTGCACGAAAGGTACCTCGAGGCTGTGTAGGGGTAGGAGAGACTGGATGAGAAGGATTAGAGTCATTGTTGTTGAGAGGTAAATTAAACTTGACTTTTCCGTAAACAACTGGCACAGAACTAGGATATTTTTCATTCAAGCCTTCCGAGACGGTGGCGAAACGTTCCATCAACTTAGTGTGCTGTTTTTGTTTAACGGGGGATTCTAACTGAGGTCTAATTAGCTGGGAATAAACTTTGGAGACTTGTTGGTGAGGTCCAAGAGCCTCGTACATTGAAAAGTTCAACGGCATAAACACTTTTTCATCACCGTAAGAGATTCTAACTGGCTTGGGTGCAGCAGTTGGTGGTAAAACTGCTACGGAACCCATATTAGAACCCATGCTATTCAAGGGATGTGCTTGTAGAGCCGGACCTAACTTCAATTTTTTGGTTGGTCTTGGATCATTTTCACGATCATCTTCTTCTTCATCTCCCATCATGAAGATGTCTGTTCTAGGCTGGTTCATTCTTCTTTGTTCTTGTTCCTTCTTACCAGCAGAATTCTTTGAGAAAATTGGAGAAACTACAGCAACTTTAGCTTGTCTTACCAGTCCGTAACCATCACTGTCGGGGTTACCGGAAGAAGAGCAAGAGGTTGTAGCAGAAGCAGAAGATCCAGGGTTTGCTGAATGTGACGAAGGAGTAGGATTTTCTACAACAAGTTCCATAAATTCCTTGTCATTGCGAAGCAAGTGTTTGAGAACTTGAATATGGCTAGATACCTGTTTACGAGTTCTAACTTTTCCGGTTTTTCTTTGAATGTACTCTGAAATGAGCTCATTTCTTCCACATGGTTTTCCCTGGACTGTAATTTTCCGTCTTCCAACATGAGGAATTCGACGAAGGGCTTCCATGAAGGCTTCTTCCACATCGGGACTCCAGATTGATTCAGCGTCAGCTTGGTTGCATTCCTTTTTTTGTCGTGAGAGATATGCATTGTAAGCTTGAGTGTCCTTGATCATCGTGACTGGAGTCTCGAGGTAATTTGGGTGGGGAGGAGGAGGAGGAGGGGGAGGAGCATGGATAGGATGTCGGTGCAGATGCATATCACTGTAGATTGGAGGTTGGTGGATGGATAAAGGAGTTGCAGGAAGTGCTTGAAAAGTACCGGGATGAGGCCCCAATGATCTTGGAGTGGATGTGGAAGGACCAATACCCGAATGGATTGCATTTGGTGCAATAATATGAGGGTTTGCTGTGGAAAAGTCCTGACTTGAAGTTACAGGAGACGGATTTGAGTGATTAGATGCGTTGTGGTAGTAAATGAAGTTGATATTGTTATTAGTCAATTGTATTTGCTGTTGCATATTTTTTTGTTGAATTTGGTGATATGCAGAAGATGCAGAGTCAGTGTCTTGATGTTTTTTTGACTGAGAAGAGTCTGGAGGGGTTGTTAAATTAATTGGATGAGATTCATTTTTGTCGGAGTTTGTATCCTCAGGAGATGCTTCTGCTAAGCTGTCATCGATAGTAGATGATGAAGTAGAAACCGAAGTTTTTGGAGTGAATGGCTGTTGATGTTTTTCGTTGAGTGACATTTTTGGGGATTAAATATAAAAGAGTGACTGGTGAATATCAAAAATGAAAGTAGTTGCAGTTGTAACAGTAGGTCTAATAGTATCAATAACAGTAATAAAATAGTAATAACGAGGGTATTAATGGTATTAAAAGAGTGACATAAATAGTATTAAAGGAAGGAAAGAAGGAAAAAAAGGAGTGAACAAGAAATTGGAACAGAGTCAGTACGCAGACATAATCTAGTCAGTGTATATAAAAAGACGATAGTTGTCTGTATGCTTAACAGAGATGATTAGGAAAAGAATGAAAAAGAAGAAGAAGAAGGATATAAAGAGTGAAGTTGGTCAGAATAGCAGAAGCAAGAGATGAAGAAAAGGAAGGAGGGAAAAAAAAAGCAAGAGAAAAGAAAAAGGAAAAGAGAGAAAAAAAAAAAGAAAAAGAAAAAAAGAAAAAAAAAGAGCAGATTAGTAGTGATATATATTATTCATTGAGTATATAAACATATATATATATATATATATATATATTTGTGTGTGTATTTAAATATCTAGAAAAGAAGTTCAACAGCTCCTTGATTCAACTTTCAATTCAATTTTCAGTTCAGTTTTGCAAAGGACACGAAAAATAAAATAATAATATTAAAAAAAATTAAATTAAATTAAATAATTAAATAATTAAATAAATAAATAATTAAATAAATAAACCACAACGACTCCTTTCTTTGAGTAGATTCAAATAGAGGTGGATTGAAGCAAGAATCAAAACTCAAGTTAAGCGGTTTATACAAAACAAAATAAAATAAATCAAACTATAACTGACATGATTGAAATGAGTTGAATGAATTTTACTATTATATATATATATATATATATGTATGTATATAACTGACAAAATTTTGAAGTTATTCTGAGTTGACTTACATAGGCCATAATCATAAGGTGTCCAACCAGCAGTTTAATCACACGCGATGGTCATCATTATCGCCTTAATGTGCAGACTATGTGGAGTGATTGAATCATAATTGGGCTATAAAATATATTGACAATTGTAATTTCTATACATGTATATAAATTTTTTGGTAAAAATTCTATCAATACAATTATGAGAAGAAAATTATAATGAATGAACAAATGAATAAATGAATAAATGAATAAATAAATTAATAAAATAAAATAAAATAAAAAGAGAAAAGAAATACAGAAAATCAAAGCAGTAGAAAGGGGCTATTTACTTTTCTTTGCTTTTCCTAAAAAAGAAAAACCTTAATTCAACGCGTTTACTTCGCGTTTTATGCCACAGTCAAAAAGTTAAAATAACCACGAAAAAATCAAAGAGTCTTAAACATCACCTAATATATATATTTATGATTCAATAAAGAGCCAAATAAAATAAAATGAATTTAAATATAAAAAACCTGTATATTTGATTATTGGTTTTAGGTATAATAATAATAATAATAATAATAATAATAATAATAATAATAATAAATCTGACTAAACATAAAGAATCATTAAATCTTGATTCAAAAATTAAACTAAACACGAAATGAAAAATAAATAAAATAGATTTAAACGTTGATGATCTTTAAAACATGTCCTTCTACGGCACATTCGGCACTTGCGATTGTTGTACCTCCTGTTACTTTCTGTTTTGCTTCTGTTGTTTCTATTGCTGCTGCTGTTGCTTTTTATTATTAGTTATTTATTTATTTGGCGATTGTTTTTAACACTACACCCTTTTTTTAGTACTCCTTTTCGCATCTCACATTCCAATCCTCACGTGTTTGGCACGCGTCTTGTCGCATCCCTATATTCAAGTTCAATTCAATTATCTTTATATTATACATAAACGAGTATTCTTTATTTATTTAGTTTTTAAAAACCTTCCGAAGGTGTATGGTGTGTGACATGAATATCTATATATATTAAAAGAATAAAGAAATAAAAAATCAAATGCAAAACAAAGTAAAATAAAAGGGGTCTTATTATAACTGTTATCCAGATTACTATTACGAGTAATATTTATACTAAACATTATTCAATTAGATTCAAACCCACCTGCCCATCAACTTAATCAAAACTGCTGGCCAGCCATCACCGACCACACATTGGACGGTTGGCTATTGTAAGTGGAGCTCAGCAAGTCTAAATTGTATTGAGAGGATGGTAAAATCCGCCAATTCCGTGAGCTTGTATTCAGCAGGCTTGGAAAAGTGATAAATCTCGTTTAGAAAGTATATTGGTTCAATCAAAACAAAGCTATTATGATTCCAATAAGATTTTTTTTATTTTTATTTTCATAAATTTAAAAATATAAATATACATGAAAATAAAAATTGTTCAATTAATAGCAATTGAATTTGTACCCGTCAACATTTTTTTTTTTTGTTTCCTATTTGAGTTTGCCTTTACTCCATAAAACTCAATCCAATTCAGTTCAATTTTGTCCAAGTTTGTACAATTATATTCAGTTGTAGTCAAATCTGATCATGATTTAATCTTTATTTTCAATCGTCTAATATTTAACAATGAATCTTTTTATAGTAAGCTGAGTATTTCGTTTATTTGTTTAATTTATTCAATTTATTTTAATTTATTCAATTTATTTTAATTTATTCAATTTATTTTAATTTATTCAATTTATTCAATTTATTTTAATTTATTCAATTTATTTTAATTTATTTTAACTTGTTTAATTATTCAACTTATTATAATATCTTCAATTAGTTTATTAAACTATTTATTATAATTTATTCAATTTGTTTATTAAACTATTCATTTAAATATATTTATATATATATATATATATATAATTAAAACAATAGTTAGCAAAAAAAAACCCCCCATTCTTTAACTTTTCATATCATCATCAATTTCTAATCCCCATCCTACATACATCTCTTCTTAACTCAAGTTAAAATCTATCTCTCCTCCCTCTCCCCCACCTTCTCGAAAGTCAGTTTCTCATTCATCTTGTAAAACTCATAATGCATCTTCATTTAAACTAGATACACTGGATTTCACATCCACTTACCTGCAGCACCTATGATAAGAGCAGCAGGCGCCCAGGTGAACAGATGACGTTTGCAGCATAAGCACAGGATGCACCAAGACATTGGTTCTTCTGGAATGTGTGCTTATTTTTATTTGATCAAAGGGGAACCAAAATAAAAAAAAATAAAATAAAATAAAATCTACGCGTTTTTTGTTTTTTTTTTTTCAATTGTATATTCTTTTAAAATAGTTTATGTGCTACTGTCTATGATCTATATTTTAAATACTATTTTTTTTGTTTATATGACTTGATTCAAAAGTTTGATATTCCATGTTCATTGTTTCATAAATTATATATCAAGTTTTAACTTTATATAATCAAAAAAAAATCATACATGTATCAAGTCTCAAGATATATTTCTCTTTTTCTCAAGTATTTATATATATACCCAAAATTATGGACCTAATTGTCATTTATAGCCGCGTGTGTACACTTTTCTTCCCTCCCCAGAAACAAAATACATCATCATTACCTAAAAATGTTTCATTCGGCGTCTACTTAACTAAACCATCTAAATAATAATAATAATAATAATAATAATAATAATAATAATAATAATAATAATAATAATAATAATGAAAACACAAGGTTACAAATTTTGTTACAAAAATGATATAATTTTTAAACGAATACATGAAAAACAAAAATAAAAAATAAAAAATAAAAACTTGAAAAGCAAAATAAAATTAACGGGAATAGCAAATCATTTTCATCTAAAACTCGGTGGCATTCGATAAAGCACCATTGGACATTGCAACTTCATATTGGAAATCAGGCTGGAATTCAGTATACATACCCTCAGAATCAGCAGTTACATCAAAAGTCCACTGAGCTTCTTTATCTTCAACTAGCTTGACTTCCCAACCTTTGGCTGCTGCTGCAGTATTAACATGCATCTGAATTTCACAAGATTTTTCCATCAAAGTAAACAAGTATGCTGCCTCATCAACAGTTTCACCAATAGTCAACAGTCCGTGGTTACGCAAAATCACAGACTTATTCTTGGGTCCTAAAGCTTTAGCAATCTCTTTACCCTCTTCAGCTTCCAGCGCAACACCACCATAGCCCTCATAAACGCTGTGGTTGTTGTAAAATAAAATCACATCTTGGTTGAGCATATCAAGAGGTCTGGCAAAAGAAGAGTAAGCACGGCCAAATGTCGAGTGTGTATGACAAGCGGCGTTTGCATCAGGTCGTGCTCGATGCAAAGCAGAGTGAATGCGAAATCCAGCAGTGTTGACGGCACACTGGTTACCGTCTGGTAGTACCTGTCCTTCCTCGTCAACATGTACCATATCACGAGCAGTCAAAAGCCCAAAGTGCACTCCTAAAGGATTAATCCAAAAGGTGGTGGGATCAACTGGGTCCCGAATAGAAATGTGTCCGGCTGATCCTTCGGTAAAGCCTTTGCGTGCAAAAACTCGGAATGCGCCGGCCATGTGCTCAAGCATCCAGCGACGCTCTTTGTAGGGGTCTGTGAAGGTAGGACGGCGATTGGGATGGGGAAATCCTCCAAAGGCAATAAGGTCGGCAGCGTCTGGGGCTTGCTTTGCCTTTACATCAGGATGTTGTTGTTGTTCTGAGGTAGGTGCCATTCTTTATAATTTTAGGATTGCCACTGAGTGATGAATGATGTAAAAAAAAAACTAATAATGATAATAATAATGGAGAAGAAACAAAAATTTAATCTCACTTCCATGATATGTTGGTGTTTATATAACTTAAATGATTTTGGGATGTAAGAGAGAGTTACTATTATACATAGAGGATTGCTGCCACCTGAAAAGTGAAGCAAGAAACGGCGAGAGATAACCTTCCCGAGCATATATTTTCTGAACTCAGTCTTCCAAACTCAGTCTTTTTTTTATATGATATGACTTTTAAATGTCTTTTATAAAACCTCTTATACATACCTAGAACTAGTTCAATATGATTATCTGGACAAGATTATTTACAATAGTTATCCAAGTATGAACTTTCCAAGCACATTTGTCCAAGTTCAGTCGTCCAAAATGAAATTGTTCAAAGATTATCTAAAAACAATTATATTAATATTACCATTTAAAAATGATTTTTACTTTGCCTTAAAATAATAATAATAAAATTAATACAAAAATTAAATTGAAAAACACATTGTTCTATAACTATCAGTTCAAAGTCTTTTAAAAAAACAATTATAATATTGATTTTTTTTTTTCTTCTTCTTCTTCTTCTTCTTCTCTTTTGGTATTCATTCTCTTTTATCTTGCCCGAGTTCATTTAACTTTTGTGATTCATATTCGTTTCTTGCTTGACTACTTTTATTTCTCCAAAAAAAAAAAAAAAAAAAAAAATTAGCGCTCGCACATAAGCTCCGTATATGGGGATGTCTGCACCAGCCAAGACAGCCGCACCTGAAACTGACTGGAAACCGACCCCGAACGCTCAACGTTCTAAAAGGCAACCCACAACCCATGTAAATATTCATGTCCTATGTATTTAGACGTATGACCCAAGTTATATCTATTAGATTTACTTTTTTGTTTTGTTTTTCAATCAGCTTGTTAGTTTGTTTTTTTCGGCTACACCTTTCTTCCCCCGAGGGCTCGGCGCTTATCGATAAGATTGCCTAAAAGTATATGCTATTTGTTACGCTCTTCATTATACCTGCCAATATCTTCTTTGATCTTTTTGTTTCCCGCTCATACACACACACACACTCACTCACTCACTCACTCACTCACTCACTCGCTCATTCACACACTCATTCTCTTATCCATAAAGAAGCATTTATCTTTATTCCAATATAAAAGCACATTTACTCAAATATTCAAACTCACACTAACTCACACTCATATACATATAGATAGATATCTATATAAGTAGCTCTCCGCATCCAGGAAATCTTCCTCTCTCTCTCTCTCTCTTTCTTTCTCTTTTGTTTCTAATCTAATAGAGCATTCATACTCGAATTATTCACATACAAGTAAACTAAACTAGAAAATAAAAATAATAGAAAAAAACAAGTAAACAGCATTTCTACTTACATTCATACAATTATTCACTACCTTCTCAAAATGTCTGCAACTACTACTACTACTGCTACTACTACTACTACCAGTGAGCCTTCACAAACCCTAACACTCTCCACCCCGACAATCAACGGTGAACGTCTCTGGACCACCCTGCACCAAACTGCAGAGTGGGGATGCTTTGGAACTGAAGGTGGAATGAATCGTTTAGCACTCAGCGACACTGACCAAAGCGTACGTAATTGGCTTTTAGCAGAAGCTGAAAAACTCGGCCTCAAGACTGTGATTGATGCCGTTGGCAACATTTTCGCAATCAAATCTGGCGAAAACCAAGACTTGCCGCCTATTGGAATTGGTAGCCATTTGGATACTCAACCCATGGGTGGTCGTTACGACGGAATCTTGGGTGTGATGTGTGGATTGGAAATATTACGGGTTCTGGTAGAAGCAAACATCAAGACTTACGCTCCCATAGCTGTGATTGTGTGGACTAACGAGGAAGGCGCAAGATTCCCCAAAGCCATGTCTGGATCCGGCGTATGGGCCGGCGGCGTTGGCTTGGAAGAATGTTACGCTCTAGAAGACGTGAACGCACCCGGAGTGACTTTCAAAGCAGAGCTTGAGCGCATAGGATTTAAGGGAGCCACCCCCGCAAGTTACAAGTCCACTCCCCTTAGTGGCCACTTTGAGCTCCATATTGAACAAGGACCTATTTTGGAAGCAGAGGGATTCGATATTGGAATTGTTGATGGTGTTCAAGGTATGAGATGGTGGGACATGAGTGTTCGTGGTGCTGAAGCCCACACCGGTACTACTCCAATGAATCGCCGTCGCGATGCTTTGTCTGGCGTCGCCCAAATGATCTGTGCCATTGAGTCTACAGCCATTGAGCACGGTGGTTTGGGTAGTGTCGGTGTCATCAACTCAACCCCACAATCTGTAAACACCATTCCCGGATCTGTCTCATTCTCTCTTGACTTGCGTCACTCCCAGGAATCCAAGCTCGACGATTTGGTTGCTGCAGTCTTCAAGAAGATCAATGATATTGCAGCTGAACGCAAGCTGGTCGTTGAATCCGCACCTTTGTTCAACTCGATACAGCTCGATTTTGATACCCGTTTGAAAGAACATCTCAAGACTTCTTCAGACGAACTTGGTCTTCCCTACTATGTGCTCCAGAGTGGTGCTGGTCATGACTCTTGTTGGACAAATCTTCACTGCCCTACAGCCATGCTCTTTACTCCTTGTGTAGATGGAGTTTCCCATAACCCTCGAGAACTTACCACTGAAAAACAGAGCGCTCAAGGTGCCCAAGTTGTTCTTGGGGCTGTTCTCAAGTTTGACGATGATCTCCGTGCTGCCCATGAGTCCAAATAATTTTTATTAAATCTGTAATTAGTTAACCAAAACAATACCCATCTTCATAATGCTTAACAAAAAAAAAAAAAAAAAAAAGTAAACAAAATTTCAAGAATAAAATCAAGTTATCACAATATAACTTTTTTTACTCATATACTATTGCTAATTGATCAAAACTCAATTATACATTGTGTAATTGGTATGTTAAATGTCTCGTTTGGTCTTGGCAACGGTGTAATTTGCCATGTTTAAAGACTAAAAGTACCTCGATATATATTTATATACAATAGTAAATAAAGGTTATACTAATAAAGTCGCTTGTACTTGCTACACCTTTAATTTGTTCTTTAATTATTGGGTTTTTCGTCTGAAAATGTTACTCGCGGCTATCTTTTTCTTTAGTAATATCCAATGTTCAATAACAAAACCGATAACAATCATTACTATTTTTTACTGTTAATAACAATAACAAAATATTAGAACAAAAAAAATTAATAATATGCAATTTGGAATAAGGATAGTAAACAAAAGAGCAATGATAATAATAATAATAATAATAATAATAATAAAAATTAAAAAAAAATCTAACAAATATTCGTATATGCCGGGAAAGTTCTACTTCTTATGCCCCAATCCAATAAATCATATGCTCCATTCAATTCCAATCCTACCTTTTTGCGTTCCGCTGGCTCAATGGCTCTCTTAACCATCTCCAAAGCACGGAACGCACGTGCTTCTTCTGCCCATAAATGAGTTTCCGTCTCCCCTGGTCTCGACACAACTTTACCTGTTTTCGTTGTGGATACCGGCTGGAGATCTTTATGGTTAATGAGCTTGTCAACAAGATAATGTAACCATAATACGTTAGTACGCGGACAGAAAGCAGCCCAATCACTGGTTTCCTGCAGTTTGGGTGTAGAGGGTGCCGAGTTAGTAAACGTCGCCGAACTAGCAGTTGACGGCGTGAGTGAGTTGGACTCCCAGCTATTCTGGGCCAGTATCGCAGACCTCATCAAACGATAAACCTCGAACTGAGTATCACCCTTCCCCCTATAAAACTCAGGGTGATCCATTCGTGTATGTACAGTCCCTTCTGCACCAGTGGCTCTAGATAAAGTATAATCGATCAGCGTAATCTTCAGTGTGCTACGCGACTGAAGTAGTCCGCGTATCTCAGTCATTATGTTTCGGCCCGCGTTGGCGTTCTCATCCGACTGGGCCATTTTCACCATATCGTCAGAATTCAATTCAACTGGTTTGTCTGAAATTACAATATTGCCCCAGTGCAGATCCCGGTGTTCAAACTGATGCCTTTCTTCGGCTTCTGCTAATGCAACGACAGTTTGCCAAAAGATTGACTCTGCATCAGTCCAGGATTCAAGATCGTATTTTTCCAAATCTACGCCCGCATCAGCTTCGGTGATAATGCAATATAATTGGTCTTCACGATATCCATCAGGTCTTACCGATTCAGTTTGACCCTTTTTCTTCATAGTTTTAGAGGTTTCGTAAACATCCCATTGTCTTAGCAATTCCTCTGGATAACTTCCTTTCACTACTGCAACATGCAAAATGCTCATAAATCCTACCATTCCTTTCACTATTCTAGCAATGCTCAATTCTTGAATAATTTCTTGTATCTGTGCCTGACTCATTTCTTCGCTACCAAACGGAATGATTTTAAAAACCTTAGAGTTTTCCACCTGCCCGTTCTTGGATTTTTGAACAAAAACTTCACTAACATTGGAAGAACTCATTTTCTTTATAGGTCCATTCTGGGCCTGCATTTTGTAAAAACTATTAAAGTTCAAAATCTCCTGTGTAGAACACATTGCCATCAATTTTTCCATTTGATGCAAATTGTGTTGTTCAATCGGAACTGCTACAGTCAAAGATGATCCATAAACATCAGTCTGTGTCAAACTCATCAAGGAACTACTTGCCCTTAGTTTGCTTTTTAGCTTTTCTCTAGATGTTTCATTGGGCGTAGGTAACGAGATAACGGGTTTGTGACCAACTTGAATCTCATGGCTTGTTTGGCTACTACCATTAGGAAATGCAAATCCAGACATGCCTAAAAACGATTTTCTTGCAGTAACAGTATTGTTAGCACTTGATGCCCTGAAAATTCCCGTTGGAGAAGACTTTGTCATTATAGTTTTACGCATATCCGTAAACGAGTGTTTTTTGCCTGATGACTGTGCTGCTGATTGGGGACTAAGTAGGTGTTGCTGTTGTTGTCGTTTTGAGGTGTCTTCTAGATCAGCAAATTGTGGTGCACGCAGGTCCGGCTGGTGCTGGTGCTGATGCTGGTTTTGGTTCTGATGCTGGTTCTGATGCTGATGCTGATTTTGGTTTTGGTGTTGTTTAGATGGCGATGGATCTCGCATAAATGGTCTAAACAAACTTGGATAAGATATCGAAGTCATTACTGAGTTTCTTGTTCTATGCCCCTTTCTGTATGATGTTGGTTCGTTCACAGCAGGCTGCAATATACTGCCTTGCTCTGGTGTAGATGAAAAGTAAGTTTCACAGTCAACCATCCCAGTTGGTAAAGAAATGCTTGCCTTGGATATTTTCTTAGTATTTTTGACAGGATCTTTTTTGTATGACAACATAGAAGCCGATGAATTTAGATGTTTGTGCATTCCAATAGCATTTGTTTCCCGCTTTAATGCAGATAGTGACTCTTCAGCTGAAGCTGAAGGAGATCTATAGATAAGAGGGGCAGATTTGAATGATGCGTTGGATGAAAGAGAGACGGGTGAATCTATAGGTGCGTCAGTGCAAATGCTTGAAGGGGTGAGATCACGCTTTGTAGATTGTTGAAATGCAGGGGATGTGTTGAAAGTTAGGGTGGTAGAGTTTGGGATGGAATGGATGTCAAGCTGTTGAACATCCCTATGCAATGTTGGCAAAGACGGCGTTTTCAAAATCGTCTGTTGTTGCTGTTGTTGTAGTGACGGCTGGTGATGATTACTGTGGTTATGGCTCTGGCTATGTTGTTGCTGCTGGAACTCTGAAGTATCAGAATTGGGATAGTCCATGACGCTAGCAGTCGGCGTGGAGTTAGTAGCCTCCACTGAAATTATTGAAAACTGTTTAAGTGTTGAAATAGTGGAGGCAATAGATGCATGTTTTGAATTTGGCACTTGGTGATGCATCTGTTGTTGGATATCGGCATCTAGCTCGTCCAAGTCTGAAGTATTTGAGCCGGAGGAAGACATGGAGCTATTTTGTTTGTGTTGCGGATCAAACATACTCTTTGAAGGCGATATACTTGTCACAGAAACTGGAGAAGGGGGAGCTTTTGCTGGATTGTTTTTAGCAGAGCTTACTGGAAAGGTAAAGCTTTTAACATGGGGATCATGATCCACGACACTCCCCTTTTCATGAGATACCAAGTCTAAATCCCAGTCAATATCATTTTCCAGGCCCAGCTCAGGCATTTCTAGCTGAAATTTGGATAGTTCTGGTAGTGAGCTTTTCTGGGAGGGGCCTGATATTACCGCAGCAGTATTAGCTGCTGTTGTTGTTGCTGTTGGTGCTGTTGTTGTTGTGGTTGTTGTGGTTGTTGGAGACGTAGACGTAGATGTAGACATAGATGCAGACATAGGTGTTGAAGTTGAGGTTGAAGTGGATGCAGAGCGAGGCTCAGATATTAGATGCTTGGAGAGTTTGCGAGCATGTTTTGAAGTGGACTGCGTGGATAGTTCCCCTGAAAACGACCTGAATATGGAAGAGCCCCGCTGGTGTTTGTGCTTACGCTGTTTTTGAGTGTCCATGGCAATTATGGAGCGCTGGGGAGCTGAACAAGAGTATGTTGAATTAAAAGAGTGTCTTTTATTTTTATTTGTTTAAACGAGGGTCTCTTATGAGAGCTTGAAATGTTAGTTAGAGCAGCGTAAAAGAAAGATCAAATGTGGAAAACCAAAGTGAGCAGCAACACATACCACAAAGGGTCTACCGTCTTGAGTTTAATAGATAAGGTCTCTCTAGAGAATTCTTGGTTTTAGCGGGCAGAAAAACAGACGCAAATATTTTCACGGGGATGACTTGAATCAAAGAGTGGATAGGCTGAAGGGTAAATGAATGAATGGATATTTGTGTAGATGAAATGGTCGGAATAACGAATGGATAAGCAGATGAAAGATGTTGCATTAGGAAAAAAAATTGTATAGGAAAAAAAAATTATACAAATATATATATATATATATATATATATATATATATGTTTGTATGTGTGTATTATTACCATGGCCGTTTCCCGTTTGTGTGCTATCTGCATTCAGGGTAGGGTTTACCGGGCGTTTGTAATTGGCAGTAATTAAGCATATTTACGTGGATTTATCTGTATTTACGTGTATTTACGTGTATTTACGTGTATTCACAGGTACAATTTAGGTACACTTTACTATTCATGCTATTTTGGATGTGAAACAAAAGGTTTTCTTTTTTTTTTTTCCAGCTTATTTAATGATTTATTTTATTTTATTTTTTTCTTGTACAAGACAAGCCCAGCCGTTCGTTCTTCGGCTTTAGATTCGCAACTCCTTTGTTACTGCCACAGCTTTTATATACTTTAATTCAGCTACTACATGAGCACCACCAGAGTTAAAAGGAAAAGTATATATATATATTATAAAAAATACATGATCATCTATATTGGTTACTACAAAAGATTTAACGTGTAGGTTTTTTTATTTTATTTTATTTTATTTTTATTACAATTATTATATATATTACCATTATTACTAGCATGAAATTAGGTAAGAAAATTAAGTAAGATTTTGCATCACGTTTGAAAATTCATCATTAGGGCTGTTAAAGGAGACAGTCAATTTGTATGTGAGAGTTTATACATATATATATATATATATATGTATTTTTTTCTGGCCAATCATGTTTCCTAAATTAAATGGATTTCCCGATTCGGCCATTCGGTCTCCGTGGAGACTGCGATGGTAAACGATTGCAGACGATTGTTGGCGATTGTTGGCGATTTCCAACGATTTCTAACGATTTCCAGTGATTGTCAGTAGTGTTGTAAACAAAATCAATCAATCAATTAATACAAGACATTGAACTTATCAAATGTTAATGAGAGTATTGCTTAGTGATGTACAAGATTATATATATATATATATATATATATTTTTTTAAAAAAAAAAAAAAAAAAAAGATTTTCAAACGATTTACAGACCAATCGGCAAAAATAATAGTTCCCGAAATAGATCCCCAACGGCACTGCTCCTGCTTTCATAATATAATGATCAATAGAAGTTCAAATTAACAATCATATAACAACACCTTAATATCTTGGATAATTTAAATTATCACTTTAAACTATTAGTTGTTTATTATTATTATTTTCATTCTCAAATTTGAATACTCTACTGTTTTCTTCATCTACGCACTCTTATTGGACTATTGAAATCACAACAATATACATATATTACTTGCTTCTTACTTGACTTCGTCACGTCTGTGCTATTATTGTTAAGGCGCGTGACTTCGTAACGTCACTTGTACGGCTGATAAGGTTAAAATTTTTAAGAAAACATCTTACCCTCTCTCTTTTCTCTCCTCCTCCCCCCTAAAAATGCTCACAAAGCATTATTTTTTTATTAGACTTTTCCCAATTCCATATCACTGACCTACCAACATTGTAATACCATAACCAATTGTATTGTACTCTGATATAAGCAAACAATGTTTAGAAGAATCTCTAAATTGTTTGGATTCAGGTCTGCAGCACCAGCTGAAGAACCAGCTGTAGCAGCAGCCTCTGTCACACCTTCGGAAAACCAGCTTCCTGCTGGATCAAATGCTGTAATCGACACACAAATTCAACAGCCTGTTGCAAAGATTGTTGAAGAAACTAATGCTTCTGTTACTGCTGCTACTACTACTCCTCAACCCGAATCCAATCTCGAATCCACTACTCAAGCTACTGAGGCTGCATCTGAGCAGCCTTTTAAAGAAGATCTCGCAACGGAACAACCTAAGGAATCAATTGCTGACTCAGTTTCCGAATCAAAGTCTATTGTTGAAGAAATTACCCAGAATGCTGATGAAACTGTAAATGAACCTGAACCTTCTACCCAAAACTCTGTTACCGAATCTGCCATTGTCGAACCAGCTACCGAAGCAACTCCTGATGCTGAATCTGCAATTAAGCAGTCTGCCCAGGACGTAACTCCCGATTCTCAATCTGATCCCATTTCTAAAGATGTTGTCAATGAATCACCTGTTGACTCTGAACTTCCCGTCGAAAATCAATCTTCCAAATCCGTTTCTGAAGAGCCAATTGCTGAGCTCGAGTCAAAGCCTTCTCCTAGCAGTGCCCCTGAATCTCAAGATGTCAAGGAATTCGAACCTATTGTAGAGAAGTCTGAGCCTGTTGTTGAAGAACCCGTTAAGGAGTCTGAACCCGTTGTCGAAGAATCTGTAAAGGAGTCTGTTAAGGAATCTGAACCCGTTGTTGAAGAGACTGTCAAGGAATCTGAACCTGTTGTTGAGGAATCTGTCAAGGAATCTGAACCTGTCATCGAAGAGTCTGAACCCGTTGTTGAGGAATCTGTTAAGGAATCTGAACCTGTCGTCGAAGAGCCTGTCAAGGAATCCGAACCTGTTGTTGAAGAACCCGTCAAGGAATCTGAACCCGTTGCTGAGGAACCTGTTAAGGAATCTGAACCTGCCGTCGAAGAGTCTGTCAAGGAGTCTGAGCCCGTTGTTGAGGAGTCTGAACCCGTTGTCGAAGAATCTGTAAAGGAGTCTGTTAAGGAGTCTGAGCCCGTTGTTGAAGAGACTGTCAAGGAATCTGAACCTGTTGTTGAGGAATCTGTCAAAGAATCTGAACCTGTCATCGAAGAGTCTGAACCCGTTGTTGAGGAATCTGTTAAGGAATCTGAATCTGTTGTTGAAGAGCCTGTTAAGGAATCTGAACCTGCCGTCGAAGAGTCTGTCAAGGAATCTGAACCCGTTGTCGAGGAATCTGAACCCGCTGTTGAGGAATCTGTTAAGGAGACTGAACCCGTTGTCGAGGAATCTGTCGTCGAAGAGCCTGTCAAGGAATCTGAACCTGTTGTTGAGGAATCTGTCAAGGAATCTGAACCTGCTGTTGAAGAGTCTGTCAAGGAGACTGAGCCCGTTGTTGAGGAATCTGTTAAGGAATCTGAACCTGTCGTCGAAGAGTCTGAACCCGTTGTTGAGGAATCTGTTAAGGAGGCTGAACCTGTTGTCGAGGAATCTGTCAAGAAATCTGAATCTGTTGTTGAAGAGCCTGTTAAGGAATCTGAACCTGCCGTCGAAGAGTCTGTCAAGGAATCTGAACCCGCTGTTGAGGAATCTGTTAAGGAGACTGAACCCGTTGTCGAGGAATCTGTCGTCGAAGAGCCTGTCAAGGAATCCGAACCTGTTGTTGAAGAACCCGTCAAGGAGTCTGAGCCCGTTGTTGAGGAACCTGTTAAGGAATCCGAACCCGTTGTTGAGGAGTCTGAACCTATTGTTGAAGAATCCGTTAAGGAAACTGAAACTGTTGTCGAGGAATCTGTCAAGGAATCTGAATCTGTCGTCGAAGAGCCTGTCAAGGAATCTGAACCTGTCATCGAAGAGTCTGAACCCGCTGTTGAGGAATCTGTTAAGGAGACTGAACCTGTTGTCGAGGAATCTGTCGTCGAAGAGCCTGTCAAGGAATCCGAATCTATTGTTGAAGAACCCGTCAAGGAATCTGTTAAGGAATCTGAACCTGCCGTCGAAGAGTCTGTCAAGGAGTCTGAGCCCGTTGTTAAGGAGTCTGAACCCGTTGTCGAAGAATCTGTAAAGGAGTCTGTTAAGGAATCTGAACCCGTTGTTGAAGAGTCTGTCAAGGAGACTGAGCCCGTTGTTGAGGAATCTGTCAAAGAATCTGAACCTGTCATCGAAGAGTCTGAACCCGCTGTTGAGGAATCTGTTAAGGAGACTGAACCCGTTGTTGAGGAATTTGTCAAGGAGACTGAACCTGTTGTCGAGGAATCTATCAAGGAATCTGAACCTGTCGTTGAAGAGCCTGTCAAGGAATCTGAGCCCGTTGTTGAAGAACCCGTCAAGGAGACTGAACCTGTTGAAGAATCTGTTAAGGAATCTGAACCTGCCGTCGAAGAGTCTGAACCCGTTGTTGAGGAATCTGTTAAGGAGGCTGAACCCGTTGTCGAGGAATCTGTCAAGGAATCTGTCAAGGAATCTGAATCTGTCGTTGAAGAGCCTGTCAAGGAATCTGAAACTGTTGTCGAGGAATCTGTCAAGGAATCTGAACCTGTCGTTGAAGAGCCTGTCAAGGAATCTGAACCCGTTGTTGAAGAACCCGTCAAGGAGACTGAAACTGCTGTCGAGGAATCTGTCAAGGAATCTGAATTTGTCGTCGAAGAGCCTGTCAAGGAATCTGAACCTGTTGTTGAAGAATCTGTCAAAGAGACTGAGCCTGTTGTCGAGGAATCTATCAAGGAATCTGAGCCTGTTGTCGAAGAGTCCGCTAAGGAGTCTGAATCTGTCAATGAAACTGAACCTGTTGTAGAGTCTGTAGAATCTTCAGAGGAATCTGCAGTATCCCCAGAATCTGTTGAAACCCCTGCTACTGAATTGTCCCCAGACCTTGTTAAGGAATCAGAGACTTCTGAAACTAAAATCACAGAAACTGTTACTGAATCTTTGAATCAGACCAAGGGACCTAAAATCAAAAAGCGTAAATCACAATCAGAAGAAGAATTTCAAGCACAAAAGGAACAATATGAATCTTCTGGTGCTTGGGTCCAAAACGAAGATGTAAGTTCAACTCGATGTGATTTTTAAGTACATTATAAAATGGATGATACTAACATTATTAGACTCTCTTGACTACCGATCATTCAGAAGCAACCGAGAAGATTGATCGCCAAGCACTTAGAAACGCAATTGAAAGAGCTTACTTTACACAAGACTTGGATAAGGCTCAAGAATTGCTAGATCAGGCACAAAGTGGAAACGTTGGTACTAGAGAGAAGGAAGAGCTAGATTCAATTCAAGAAAGAATAAATCAGAAGCAATCAGAGAAGGAAAACAATTAAAAGCCATTTTATTTGAAATGGTGTGAATACCATTCATGAATTTTTTTAATTTGCGTGTTTCGTTTAGATGTGTAAATAATTCAGTAACTAATATAATATATCATGTCCAGTAACTATTATACATAAATTTGCGTCCGAGATAGTAGGCATTGTGGGGTATCATTTATTGACCTATAGAACAGAAAAAAAAAAAAAAAAAAAACCATCAGAGACTAACGCCAGATCGTTCAGCTTCACCTAGATTGTAATATATCTTCAAAGGAGGGTCATAATAGTTTTCAACACAGTCCTCACTTGGAACCCCGTTCTCAGAAATCAAGACAGCAAAGTTGATAGTGCCCTTAGTGACTACCATAGGAGCATGCCACACTCCGCGTGCATACGTTACAGCTTGGTTACCACGTACAGTAAAGGCTTTGAGAGTACTGAGGTCAGGTAGCTTAGCTAGAAATGTCAAGTTAGTTAGTTAAATTGCTTACACACTTTAGAAAATAAATAAAGAATCTTACTGGCTGGATCCTCATGTGCGACAATAACAAGATATCGAATCTTGTCACTGTCTTCGCCTAGAGGTAGAAATGTTTGAGATGAAAAAGGATGCTTTTCGAGCACCTTTGAGTTATACAGATATTCTCCCTCGCCGACGCCTAATGACTCAATTAGGTGTGATGGGGAGTTGCACCGAAACAAATTCCAGTTTGTGACGCTTGGTTGACCGCTGGGTGCACTAGCATATGTCTGCTCAGCGGATGAAACACCTATAAACTTTTGAGCAGTTCCCTGATTAGCACCTACAGCAGAAGAAGTGAGGTGTGAAGGCGACACAATGGTGCCATAGGGTTCAAATGCAGATGGAGTAAGAATAGATGCTGTCACCGAAATAGTCATTCTTCTATATAATTTGTGCAAATCCGTATGAAAGTTAAATGGAGAAAAAGGAAAAGAATGTAGAAACAAGGAACAAGTTTATTTAAAAATGATAAGAGAAATAATGAAAATTTAGAGGGCAGCGGATATACCCGACTATATTGATATGATGCTTTTTTGCTCAGCTATATAATGTTACTACTTGCTAAATAATAGATGAAAATGTATGTGTTCTTGGAGACACTCTAAAGACAGAAAGAATTAAAATAGAATGTACTATGATGCACGGTATTTTTCTTCTGGGCACAATAAAGACAAAAAATTCCAATTGAATTGGATCAGCCGGAGGTCCCCAGATCAGAAACTCCAGAACGGGTTTCCGGGACCAGAGAGACCTTTAGGTAAACTTAAATTCTTCTTCAAAAGGTCAACGAAGAAGAGTTTGAGGCCACACCACTAGTCAAAAAGACCAGTGTTGTTACCAGCCTGCCTCCGAGCTGTTCGTCAATGCCGTTATTGAAGAAAAAAAAAGAGAAAAGAGAAACAGAAAGATCAAAATCTTGGAAAAAGTTTTTATTCTTACAAAAATTAAGGGTAAGGGCATATAAATTGAGTTTATTTTTATTTATTGTCATTTTTGATATTTTTTTTATTAATTTGGAAAAAAACCCTAAAGTAGATTCCTCTAGATTATCTCTGTTTCTCACAGCAAAAATTCAAAACACAACGATATCTCATTCTGAACCGCATTCTGCTAATGGACAATATCGCAAAGGCCACAGAGCTCAAAAACCAGGGTAATAAGGAGCTGCTCTCTAACCACTACGATAAGGCTATTGAGCTTTACTCGCAGGCTATTGAGCTGGATGCTTCTAACCCGGTGTTCTTTGCAAACAGAGCCCAGGCATACATCAAAGAAGAGATGTACGGAGCAGCCATCACGGATTCAAGCCAGGCTATTAAGCTTGACAAGAATTACACAAAGGCGTTCTATAGACGTGCCGTTGCACAAGCTGCTATCCTTAAGTATAAAGATGCAGTAATAGATTTCAAGCAAGTCGTGGCAAGAGCCCCAGCTGATAAGGACGCTAAAATCAGAATGGATGAGTGTCAAAAGATTTTGCGTGCTCTGGCGTTTGCAAAGGCTATTGAAGTTGAAGATGCGCCATTGCTTGCAGACTCTATTGATATTCGTAACATGTCTGTAGAAGCCGCCTATGATGGAGCAAAGCTCGATATAAGCTTTGGTGCCGAAGCTGGAAGCGAAACCAAGAATGAGGAGTTAAAGGTTACAGTTACACCAGAGTTTATTAAGGATATGATTCAACGATTCAAAAACGGCAAGCTTCTGGACAGAAAGTATGTTTACGCACTGACGCTACAGGCACTCAAGATATTCAAGTCGCAGCCAACAATGGTTGAGATTGATATTCCAGAGGGCTCACAAATTACCGTGTGTGGCGACACACACGGACAATTCTTTGATCTGCTTAATATTTTTGAGAAAAACGGGTACCCATCCCCAACTCACATGTATCTGTTCAACGGTGACTTTGTTGACCGCGGTTCATGGTCTACTGAAATTGCGCTATTGTTGTATGCTTACAAGATCCTATATCCGAACACCTTCTTCCTTAATAGAGGTAACCACGAGACCGACGATATGAATAAAATGTACGGCTTTGAAGGTGAGTGCAAAGCCAAGTATAAGGCCGAAAAAGTATTCAAATTGTTTTCTGAGTCTTTTTCTTGTCTACCGTTGGCTACTCTCATACACAAGCAGTATTTGGTTTTGCATGGCGGCTTATTTTCTACTGACGATGTCTCGCTTGAGGATATTCGTACTGTCAACAGACTTTCACAAAAGCAACCTGGCCATAGTGGTTTGATGATGGAGATGCTTTGGACCGATCCACAGTCTGAAAATGGTCGCTCGCCATCACAGCGTGGTGTAGGCATTCGATTTGGCCCGGATGTTACAGCCAAATTCTGCAAGGCTAACGGTCTTAAGGCTGTAATTCGTTCACATGAAGTTCGTATGGGTGGCTATGAGCTTGAGCATAACGGACAACTGGTCACTGTGTTCAGTGCTCCGAATTACTGTGATAGCCAGGGCAATAAGGGTGCATACATCAATATCAAGGGTCCTGATTATGAAATGGAGTTCAACACTTTTGAAGCTGTTCCACACCCTGATATCAAGCCTATGGCATACGCTTCCAGACTAATGTATTAAAAATGATCAGCTAATATCTTCATCATGTTAATAAGAAAAAGAATGTGTATATATATGTTATAGAAGATCAAGTTTCATGTTTATTTTATATACTCTCTGGTAAATGCTTTTACACAGGCTTTGCGTAGGCTGTGGGGAAGCTTCCTCGCATGCCATTGATCTCACCTTCAGTCCATCCATCACCGATGTCGTCACCGACTACTGCGATTTTATCACCTGCCTGAATTGTGATCTCGTCATCATTCTGAGCATCGTAGTTATACAATGCAATCATATAATTGACCTTCTTTGCACCCTTCTTAGGCGCAACGGCAGGCCCTTTTTTCGCTTGGGCTGTGGAAGCTGGTTGCAAGACCTCTTTAGTGTAGGATGCAGGAACCAGACCTTCCTCAGAGGTTGCAGGATTTCGAACAAATAACCATCCACTTCCATCATCTGGATCTACAAGATCAAGAACAGTTCCAGCCGAAACGCTGATTTCAGCATCACCACCAGCTGCATATTCATAAAGCATCTCGACTCGGGATTGCTGAAGCTGCGAATTGGCCTGCGAAGACGCTAGAGATTGTGTATCATCTTGCTGTTTACGTCCCTTGTTACGAAGTGATGATAGAAATCCTCCCTTATGTTTGCCTGTTTCGTCTAAGTGATGCGATCGAGTCGTGCCAACTGTAGAGTTAGATGTGACTGGGTTCAAACTTGCACCAGAGCTGTGATGACTTGATGAGGTTTCACTGCTAATTTTACCAATAAGACTAAAAAGTCCTTTTCGTTTCTTGGTTTCTGCAAGCGGTGTTATTGAATTAAGATCTTTGTCGCCAGCTGCTACTTCGATTGTCTCAACCTCCACCTCTTGTATAGTTTTAGAGGTCTCGTTGTATGTTAAGGCTTGTAGCGCCATTAACGATCGATTTAGATATTCAAGATAACTTCCCCTGGAAATCTTACCAGACATTAGCTCTTGGGTTGCAGTTACTTTTTGGTCTTGAGCAGCTTTATAGGACTCAATGCGGGCTTGGCTAGTACGCTCGTGTTCTTGGAGCTTAGATTGAGCATCTACCAGTAGCTTTCGTAGATATCGCAAAGCATTGTCATCTGTGATCATGGCCTCGTCATCGTGCCAGATAGAGGACGGTTGGTAGTAGAAATCGGTGGGCTCTGTCCACTGGGCCACGTTGTGCTTGACAAACATGGCTGAATCCAGCGCGGGATCGTTTTGCTTGACTGTGCCTTCCATGCTTGTGAGACACAATTTACTGCGGTCCAGACAGTCTTGTTCAAAATTGATTGCCTCTAACCAAAAATTATTGAGCATTTGAACTCGCGCTTCGTTCAAGCTTTGCATATGGTCCAGTAACTCAGGTACATCTTCGTGATAATACTTGTCCTTGACACGATTGGCGATGTTGATATTAATGAGATACACATTTTTTTGATTGTTCATCTCCAACTCTTTATCGGCCATTTTACGACTGGCCTTTTCTTTGGATTTATCATATGACCGTGATGTTTTGGACCTTTGGTTTTCCATAGCCTGGCATGCTGCATCATAGTTGGTTTTACTTTTCTTAAGCTCATTGTAGAAATTGTCACGCTCCTCAATAAGCTTTTCATGATACGATGCGTACTTGCGCTTGAGATCCTCAAATTTAAGTGCCATTCCATGGATTTGATCCGAAACCTGTAGCCCAAATTCGTTTGCAACCCTCATACGCTCCTTCCCTAGTTGTTCAGTTTGATTGAGAATTTCTGACCATGTTACCAGCGATGCGCTTTCTAATGACCCAGGAGTAATAACTGGATTTTCACCCACTGACAATGCTGTAGATATTTTGGCCTTTTTCTCGAAATAACGGCTGCTAAGTGAACTTAGTTTTTGCGCATACTCTTTTTCAATTGTGGAGCGTTCACGGTAGAACGCATGGATATCATCTAGCCAGGAAATGCCTTGTGAAATCCAACCTTCAACGGGTTTGAAGCCATCCATAAGCTCGTCACCAAAGCTGACGGCAAGAGGAGCTTGTTCTGCCATAGTAGTGTATTTTTGGGTGAATGAATGAACAGTTGTAGTAGTAGTAACAAAAGGTTATATTGATTGTGTTAAATGTGAGGACAAGCTGTTAGTTAGTTATCAGTATATTATTTAGTACAAGTTATGATATAATTCCAGGAGAGTGTGGGGAGGGCTGTACTGCCTTGGTTAATAAGTAAATGTGAGAACGTATAAGTAATAAACAGAACAGAAAAATCCATCTATGCCTTTAGAAAAACGCTGTTAAAAGTCTAATAAGCATACAAAAACAGGTAGAAAAAAGAACGTTGTGGAACAGAAAGAAAAAAAAAAGTTTTGGTTCCCACACTGGTGCTTTTTCTCTTTCTCTCTCTCTTTTTTCTTCTAAATCCAAACATCACCACCACCATCTTTACTATTATCCAACATGTCTGCCGATTTCCAAGCCGTTGCTCAACAGTTCACTGACTTTTACTACCGTCAATTCGACTCCGATCGTTCACAACTCGGTAGTCTTTACCGTGACACCTCTATGATGACCTTTGAGACATCTCAGACTCAAGGTGCTAAGGATATCGTTGAGAAGCTTGTTGCACTTCCTTTTCAAAAGGTTGCTCACCGTATCACCACTCTTGATGCTCAGCCTGCTTCTCCTACTGGTGGTGACATTATTGTTATGGTCACTGGTGAGTTGCTTGTTGACGAAGAGCAAAACCCACAAAAGTATGCTCAAACCTTCCACCTTGTTCCCGAGGGTGGTAGCTTCTTTGTCTTCAATGACATCTTCAGACTTAACTACTAGTCTTCTTTCTTAACCTCCCGTGCATTCCGTATATATACACCCATTTAATCTAATTCTTGTCATTCAGTCTTGTGTTAAGCGTATCTTTGTGTATATATTTTTATGTGTTTGCACTGCCAGCCTACCGTAGGTGTCTGTGTTTATGTGCATGTGTGTTTTTGTGTGTTGTCTAGATTTTACCTCTATACTTTTCTTCTCTTGATTCTGCCTCCTTTTCTCCTAATCTACTATCCAAACCAAACCCACATTTCTTACTGCCATGTCAGACAATCCACCCGTCCCTTCAAATTCAGACGTATGTTTTGCAGTTGTTGTGACCATCCATATGTAGTCCCTACTAACTATTTGTTGATTAATAGTCCCTTCCCCCAGTGCCTACTCGCCCAGGTCGGTCTACGACTCCTGTGGTTCCAAACAGGCCCGCACGTTCACCCGCTCCGCCATCAATTCCCTCTACGCGTCCCACACGAACCAAGCCCAGTCCTGAACAACCTCCTAATATACCATTGACGCGACCTACTCGTACTAGCACCCCATCTTCTATACCTGCCCTCCAAGCAGATGAAGATACAACAGATGAAATTGAGGTTCCTTTAGTGACCAGAAGAGCATCTACATTTCAAAACCCTGGGGTTCCAGCAGTGCCCAATCGTCCAATTAGAAGGACTAGTACAGTCCCGGATGCAGGCAAGCCAGCTGAAAAGGTACCAGAATATACATTGGAAGATATCTCGAGGGTCGACGAAAAGCAACAGAAAGACGAGATACTTCAAGATTCGGGAAAGTCGTCTGATATTATCAAAGATTCATCTAAACTTGAGTGGAATGAGAAGTTGGGTAATTCAGAAACACTTGAAGGTAGAGATGCAACACGCCATAGCAGTTCCTTTAGTACTACTGAGTCTGATTTAACTGCAGAACTGGAGCCAAGATCATCCGCTGAAAAAAATACAGCAGATTTTGAAGAACTCTCAGAAATAGTCAAACCTGCTACATTAACTTCTTCTACTGGATCGATTGAGTCTCATAAGCCTGATTTAAATATTACTGATTCTAAAGATGTTGAACCTACGATTGCTACTGCAGCTATTACTTCAAATGTTGAAACTCCTCAAATATTTGAGAAAAGTACAACTACTGTCAATGAAAACGATGATAATATCACGGCAAGTTCTTCCCAAGTTTCAAATCCCATCGAAACTTCGGCTAATAACGCATTGGAAGGCAATGTTAAAGCTAAGTCACCTTCTATACCCGCTACTCGGCCTATGAAAACAGCCTCTTTTGATGTTTCTTCTACAACAGAAATTCCAGAAATACCGAGGCGCCCTACAAGCACTACGAACTCCAAACCAGAATTACGAGCTACTTCAGAAACAATAGATGAATCCGCTAAAGGAGATTCAGTACCATCTGAATCAAGTTTGAAGGATGTTTTAACAGAAAAGCTGAGTCCTGCTACAACTACGGAAGAAGCCACAACATCGACAGCTTCGAAAATTTCTGAAAAACCTTCAACTAACCTACAACCAGTAAGCAATGAAAAGGATTTGAGCATGGTGTCAGAACCACCTGAAGAGCCCCTATCAACAGCACCAGTAAGCAATGAAAAGGATTTGAGCACGGTGTCAGAACCATCTGAAGAACCCCTATCAAAAGCAGAAGTAAAACAATCAACCAGTGTTCCAGTCATTCCGGCACAACGCCCAATAAAACCTCGTGGAGTCAATAGCGAAGGAAATGAGCCATCTTTGACAGACAAAAGTGCAACTGCTGTGACAGGGTCATCAAGTGAGCCTAAGATTCCATCAAATAGGCCAGTAAGGGAACCTCCCAAGACAGGTTCTGAGGAACCAGTGATCCCACTTAATCGACCGTTGTCTCATGCAAAGCCCGAAGGTGAGGACAAGGCAAAGGTCCTACCTTCTGTCCCTGCACGACCATCAGCGCACTCTAAAGCATCTCCTCCATCAGTTCCAACACGACCCAAACGCGCTTCAGTATTTGATGACCAAATGCAGCAACAACTGCAAGCAAATAGTAGCCCAACACCCATTGCAAAGCCAAAACCTCCTGCCAAGCTAAACAAGATTGGTGCGCTGCAAGCATCTTTGTTCCAGGACTTGAACAATGTTATTGCTCGTGGAGGAGTGCCAATTCCCATGGGGGCCCCCAAGCCCAAGCCTAAGACGGAGGCCTCACAAGAAAAAGATCAGGGAGACGATGATGGAGCAGTTGAGGTAAAGAAAGAAAAGAAACTGGGCGACGTGAGACGAGGCCGAGCTAAAGGCCCTAAAAGAAAGCTACCATCAGTAGCCAAAAGCACAGTCACAATTGTGCTGAATGAAGTTTGGACAATTGGACCAAAGAATTTGGAAGTAGAGAATGTGGCTATTGTCAGTGAGATTAGCGAAAACATTAAATTTGGAGATTCAAAGAAGGAAGATCCCAAAGACGTTGAAACACCTAAAAAGGAAGCTGAATTGAAGAATCTTGCTGAAGAGGATGCCGATAAAATCAAAAATGACCTGGAAAGAGTTGCACCACAAGGGATTAGCACTTGTGACAAGCTTAAATCAAAAGCAGAGGTAAAGGAAGAAGAAGAAGAAGAAGAAGAAGTGGATCTGGGAGCTATTGGTGAAAGCCACGAAGATGGTATATCCGAAGAAAAGAAGGATATTGAGGCAGATCCAGTTAATATAAAGAACACTGTTAGTTCATTACAGCAAGTGGGCCAAGATGAAGTAATCCTACCACCTTCTTCAATTTCTTTGAGCCAGCAGTTGGAAGAAGGTCAAAGGGAACACCAAGACATGGACAAGATTAGGGGGTCGGGGTCAGCAAGTTTTCATCCCGAGCCGAGCATTGTCCAAGCACCTAAACAAGACCACCAAGACAGTGCCCAGGAAAATGTTCAAGCAGAGGTGGCTGTACCTGGTATTTTGATAGATACTAGTAATACGGCCAACGACGATGGTGAATGGACTGGAGCAAGTGAAGAGGCCGAGAGGACAGAGAAGACTGAAAAGACTAACGTAGAGCTTGACGAGAATGAAGAGATTCAAAAGGCCAGAGAGATTGGCACAGTTGGTCGTGGATCAGACAACCATTCAATTATCGAATCGAAGCCACTAACCTCGGTTAGAGGAGATGATCTTGGCCAGGCTCTCAAAGTTGAGTCCAATCTCTCTCAAGGTTCTAGCACTTCGTTTGAGTCTGTATTGGAGTATGATGAATCGAGTAAGAACGCTGGTGGTAAAACCAATGTTGACCCAGAAGTCACTGAAGTTAATGATAGTCATTATTGAAATGTGAACGGTATCAAGGCTGACATGAATGTATTGTACCATATAGGAGCCTGAATCATTAAAAATAAAACAAAATACAATAATAAAAACATATACAAACAAGAATGTGACATGAAAGAATTAAACTTACGATGCCTTTTATCATATATATATATATATATATGTATGTATATATTGCCATTGTTAATCATCGTGTAGCTCCATCTGTGTACTGTATAGCCAGTTGTTTATCCAGGAGTGCGCTTTATAAATTTTGCAGATATTCAGGAATAGTAGCTATAGTCGGAACTTGTCTAGGACACCAAGTAACTCAGGCACCAACTAGTAGTATCAATGAAATTTATTTTTCTTTTCATGTTTGTTTTTGCCTATAATTAAGACGGGTATATTTTTGAAACCTTCCATATTTGCACAGAATGCACTCTGTGCACAGCCCAAAACAGCACAACTCTAAATGGGTCCAGGCAGCAAGACAGTGTTCATTTCTTTTTAACGAAGGACCAAGCAAATCCTAAGCTTGGAACGTAGGATAGAAAAACGGAGGTTTATATATAAGGTATTTTTTGCCAGCTTTTTGCCAGTTGTTTTTATTTATTTTTTATTTTTTATTTCTTCTTCTTCTTCTTGATTCTTGATTCTTTTAGTTCTATTCTCTTTATAATTTCTCGTAGAATAGTTTCTGTCCGTTCGTTAATTCACTCTTTAGCATCAATCACCATCAATTATAATGGTTTCTACTCTCGCTTTGGCCACTACTATCGCAGCTGGTCTGTCGACCGCTGCTGCCGCTCTCACGTCCATTGAAGTCAAGGGAAATGCATTCTACAAGGGAAACGACAGATTTTATATTAAAGGTGTTGATTACCTTCCTGGAGGCTCTTCTAACTTCAAAGACCCATTGATTGACGCTGACGAATGTAAAAGAGATATCGCTTATTTTAAAGACCTCGGCTTAAATACTATCAGAGTATACTCTGTTGATAACTCTGCTGACCATGACGACTGTATGAAACAATTGGACGATGCAGGCATCTATCTTATCCTCGACGTCAACACACCTAATAACTCTATCAACAGAGCCAGCCCTCAAAATTCATACAACACTGCTTATCTGCAACATGTATTTGCAACCATCGATACTTTTAAAGGTTATTCAAACCTTCTTGGCTTTTTTGCTGCCAACGAGGTCATTAACAACGAAAATACAACCTCAAGTGCTCCTTACGTCAAGGCAGTTATTCGTGACATGAAGGCTTATATCAAGAAACAAGCTGACCGTTCCATTCCTGTTGGTTACTCTGCTGCCGACATTTCAATCAACCGTGAACAACAAGCCAAATACTTTAACTGTGGTAGTGACGAAGAGCGCCTTGACATGTTTGGCATGAATGATTATTCTTGGTGTGGCCGTTCCTCTTTTGTCCGCTCTGGTTATAGCGACAAAGTTGAGACTTACAAAGGATACACTAAGCCAATGTTCTTGTCAGAGTTTGGTTGCATTGATGTTACCCCTCGTCCTTTTACCGAAGTAGAGTCTCTTTTCAGCGATGACATGTCAAGTGTTTTCTCTGGTGGTTTGGTCTATGAATACACAGAGGAAGAAAATAAGTACGGATTAGTTAAACTCAGTAGTGATGGTAAAATCACTAAGAAAGACGACTACCAAAATCTTAAGGATGAACTCGATAAGGTTAAGAGCTTTTCTGGAGACGGTGGTGCTTCGACTGCTACTGATGCTTCTGACTGTCCTGACTACGAAGAAGGTGTTTGGGAAGTTCAAGGCTCAAGCCTTCCCTCTATGCCTCGTCGTGCCTCTCGTTACCTTACAGATGGTGCTGGAAAGCCTTTGGGAACCAGTGGACCTAATACTTCTTATGGTGATGAAGGTGATATTGCTGACAATGAGAATGCTGCTAAATCTTCTTCATCAAGTTCTTCATCTGCTACTAGTACATCCAGTTCCTCTAGTTCCTCTACCAGTAGTGATGCTGCAGGTGGAAGCTTTGCTCGTATTCCAAGCCCAATGTCTTCTCTGGTTCTCATTCCAGCAGGACTCTTTGCAGTGAGCCTCCTATTTGGATCCTTGATGGTAATCTAAATATTTGATCTATAAATACATTTTTTTTTATATCTAATACCATTATCTATACTTATATATACATAGCCACAAAGGCCTTTTAATAAAAAAAAATACTTGATCTGTTAATTTTTTTCTATTTCTATTTCTATTTCTATTTTTATTTTTATTTTTAATTTTCATATTTACTTATTATTTTAAATCTTTCTTTTGGATTATCTTATGCTCATCACGCTTTTTTAAGAATGTAGAATAAATAGCACAATGAAAATTATAATTCCATGTATCTCGAAAGTAATGAGTTTGTTTGGTTGAAAAAGAAACATGCACATTAAGAAATTTATTAGATTTATACATTAATATTATAGAGGTTTCTAATGCCCATTCCTCCAAAATTCCTATTCTGTACTTGTGATTCCCTTACCCTCGATGTTCATCACTCGCTCTCATACAACTATACATACATGTACTTACCTCTTATTTTGTTATTTATTCGTTTGTTTTTGATTTAGAAACAACTGTATCAAAAGTATTTCTACTTTGTTCATAACTAAAGGCTCGATCTGCGTCCTTTTTAAAGTAATATTTTAGTATCCTGTTTTGTACGTAGGTTTAAAGCCCACATTTAAGGATTAAAAAAAGGCTCTGGACTTGAAAACTTTGATCCTGCATATTTTTGGCGTATTGAAGTTAGTTACAGAAATTTATGGTACAGTATATCTGCGTTATAACAGAATCTTAGATATACCGTACTCTACTGTAACACGGCTGTATGTTTTCGAATGTGACTTTCATTTTCTAAATAAGGAAGGTGACTGTTACTGTGCGTATATACGGGTCTATGTATATTTTTTAGACCAACAAAATTCAGAACGCATTACATAATCAATGAAATATTAAAATCCACTGTTCTGGGTAGTGCAAGCAGCACATCCAGTCTAAACCAGGATAATACTATGAGAAATACCAAGTTTCATATCACATGACCACTCAGAGATTGATTTTTTTTTTCCACACGGTGACATTTTTTTTTTCGCCCTTCCCACTCGTAGTGAATTTTTTTCCCTCTCCCTCTCTCTTTTTCAATACCTTTTTGTATAACGACTTGTTGCGGAAAGAAAACAGAACCACAAGGATTGAATAACGATGTCTGCTGCTTCGAAGATTCTTAACGAAAAGCCAAGTGAGCTCGAACTCCAAGTTGGACAAGCTCTTATCGACCTTGAGAGCTCTACTCCTGAGCTCAAGGCTCAACTCAGACCTCTTCAACTCAAGTCTGTTCGTGAGATCGATGTTTCTGGTGGTAAGAAGGCTATTGTTATCTTCTTCCCCCCTCCTGCTTTGCAATCTGTTCACAAGGTTCAACAAAGATTAACCAGAGAGTTGGAAAAGAAGTTCTCTGACCGTCACGTTGTCTTCCTTGCTGAGCGCCGCATTCTCCCCAAGCCCGGTCGTCTTAACAGACAACCCCAAAAGAGACCCATTTCTAGAACTCTTACTGCTGTCCATGACCGTATTCTTGAGGACCTTGTTTTCCCCACCGAGATCATTGGTAAGCGTGTCAGATACCAAGTCGGTGGCTCCAAGCTCCAAAAGGTCATTCTCGACAACAAGGACTCTACTGTCATTGACTACAAGCTCGAGTCTTTCCAAGCCGTCTACAACAAGCTTACTGGCAAGCAAGTTGTTTTCGAGATCCCTGCTTCTCAAGGTGAAGTTTACTAAATTATTTCGGTTATGTAGTAAAAAACAAAATCATTTTTTCATAATTTAATTGCAAAAAAAAGAAAGAGAAGAAGACTTCCCAAAGTGCAATCCTTTTCTGCTCCATCATTGTTGTTGTCTTTGTAAATGTGGTTCTTTATGTATTCCGGAATAGATTTTTGGTGTGTTGGTACATGTTTTGATTTATTTCTTTTGTTGTAGTCATTAAAATGAACTGTGTAGTTGTGGGGGGGGGGGGGGGGGGGGGTTTTTAAAAAAAGTTACGTACTTATTTTTTTGTGGAATCTTAGTATGTGTACTAAGTAGTTCACGATTAAATTTGTAGTAACATTTGCGTAGATGGCTGGACTTGAAAATCAGTGCTCTTTTTTATTTTTATTTCGAATGGTACAATATGTACCAAAATTTATGATAGTTTGAATTGATGGTTTTTTATAGGGTCACTTAATTTTTTATTTATTTCATAAAGGTAACAATCAGTTACAATGTTCTATCATCTAGAAATGAATTGATTTTATAAATGAAATTTCACAGTAAATTTGGTTGTATTTATATATGAAATTTTACATGTCGACATAACTCGTTAAAATAAAATAAAAATAAAAATGAATGCTTGTAATAAAAGATAAATTTTAAAGAAAAAAAAATAATAATGATAAAATAAAAACTCCCTGATCCATTTTCTAATAATATTTTTTTTGTTTTTTTATTATTTTATTATTTTTTTTTTTTTTTTTTTCATTTTTTTTGTGCTTTATTTGTTGAAAACTTGTTCTTGAAAGATAGAGAGCCTAACGTTTTTTAATGCTATAAATGAAATTTTCAGTTGTGATTCTTCAATTAATCTCCATATTTCATTTTCATCGTCCTCTTCGTATTCTAAAAGCATTTTGTCCAATTGGTTTCTCTATAACATTCATTCCGTCGGAGTTGACCTTAGCTCTATAGGCTGCTGAAACATCACCCATTACATGACGAGGTGGAACAGAGTATGGTGGGTCATCAAGCGGAACTATGCGGGGCTCAGGACGACGAAGAGGAGACGTAGACCCTGGGACTGCGGTTGTCGGTCCTACCATTCTGCGAGTTGGTGACATTCGTGTTGGTGACGGGCTACGCATTGTACCCGGGCTAGGTGATCTCTGATATGGATTAAAATGTGGAGTTGATGGTGTGTAATTCGAAGTAAAGGATGCTGCTGACGAAGCAGTAGTTGAAGAAGAAGTGGTGTAGATAGACTCCCCTGATGAAGAAAGCATTGGTGAAGAGTTCAAATAGCGTGCAGTAGGATTACGCATAGGTGATGCTGGTCTGGAAGGAGCTCTTGTGCTGGCAGTAGGTTGAAGTACCAGCGTCGCGGAGCTGGTTTGTTGTAAAATGCGAAGAATACCCCAAGCAATAAGACCTACTGATCCCCAGATCAATGAGAACCGGAGAAACACTGCAAGATATTTTGCGCCAACGTCGACATAGTGTTCAATTATAGGTCGTAAGAGAGCAACAACCAATCCTACAACCACACCAGTGAAGAAAGATGCTGGTGAAGTTGGCCAGATATAGGGAACTAGCATCGAAGGTAAGATTATGGATGATATTGGGTGTTTGGTGTCTTTAGGTGTACCTATCGCCGTTGTTGCTGAGACGAGGGTATGTACTGAGTTCATTGCTGCTACACGATAAACAACGAAGAAGCGGATGCAAATTGATGAGAAAGAAGAAGAGGAGAAGAAAAGAAGAAAAATAGATCTGATCTTAGTTTTTGTTTGTTATTGCAGTTGTAGTATGTATGTGAGTATATTTGTGGATACACTTCTAAAGCTAGCCTCACACCCAGTTGTCGCTTGAATCCTTCACTCAACTTAAAGAGCTTTTATTTTTATTTTAGATTTAAAGCGTGCCTTTTCCAGCCAGCCCAAATGCCTTCTGTAAACTTGAACTTTACTGCTGCTGTTTTACGAGCGGTTTGTCGCCATTATAAACTCTTGTCTCTGTTGGCGGGAGGCCCGCCAGCCAGTCCCTTCATTTTCATATACCTACCTATTCCGCCCAACCACTCTAAATATTCTATTTTCCCCTAAAAACGTCGCTTCCTAGTTTACGCTTATTGCTGCGACCCTATTTCGCTTTTACTATTCATGCAACGTCTTCTGTTCCTACCTATACTTCATTTGTATACATAATCTGCATCTCCATCAACTGCTAGCATGCTTCTTGCTAAACACAAGATATTACATCTCAGCGTCAATCTCATTCTATCATAAACCAAAATCTATATAGTGCTCCACCACCACCAACCTTTTTAAATTAAAATATGTATATATATATATCTTATTTGTGTATCCAATCAGGCTATTTGTGTGTATCATAATATCATCAGTAAAAAAAAAATTTATTTTCAAAACAAATACTCTTGTTGAGTTTCGGAATCACATTGTTATTGTTGTTTGTGTGGATCTGTTTTTTTATTGATTCTGAGATGTGTGTACGGCTCAGCCGTGTGTGTACATGTGTTTTGTGTAGTACAAAATCCACACAAACACAGCCATATCCATTGTAGTTATACTTCAATAAATGATTATGTAATGGCATCGTCACATATATTTAAATTCAAGCTATATATATATATATATATATATAGATTTAATTAAAAAAAAAAAGAGTGCTCGAGTAAAAGATTAAGCTACTGCTTTTTTTTTTTTTGATTATTTACATATATATTCATCAAGGTTGGGATTAAAATTATAGATACCAAGTACAAGTGCTGATATGTGTTTATATCTGTTTTGGAAAATAAATACCTGCCTATGGGTAACTACGTTGGAATTTCAAAGGGCTAAGAGATCCACCCAAACCTACATACCTTTCCAGCCTTTATGATCTAAGTTGGAAAAGTTACTACTGTGGTTATTTATTTTCTTACGTAGTTGGAGGCTATAATTCCATGTAGTTTCATTGAGCTAGTAGCAAAAACAACAAGTTAGTAAACATAAATAGTATCAGTTGTATTATTATAATAATCCAGTTTGAACAATCTTTGAAAAAGTGGTGCAAGTATTTTATTTTAAAGAAGAAAAAAAAAAATATATGAATGTCTATCCACAGGCTATATCAGTGTGTGCACCTTGATGTTGACGGGAACTCGCCACTCTGAAGATAATTCATACAATTCAATTGCAAGCATGTACGGATCATCGTATAGACATTGACTATATCTTCACTGCGTAGAAAGCAATCGGCAACAGTTCCTTTTGTCGGCGAACGCTCATCATAGTTACTCCATGCTTATCGGTTTTGAGATCTACCTTAATCAACTACAATCTATGCATTGTTTAACTTCAAAACAGGCACCAAAATTCTGACTAAAATATTATGTTTTCAAGAGACTGTCTTTTTTAACCTTCCTTTATAGGCATTTTGGTTTAACACATGCTTTGGTATATACTTTTTATTCTACAATATACATCAGCGTATAACTCAGACCACTAAAATCAAGTACATAATAAAAATTTCCAAGCCAGCAAATTCATGTTACTCAGCAATATATGTGCAGTTACGTAAGAGACACGCTTTGACTAGGTGATTCCAGGTTTTGATACTTTTATTTTCCCATTGGTGTTCCCTTTTTTCGACCCTTTTACATAGTGACTTATAGCATCGGGCACTTAAACCAAGAACACCAGGTATGTACAAAACTGCTTTCAATGCAATGAGAAAGAGGAAAGATTTAGAATACACAAGATACGTTTTATGGGCATAAAAATATGGGAAAATCTTAAGATTTAATCAAGAAAAAAGAGGAGGAGGATATTAGCGATGATTAGATTTTCAAAGAGTAAAATTTTTTTTTCCACTGTCTTGCGTCTTTCTTTCTCTCTCTTTTCCCCTTTTACCCTCTGCTCGCGCGGTTGCTAATAGTCTCTTCTCTACGTTTCAGATATAGTCAACATGTCTACCGACCTTTTTGCACTCACTCCTGAGGATGCTCAGCTCCTCATTGCTGCTAACGTTCACTTGGGTTCCAAAAACGTTCAAGTAAGTAAACGCAAAAATGAAAAAGGCTTCACAGCTAGGTGGATGCAATTTCGACATTTTCACGTTAAAGAATACCCGCTAACATGATATTTTTCTCAATCAGGTCCACAACGAGCCTTACGTCTTCAAGACTCGTCCCGATGGTGTCAACGTCATTAACGTTGGTAAGACCTGGGAGAAGATTGTTCTTGCTGCTCGTATCATTGCTGCCGTTCCTAACGCTGCTGATGTCGTTGCCATCTCTGCCCGTACTTACGGTCAACGTGCTGTCTTGAAGTTCGCTTCCCACACTGGTGCTACTGCCATTGCCGGTCGTTTCACTCCTGGTAACTTCACCAACTACAACACCCGTTCTTTCAAGGAGCCTAGATTGATCATTGTTACTGATCCCCGTACCGACTCTCAAGCTATTAAGGAGTCTTCTTACGTCAACATTCCCGTCATTGCTCTTGTTGACACTGACTCTCCTACCGAGTTTGTTGATGTTGCCATTCCTTGTAACAACAAGTCCAAGAACTCTATTGGTCTTATTTGGTACCTCCTTGCCCGTGAAGTCCTCAGACTTAAGGGTGTCCTTCCCGACAGAACCACTGCTTGGTCCGTCATGCCCGATTTGTACTTCTACAGAGATCCCGAAGAGCAAGAAGCCCCTGCTGCTGTTGAGGAGGAAGTTGCCGAGGAGGTCGCTCCTGAAGCTGCTCCCGTCGTTGCCGAGGAGTGGGATGCTGCTGCTGAATCTGCTGCTGCTCCTGCTGACTGGGCTGCCACCGACGACTGGGCTGCTGAGGCTGCTCCTGCCACCGCTGCCTAAGTTGTTGTCTTTTTTGCATAAATAGGTGAAAATGGAACGGAGAGAAGAAGATGTGACTACAAAACCCCTACAAACAAACCCCACAAAAGTAAATCTCGTATATGTATATGATTTGTATGTGTACAAGCCCAACCACGACAACCACCAATAAAAAATGATAAAAAGTTGGTCTTAATAATTCATTACTGAATTGTAAATTTTTTTTTTTTCCTTAGAGCGTAGTAAAAATGATGATTTTGTAATTTTTAAAAATTGTAAATTGTGATTTACTCATTCGTCATGTACTTTGTTAACAGATACCAGTCGGATCGAGGGTTGCTGCCTAATAGAGATTATACATAGCATGAAAGATTCTTGCTTCTTGACTTTTTTGCTAAATTATTTTTCCGATCTGAGAGTGATAAATTTGCATCATCATTTAAATGCGTTTTGAAACAAACAATGCTTAGAATATCATGATTTTTTTTATATTGAAGATGAAATAAAATTACATTGAATAATATTAATTATAAATTAAATTTTTTATAATTGATTCAGAAATGGATTCCGTGGGGGGTTGGAAAAGAAGTGAAATATTGATAGAAAAAACTTTTGACACAACCAAAAAGAAATAAACATTTAAATGTTGAAATTAATTTGGGATTGAAGTGGAGTGAACTTGATAAATATTGATCAAAGTTGATAAAGAGATTGAAACTTAATATTCAATGTATTTTTCTATGTGACTATTGAAAAAAAATAAAATAAAATAAAATAAAAATAAAATATGCATTTTATATGATAATAGAAAACTGTCTATTTTTTAATATTTTTAACGTTCCTTATTACTTTTAGGGCCTACCTTACGCTTCCAACTTATCCACAACAAATAGCGTAAAACTATACAAAATTTTACCTAATCCTGCATGGCCTCTTCGTCTTTGATGTATAAACTCAAGGCATAAGATCCGGCACAAACAGCGCTGAGAATGAACCAAGGAATCCAGGCCATATGCATATCCTGGCCAATTGCCATTAAATATCCCCAAATAATTGGGCCTGCTGCACGGGAAGAAGCAGCTCCTACTTGAGACAATCCGTTGATAGTTCCTAAATGCGACTTATGGCAAGCAGCACGCTGAATTAATAACATAACTTCTGGGAATGCAAGAGATCCAATAGTTGTTTTTGCAAAGAACAGAACCTGTGCCATGTAGTAGATGAACTCATCAGTTTTGTCAATGAAAAGTACAATGTAGGGAACAAACAAAAGGAAAATAACTAGAAGCGACGAGATGAATTGAAATGGTTTAAGAGTTCCAAACTTTCCGTCGACGTATGGGAAGAGGAAAATCATAATAAAGATACCGAGAAGTCCAGTAGATGAAAGAAGATGTCCGACTTGTGTTGCTGTCATACCTGTTCCACCAACTAATGTGAAGGGAAAGTGTGAGGCACCTGATTCAGCTTTAGATGTTGATAATAGAACTGGAAGAAGTTCGTCAATAACTGTCATGATCATTGATACAAGAGAGTAGCACGTCATTGTAATTAGAACCTGGTTAGTTAGCATTCGGCCCTTAGGCTGCGTGACTGGCTCTGGTAAAGGAGTTTCTGTGTATCGAATTTGATCGCGCTTAAGCAGCGATTGGTCTTCTCCACTGTCACTCTCGACTTCATGATCGGACTCAGGACCAATTCCCGAGATCTTGTCACAGTCGTTATCAACAGCAGAAGCCTTACGCCATCGAAGCTTTGATTTCAAAACCCGGCCTATCTTTAATCCCCAATCTGATCGGTTACGTTGGTATTTAAGCGTATCATGACACTCTTCCATGAAGAGGACAGCCATAATTGTACTAATTAGAAGCATAACTGCGACGACAGCGTTAGGTAGTAAGAAAGGGTATTTGACAAAAAACAGTTCTGATAACCATGAACCAGGATGATACCATCCTGGATGACTTTTAATTGGGTTTGCAAGAGAACCTCCAATTATTGGACCTACAACACATCCAACTTGCCATAAGAGAGGCATAGTCGAAAATGCAATAGCTTGGTGCCGTCTTTCGACTGCGACTTCTCCTAAACAGGTTCTCAAAACACCAACATTTCCATTAAGCAAGCCACCTATACTTCTTGCAATAAGTGCACCTAAAAATGTAGTTTGTAAACCGAATAACACTATTGAAAGTATTGAACCCAAAAGCCCAAGAATAAGAATCGGTTTCCGTCCATACTTATCACTAGCCCAACCCCACCATACACCAGTTATAGCTTGACAGAGTGCAAAGCTACCTGAAATATATCCAGCGTAGCGTGCGATCGAGGCTTCCGAGTCATCCGGTCTTAAATGTTGGACCATGAAGAAGACATAGGGGAATAGTGAAGTGAAAGTTACAGGCTCTGCAAATCTTACACAAATTAGAATTAAAACCTGTTGATATGGAAAGTCTGTTAACTGTTCTTTAATGGTATATCTCCGCACACCAGTACTCTCTGGCTCTAGTTCTGGTTGTGAAGCAGAAGAAGAAGAAGAAGAAGAAGAAGAAGAAGAAGAGGATGAAGCAGAAGATGTTAAATGCGTTGACATTTTTGTTTTGATTTTTGATTTTTAATTTTTTTTAGATTTTTTGATTTTTTGATATTTTGACAAGATTAAATCAATGTTAAATAGAATGTAAATATCTGGAATAGTATTGGGAGTATCTACTCTAATATTGAAAAGAGTAATTTCTTATTGGTTCCGTAATGAAATTTTCCAAAAAATAAAAAATAAAAAAAAAAAAGAGAAAATATATGCAAATGCTGAAAGAAAGAGGAATGTAAAAAGACTTGGTGCCGTTTAATGGTTTCTATTAGCTGAATATATAATGAATCTATTCTTTGATCTAAAAGGAAAAAATAAAATCAAAATAAAAATAAAAATCAAAATAAAATCAAAATAAAATGAAATAAAATGAAATAAAATGAAATAAAATAAAATAGAATAGAATAAAAATGAAAACTAAAATAAAAGTTAGAAGCAAAATCGAGAAAGAAAGAAAAATAAAAAGAGATAATAAGGACATATATATATATATACATATGATATTGACTTTAAAGCTAGTTTAAGCTTATTACTGTTGCAACGGTCATGACTCTTAAGTCTAATCAATACTCGTGTCATCAGGCCTTTCGGTCCGAGCATCTCTGTTCATGCGCTGAGTGTGTTTTCATGTCACCAGAACGCACCAGAAACACTGCTAATTAAACTCCCACGAGTATTTACCTCTACCAACAACAGATACGACGAACTTTAGATAATCATCTCCACAGATTCACTTTCTATTGTTTTTCTTCGACAGAGAGAGGCATAAATATTCATCAACTACTCTTTTACATTTCCAAATCTTTTGAATTAGTATCGCAAAGATATAATTTGTGGCTTGTTCGTTTTTTCCTGTTTATACTTCATGAAACTATTAGAAATACCCTAATACTAAGCTTTCGTACCCTATCTAGGACCGAGTTCCGACGTTGTCGATTCATTCCCAAACCCCTGCCGTTTTTATTATTATTATTATTATTATTATTGTTGGACTCATTCTAGAACCCGCACGGCTGCAAATCACGCAGATAAATAAAAAAATTACGTTTTAGAGTGATTAGCGTTTCCCAAGCAACTACTTTAAAGAGTTCGACTCCAGCATGGATCATTTTATTTTCATTGTTTTTCTTTACTATTTTCTCGTGCTTTTCTATTTTTGTTATTTTTTCCTTTTTTGGGAATTTTGTGACGCGGCTAAAAACCTTATCAGTTCAAGGTCACACTTATGTACACCTACTCGCTCATACACACACACATATATATATATATATATTTATTTATTTATTTATTTATTTATTTATTTATTAAACACATACATACCCGCATTTATATAGCAACAATCGTCGTGTTCTGGGTTTCTCACTTCAAAATTCAAAAGAGCAGCCAAAAAAAAGTATATAAGAAATTGCCTTCGCACCTTTAATTTTAATCTCTTTTTTCTTTCCCCCAATCTTTCTTCATCATTTCAGCAAGACCATATATACCACACACTCTCTAGCCTTGTTAGTTAATCTTTCATTCTATAAAATTCAACTTCAACAGGAAACATTAAATTTAATCAAATAAAAAAAAACAACTACAACAAATAACAATGAAGTTTACTACCCTCGCTCTTTGCGCAACCAGCGTAGTTGCACTTCCATTCAAATGGAATCTGTTTTCTCAAACTACATTTGGTATGGGAATACTAGGTCTAGATCGACCAATCCCTGGTGACTCGCCTGTGATGGTGTGTGACCTTGCAGTGCCCAAACTAGTTGAGATTTACGAATTAGATGTATCACCAAACCCACCAGAAAAGGGCAAAAATGTGACTATCAACGCAGAAGGAATTGTAAAGAAGGTGATTGAGGAAGGTGCTTACGTGGATGTAGAAGTCAGATATGGATACATTAAACTTCTAACACAAACATTTGATTTGTGCGAGCAGGCTGCTAGTGTTAACTTGACATGCCCTCTTGAGGTTGGAAAGCATGTGGTGAATAGCACCGCTGCTATCCCTATTGAGGTCCCTCCTGGAAAGTACACTGTCTCAGCTAGAGCTTACACTGTTGATGATGAACCTATCACCTGTTTGGATGCAACTGTTTTGTTTCAGTAAGATCATTTCGTTAGATTGAACTTTGGAATATCATAGAAATTGTGTAGTGTAATTTTAATCGTCTATAGGCTAATTTAAGTAAAGAATACCTTTTTGTGGTCTCTTGCAATATAGAAAAATATGGAATTTTAGCTATAAAGACCCATTGCATGAATTTTTTCAATTTTGTTTAACTAAAGTCTCAATTATATCTATATTGATCTTGTAGAGTGTCTGTGCGTGTATGTGACCAAGCCAGTTCAATGAGTTTATTCGTTTCTTTCATCCGGAACTTCTGGGACCAGTCTTGGAATCTTTTGAAAATAGGTTTAGATACCGCTTCTAATCATACCCAACCTTTCAACATATGGCTAATTTGAGAAAGTCACAAAAACCCAATTTAATCATAGCTATAAAAGTTGAACCACGATATCAATCTCAATTATTTTTTATTAATTTATTCATCAATAAAATGATGATGATGATAATAATAATAATAATAATAATAATAATAATAATAATAATAATAATAATTGTATAATTAGGTATTGATATTAATATGATAAACTTATCGAACTGTGATGCATCTTTTTTTTTCATACCTTCTTAACTCATTATATTTTACAATAAATTTTTTGACTTTCAAATATTGTTCTATTTTTTTTTAGTAACTAAGCCAACTTTAGGCAGAATTTCGAGTATCAAATATAACCAAGATTTAACAAGTTTACTAAACAAATTATACTTCGTATCAGGTTTTTGGAGGATACTACTTAGTTGTTCTATTTGAAACCAGAAAGAGACTCAATTGATTCTATCATCGTGATTTGTTTTTTTTTTTTTTTTTTTTTTTTTTTTTTGCTTCTTTCATTGCTGAAAAATATAATTTTTTTCATAAATTGGTTCTACTTAGGTAGAGTTATTAAACTTGCAATGTAGATAGCATTACTTTTTTTTTGGGAAAAAACATGTTTAAATTTTGTTAAAAATAGTATGGACTTCATTTCGCTAGTTTGCTTGTTCCAGTGTCTAGATAACTTTTTTTTTTTTTTTTTTCAAAAGCCTTGTTTATTCTTCTTCTTGATTTCATTAAAATGTTAATGTTGTAGATTGAGAAAATATCTAATTTCAATACCAAAAGGTTTTAAATATCCCTAAACCTTTCACAGGTTATTTGTACAACCATCAGATCCTGTAAGTTCAATAATTTGGCTTTAATAAAAGCTTGATATAGATTTTATACTCCAATTCTAACATCCAGAGCTTCATTAAATATTTTATTTTATTTGAAATGAGTATATCAGTTCCAATAACATCTTCAAAAGATTCAAATATAATGAACACAGTTTTGATTTTATTTATAAATACACTAAAAGTATCTCCAAATACTGAATCATGAAATCTTTATGAAGGTTTTTACAGATAAATCCAAACTGGTTGTATACTCATAGCCTTGTCGTGAAAGTTTGTTTTCACTATTTTTTTATTATTTTTCGTTCATTAGTAGTAAGATATCCATTTGGTGTTTGATTGATTGTAAACTTGAAATTTAATGATTTAATTGTAATATTATTATGCTGAAAATTCTCATCTTATAGAAGGTTATAAATACCTTTTAAATGGCTCAGTATGTTCCAAGTTCTATTTATTCTTTTATTTGAGCCTTACCTTCGATCGTCAAAGTTTATAAGAATTGAGCACATATATATATATATATATATATAATTTTTTTCTCTCAATTTGGAAAGCAATGTATTATACCATCAATAATCCAAGTCTGATTTATCAAGAATTAATAATTTAAATTGAAGTAAATATAATCCTTCCTTTATATCGCTTTTGTTTTTTTTGTTTTTTGTTTTTTTTTTTTTTGCAGGTTTATGTCTACTACAAATTTTTGGGAGAAAAATGAAAATAAAAAAATATGTCGTTTAACTACTCTATTGGTCAATACCAATCTTTGATTTGATATCTGCATCGTTTGTACCTGAATTTGATATCTAAACATTTTTGTAGACGCAAATGAGACTGTAGTAGGCTTCAAAGCAGAAAGGCTGAAGATTTGAAAACAAACTTTTTCAGTGCTTCATATTGGGAATAGTAATTCGCACGTGATTACATCTATAAATACATACAAAAGTAAACAAAATTTCAATGTTATACAAGATTTGGCTTTATCAAAATGGCTCTATCTAGGCTTTTGGTTCAGACTTGGCCTTAGGAGGTATTGTGTTTTTGTGATTAGAACTGGGTGTGCCTGTATCAGCATTAGATGTAGACTTTTTCTTATAGCGGTAGTGTCGTTTTTTCTTTTTATCTTTGTTGTTTGGAGCTGATGAAGCGTTGGCTTCAACAACAGGAGCAGTAGTGTTTTTATCAGTAATTCCAGATAAAGACTCCTTTTCAGTGGCTGGTTTTGGCTCTGAGGAAGATTCAGTTTCGGTAGCTTGTTGTTCGATCTCACTTTGCTGTAAAAATGAAATCTTTTTGTTTTCTTCGGCAGCAAGTGCTCCTGGAGCTTCCTTAGATTCGATAGAATCTGTAGGCTGAGCGCTCTCGGGTGCATCCTGAGTGACTGAATGGTTTTCGTTTCCTTCAAATTCAAACTTTTCCTCTAAATTTTCAGTAGTTAACAGTACTTCTTCATCCATTGCACAAACTTGTTTGATGGTTTTGTATGATACGCCAATATTTTCAATTCCATCATCAACTTTTTGCATGTAAACAGGGTCCTCCGAAGCTTGATAAAGCTTCTCAACGGTTTCAACCGCAGATTCATCACCTATGTACACTTTTTCCAAGAGTCGTTCAAATCCGCTTCCCACCTTGGAGTTTTGTCCGAGAGATCCATTTATTTGCAACTGCCTCAAGATGCTTGCAACACGCAAGAATTTGAGTAGATCCCTCACTTTATTTTTTTCCTCCTTTCTCACTTGTTCTTTCCATTCTTCCATCTCCTTGTCCCGTTGCAATTTTTCCTCCTCTTGTTTTTTCTTGTCGTCTTCCACAAATTGGTTGTAAATGGTCATTACTTCGCTTAATTCCTTCAATGTAGTGTCTACTAGTGGTTCCTTTTGTAAAGCCAACACTTGGTCAGGTACGAGAGATTCCTGTGGTAGAAGTGCGATCTTCTCGATTCTGGCTTTTCGTTTCTGGATGTTACGAATCCTCTTGTGTAAATGAACGGCTAATGGATCTGACATGATGGGAATTAACTCTGAATTTATATTTTTTTAAAAAAAAGTAAAATAACAGTAGAAAAATTAGGATATAAAATGGTTACAGGCAGTCGAAATGCTGCTGGTTGACGTTTTTTGTTGCGTCCTGAAAGTTTTTGATGGAAAAAAATAGAAATTTCATGGTCTGAAAAAAAAAAAAAAAAATTTAAATATACTTTATTTTTTCTGACTTGATAAATAAAACTTAAATCATTCTTTATATTGTAATACAAATGCATTAAAAAGGTGTAATTTTACTGAAACTAGCTAAAAAATAATTTTATACAGTGATATCAGTAAAAGTTTTTACCTTGTAAAATCATAATAAATCTGATCACTAGTATATTTATTAAATTATATAAAAATATCCACTATATAATCATAGGTACTTTGTCTATAGCGATTATGAGAGCACGAGCGTTAGAATCAGTCACAAAAAGCGTTTCAAGCTTTTTTTTTTCCAACATCAACCTTTAGTTCAAGAGCCGAATAAAAAAAAATAAAAAAAGTTTCGTTTTGGGTCTCTTCCTCTTCCTCTTTTTTTTTTTCTTCCTTTTGGTCTTTTCCTTTTCTCTCTTTTCTCTTTTCTCCTATTATGCTGAGATCTCTGCTATCGACAGGTATTTCTAAAAATATTTTCTTGAGAACTACTACTCCAGTAAGCCTCGCACCCAGATTTGTCAGAATGAGTACGTCTTCCACCACTGCTTCCGCTACCCCAGCTTCTGCTCCAGGCTCTGCCTCTGCCTCCGCATCTGCTAAGCAGCCCATTGATCTCGTTGAGGAAGCTAAGAAGGCAGCTGCTTTCCGTGCTGTTGATGACCATTTCCCCACAGATCCCAAGCCCAAGGTTATTGGTATTGGTTCTGGTTCTACTGTTGTCTACGTTGTTGAGCGGATTGCTCAGCGTTCCGATGTTTCCGATGTTGTTTTCGTGCCTACTGGTTTCCAGTCAAAGCTGCTCATCCAGAAGGCCGGTCTCACAGTGGGTGATATTGCAAACTACAAAATTGGCGACCTGGATATTGCTTTTGATGGTGCTGATGAAGTGGACGCTTCTCTCAACTGTATCAAGGGTGGCGGTGGATGCTTGTTCCAAGAAAAGCTTGTTGCACAATGTGCAAAGAAGTTTGTGCTTGTGGCTGATTACCGCAAAAAGAGTGAAGCTCTTGGAATGCAATGGACTCAAGGTATTCCTGTAGAAGTTGTAGGTATGGCAGCTAACAAAGTGACGAATGACCTCTATGCTTTGGGAGCCAAAGAAATCGATCTACGACAAGGTGGAAAAGCAAAGGCAGGACCTATTGTTACCGACAATGGAAATTTCATTCTTGACGCAGTTTTCCCGGTTCTGAAACCCGAAGAAGTGGCAGAAATGGACAAAAAGATCAAGCTGCTGGTGGGTGTAGTGGAGACTGGATTGTTCATGAATGGCAATGTTGCATACTTTGGTGAAGTTAACGGAACCTTCACTGTAAGATCCAGGGACAATTAATTACTTCTTATAATACCACCATACACCCTTTGAACATTGCATACTATCTACACCTCTAAATGCAAAGAAAAAGTCCCATCAAAAAGTTTGTTTGTTGTTTTTGATTTTGATTTTTGATTTCGATTTACATAACATTCATGATTCTTCATATAGAAAATAATTCCACTAATTGGTCATTCTACGACCCGTAATAATCCATCAAGAAATCTAGCAACTTGCGCTTTTCGGCAGCAATAAGCTGGTTTGATACCACACCTGGCCGCAGGCAAAAGAGCGGAATTCTGAGATCTTTGAGTTTCTGTTCAGCACGAGCTGCAAACTTGACCATTTCCTCATACACCTTATCGTACCCCGGGTTGTTTGAGTTAACTCGCCCCGTAGGCGCCATTCTCTCTATCTTATTCTGTTCCTGAATCAAAGCTTGGATCTCTTCACCCAGGTTAGCTGAAACTGCATCTGCATCCTTGATCAGATAACGCACGCTTTCAGCAAAGGTAGTTATAATGGTGGGGTCGACACCAGGAAGTTTGAATGCAGTTGTTTCTGAAAGCGACTGAAGAAGATACGCTAGTTCGTTGTTCATTTGAGCACAGTAAGGTCTCTTAAAACTTTGAAATATCCGCAACTGAAATATGATTGTTTCGTTTTTCCCAAGTAGGTATTTGTGACAATTGATTGGTAATGATGATATAATCAAATATTATCTAATCTTTGAAAATTCTCAAAGTTACCCTCTTTTTTTTGGTCTCTCCTAAAACACAAATATATTATCATATATAATCAAACCTAGATGATATTTTAGCATTTGTAACTATTTTGTTTATTTTTGTTATAGTTAAATTGTACTAATTCCAAGGTTTAAAGTCATTAAATCCATATGGAAGGGTATATATATATAATATTTCAAGGTCTCATTATCATGGCTTTCTAATCTAAGACTTAATATTATTGTTTTTTTTTTCTTGATTTTATTAATTGTTTCAGAAGTAGATTGATAAATTATTACACTCATTTGCAATTACTTATAAAACTTTCAAAATTTAGAAGAGCATGATTTGAACAAGTTGATGAGTTATTTGCATAGCTGGTTCTTTAAGGATGATACTTTTTTTTTTTTAGATATTTGAGCCATATTGGCTGCCTTTTATTTATTTAATTTATTTATTTATTTATTTATTTATTTATTTATTTATTTATTTATTTATTTATTTATTTATTTATTTATTTATTTATTTATTTATTTATTTATTTATTTATTTATTTATTTATTTATTTATTTATTTATTTATTTATTTATTTATTTATTTATTTATTTATTTATTTATTTATTTATTTATTTATTTATTTATTTATTTATTTATTTATTTATTTATTTATTTATTTATTTATTTATTTATTTATTTATTTATTTATTCATTCAGATAATAGTAAGCAGTAGTAATACGAGGATGACCTTAAGCTGATTGGCGTTGCTCTTGAAAGGTGCTCGTATTTGCTCTTCACACTAGTTTTTAATACTCGCTCTGCCTACGTAAGCCAGCAATCATTCAGCCTATTTCAAATTCCAGTGTCTTCTATGTTCATCAGTTAATTTCATTAAACATATCAGCGAATACTCTTGGATTTTGATTTCTATACGAGTATTCATCGATTCTATAAATGACCTGCAATCGGATCTCGCACTCTCATGTCGTCTAGCAAACAGGACTGTCTAGTTGACACCATATTTCATACGTTCAAATTCAACATATCCTAAATGGGAAATTATTTAAGGTGTAGATGAACCAGATAATCAAAACCCCGAACTGCCATATTGGGATACTTTGTTTCAGCCAATTAACTTCTGGAATTTATAGGGTTTCTCCAATTTTTTGCGAGTTCGCTCGTGTGCTGATTGGTTCTCTGCTAAACCGTAATTAAATCTTATCTAAAAAATCATCACTTTTTTAATCAGATCAATCGCTCCATTTTTTTTTTTTACTTTCATTTTCTATTTCTTTTCTACACATCTATCTCCTGATATATATATATATTTACTATTCTTTTTATTTTTTCAACATTTACATTTTTGTCATATGGCCTACTTATTGCATATTTGGATCCGACTGAAAAGACGCTAACTACGACTAGATAATATTCAACATGACTTCGACCAGACCACTGTCTGTAGCACCAAAGCCTTTCATGGCAAAAGATGCTAACGGATTACAAGACATTTCTCCTCAACATACACTATCCACGTCCAAGGTTTGGGTACTTCCTCCTCGCCCCAAGCCAGGAAGAAAGCCAAGTACCGATACTCCCAGCACAAAACGAAAAGCCCAAAACCGAGCTGCTCAGCGAGCGTTCCGAGAGCGCAAAGCCCGCAAGGTGAGTGAGCTCGAAGTAATGCTCGAAGAACGCAAAGCAGATGGAGCTGAGTGGGAAAAGGAAATGAGTCAATGGATGGGTGATTTGGGCCGTGAGAACGAGGGACTACGAAAAGAAATCGAGTTGCTCAGAAAAGAATTGACTGAAGCAAAGGAAATGCGACTGAAAATGGTTCGAAATCAAGAAATGCAAAAGGAAAAAGGAGTCAGAGAGAGAGAAAAAATGGTGAGAGGTAGAGGCATTACAGGAATTACTGATCATTTACCATCGGTAAGATATGCTTTGGATCAAGAGTATATTTGCTCAGGTAATCCTGGATCTTGTATGCAATGCCAGCGAGACTCACGCTCCAACTTGTTTTGCACCACTCTGGCTGCCAGAACAACTTTGTCTAAGCCATCTCCACAGACGCAATCTACAAACAATAATGCATTTATCCCAGTGAACAAAGCCTATCAGACACTTTCACAGCATAATGGCTTCCAGCGTGCCAATGTTCAAGCTGTTGCAGAGCGACTTGAAGTTGACCCTCAAACCAAGAAAGTTGCTGTCAACAGTATGAACTCTGTTCTCCGCGAGCTTGACAAGAAGCTATACCAATAGATTATATTTTTACTATACTGTTGTTTCTTAACGATTCTTTTCAATCCCAATGAAGAACAAGCAGCAATCAAATAAATACCTTGGTTTGCTTTTCCTCTATGTTAACTGGTTAACTCTTTGAAGGGGAGGAAGAGGTATGATAAAAATTTCTCTTGGTAAAGAAAGCAAATTTCAAAATTCCAAAACTACTAAATTCTCTTTTTTATTTTTTATTTTTCAAACCAAAATTTAACTATTCCAGGCATGAAAACTTTTTATATATTGACTGATTACACTAACTCTCTAAATTACCTATTTATAAAAAAAATAATAATTTAAAATAAACTATATACTACATCAACGAGAAAATGAATTATTTATTGAATCTTTAAATGTCATTGTAAATCAGCAATGTAGGTCGTTGTTTTTTTTTTGAATTGGCGAGTCAAATTGACAATCTGTATGTATGGAACTGAAATAATTATCAACTACTTTACAACCAATTTTTATTTTCATTCAATTTTCAGTCTACTGCGCTTTAACAATAGAAGGTGCCCCACTCTTTGCTGTCTAAGAAATAGTCCGTTTTGCTTTCTTTAAGGTTAGCTTGGATAGTTTTTCCATTAAATGTCTTTGCCGACATCGGGATATCTGACAGATTTAAAATAAAAAATAGAATTAGCGATCTGTTATATAGATATAACACTTACTATTCAATGTCAATTGATTGATTTTATAAATCAAAAAAGACTGGTTTTTTTTTTTTGAAGAAAAAGAAGAAGGAATAGCTTCAATAAGGTCTTTCAAGACTAACTTGTATTTTTTTTTCATCTTTTTGGTAGTTGATGTTTTTAATGGAAAAAAGAATTGTTTTTGTTTTATGATTTATAAAACTTGAATGTACATAAAATTAAGTGATTAACTGTTTTTTAAATATTTTTTTGAATTTTATTTTATTTTATTTTATTTTACTTTATTTATTTATTTATTTATTTTTTTTTGATAGTGACAACAAATTAATTCTATAATAAAAATAATTTACATCAATAAGATGTATCAATATATAAAGAAACAATTTCGAAGGTATTTTGTAGAAGTTTACAAATAAAACAATCCAATTAGGCAATTATGTTACATATCCTAATTTGGACAAAAGTGTACAAGTCTCATCTTCGATTCCCGCTTCTATATCAGTTTATTATTATTATTATAATCATTGATAACTTTTAATCCAGTTATCAATCTATTTAAAACTGTTTATGATAGATTTTAATATATTTGATTAATCATGAAAGTAAAGTAAATTTGAATTTTTCAATATTTGTTCGAACGTCTTTTTTTTTTTTTTTCACTTATAGTAGCATTACAACAGAAACGAATTTCTAATAAAAAATAAATAATCATAAAAACTATTAACCGTCTTCTACAAATATAAAAATATTCACAATTAAATTAAAATTTTTTTACCTAAACTTCTATTCAAAAGTTGAAGCACATTCAAACAATATATATATATATTTTATCAAAATGTACTTGACTTCAGATACTCATTATATTTCACATTCAATTCCAATAAAACCCTAAACCTATAAATATAAGTTTCTAGAAAAAGAAATGAAGAAAAAAATAGGTCCTAGATCAAACAACACTTACTTTTCAACTTATCAAAGAGTTAAAAGAAAAAAAAAAAAACCAGCGGAGATTTTAAGGAATGAAGGAAAAGAACAAGCTTAAGACTAGCAAGGGACTTAAGCCGTCAAAGAAGAAAGATACTGGTACTCAGGCTCCGCCGCCAGAAAATAAAGATGAAAAGCCTAAAGGAAGAGGCAGAATGAACCCAGATGCAAGAAAGTCAGTTACAGCATCGTCGAGTTGGACAGGAAAACTTCCTGCCACTCTGCTTTACGAACATTGTCAAAAGATGAAATGGGAGAAGGTAGTGTTTGATATGGTAAGTTGTTATTGTTTGTACAGATCATATATAGATCCAAGAATTTTTTTTTCAGGTAACGAAAATCAAAGCTAACATGAGATACAGAGAAGTACAAAAAATGGGTTTGTAGGAACAGCCACTCTTGGTTTGAAGAATCCTAAATCAGGTCAGATTGAACAAATAAGATTCACTGCTCCACCAGATCTTGTTCCAGCACAAGAAACTGCGCTTGAAGCACGTCACTTTTGTGCGACTTATACACTACATAGAATTGCCTCGCACAAAAATCTCAGTATGATTTTGCCTGGAGAACACAAAAGTTTATGGCTCAAATTAGAGCAAGTCAGGAAAGATACGAAAGAGCCCTTGAGATCTCAGCTATACGCAGAAGATCCATTTGCTGCACAGAGAGATGCAAAGGCTAAGAAGGAAGAGGTAGAAAAAGTAAGAAACAGTGAAAAGGGCAAGGAGCAAGCAATCAGAAGATCAGTAAAAGCAACTATTTCAAACACAGAGCCTGAGAGAGAAGCTAAGAGAGTGAGGTTTAATAAAGTTTTGACCATGTCAAAGGAGGCTCGAGCAATGGTTGAAGATTTGGTAAAAAAGTATCATGGCTTTGGGTTACTAAACCATAAAAATGCTCAATTGATGGATCCCAAGTCTGATACTTATAAGAGCGTATCAAAAACACTTGTGAAAATTGGATTCGCAAAATATCAAGTAACAGAAGCCTTGAGTATCTGTGCAACCATGACAGATGCAATTGAGTGGCTTTTAGTACATGTTCCTGAAGATGATCTACCTGACATGTTTGCAAAGAATGAGTATAAGGCCATGTATGCCAATGTTCAATCTACTGATTTAAAACGCGAATATGTTGTGCGTGATATAAAGGCTATGGGATATACAGAGGAGCTTGTCCGTGAAGTAGTTGACAAAATGGAAGGAGATAGGCGTAAAAGTATTGTTCAAATCACCCACAATCTTTGTTATGACGAAGATTCGAATATTGACGATATTAGCAACAGTAAAGAAATGTGGGAAGAGGAAATTGAGAGTCTTAAGGCAATTTATACTGAGGATGAGCTGCTGGCATCTGAAGATCACTGCTGTTTTAAACTGCCCGATCTCAAAACAAATATCTATCTCTGGAGAAATGATAGCTATCCATCAAAAATTCCGGGTATCGTAATTGAAACTACTAATCTCAAACTACCGAAGTATGTCTTGCTAGATTTAATCAAGCAAACTGGACAGTACGCAATAGAAAATCTATGCGGTGAGTTCATGCTGTTATCTATTTCTGAATGGTTTAAAGAAAATTTTGATGATATCAGAGAACACCCGTCTCCTTTAGCACAGCTGGCAAAAGGTATTACAGGTGTAAGTGAAATTTCCCGACCTATAACTGAATCCAAGAAACAGCGGGTTGATACAAGACCTAAACGCGATCCTACGAAAATGCTTGACCAGCGGAAACTAAGACTACAAACTCAACGGCTCAAGGATATGATTGAGTCTCGTAAAGAATTGCCTGCATGGAAGAAAAAGGAAGGAATTGTTGAAATTATAAACACACATCAAGTCACGCTTATTACCGGTGAAACTGGATCTGGTAAATCTACTCAAGTTGCACAATTTATTTTAGATGCAATGATAGATTCTGGTGTTGGTGATAAAGTGGAAATAATCTGCTCGCAACCTCGTCGTATTTCAGCAATGGGTTTGGCTCAGCGTGTTGCTGATGAACGTGCGTCAGATGTAGGATCAGAAGTGGGTTATGTGATCAGAGGAGAATCTAAAGTTTCTAAAGATACCTTACTGAGATTTGTGACGACAGGTGTATTGGTCAGAATGATTCAACAGGGAAAAACAGAAGCTTTAAAAAGATATTCTCATGTTATTGTAGATGAAGTTCACGAAAGATCACTTGATAGTGATTTCTTGTTGATTCTTCTTAAAAGAATGCTTTCAGCAAACAAAAACTTGAAAGTGGTACTCATGAGTGCAACAGTTGATCCAGCTCAATTTATCAACTACTTTGGTGGGGAAAGAAATGTTGGATATACTCACATTGAAGGCCGTACATTCCCTGTTGAAGACTACTATCTGGAAGATGTTTTAAATACCACAGGATACATGCCTCCTACACTAAAGGATGAAGAAGGTGAAGTCAACCTTGGACGTAGGATTATGGCTTTAAGAAATGGTATAAACTATGATCTTATTGCCTCTCTTGTATCAAAAATTGATAACGATTTAGGTGACAAGGATGGTGCGATTTTGATTTTCATGCCTGGTGTAGGTGAAATTGATCGTTGCATCACAGCCGTCGCAGCAGTATCACAGAGATTCCAAGTTCTTCCTCTCCATGCATCATTGGCTCCTGCTGATCAGCGGAAGGTGTTTCCAGTAGCCCCTCGAGGGAAGAGAAAGATTGTGGTAAGCACTAATGTAGCAGAAACCTCTATTACGATTCCTGATATTGTCGTTGTTATTGATTCAGGAAAAGTTAAAGAAACCATCTATGATACTGCTACAAGAACAACTCAACTAGTGGAGTCATGGACATCTAAGGCTGCCGCCAAGCAAAGAAGAGGTCGTGCTGGTCGTGTTCGTAAAGGTGTTTGTTATAAATTATTTACAACAGTGATGGAAGGGCGTGAAATGCCAGATAGACCTCTTCCTGAAATTTTGCGTGCCCCATTAGAGCAGCTCTACCTTACGGTTAAAGCCATGGGAATCAAAGATACTGGGAAATTTTTGAGCGAAGCTATTGACCCGCCAGAGACAAGTGCAGTAGACGCTGCCAAAAAAACATTGATAGAAGTAGGTGCGTTAAATCCCAATGAAGATGAGCTGACTGCTCTGGGAAGATATATGTCGTTGATCCCAGCAGATTTAAAATCTGCAAAATTATTGGTGCTCACAAGCATTTTTGGGTATCTTGATGTTGGACTTACAATTGCTGCTATCCTTTCACTCAGATCGCCTTTTATTAGCAATAAGACCAACCGAGAAGAACTCAATGAAGTTCTTAAGAAGTTTGGATCCGAAACCGGTTACGGTGATCTTCTTATTCAAGCCAAGGCTTATGAAGAATACCTGCGTCTTCGACAAAAATCCGATTTTTCATCTTCTGAGCTTCGTCGCTGGATACGGACCAACCTTCTTTCTCACCAAACATTACAAGACATTACATCAGCTAGAAAGCAGTTTGTGATAATTCTCCAAGAGATCGGAGTTTTAAAATCCTCTAGCGTACCTTCTTATATAATTCCTACGGCGCCTACAGGTATGCTACGTGCAATCATTGGTGCTTCGCTTTCTCCCAATCTTTGTATAGTTGTTCCCCCGGAAAAGTCTTTTGCAAGCAGTACTTTTGGTGCCGTTGAAACTGCTAACTCAGATTCTCGTGCTGTCAAATTTTATTCAGATTCTGAGCGTCTGTTTATCCACCCTGCATCGGCAATGTTTGGTAAAACACAGTACTTAGCTGGTGAACGGGCTGATAATCCTGATGGTGAATTTTTAGCCTATGCACGCAAAATTCAAACTAGCAAAACGTTTGTTGATGCAGTAACACCAGTGAATGTGGTTGCAGCAGTGATGCTTGTAGGTAGAACAATCAGCGCTGATCCTGTTGGGAAAGGAGTAGTCATTGATGAATGGATGGGACTCAAGTGTTGGACTCGAATTGGAGTTCTTGTAAAGCTTGTGAAAGGTCTTTTTGAAAAAGTTATTGAAAATAGAATGGCTGGGATAGAAACAGAGCAAGGGAAAGAAGTTGTTGGAGTAATCAAAAAGTTGATTGATGGTAATGGTGTTGTGAAATGATGAGTTGCCTGTTGAGCAAAATACCAATTGCAATTTGCTGTAATATATATATATATATATATATATATATATATATATAATAACCATTCTTGTTGTTAGGATACCTAATATAAAAAATGTAATTTATTAAAATATGATAGAGTAAAATGCTTTTTTTTTTTTTTTTTCAAATTTATTTTCAAATTTATTTTCATATATGGAAAAATTGAATATTTAGTTATAATATTAAATTTTGGTCATTATTCATAAAAGGTATCTTTAAAAACTATTATCAAGTCTTTGTAATTATGCATGTAGTTCCCCTTCCTTCCCCCCCCAATAATTAAATCGTCTCAAGTAGATGTATGTTCAACTTTCATTAAACAGAAACTGTCAATCTAGATCTAATATCTCCAACACTAAGATCTCCCTTGATCCAAACTCCACTCATATTACCAGCTTTTCGGATTTCAACTAGCTCAGGAATCTTCTCACATAGCTTGGTAAGACATTCTTCGCACTCTGATTTAGAAATTCGAAGCATCATACTGTCTTGAATTTTATCTACTATTTGAGGTAAAGACATGGTGGTGGTTCCTTTTGACTTACGAAGATTAGCAACAATACTAGCAACGGATTCTAATTTGGACTCAATATATTTTTGATGCTGAAGAATTGGATCAAACTGTTGCTTTTTAAGCATTGCTTCTTTGGCTCGAATGCGTTCCATAAAAGTTCCTTCTTTCTTAGTAGGAGATACATTTGGAGATCCGGAAAGGCGATTGAGACGAGATGGAGAACCATGAAGAGCTTTCATAGGGGATCGAGTAGGTGATGCATATGGACTGGATCTATGAAATCTGTTCAACTTCGGAGATGAGTGCTTTAAATGGACTGGCGACAAAGTCACTGTACGAGGAGCAGAAGTTATAGGATGTAAAGGAATGGATTCACAAGAATGAGTTCTAGCATAGGCCAAGGAAAGAGACTCAAAATGAGACGTTCGAACAGGAATTTGTTTTATAAGAGATTCTTCTAAAGATGGAATCTCAATGCAAAGTTCATTGGTCTTAATCAAACAAGGAGAAAGCTTGTAGGCTTTAGGCCAAATAGTAAGGATTTGTTGTATGTATGTAGTAGCTGCAGTCATTTTTGATTCGAGAGCTACAATAGAAGATAACTGACTAAGAGTAAGAGGAGCAGAAGAAGAAATAGTATGCATAAGGATGGCATTGTCAATTGACTTTTGAAGCGCAACTAAGTTTTGTACCTTGACTGGAAGGTCTTCATTACTCGTCGCAGATTGCACAATTATGTGGCTTTCATGGTACTTCTTACCAGCAAAAGTGTATCGATTAACATGTTGAACTAAGACACTTGTTCCAAAATCAGTAAAGTAATCATCTTCAAATTTCTGTTCACCCGATTTACTGTTTTGAACAAAAATTCTTTTAGGAAACACAAAGTTTTTAAATTGAAAGTCTAAGCTCACACATTGAGTATACACAGCAGAAAGAGAGTTGTTAACAACATTGTATGCTTTACAGCTCTCAAAAAGACCCTTGGTAAGTCGACATGCGGTTTCCTCCACAACTACCAACAACTGATCAGGATTGACTTCAACCAAAATGTTGTCTCCAGACTTGCGGGTGACTTCAACAAGAGAAGGTGAATCATTCTCTAAACACATCAAAAATGACATGAATCCCATCTTTGTTCCATCTGTAGTGTTACTCTCTGAACCACTTTTAAAAATCCTCAATCTTGACTCCTTTTCAGGTGAATCCCAAATACCCTCAAATAACTGGGTTGGGCTTTTTTCACCTAGTGCTTCACCACATAAATTACTCACAATCTGATCACCAAGCTCTTTCATACTCTGTGAAATGTCTGAAAAAGCCGACTTAAATCCCTGGATATCTGGATATTGGTTTTTACCGTTAAGTAAAATATCGTCATCAAACTCATTTCGATCAAAACCAGAAAACACAAGCTCTTTTGTAGTTGGACAATATCCCCTGAATCCTTGATCCATCTCAACTTTCATACGCATATCTTCTGGCGTGGTAAAAAATTCGTTGCAAGCGTTAGAAAATTTTTGCAATCCCTCTACACTTTTTCCTTCAAGAACAAAGTATCCATCATCAAATAACGCGTTTTTCAGATCTTTCAAAAACATTTTGTAAGTTAATCTAGAATCTAGTAATTCTAGATCAAGCGTTGAATAAGGACCCACTGCCATATTGGCCCTTTTGTGAGGCGAAAAACTAGGCATTGTTCAAAATCGTATCAGTTGGCCTATGGATTTGAATTTAAAAGAATGAAATAATGAAACAATGAAAAAAAAATGAAAAAAAATGAAAAAAAATGCCAAAATTGATAAATTCGTATCTGATAAGTTAATAGCCCTATACCCGCAGCTTTACAAAAGAATGAAATGTTTTACCAATCCAAAACGAAATAGAAGAAAGGTTTGAATGCGAAAAGAATAGTGAGATCGAGAGTATAGAAAAGAAAAAGGAAAAAAAAAAGGAGACAAAACATAAATGGTCTTTCAAAATAAATATTATTTCTACGCGACTGTAGAAACAAAAAATAAATAAATCTATATTGCAATTTTCGCGTCAAAACACCACCTGGCCAATGAAATACGTGTAATTTAATTGAGGGAAAGGGTTTACGCGTCAGTTATTGAAAAATTATGTATATAACTTGAAATCAAAAATAGGTGACGCGAAAAAAGAGCAATTATATATGTATGTATGTATTTATTGAGCGTGTTGCATTGACCTGTAAGAGCTCGGCGAAATTGCAAAGCCTTTCAAGCTTAAAAACACAGTGTCTAATTAACAGTATTTGTAACAACCACCTTAAATTCAATCACCACCATACAAAAGAAGTATCTTGCAAATGTTGAGCGCCAACACTCGAAAGATTATAAACTCTTTTCATACAATGATTAGGATAAACACACATATATTTACTATTTACAATCAATTCCAGTTAATTCCTAAAAAATAATACTATGTGGCACTGGAGAGTTAAATATCATTAGGTTATTTACAAATTTTCATATCTTCGTTCCTTATTTCTCCTCAGACTTAGTGTTGTCAGCGTTCTCGCTCTTGTTCTTGTAAACTTGCTCGAAAAGCTTGAGGGAAGCGTTTTGAACTTCATCAGACTTGTCCTTAAGTTCAGTACCCTCAACTTCTTCACCAGCTTGGGCACGAGCAACAACCTCACGGAGTTCAGCAATCTTCTCTCTGATCTTGTCAGCCTCAGCCTTGTCAACTTGGGCCTCAAACTCGTTCAAAGAGTTCTCAGTCTCGTTACAGATGGAGTCAGCACGGTTGGCGTTCTCAACAGCCTCACGACGGGCCTTATCTTGCTCCTTGTACTTCTCAGCGTCGTTGACCATGTTCTCAATTTCAGTATCAGAGAGACCGGAAGAACCAGCGACAGTGATAGAAGCGTCCTTGTTAGTACCCTTATCCTTGGCAGAAACGTTGATGATACCATCAGCATCAATGTCGAAAGTAACCTCAATTTGAGGAACACCCTTGGGGGCAGGGGGAATACCAGAAAGAGTGAAGTTACCAATGAGCTTGTTGTCACGGACCAATTCACGCTCACCTTGGTAAACACGGATTTCGACGGAAGTTTGACCGGTGGCAGCAGTAGAGAAGACTTGCGACTTCTTGGTAGGAATGGTAGTGTTTCTGTTGATCAATCTAGTGAAGACACCACCGAGAGTCTCAATACCGAGAGAAAGGGGAGTAACATCAAGAAGCAAAACATCTTGAACCTCACCAGCAAGGACAGCACCTTGAATGGCAGCACCAATGGCAACAGCCTCATCAGGGTTAACAGACTTGTTGGCGTCCTTACCGAAAATGCTCTTGACAGTTTCAGTAACCTTAGGCATACGAGACATACCACCAACGAGAATGACCTCGTCGACTTCGTTGGTCTTAAGACCAGCATCCTTAAGGGCCTTCTTAACGGGCTCAATGGTTCTCTTGATCAAAGGATCGGTAAGAGCCTCAAGTTGAGATCTAGAGAGCTTGGTGTTGATATGCTTAGGACCAGTGGCATCAGCAGTAATGAAAGGAAGGTTGATTTCAGTGGTAGAAGCAGAAGAAAGCTCGACCTTGGCCTTCTCAGCAGCTTCTCTGATACGTTGAACGGCCATACGGTCGTTTTGAAGATCAATGTTGTTCTCCTTCTTGAATTGTTCAATAAGGTGACGAACAATGACAATATCGAAATCTTCACCACCAAGATGGGTATCACCATTGGTAGACTTGACTTCGAAAACACCCTTTTGGATTTCAAGAATGGAGATATCGAAAGTACCACCACCAAGATCGAAAACAGCGACAACCTTGTCATCAGTCTTCTCAAGACCGTAAGCAAGAGCAGCAGCAGTAGGTTCGTTGACAACACGAAGAACATTCATACCAACAATTTGACCGGCATCCTTGGTAGCTTGTCTTTGAGAGTCATTGAAGTAAGCGGGAACGGTAACAACAGCGTTCTTGACAGACTTACCAAGATAAGCCTCAGCAGTCTCCTTCATCTTGTTAAGAATGAAACCACCAATTTGAGCAGGAGAGTACTTCTCTCCACGGGCCTCTAACCAAGCATCGCCGTTGCTGTGCTTAACGATCTTGTAAGGAACTTGCTTAATGTCCTTTTGGACTTCAGCATCTTCGAATCTACGACCAATCAAACGCTTGGTGGCAAAAAGAGTGTTCTCAGGGTTGACGACAGCTTGACGCTTAGCAGCAACACCGACAAGACGCTCACCATCCTTAGTGAAGGCAACAACAGAAGGAGTAGTTCTGGCACCTTCAGCGTTTTCAATGACTTTGGGAATCTTACCCTCCATAATGGCAACGGCGGAGTTAGTGGTACCCAAATCGATACCAATAACACTACCTTGAACTTTGCCGGAGTTGTATCTGGGTTGGAAAGGAACCTTCTTGGTCTAAAAAAAAAACAAAACAAAACAAAAAAAACTGATTAGTTTTGATCCTGAGAAAAAAGAATATGACAATTGCTGGTAGTACTTACGCTGCGAAGAGCAGAACGGGCGAATCTAGAAGCCAACATTTTGATGTGATATATTTCTATGTGATGGAATAGAAAAATGGAGTAGCAGGAAAAAAGGAAAAAATTGTGGAAAATTTTCCGTATTTCAATTTATTTCAATTACCCGGTCGAAAAGTGTCAGAGATTTCACTAGAACATTCATTGAGCTTCTACCTAAGCCAATCAAATCACGCGGCGCATCAATCGGAATGAAATCGGTGCTGGGTGACCGTTCTCACTGTTTCAACGGGAGTTGATGGCGTCCCAGAGAGCAATATACACGATCCAAAACCCCGAAGCCTATCGCACCGTAGCCGTCGTCGCTACAGTTGTACAAGCTATTTCAAGCAAATGAACGCTGTTTATATGTCATATCTGTCTTTGTAGGTATTCAATAAAGCATTCAGCAATAGTTAGGTGCTGGTATATAGCCTAAATCTGCTAAGTTTGCTTGTAGAATATTCTAGTAAGTCCATTAGTTTACCCCACTTGCGCTTTTTGACGCCGGATACTCTTCACCTACGGTCCCGGTGCTTCTTAAGAGTCGTACATATTTCAGCACTTCAACTAGATAGGTAGCAGGCAAAATCTAAATAACCAATACACTGAAACAACACGTAGAATGGATCTCTTGATAGATAGTTGTTGATCATCTGAGTCTTGGTTGATAATTTGCCTTCGAGTGGCGATACCCGCGATATATCATACCCGAAGAAAAAAAAAGAGAGTACGGCTTTGACAGGCGAGGCTGGCTAGTCCCTGCGAAAAATTCTGTCAACTAACAGCACCTAGCAGATTTTATACTACTAAACTTCTTACACTATTTCTGCTTTGGATAGCTATATCCTTAGTACTAAGAGTATGCAAAATTAGTGAATGAATAAACTATACTCTTAAATGCTCATATTTGAGTTGCCCAACTGTCTGAAAAAGCTGAATATTACCGCGAACACTAATTGCTGAATCTATATAGACAGCAATTTAACTAAGATATTGTGAAGTCGAGCGAAAAAGAAACAAATAATAATACCGCTATGGGCCATTAATGTAGTATCATATAGGTTCCTGTATGGCCAATCCATCACTATAAACTTTGCTAGATTTACTATATACATGAAAAAAACAAAACAGAAAAGAACGCTTTTGACATAAACGCAACCTCAGAACAATTATCAAGTATAAATTCATAAATAGTGTAGTTGTAGAACAAATCGAAAACTTTTTATAAAATAAAATAAAAAGTCTAAACAGATCTGCTCAAGGTGTCACATATTTAGTACAGTTCTATAGACCTGTAGATACCCGTCCAAGCTGTGTCGACTTATAAGCCAACAACAACCTTAAAATTAAAAGTTAAAATGAATTTTGAAAATCAATATGGAAATCTCATCTTACAACAAAACAAGTTTTTACAGCAAAACTCAATAATGATATTTTTGTACAATGTCAAACATGTTGAAGATTAATTTTTTTTTTACAGTTACTTTCGGTTTATATATCCCTTTACATGAAGCTATATCCATTACATTCATATATAGCGACATGTAACTGCTCTATACTGGATTCTGTATATATTTTAAATACCAAACTTGACAAGTAAATAAAACCTTTAATTTGTAGATGAAAAGGTCATCTATGTATTTTAGTCGTCGAATTGAAACTAAATTTACTCTAATTAAGAGAGATTATGACTATCACCAAACTATGAGTATTATTGCATAAAAGTAACATAAGCTTCGTCTGGCCAGTGATGCTCAGTATACACTTTTGTTCAATGAAAAAATCAATATATTCAAGTGAAGCTGCTTTTTTTTATTTTTTTATTTTATTTTTATTAATAATGGAAGAACTAGCGTAACTAACAGTTAAAAAGATTAGCTTTAAACAATACTATTGCTTTTATAAATAGAAGGAAAATCTCTTGTTGTACCAGTATATTATAGTATTTAAGCTATGAGCATTTTGTAATAACATCGCCATTAAAGCTCAACGTTAAGAAACGCTTCACAAACCTGAGCTTTTTTTTTTTTTTTTTTTGATGCCTTCATTAACAACACGATAAAATAATATACCAGAAGTAAATTTCATAGTAAAGAAATTTTTTTGAACAAAAAGTAATAATACATATGTTTTCAGCAGCAAAATGTATACAAGAGGCAACTATAAAGCAGCTTGATTGTTTCTAGCTCTATAGTTTAGGCGTATTTTTTTTTTACTTTATTTAGAAATGAAATATATAGCTACCATGCATAATTGCTAAAACTTATATCAAAACTACAATATGATTTAGGCGTTTTATTCTGAAATAGTTTTCAAATGAAAATGAAAACTATTTTAGGGACGAGGCTCAAAAATAATGTCACAAGCCCGTTGCTTAAGAAATGAAAATAGCTATGTAAATTATTAGCATAGCACCTAAAATAAAAACGATATAAAGTATTGGTGTTAATTTAAGGTAGTTTACTGAGATTAAGTAGCTTAAACTTTGTACACAATGTGATTCAACAACAACCTCTATGAAATCACCTCCAGACCTTTGGTAGATGCTTGCCGATGGATGATTCTTTATTAAAATAGTAGCCATCACTTTACTATTTTCATTCAGCTTACCTCGTTAACAGTTTCTGATCGGTTCACTCTCCACACAATGCTGCAGTAAACTCTTGTGTTATCAAACTTAAAATAGCTTTTGTGATCCAAAAAAAAACACTAGTAACCTAAACTTAAGTTATAAGGTGTTTTTATAGCTAGCTTTACTTTCTGATATATATATATATATATATTTATACTATGACAAACTATTTTCAGTAAAATGTCTTTCAAAAACAGTACCTTAAAGGAAGGTTCCGGAGTTCCGAATGAAGAATCCTTTGTGTGAAATCAAAGAGTCCATTAAATTTTTTACTTGTGTGAAAAAAAAAAAAAAACCTTGTTCTGCAGTTCAGCTCATGTTTATCGATTTGTGCCTTTCCTTATTGCCTATGTACCTTTAGACAAAAAAAAAATATTAGGGCATAGGCCGATTCATAGATATAGCCTGTAAAAAAATTATTAAAGTTAAACACAATGAGACGAAGGTGAGACATATTCAAGCACTGATTAACATATAAATGCTCTATTTGATTCAGACGATCTAGTTCACTGCCAAAAGTAGGAAAAAAAGAATTAAGATTTACCAGTGAAAAACAGTTAAAGGTCTGAGACATGAAAGTGATGAATGAATAAATAAATAATAATTAATAAATAAAACTCCATATACATAAAAGAATAAATCATATTGCGGGCATTAAAAAGAGCATTTGATTCTCATTTATAATGAGGTATGCATGCTATTATGGGGAATGGGTACTGGAATCGAAATAGTGCTAGATTGTGACATCTTACTACGAGCCAAAGCTAGAAGACTACTTTTTCGTTTAACCTTCTTTGAAACAGATCCGGATCCTGTTCCTACTCCTGAGTATGCGGTTTCCTGAAGTGTTAATATTGAATTTGTAGGCGGAGAAGCTTGCGAAATGTTGTTTGAAAGGTGCCATAGGTTTTCTTCTTCGTGGTTACTGTCAGATGAGACAGAGCTTGCATAACTACTATGCTGCTCTGCAGATGTAGCACTACCGTTGGTATATACAGATGAAATAGGTTTGCGAGCATGCTCTTCTGGTGCACTTGAAAAAAGTTGGCGAGTGGCATTGTTGAAAGATGAAACGATTGGATCGAAATCATCGAAACGTCTAATATCAGACAGTGTCATACCAAATACGTTAGCAGTGGAGTCAACAGCCACTCGGAACCAATCACGCTGAATGTTCAAGAAGCGCTTTAAGCAGCCGTCTATAATTTCTTCCGTCAAACTAAAAAGCTCTGGAAGTTCATGCTTTAGCATTACATGGAGCCTCAAAAATTTATCAGCATTATCCAAAGCAGTTGAGTCCATATTGAGCCCGTAATGAACATCCTTTTCCTTCTTAGCTTTGTGTGCCACATATCTGGCAAACGAATAGTGACATTTTTCACGCACGATCATTACACTCTTGGTGTTCATATAACAAAGAAGCGAATCTTTCAGCGGCTGCAAAACTTCGCTCTCAACGCTCTTTAAAAGCCTACTAGTAGACACACACACTGTAGATGAGGTAGTAAAAGGTAACGAAAACATGGCATACTTTTGATAATAGGAGGGCTCTTCAGGTAGTTCCTCTTCACCGTTAGAACTCCAATTTGCCCATGCTTCAGCAAAGTCGTAACTTTTGTCAAAATGCTTCTGTATCTGTTGTACATGAGTCCTAAAGTACTTTATAAGATTCTTAATGTGTCGTTGTTTCCTATCAAACTGAATAAAAAGAATTTCTAACTCTTGATCACTCTTAACATCATCTTTGAGTCGTGACATGACCAAGTTATAGTCTCCAATATAGTTTGGACTTAAAGGAAAGTCCTCTTCAGTAGATTTTTCAAAAGTGTAGATTTCAGGTTCCACAGCGTTGATTCGCAAAGCAGCTTCTTCCATTTCGTCCAAGGCTGTTCGAAGAGATTCGTAATCAGGATGGGACTTTGGTGTAACATCAAGCATACTTTTCAAAAGCAGTGGGTATTTCATAAGTCTTTGTACGGGTTTGATGAGCAGAGAATCCAAAGTCCATGCCTGAGTCTTATCTCTAGAAAGAATTCTACTCTCAGTAAGCCATTTATCAACTGTAGGTGAACCTTGGTTTGTAACACGATAAAATGTGCTAAGTTGAAATTGGCTTTGCGAGCAGTATGTTTTATAAGTCTTCTCCATGTTGGGAATATATTCAATCATGACTTGGCCAATAGAAGATTCAACATCTTGCAGCATATTTTTTGATGTCGGAGCTGCTGGAGGCTTGAGATCACATTCAGTAAGAATATACTTTGGAATGCACTCCCAGAGATGTGTAAGAAATTTCTGTGATAAAAGAAGTACCTGGTCTACGTTTGAAAACATGCATTGGACGTCTCTTGCGCTGATATAGTTGGAGCATGGTTCGGACAAAAGCTTTTTGCTGTAAATGTGGCACACTACGGCCATGTCCTGGGTGAAAGTCTGCTCTGTTTTGACAAGCTCACGAATCAAGTTGTACTTGGTTCTAATACGTTTCTGTGAGTCAGGGTCCGAGATATCGTCAGTCATGGTGCTAGAGTCGCCATTATACATTTCTAAGAATAAAAGAATTTGTGGATTAGTGTCTGATATAATATGGAAAAAGAGAGAGAGAGAGAAAAAAAGAAGAAGAATATTAAAATAGAAGAAATCAAAAAAGAAACAATCAAGGGAAAAGAAAGACAGTTTGTCTGGAAATATCTTCTGGATAACTAAAAAAAAAAAAAAAGAAATAAACTTACCTTTAGGCTTAACTATACTTTGTTCAAAGTCTTTAAAGACAATAGGCTCTGAAGTTCTCGTCTTACTGCATGCGTTTTCATTGACCGAAGAAAAAATAAAGTTCTTGTTCTCTAAGGAAGCTATTGCCCTCACTGGCGAGTTAAGTTCCATAAGGTGGGAAGGATCAGAGGAAAGAAAAGGACCTGACAAAGAGATGGAGCTGGGCCGTCCCTTTGTTGCACGACCTTTTGTCGGTTTATCTTCAGGCTTACGCCCGACAGGTGACTTTGTAAATATACTGCTAATGTAACTGGAAGTTCCGACATCTGCGATTCGTTTTTGGAGACCGGCGGTCGTTTTGGTGTTACATTGAAGTTGGGCAGACTGTTGCGTGTAAAGAACTTCGCCAGCTACGGGTAGATTAGAGGTTCTCCTTTTTTCAATAGAGTTTGAACTCAAAACCATATCCTCACGATCCATATCATTTTCGGTCTTCCCTCTGCTATAAGTTGTACTAGAATTTGACTTGGTTCGGCGAGGAAAGGGATCGGGCTGCTGGAGTTTGACAGGATGGCTTGGGAGCCTGCGTTTTGAGTCTATTGAAATCACATAACGCTGTGCTCTTTCTGAAGCTATATTAGTATAAGGTTTTCCGGTTTGAGATAATCTGTTTACCAGTTGGTTGCTTGCATTAATCGGTTTAATTGATAGAGGGGCTACAGTGGTTTTGGCAGTAGCATTTGCGGTAACATTAGGCAAAACGCTGGACAATTCCCTGGTATCTGTATTGTTCTGTGGTAAAAAGTTATTAGCTCTCTCTGCTACCTGCGGTTTGGGAGGAATGGGTGACGTATTTCGTCTCTCAGGAAGACTATCGTTTGGGATAGTAAGATGGGATTCACCGTGTGGGTAAAGAGCGACAATAGGAAACTTTTGTGTGACATATGGCGAAGCAGAGGCCGGAGTAGCCGGAGTAGAGGGCACGTTCGATGAGTGCGAAAATGACGGCGACGAAGAAAATCGTGGAGACTCACTTATGTCTTCTCCAGTCGAGTCAGGACTGGCTGAATATAGGTTTTGTTGATAGATGTGTGCTCCAAGAGGCGAATCAAAGCGTGGAAGCTGCAAAGAAAGCGTGTTTCTAAGACTAGAGTGCTGCGATTCTTTTGAGGCCAAAATATTACTTGGAGTCTCGGTCACAGTGCTTCCAATAGACGCTAAGCTAGGATAGTTGCTTATTGCCTTTGGAGTAACAGAATCCTCCCGCATTATAGTGTTTGGGTTATTTTGATTATAAAAAGGTTCGTCTCTGGGAGTAGTTCTAGGTAGAGTCATGTATAAAATTTCCTTTGTCAACTGGTCAGCATAAGATAATGGGGTTAACGAGTGCTCTAATTCCATATCTGCAACAACAGACGTGGCTGCGGGATAACACGATAGTTGTTCGGCAGAATACATCTGAGGTAGAGGCGTAATGCTTCTGTGGCTAGAATTTCTGAATGTAGAACTCTCTGATTCTGCAAAAGAAGAATGGAAAGAAGCATTAAATTTATGAGAGTAAGGATCATATTGATAATGATTATTGATGGCCGGATACTTTTGACTTCTTATGATATCACTGCTTGGGATACTATGTTCGCCCTGTAATTAATGGATAGTTAGTAAATTTACTACTTCTGGCAATTTAAATAGACACAGTTTCAAGTTTTTTTTTCTTACATGAACCGAAGCTAAAAAGCTTTGTGAATTTCCCATCGGGTAGAAATTCAAGTTTTCGGATTTAAATGATGCATGATTTCGTCTCGCCGAGGGAAAAGAAGTGGGTGTATTATAATTATCAAGCGAAAATCTTCCTCGAGTTCTAATATTTCCTGTACTTGTGCTTTGCCGTAACTGTTTATTCTTAATTTGGTTGTTTTGCTTGTCTAAAAGACTCATGCCAGTGTTTTGTGATGTACATGATCGAGGGCTTAAATCATCTGCTAGTATCAAATTTTTATTGAAGTAAGTTGACGGGTTGATTCTATCTGGCTTATTTTTACCAGATTGTACTGTTGAAGATGTCATATTGAAGACCCCACCAGATTCATACATTGTTGAAATAGTAAAATAGTTAATCTGAGTGTAATTTACTCTTGTAAATACTCTTTGAATATCAAGTAAATAAGAGAAAGAAAAAAAAGAGTTATTTGTAGAGGATAACTCTTCATATATATAACCTAGCATGATTGATATATATTTCTAAAACTTAGCATCATTATTCAATTAATGAAGCCCACTTTTATTGTTTATGGAGTCTACATACTGAGAAAGCATAGTAAAAAAAGACACAGTAATAAATTAATTACTATCCTTTTTTATTTTATTTTATTTTATTTTTATTTTTTTTTCTCATGTACTGAATACACCTTATACTATCACATCAAGTATCAGACCATAATAGGAAAACAGACCAGCACAGAATATTCCAGTATTAATGCAATCATTCTAGGTAGCCCCATTTAATAATTCTACCAACAATTGCATTGACTGTAATTGTACACTTTTTCACAGGCTCATATATATTTTTTAAAACATCATTCCATTTATTTCCGTAAAACAAAAGAAGCCCTAAGTGATTTTCAACTTGAATGCTTGGAAAATGTTGTTTTAACCGTTAAACCTCTGACTACATGAACTTTAGTAAATTTAATATTAGTTTCTTTAGTAAAGATTTTTTTTTTTTTTTTGAATAATACATGAAGTTGAAACGTGAGCGAGGGGAAAAGTTCTATGTATTTGCAACGGTCTCGCTCTAGCTCTTGTGATAAAAAATTCAAATCCTTCTATATCTACACATATATCAGCTATAAGTTATAGAAACCGTCTGATAATACAAGAAATATATATCACTTCATTTTTATTATTATCATTTTATAGATAGTCCATGTATGAAAACAAGTAAATACTGGGCTCTTGTGTAAGTGCTTCGAGAAAACAATGGAAAATACGTTGGAAACTTTAAAATGCTAAAAGCTGTTAAAAGCTGTCAAATACAATAATAATACTATTACAGTGACTTGAATTATCACAACAAAAATATTACATTAATATTTTTAAAAAACAGCACAAAATATTAAGTAATTATCAGGCAACTTTTTGAAAAATGATCTGACTTGTTATATTTCTACAATTTGTTCCAAGCATTTGCAAAAGCCGAAAGAAGGGCTTCGGTGACTGATTCCAGTGTTGTCGGAACCAAATTTGCGAAATTCATAAATTCATGCGTAAAGCCCTGATTGAATGAATAGCGTTTGACTTTATATATTTTCTTCAAAAGATTTGATTTCAGCACATGCCAAAATTACTGCGTTTCCGAGGGTCAAGAGCTTTAACTACAGCTGACAAAATTTACCCACCTGGGCATTATTAACATTGTGTTCATTTTTCAGGTACAATTTTTTATTTTTTGTTTTTAAAACAGATGTAAGATGACAATAAATTTTTCCATCAGCCCAATAATTAGTAAATTTCATTGAAATTGGTGAATGTGCACTTTGGATACATTCTATTTCAAACTATAGAAGGATAAGAAATGAGCTGAGCCCAATTTTATTTTTATACATTGGTAAAAACAAGCATCAAATAAATGTAATTTTTGTAAAAGGATTTGGAAAATATGATTAAGGCATGTATTCAGGTAAATAGTTGTTATACATATTCTAATAATCTTATAGTAATCGTTGGCTTTGTACACTGCAACTCCATCGTTTCAATAAGCCTTGAAGGTTCTTGGTTGAACACTCCTACAGCATAGGGATAGTGGTGACATACCTATTTAGGTAATAGCAGTAACACCAATTATTTTAGTGATAATTTGAAAGCTTACATGAAGTTTTATTTCTATTGTGACATGACATGCTCAAGCAGAATACTATCGTTTTAGGTACAATTTGTAAAAAGTACAAAGTTTATCGTTTCATTTTTATTATTGTTCAATTACTTCATGTTAAACAAATTTATATATAAGTTAATGGTGATAAACAGAGCTTATCAATTTCAAGTTGCTGACTGATTTAATGTGATGAAAAAATACTATTATATTCTCCAACTTGATGGATTTTTTTTCATTTTGTTATGAAGGTATCGTGGCTATGACAAAAAAATAATATCAAAGCCCACATTAATCTGAAGTTCAAATCAAGTAAAATACCTCCAATCTGGAAAGTGACGTAGAAGTATTTACAAATATTTCAGGTATGAGCTATCAAACCTACAATCAAAACGGCATTTCAATCAGCAGCTTTAAAACTAAAATTTAAGGATTTTAAGAAAGTAAATGACAATTTAGATAAATAAAAAATTAGATTATACTAACCATGGAATATAAAACTCAATTATACATAATTTAATCAATTTTCAAATCCGAAAAGAGGCATATCACCATTGATAACCTTCATCAAAATGGAACTGCCAGCAGCCTTAGAGCTACGGTCAATGAATTTCTTGGTAGAAATGATTTGTTGGCCGTTAGATTCCATACCATGATAAGGACTTCTACCTAGACCGCTGACTTCAGCATTTTCAGTCTTAGGAGCAAAGATCATACCCTTAGCATGACGACCAAGGTCAGTGATATAGGCATAACCAGCAGCACAAGATTCACATCTCATACGACAGGTCCAACAGTTGCTTTCACCCGAGGCAAGAACAGCCTTTTGGCTCCATCCTAAATGCATATTGCCCATTCTAGATGATACCAAGTTTTCTAACAGCTCAGCACCACGTCTGGCTAAGTAAGAGCCGCCATCGCAGCATGATGGAGCGGCTTCGAAAGTGAGATCTCTCTTGTGAGTAGTCTTCTTGGTTGTGGATGTAGAGCTAGAGCTGCCTCCAGAACCGTTACCACCAGCACCACCGGATCCAGAACCGCCGGCACCACCGACACCGGATCCACCTTTACCACCACCGTTAGAGCCACCAGCACCACCAGCACCGGAGCCACCAGCACCACCGACACCAGAGCCACCCTTTCCACCATTGTTAGAACCACCGGAGCCACCAGCGCCATTACCGCCAGAGCCACCGACACCGTTACCACCGGCACCACCAGCTTTACCACTTGATCCAGTTCCACCATCACCACCGGCACCACCAGCTCCAGAGCCTCCAGCACCGCCAGCACCACCACCACCGTTACCGCCACCGGGACCGGCACCACCGCCGCCACCGCCGCCAGAGCCACCAGAACCACCAGCACCAGCACCACCGGAACCACCGCTAGGACCAGAACCACCAGAACCACCAGCACCGGAGCCACCGCCGCCGCCGGCACCACCACCACCTTTACCACCGCCGTTACCGCCGCCGCCTCCGCCGCCAGCACCAAGGCCACCGCCACCGCCAGCACCGGAACCACCGCCGCCACCGCCAGCGTTAGATCCACCGGAGCCACCAGCACCATCACCACCGCCGCCGCCAGCACCAGAACCACCAGAGCCGCCGCCAGTTCCTGAAGCACCACCGCCACCGGCGCCGTCACCGCCGCCGCCACCAGCACCAGAGCCACCGGAGCCACCTCCATTTTCACCGCCAGAACCACCAGCACCACCACCACCAGAGCCACCGGCACCAGAGCCACCGGAACCACCTCCGTCAGTACCACCGTTACCACCGGAGCCACCGCCACCGGCACCACCAGAACCAGAGCCACCACTTCCACCGGTAAGTGTAGGTCTAACACATCCACCAGCACAGGGAGCAGTAGTAGTAACAGTTGTTGGAAGAACAGTAGGAGCAACAGTAGAAGAAGTTGTAACAGGAGTAATAGTAGAAGAAGTAGTGGTAGGACTATGAGGGGTCGTTACAGGCGTAATAGTAGAAGAAGTAGTAGTAGGAGTAGTAGGAGATGTCGTTACAGGTGTGATAGTAGAAGAAGTAGTAGTAGGAGTAGTAGGAGTAGTAACAGTAGCAGAAGTAGCAGTAGCAGAAGTAGCAGTAGCAGTAGCAGTAGCAGTTGCAGTAGCAGTAGTAGGTCTTAAGCATCCCCCATAAGTAGAACACTTAGACTTCTTATTACCATAAAGATGTAAGAAGAATCTCTTGATAAGTTCAATGCTACGCTTACCTCTGCTTTTGCCATGGCCCTTAGAATAACCACCGCTGCTGCTGTTGATAACAGTAACAGAAGTTCCACTTGAACCACCGCCGCAGCCACCATTGCAAGAACCACCGCAGGTACTACAGCCACCGCTGCTGCCACCCACGTAGTTAACATTGTTGCCCTTACTATAGCTAACGCCATTTGAGCCACCTTTACTGTAACTATTAGTACCCTTGCTGTATCCAACATCAACATTAACATTGACATTGCTACTACCTCCCTTAGAGTGACCTCCTTTCAAGCTCTTCAATTTACCAAGAAGAAAAGGTGATCTCTTTCCAAGAGAGTTACAATCAGAGCAAAGACTCTCCTTCTTAGATTCGAAAGATTCAGGAAGGAAAAAGTGAGGACCTCTAGGCTTGTCATTAACGGAGAAAGCCTTAGAAAAAACGTGGGAAGAAGCCTCAACAGAAGTATCAACTGCAGGGAGACCACGAGCAAAAATATCTTTGATAGCAACAACAACAGCCTCTTCATTGTCCTTGTAAAGGTTGGCAACCTTAGCAGCATGAGAAATGAGAAGGGTCAAAGGGTCAGTGCGACCGAACTCAAAGACAGAGAGAATGGAGGGAGCTCCAGTAACATCAACCTTGATTGTGTTCTTTTCGGTAGCAATATATCTATCGAAAGTAGACTTGGATCCGTCGTGGTGAGTTAACTTTTGAACCAAGTATTGATCAGCACGGGCGTTATTGGAAACAACGTTGTCACCATCAATTTCATTGTAACTGGAAGTATTTTGGCGGGTCCAAATTTCAATGTTATTGTCTTCATAACCATAAGCATGGTTGACATCAACTTGATAAGGTCTAGCATCACCTCTGACGCTGATATCATTAACTGCCAAAGGATAGAGGTAAGAAGATTGAGAAACAGTCTCAAGATCAGCATCAGAACCTGTACGGAGAGCAGCCATGTTAGCACCCTTCTTAGAGATTTGTACGCTGCTGTGACCGCTGGAAAGTTGAGAAACTTGTACAGCAGCACCTTTGTTGAAAATGTTCTTAGCGTTAGTGAAAGAAACAGTTTGAGAAGACTTTACAAAGAATTCTTGGACATCGTTTTCAGTGACAAAGGTAAGAACAGATTGAGCAGAGGAGTCTCTAGCAATAGACAAGAGCTCTACTGCAGACTCATCATCAGGACGAGTAAAGCTGTTGTGTTCATTGTGGCTAGTACCGGAAAGAACTTCACCAGTACCGTGAACACCATGAGTTTGCCAGGTCAACAAGTTTGCATTGACAAGCCAGTTGCTAGAGGGGACCTCACCAAATGCATTAGTGACACCAATCTTGATAGAAGCACCTTCCCAAAGCTTAGGAAGAAGTGGTGTGACATCAACTTGATAAGAAGGAACATCAAAGGCCTTAATACCAACATTAGGTCTCCATAAAGAGGGGGCAAAGCCACCTGTGTAGATAATAGGGAAAGGTAAAACGATTCCAGAAGGTTCATCATCTACAACGACATGAATCATACGAGAAGGATAGTTGCTTGAAAGACCGTAATCTTGGTCATCAAAAGCTTTAGCAGTCTCAGGTTGCATGTTGAAATACCAGAACTCATCTTCACTGTTACCCGAGGCAAAAATATCAAGAACAGCACGAGTAGTATTTCTGGGCAAAGCAGTAATTTCAAAGTCAACAGACTCTTCTGGGAGTGTGTAGACAAAAGACTCAGAAGTAGGTTTTCCAACAGGACGAATTGGGTAAATGTTAGAAGGATGCTTGTTATGAGAGAAAGAGTCAGAAATGTAGCTATCTTGAGTAGTGTGTTTCTCAGCCAAATTGTAGAATTTAAGAGTCAACTTGGTCCAATAAGCGCCAGTGTATTGGTTGTTTACAGTATTACCAAGGTCGAATACAATGTCTTGGGGAGTTTGGAAGAGGGATGCATAGCGAGAGACATCTTTGGTGTAAGAGAAGGTGACGCTCCCGCCAGCGGGTTCAGCAGTAGATGTTCTCCAAATTTCGGCACCGCCGATATAGAGACGAGCTAAACGGTCAAACTGAGTACCTGTAGAGGAAGCTTCAAGTTTAACCTGAACATGAGTAAAATCCTCAAAAGGAGGCATGTAGGAAGCTACAAAAGGTTTTCCCCATGATGTTTCGAAGGTGTGTTCACCAAGAACAATTTCATGAACTGGATGTCCTAAGTCCATTAAGGGACCAGTTACTTCCTGGTTGACTTTAGGAACAGAATATTCGGCACTGCCGGATTGAATGCTAGAAGGAGCAGAAGTAGATGCTTGTCCAATAGCTAGAAGGGCTGAAATGGCCCCCATTAATTTAGCACATGAAGAACGCATGTGTTGTGAATTGTCGACGATCACAGATGTCGCAGGGATCACTCTAAGAATAAAAAATAATGAAAGAAGAGAAAGGACTGAGGCAGAGATTAGGATGTAATGCTTTGTCCGCTTTGGCCCAACCAGGGGCTGATTAACGGCACCTTTAACGTCCATGTTATTTTTGGTGATTTTATTGGCGTATCTCCTAATATTATTCTGCTTTTGGACTTCGGTGAAATGTATTCAATGAGTGAATATGATTGTTGGTGATTTAATGGAAAAAAAGATGATCTTATGATGGAAAGCAACATCTTTTATATTGATTCTCAACCTGCTGAAATATGTCTAGTGAGTGTTTAGAAAGAAGGTTCAAACTGAATAAAAGGTACAACATCCACTGTCTTCTGAATACTATAATTTCTAATTTTTCAATTTAAACATTTCTTTTCTACCGTTTGTGTGAAATTGATTCATGGAAGAGTTCTCATATGTATCAGCATTAAACTTATTTTTCACTCATTTACGAAAGGTGGATGAACTGTATTAAAATAAATAAATAAATAAAAAAAAAGTTGAATTTATTCGGTGTATCTAATTCATTACCCAACGGCCTTTGATAACAGTTTATTTCTATAAAGTCATCTGAGAAATTCTATTTTCAATGACACTTTATATTGCACCAGCAGAACAAGATATATAAATTTTATTTTGACTTAATAATGAACATTGGCCAAATGAGTATCATACTAAAAAGTTTGAGTATTAGAAGATGATTTAGTCTAAATTTGTTTGTGTTCACGTTTGTGTCCAGGTCTGTATTATATTTTGCTTTTACAGTGAATGAAGAGGACTAGCTAATTGTATGCGGCATCTGGATTTTCTTATGGATAGAACATTTTTATTAATGCAGAGGCTTTTGTATGTGAGATTTCGCGTCACGAAACGTATATGTAGAACAATACCTGATAATAGAAAAAGTAGATCAAAGCTGCCAGTTTCGTAGCTGGAAATAGACGCGGAACATAAAAGTCATTATAAAACTCGATTACATATAACAACCAAGATTTTTTTTATGAGTTGATAAATGGCAAGATTACTGGGCCCTCTGGTAAGGTCTCAGTTCTAGCAATTATAGTGCATACCTCTCCGAAGTGTCAACTTTACTTTGAGCTTAATTAAGAGCGGAGTTCAAATATCACAATTTACACTTGAAACCACGTTATTCCAAGACTATACGATTTGAAATAATATAGATATGTTGATACAATGAAGTTGATCACATTTCTATATGCAGTATTTTAGGCTTAACAGAAATTGAAAATTATCTACAAACTCACTCTTGTATACTTTTCGTTGAGAGTATTTTTTTTTTAAAAAAAAAATGGCACTGGAAGATTTGGAACATTAGGCAGAGGCGGGACATCATTTCTAAAACATTTGAATTATGTGAATGTTTTAGGTATCATTACTTGGTATGTTGTACATTGTATATCGTATGGCCTCTCATACCTTTCAAGGCTCTAATTCCAAGAGTTATATAGGACCTAGCTGTCAAGAGTGAATCAAACATTGCAATAAGGTTTGTTTTGATGTAATTCAAAATCAACTAATTGTCATAGCTCAGATAATAATTAATCAGGATAGTTCAATGAGCATGTACCTGAAGGCTGTCTCTCCACTCTATGACCACAGCTTTTCTAATGATGGAGTAGGTTTTTTTTTTTTTAAATCATGAAAAGGTAATAATTAATCTATATTTTGGAATATTTGTATATAGGTTCTTCATTATAGAAGAAAAATATAGCAACAAATATTTGATCATTTACTAATTTTTATCAATAATTTCATTGTTTGTTATTGTTATTTTTTTATTTTTATTTTTTTTTCAAATCTAGTAAAAAGTACATTATCATTTGAATTTGATTCACTTCGATTTTGAATACTTACTGCCAATGTTCCTGCAAGAATATGTGCCGAGATATATAACATCGTGATGCATCGAGATATTGAAAAAAAAAGAATCCATATTTCTAAATGAATGAAAAAGCGCCTGGTCGGATATTCTGAAATTCATTTTAACGTCAATCATACATGTTTAGCCCCAATTGTGCTCATAATTCCCAATATGGTAGTATTACAACCTTGAAATTTTAGAATTCGTTTCATGATGAAAATCACATTTTGTACGTCCCTCACTATATAACCAAATTTCTCACTTTAGAAAGTAGATCTTCTACAAAATACTTTACTAATAAAATTTAGTAAATTTACATACATCAACCTTTTTTTATTTTTTATTTTTTATTTTTTTTTTTTTTCATATTTCAAGGAAAAAAAATTATCTGTATGGATTATTCTATTCAATTTTAAAATACAATTTTATATGTTTGCTATATATAAATATATATATTGCTGATAATATAATTGATTCAGGTACTTGAACTTTCGCTCCACATAATTGAATAAAAGTCTTGAATTAAAATATATATATATATATATATTTTCTTTTGTAATTTTTGAATGAGAAGGGTTCAAAATATTCTGTAGCTTTGTATGATGAAAACATGTACTGCCGTCAATTTCTAAATCTACCTAAACAAGTAGACATTAGAATAAAATTTAACAATGAAGATTTGATTTCTTTCATCTTTTTTTTTCTTGATAACTCAGCTTTAATGTTTATTATTTTATTTTACTTAAATTTGTATTCTCTTTAATTTGTACTTTTAGAATTTTTAAAAGTGATTTATAGTTTTACGGTTGCTCAGCCTACTTTTGCCAACCTGTTCCTGAGACATCACTGTTTATTTTAGGAAAATGTCATTCTCCGCACTAACAAAAGCTCGTGGATGAGTATTAAATATATGAAAACAAATGGCTTCCTAATAGACTACGGTATTATGATACTTTTAGATTTAAATTATATATATATATATATATATATATATATATGATTGCAGTACAAGATGAGTTGCATTATAAGTTGCACTAACACTATGACTCGTATATAATAATAATAGAATACACAATGATAATATAAATATCCAGCAAAGTATTATATATAGTATGACATATGGATCTATAAGTAAGTTTCTTTAGAGTAAATTATTATCAAAGTTCTATACAAATCAACCTTAAATATGAACTGGTCGTAACTAGAAGCTGAAACAGTTAAAAATAGCAATTGTATCTATCTCAAAATCAAATCAACCAGTGTATATAATTTCCCCATGAAATTGAAATTGAATACATTTAAAATAAATAAAATGTTTTTTTTTGGACAAAAAAAATAAATAAATAAAATAAAATAAAGTTTTTATATACTCAAAAATAAGACAATTGCTATAGCTCTAATACCAAAAATTGATTTGTTCAGGAAAGACATGAGGAAAATAAATTAATCAACAAAAGATAATTCATTTTTAATAACAAAATATTACACTTGACTACACTCTTTTGAACAATCTTTAAAGACCTGCAATATTTTTTGTGTATTCAAAATAATGTAACTTATTTAAAGTTTTTTTTTCTCTTTCTTTCTACAAATTAAGTTTTGTGACATTTTAACTGAGTTGATGATTGCAAGATAACAATAGCAGCTCGAATTCAGTTAATTTTACAGCGAAAAATAATCCTGCAGTCATGTAAGAACCGGCCGGTTACAAATAGAGGTATTATTATTTTTTTTTTGATTTACTTTATTTTACGCTTTGTTATTGTTTTTTTTTTGTATATTATTATTCTTTCTAATCACGTAGTTACCATGAAATCAAAGTCATCCGCGTAAATGTAGTTTTACATTAGTATCGCTCAAATTTTGAAAAAAAAAAAAAAAAAAAAAAAAAAAAATTTTTTTATTGGTAAACGAATCTATTGAAAATATATTGTGAGATATGTATTATGAAATTAAATGAAAGTCAACATTCACAAATTAAATTAAAATAACATATATATAATGATCGAGTTACGAAGCACTGTGATACTTATTGCTTTGTATATGATAGACGTTCAAGTCTACAAGTGATTCAATCAGTTAAACTTTTATATACACATAGATTTAAAATATTATCATTCACTGTAAATTTTTCTCTTTATACTCGTACCAATTATAAGTTACTTGTATTTGTTAACTCGCGTGACAAGACAATTTCAAGTCGCATTAATGCAGGTACGTCAAAAGAAACCAGTTTGTCTGGTCTCACCACTAGTCTCACTATTACAATGTTTGTCGGTTGTGGATTCTAATATTGTGATGATGAAATAATAAATATGTGGAGAAAAGAAAAATTATACAGCATCAAAATTATAATTTTTTTTTTTTTTAAAAAAAAATAATATACATATATATATACACAATTTTCACCTATATATTACCAAGAGAAACAATATTATTTTCGCGTTTTGTCTCACGAACACACATCATCAACATTTCGGCCAAATTCCATTCTTGGTAAGTTACAGAATCTTTATTCTTAATTGTTAAATTATTTGTTTACACATTTTATTTTTTTTTTTTTTTTTTTTTTTTTTTTTTTTTTTTCAAGCTTAAAATTAATTTTGATTGTTACAGTTTAGCATTAATCTTTTTTTTTGTAATATTATTATTTGAAGGAAAGCCGAGAAATAATATCAAGACTGATACATGTATTCCTGTTTGTTATAATTCTTTTCAAAATTTGAAATGTAGTTGAAATTTTATTTTAGTTATACAAAGTGCCAGTAAAAGAGAAATATCTGCTTTATTTTATTTTTTATTTTTTTTTTTTTAATTTGGCATTTCTTATATGTATCTTGTTACCTTATATATATATATAAATGAAAATAACATGGAATTAAAACTAAAGCAAACACTGAGAGTTTAAGTTTGAATCATGTTCGGGGTATATAATTCATGAAATTTAATTCGAAAAAAAATGAAAAAAAATAAAAAAACCCCAGTAATCTTTCTCTCTATTTTTTTTTTTTTTTTTTTTTATTTTTTTTTTTTTTCAAGTGCACAAAACTCCCCCATTTAGAAGTTGAAAATAAAAATTCATTCAAATATTAGAATTAAAAAATAAATAAATAAATAACTTGTATAGAAAATAAGCAAGATTTACAGTCTAAGCATTTAAATTGGACCCAAAAATGATTATATATATATATATATATATATATACGAAAGGTAACTCAAGACATTTTTTATGGCAGCCATCAAAAGTATTTGGGACATGCAAGTGGATTACATTTTGTATGAAACTAAAAGTTTTCTTTCAGCTATAAACTATACCAAGAAAAAAAAATACATCAAGTAATATTCTCAATGTGATAATTGTTGTTTGTATTATTATTCTTATTATCAAGAGTTACTACATCATTATTAACAAAGCATTTATATACGCTTTAGTATGTGAAATGTTTTAAAGATTCAAAATGAAAGTTGGATTGAATGAGACATATGTGGCACAGGTTTTTTTTTTTCATTCATTCATTTTATTTTGGAGTGATTTGCAACTTGATTTTCTTGAATCAAAAAAAAAAAAAAAAAAAAAAAAAAAAAAAAAAAAAAAAAAGTTTAGAGCCAGATGTTTGATACTGAGTCTTTTCCAACGGCCGTACTTATTGAGATTAATGTATTCAAATTATAGATGTTTATATATAAGTATGAGATGAAATCAGTTTTTTTTTTTTTTTTTTTTTTTTTTTATTAATGTTTTTAATTTTTTTTACTTTTATTTTATAGATGGTAATTGAAATATTATCAATCTTTCTATACAAATTTATTTAAAAAAAAATGTATATATAGAAAGAGAGAGAAAGAAAGGAATTAAATATGAAAAAATCGATTACTTCTACTTGTGATTCCAGAAAGAAAGAAAGAAAGAAAGAAAGAAATAAAAGATTTACTCAAGATTCAAGACTAGAAAAATATATTATGAACATATTGATTTAAAATATATAAATCAAAATCACATAATAATGTATAATATATATATATATATATATAATAGACGAATTTATAGTATGTAAGAAATTTATTCAAACCATTTTTTATTATTATTATTTATTAACATGACCCAAGCTTTATATATAAAAGTCATTATTTACAACACCAATATATAAATAAATAATATATATCAATGACATAATTTTATTGGTATTATTTTAAATGTAATTTAGACCAATAATTTTTTTTTTTCAAATAATAATGATGATAATAATAATTGTTTTCTAGAACATTTGATTTCATCTATTTTCCATGTAATAATAATTATATACATGTGTCTCTACACATGTACAATCTGTATTGCTAAATATATAAATTTATTTTATTTTCTCATATATATACATTAATAAATTTTTATTCCAAAAATCTTGTCACAAAACCGTTTTAAGCAATTTTCATAAATATATTATCTCTTGAATATATATATATTTAATATTTAATATTTTCCTATATAAGAAATAAATAATCCCTCTTCTATATGACTCAAATTTCGCATTTCTAGGTTCGTTTTCATTATTATTATTATTATTATTATTATTATTATTATTATTATAATATTAAAAAATAAAAAATAAAAACTCAGAAATATCTTGATATTATTAATATTAATATTAATAGCAACTTAATTTACAAGATAATCATAAATAGATTTTTTTTAAAAAAAAAAAAAAAACATTAGTAATATACAAAGTAAGTATAAAACGGCTCAGATAAAAATAAAGAAAGAAAGAAAGAAAGAAAGAAAAACTAACGTTCAAGTTGCAGGGCTGCAATCATCGGCCCGAGATGGTTCGGATCGGACGTTCTTCAAGTAAGATAACCAAAATGGTCCAGACCAAAATAATACGTTTTGCCTCGTATCATGGCTAATAAACATTTGAATCTAGAAGATTTATTCAAGTCGAGACTTCTTTATGTTTATTATTATTATTATTATTATTATTATTATTATTATTATTATTATTATTATTATAATATAAAAACGCCACTATCCCCAGACTATATCTTTAAGCTATTATCACATGTAAGTTACTTGCATGCCAAAATTGATCCTACCAAAGTGCCATGTATCTTGTTTCAAGTCACAAAGTTCAAAACCCCTTTTCAGCGTGACAAGGTATTTGTTGTATTCGAAATTGCCCAATATTAATATGAAACAAAAATGACACTCGATCGATTAAAAAACAACAACAACAACAACAACAACAATTGTAGTTTTCAATAGTTGATCCAATGAATTCTTTAATATAAAGAAATACATCAAGAAATAAAATGAAAAGATGGATTCCCGGGTATTGAATTTATAGGGAGATATACAGAAAAAAAAAAAAAAAGAGTATTTTACGACGCTACTAGACCCGAGTTAAATTATTATTATTATTTTAATCTTAATTTTATCTAATTTAATCTTGAAATCATTATTATTATTATCATCATCATCATTTTTATTTCGTTTTTTTAAAAGGTTCAAATGTGGAGAAATAATGATATTATATATATTTAAATATCAAGATAGATTGATTAAAGAATGAAAGAACAAACAAAGGAGAAAAGGAAGAAACTGAAAAAGAAAAATGAAATAGAAAAATTTTTTTTTCAATTTTTTTTTTTTTGGTCTGAATTTCAAATTATACAGCCGCCGAGGTTTTGAATGCTTCCATGCAATATGATTCCTCGAGATTTAGAATTTAGAGTTTTAATTGTAGAAATACAGGTAATGGTGATTTCAATTTCTACAGTCGATTCCATCAGCTAAAACAATGTATTTTCGTAAAATATCAACAGCAAAAACATTATTCCACCAACAAAGAATCATCAAATAAATGAGACATGTAAATATTATTAACGTGATATGTAAAATAAAAATATATCAGAACAGTAGAAATTTCTTATGAAATATAGGAAGTTCGTTTGATTAAATGGGTGAATGCAAAAGAAGCAATCTGTGATAATAATAATAATAATAATAATAATAATAATAATAATAATAATAAAAGAATAAAAGAATAAAAGAATAAAACAAAACATCACTTCATTTCATCAATATCATCACCACATTGTTTTTTTTTTCGTTGTTAATGATTATTTTTAGTTAAATGATTGAGTTGATTCCATTGATTGGTTGTTTAAAAAAATATTAATCAATATTTGTGCCAAATGAACCAAAATCCTCATTTCATTAAACCCATACAGTTCTGTTTTGTTTTTTCAGCTTCTCTTTTTTGAAATTTTTTTTTCTGGGGGTTGGTTGTTGTTTTGTTGTTTTTTTTTCTTGCTTGTTATATTCACTTCTTGAATTCAAATAGTCATAAGTCTTTTTTTTTTTTTCTTATTATATATATATAATTTTTGCCTTTAGGCTTTAGTCGAAAGATAAAATTTGGCCATTTCATATGAGGTCCAGCATATAGCAGTAGATGGCATATTGGCAATGATTCGAGGTCTCATACCTTTAGAAAATCCATTCAAGCCGTTGGTATTATAAATATATTTTGTAGCGTCCCAGAATGAATTCAGATTCTTGACGACCTTGGTTTGTAGTACAGTTTTAATCACATCCAAAGGTGTAGTGATGGCAGCCGCGGTGGCACCAGCCAATCCACCAGCAATACAATGAGAAAGTGGATCGTAGGTGTGGTTAGGATTTAAAAAACTTGATGTCTTATCATAAATGGTGAAGTTCACAGCAGCAAACGGAATGTTCATCACCAAAGTCGTTGGATACGAAATGTAGAAAGCACGTAGACCCTCACGAGTGTAAATATCCTTCATACATTGAAAGGTTGAGTTGTATTTTTGAAGTTGCATACGTTGCTTTGTGACGTCAAACGGATTCATGAGAGCATCGCTGGTGGTGGTTGCAAGTGAGCCTGCAAGCGCACTAACTAGAAAATGGTCGCTGTCAATGGAGCTCTTTGTCAATTCATAGGTAGCAAAGTAGACTGCATGCGCTGGACCTGCTCCGAGAACCATGGAACTAATACCACGCCACAAGCTTACAGCGCCTTCTGTTGCCGATATTTTACTGATTGTCTTGATGATGCCTGCAGACTTGTAAGACTCGAGGACCTGCATTCGGGTCTTGATGGCGTCTACGGGATACATGACGGTGTGTTCCATTATACCAGCAAAGGCACCAGCAATCAAATGTCCTACAAACGTTGTGTTTGTAGGCAGTGACTCGTAGTCGATTTCGTCAAAATCTTGTTGATTTTGATTTTGATTTTGATTTTGATTTTGATTTTGATTTTGATTTTGATTTTGATTTTGATGATGTTGTTGTTGTTGAGTAGGGTGCAAATGGGCGTGTGCTGAGTTGTCGGTTGCATCTGTAGGCACGATTGAGCCCTTTGAGGCCGGGGCAGCTTGTTGCAACATGTTTGATTTAGCAGCTGCCGAGTCCTGTTGAGGTGTCATGATTAAGGTAGATTGGGGTGGTGAAAAATTCATAGTAGTAAGTTTTTTATTTTTCTTTCCTTCTTTCTTCTTTTTGTATCTTTTTTTTTTTTATTATTTTATTTTATTTTATTTTATTTTTATTATTGTATGTATAATAATAAAAATAAAAACTCTTAGGCGGGCAACTGTAGTTCACACGGTAGAGGGAAAATTAAAATTTCAGCTCTTTTTATTATTATTATTATTTTTTCTTCTCGGATACACTTTAAAAAAAAAAAAAAAAAAAAAAGACTTAAGTAAAATCTAGACTTGTTTACGTCAGCAGTGCTTTTTTTTTTTTTTTTTTTTTTTTTTTTTTCTTTGGGTTAATGCAAAGAATTTCAGCGTTTTTTATCAAAAAGAATAATAAATTTTGAAAATGATGATAATTAAAGCAGTATTCAACCAACAATTACAGATATCAAGAAAAGAATTGATGTCAAGATTTTGAGTAGTACAATAATAAGAGAGCAAAAAGATCAAAGTAGAAAAAGAACCAAAAGGAAAATAAATAAATCAAAAATTGAGCAAATGATTGGATTTATAACTTTTTTTTTTTTTTTTTCAATCACTTTTATTTTAATTCGTTCATAAGCTAATAAGCACAAAAAAGAATTGTTTTTATTAAATTATTAAATTATTAAATTATTAAACTATTAAATTATTAAATTATTAAATTTTTCTCGTTAATTATTAAATTGTCAAATTAATTAATTACTTATTTATTTATTCAAATGACTACATTGCTCACATCAACAGCGCCATGCTTCAATGTAACACAAACATTGGTTTTTATAGACCCTGATTGGCTACTGCCCTCCTCTTTTCCTTTCTCCCTCCCCCCCCTGAATAGCCAATCATCATGTAACTATGCGTCTTTATCAGATCGAAATCACAAAATCACCGCTTTTTGCCATTTTAAGTAATTGTCCTTTGCCCACACTTCACCGTTGCCTAATCCAAAAGTGGTATCTACTGATGACACTTGTGACTTGTGCTTTCTCCCCGCGTCCACTGAAGATAGGACCATGGTTTTCAAATTTCATTGTTTGTAAAAATGGTTTAAATAATGACGATGAAAATAATAATAATAATAATAATGATAATAAAGAACATGGATTAAGTGACAATTGGTAGAGACAAATCTGGTTTAAAAAAAAAAAATTTTTTTTTTGTTATTGCTTTTTACATGACTATTATGATTGATTAAAAGACATTGATGATTAAAAGAAATTGCTGATGATTGATTAGAAAAAGACTTGGTTGATAATTCGAGAAGAAAAAAAAAACGACTTGTAGACTTGAAATACGAATATATAGTCTAGCCCATCTATATAAATGCATATACGAATAAATGAAATTAATCAGCAATTACATAATGATGAAATAATAAATCTTGGAAAAAAAATAAATAATAATAATAATAAAATAGGGTAATCATCTACTGGGCAAAATTGTTTAGTGCGAGATTCGGACTCGGACTGAATTTTTTATTTTGTTCACTCTTTTTATTTTTTAATTGGTCCTGTTATTCGCGAAAATATCTCTTCTTGGATTTGAGCAGCAACATTTTTATTATTATTATTATTATTATTATTATTATTATTATTATTATTATTATCATGTTTTCTCTTACGTCGTACGGCAGTTGTTTCTGTGCTAACTGATTTGTATATATTTTAAAACAACCTATGATAATGATTAAAGAATATATATAATGAAAATATTCTCATGACTTAAGAACTTGGCTTTTTGTAGTTTGTTTGTTTTTTATTAACCATGATTTCTTTCAATGATTAGAAACTATGGCTTCACGGAATAAATTCCTTCCCGAGCCCCTGACAAGTCCTGTCATCCTAACAACAAATTTCTCACAACTGAGTTTTTTTCCTTCTTCTTCTTTTGTTTTCTTTTTTATTGATGTTGTTCATTAATGAATTGAATTCAATATTATATTGTAGTTTATATATTTTTCATGAGATTAGCTATCATTTTATGAAAAAAAAAAATAAAATAAAAATAAACGTCAATATGAAATAAATAATGGTAATAACGATTATAATTTTATTTCAATTATTATCATCATGTACCTGAAAAGAAAGAAAAAAAAAAAAAAAAAGTTTACAGTTTAACGTATGCTACACTATAAAATCATGTATATTTTACTGTTGCATTTTATTATTTAAATGGGTCTAATATATCCTATTTTATAAACATGATCTTGAAATTTATACCAATTAAAAGAATATTCAACATGTTATTTGACATGTTATTTGACATGTTATTCAACTTGATGTTATTTGAAACATGAAAAAACATTCATTTGATGAAAAATAATAAAAATTTGAAATTCTTTTATTTCTTTTATATATTTATATAATTGTAACGATTGAAATTACCAAATGATTAATTTCATTATTTACATTCATAATCATATCACCAATACAAAATTAACTAATTAATAAAATTCATAAATCATTGTTTATTCGACAGTTAAATCTACTAAATCAGTCATTTATATTGTACTGTATATATATATTTGAATTTTTAATGAATAAAGTGGAAATACAACACATGAATATTACTTTAAATTATTCATATATATATGTGTATTTTCATGTAGATTTCATGTATATTTTAAATTGAATTTTAAATGTTTTTGTTTATAAAAATATCATTTACTCAAATAATAATAATAATAATAATAATAATAATAATAATAATAATAATAATAATAATAATAATAATAATAATAATAATAATAATAGAAAAAAAAAAAAAAAAAAAAAAAAAGTAAATACATTTAAAACTGCATTTTCTTAAATTTTTACTATAAAATAACCTGTTTAATTATGTACCTTCTAAAATAACAACAACACATGTGGTAAATCTTCAATATTTACTTGTATAAAAAATATCTTTTACTATATATATATTTCACAAAATTCATTTCTCCATTTTATCATGAAACAAAAAAAAAAAAAAAAAAAGAATAATTCAAAAAAACAGGGCCCAACCGGGAATTGAACCCGGGACCTCTCGCAGATATGCTTAGAAAACCCTAAGCGAGAATTATACCACTAAACCATCGGGCCTGTTGGAATTGAAACTGTAATAGCATTATTTGACTACCATAAATGTAAATTTACCTATAATCGCGAATTCAACTACAATTATGAATATAAATAACAGTTCTTGATGATATATGTAAATTCTTTTAGATGTAACACTTGAATAGACAAAAATAAATTCATTCATTCATTCATTCAATTCAATTCAATGGAAATCAGTCTTGGAAGCCTTTTTTTTTTTTTTTTTTCAACTCTGCAAGCTGTGTACTACAATAATTACTATGATGTGGAAATATATGAATCAACCTTATCTCAAATTTACACATTACAAGTACCTAATCCTACTTTTGTCATTTGTTGTATAAATTAAACATCAAAAACCTTTACAGGCTGCTAGTTACAAGCAAACCATCAACAAAGTAAGTGCGGTAGGGAATTCAAAAACTTGATCACCGCTTTTAAACCTTTCTTAGTATCAAATAAGATATTAAGATCAAGTTCCAGAGAAAATCTACTTTTTTTTTTTTTTTTTTTTTTTTTTTTTTTGGGTTTTCAATAAATTAAATTTAAATATTAGAATATTAAAAAAAAATAAAAATCCCTACAGTTTCCTTGCGTACAATATTTGAATTACAAACATTATATAACCATCAGTTGTTCCAGAGTTTATGAAAAAAAAATTTTGAAGAAAAAAAAAACTAAGCAGTTCCTTCAGGAACAGATTCAGCTAAAATATTAGCCTCATCAGGAGAAGGCTCTTCTACTCGTAATTTCTCAACATATTCCAAAATTGGATCAGATTTTTCCTCATTTTTATCAGCCTTAATAACACTTTCATCATACAATTCCTTGTAAAATCTCCAGTTCAGATCTGTATCTCTATCTTCTTTGGCAGTATTGGAACTGCTAGAACTTGCTGATACACCAGCAACAACACCAGCAGACTTACACAAAGAAATATACCAATTCTCATCCTTGACAGAAACCTGTTTAAAATAACGACGAGGCCATGATTTACCATCACGTTCCTCACGCTTACGGAAAATTCTTTGTTCAATCTCAATCTTAGACTTTTCCTCGTGGATAGTAGAAAAGTTACCTTCAATAATAGCACTGGCAACCTTCTCCCATGCCTTTCTAGACTCCAAAGGACTCTGTTGCTCAATAGGTTTCACAACCAACTGATCTACTTTGATGTCATTGGCAGCATCTAAAAAGGGGGACTCAGAACCTGTTGAATTCTTGATCTTACTAAGACCACTCCATTGGCCACTAATTGTATATAAGACATTTTTTGGAGCACTATCTTTGACAATCTTAGCTTTAAATGTGTTTTTCTTACCTGAAAAGTATCCTTTACCACTGTACTCAATAGTAGCCTTGTAACCAGTCGAGCTCTGAATATAACTCTTACCCTCCAATTCAACATATGGAGAGCCAAATAAAATTCCCTCGATATGCAAGGCGGGAAGAGTGATAAGATATTTCTCGTCTCCGGCCAAAGTCAGCACAGCATGTCCATATTGTCTAACAGAAATTGCACTTGTAGAAAGAGATGCCTTGATACCATTGTAACCTTGAAGAACAACATTATTCTTTTCGTTCCAAATAGCATACCCAGTGACTGGAGGGTGATGACTTACTTGTTCTGAAACCAACTTGGTATCGCCATCACTCCAATGTCCAGTAAATACTTCACCTAAAAATGGATTCAATGGCTTCTTCTCAGATCCGAGCTTCTCGTTTCTGCTACAATACTGTTCCTTAAGAGTGCCAATGAACCATCGAAGAACTTTTAGAAATCGCTGTTCAGGATCAGCCTCTTGAGCTGGTGCAAGAAAAAGATCCTGAGACTCGGCCCAAAACTTTGAGTACTCTGTAAGTGATACTTGAGATAAAATAAAGGGAGGAGCCGTCAAAGAAGCAAGATCACCGTTGTAGGAAGCTATGCTCTTCAAGAAACTAGTCCAAGAGCCAGATTGGGACTGTGATAAACGATTAGAAAAGGCATTGATTAAGTCGTTGGTGCATTACAGCACACAAAGTTACTTACAGCTGGTACTTTGCTTTCACTGGCCATTTTAAATTAGGTCGGGTCTTTTGTAGTATAGAGAAACGTGTTTTTAGGTGGCGTTAGAAAATCCGCATGTACCAGAAAGGTAAAAGGGAAAAGCAATGAACTTTGTGGAGGTAGAAAATATTGATCAGTCTACTGTCTGTTGGGGGCTAATCCAATTCATTCATCGTAGGCTGGGACAATTAAAAATTACATAATTTATGTGTACAAATACAATGTAAAATGGTATGGTGCAACCTCCTTTGACTCAATGAAAAACAGGGCTATGAAATAACTATGAAATGCAGCTTTAACGCTCCTCCTTGGCCTCGATTAAATGCCAGCGAAGACCATCACTGAGCTCAAAAGGATTATCGCCATCACGCTCGCTAGCTCGGTCAACTACACGCTCCTCCATATTAGTGATCCGGCCAACCAGCCATTCCCTGTTTTCTAGCTGTAATTCCTCGCTTGGCTTCAAGAAAAAGTGAGGTGCCCCAACATTGAATGCGGCCCATGGATTCGGATCTCTGGTCTGATCTCGAGTAGGTAAAAATAGAGCAAGGTCTCCTTTCTGAAACGTCTTGAATGCCAACTTCTGTCGGTTCTGCTGTTCGCTCATATGTGCTCTTTCACGATAACTTCTGGCTTCTTTCTGCAGCTTCCGCGCCAAGTGTTCCACATCATTAAATCTCTTAGTCACCGAGTCCTTAAACAAGTCGTAGTCCATGTACACTGAGTCAATGAACTTCCTATATCTCAACTCTCTACCTGTTGACAGTTTTCGTTTGTGTTTAGTAGCTACTGAACTGACACTGGTAAGTAAAGAATTGTTGTCACCTAGAACGTCTTCAGCTGGATCACAAGCATATTCGTCGTCGCTCTCATTATAATATGCGTCAAGCCAGTACAAAACATTAGGATCAATCTGTACACCGCCACCTATGTCATTGGCTCCAGCAGTTTCTAACACACCAGATTCTTCGCCCATACTACTGTTTCTAGCGCTGCTGCGTCTTCCAAGACCTTTGACTCTTTGAATTTTCATGGAGATTAATTCTCCGTTCTCATCCAATTCTTTTGACGCCTGTAGACCCAAACACTCAAGAGTATCACAGCTTCTTTTGTAGCTTGTAAACAGCCTTTGGCTAATATCTTTGGCTCTTGAGTAAAGCAACTCAAATCTAGCTTCTAATTTAAGATATTTGTTCTCTATACTGGTTTTTTCTTCAATCGTGCGATTTAATGCGGTCAGCTTGAATTCAGCTTGTTCAGTAGCTTTTTTCATTGTTTCAACCTCAGACTGTAAATTCGAGGCCTGTTTTTCAAATGCTATAGCTCTATCGGATTCCGATTCTACCTCTATTTCAAGATCATCTACCTTTCCCTTGAGTTCTGCAATCTCTTCGTTGAAGATACGGCGCTCGTTATTAAACTCTTGTTCCTTTACTCGTATATTAGCAAACAAGTCTGATTTCATCATTCTCGTTTCTTCGGAGGCTTTATTAACATTCTCTTTGAGACGCTCATTTTCTTTCTTCAAAGTAGCTATTTCATCTTTACAATCGCCGTTCTCTTTTTCTAAAAGCTGAATTTTGTCTTGGAGCTTTTTAAACTCTTCAGCACTATGCTGATCTTTCTTAAATGCACTAGGAAATTCAGGGGATTGAAACTTGCTAGTCCATGTATCTCTAAATTGATTTCGATGTAGCAAGTCTTCCAATTTTCTAATCCTCGCTTCATAACCCTGGATAACAGCGTCTTCTGAATCACTTGTTGGAGTTCTTGCACGTTGAAAAGAAATCTCTGAGTGATTGTATTCGGATATACTTGCACTTTTGAATAATTTGTTTAATTTTCTCTGTGCACCATTTATCAAAGATATAGGTGGTGTTCTGTTCATAATGTCATATTGTTTTTTTAGTTCTTGATAATCACTAGGAAAATCTAACTTTTTCAAAACTTCTAGGTAGTCTTCAAAATTCTTTTTTGTCACATCAAAAATCTTTTCTTCGCTGGAATTCGCAAATGATACATCTATAGCAGGAAGATTATTAGTTCCCTCTCCACCAATTCGCTTTAAAACACCCAAGCTCCCTCCATATTGTCTTTTCCATCTAGTTCTATGCTTAAGCTCATCTTCGATCCACCCTGCCATATACTCAGCTGATTTTGATACTGCAATTTTGACTTCACTTAACCACTCTTTCCTTCTTACAAACTCCAGCAATAGTGCCCCATATAAATATGGCATATCAATAGCTCGAGCAAGAATAACACGTTGCTCTTCTAGATGCTTTAGTCTTTTACCTATGTCACTTAACTGAGGTCTTAGCGGGCTGGTTTGAGACTGAAGTCTAGAAACCTTTTGCAAATAAATTACAAGTTTCTTTTGAGCATATGTTCGGGCAAGCAGCCACACTTTAGCGATCTGCCATAATTCTTCCGTCATGCTTTTTATATTAGGTAAAAATTCTCGCTCGTGCAATTGCATTAGTCGAGATGCTGTTTTAATATTTATTGGAGAGTCTGAAAGCGTAGCGACGTATTCGCAGTCATCTTGAACCTTTTGAACTAAAGTTGTAACATCTTCTGCGAGCTCATTATAGTGTTGCCACTCAGTTGTACTTTTAGAATTTTCTTCATAAACTGGTGTTATTTGGGTCTGTACCCAAGCTTTTGCATCCTTATCAAGTTTTGTGCCTTGATCAACCACCTTATCAACTTCGCTTTTTAGTTTGTGTAACATATTCCTAATATTGTCTTGATCGGTATTGAATGATCTATCGACAGCCTCTAGATCTTCTACATTAAGCCAGTCTAATAAAGACTTATTTTCATCTTTAGAAGAAAGTAATTCCGTATTTATATTGATTTTTTTAAGCTTATCACAAACTTCTCTCCAGTTTGACCCAGCGGCAGCATCTTTTTCTAAATTCACAGCAAAGTCAATAGTAGTTTCAAATGATTTTTCGAGAGCAGCTGAGTGGTGTCTCAAATGAACTAATGAAATATCTACTGATTGTTTTATAACAGCGATCTGAAGCATAGTTTCGTTGATAGACGTCGCGAGGCGTTGGGCTTGATCTAAAAAGTACATTGCCCATTTCGATCTAGACATACAAACATTAATGATAGATACCACACTTTTCGTTGATGGTTGTGATATTGAAGGTATAGGCTGAATTTCAAGTGGTTCGATAGTTACTTTAGGAAGTGATATAGGCTTGCTACTAGAAAACAAAGCCTTGTCGAAAATAAATATTTGTTGCTGGTAGAAAAGAGATTAGCTTGAATCTTTGAAATTACAATAGTGGCATATACTTACTCCATAGGATATGGACTCTAATTTGAGCTGAACTGATTTTGCTGTAAGTAAAAGCTGTCGCTCTGTAGGTATCTTTTGTGTTTTCTCGACCCACTGGTTAACGTCGGATACGCTGAAGAAATTGTTGTTAGATGATAGCAGATCATACCAATCACATAGGAATCAACTTACCTTAGAAATTCATCCGGATTAAGCGTCGTTATATCACCTGTCAGGGCGTTACAAATCTTCATAGACGTCATTGTGATAAATGAACATCGATTCGCGTATATGCAAAAGAGAAAGAGATGTTGGAGGAAGGCAAATCAAGATCAAGTGTTTGTGGGTGGCGGAAGTAGAAGTATTGTGTGGCTTATTCCTTTCTGGGATATTTTTGATTTTCCTTAGTTTGATATTTTAACTTTAATATTCTAACGTTAACATCAAATAATCCTTTTTCTACTGAACCGGTATAGTTGACCTCCCAAAAAGTATAACAATAGAAATGAGCATACATTATAAAACATTCAATGATATTCCACTAGATCAGGCGGATTCTGTTCTTAATGAGATCAAAGAAATTGTATCAAAGGACCTTTCAGAGTCCTATTCTCTTTACGTTTTTCGCTACTTTATTCATCGATCACCAGAACTATGCATCATAGCCTATGACGGCGACCAGATTGTCGGTGTGATTGTTTGCGATCTCAGTGGTTATAGAGCAAGGCGACTTCGAGGATATATTGCTATGCTTGCAGTTATCACCAGCTACCGCGGAAAAGGTATTGCAAAGCAGTTGATTTCAAAAGCCGTTACTAAAATGAAATCCAGCTCAGCAGACGAAATAGTACTTGAAGTAGAAGCTGTAAATGATATCGCCATGAATCTTTATGAGGGTATTGGTTTCATGAGATCAAAGCGTCTGCACCATCACTATAGAAATGCAAATGATGCTTTTAGGCTGATTCTTCCTCTCACAGAAAAAAGTGGTATATTGACCAAATTTTTACCTTCAGAAGAACATCTAATGATTCCTGTTTAAAATCAATAAATTTAATTTTTCTGTATTTTACTTGTTTTCTTTTATCAAATAAATGAATTCACCAATAATTATCTAATGGCTTCATACAAAAACAAGGGCTTTTATCAAGGGCTCATCTAATATATAGGGTGTGATCCATTATTTCCACTTGTTTGCAGGATAAAAAATATGGGTTAGGTTTGTAGTTCTCATGCCATTTTGGTAGTGGGAGTGTGTATATCATAATTTTGTAGCTTTGTGCTTCTTCTCCGACTCTATCGCCCACACACTATCAAGACCTGAATCCGATGACAACCAGTAAGATTGACCAGGAAACTATTAACAAGATACTGTAAGTGGCATCAGTTTTTTTGTCTGTCTGTCTTTCTCTAACTTATATATTTCTACTAGAAAATTCAGAGCTGCGATACAGCGTCCTGAAGATGGTATGTCACATTTTAATGTTTTGATTCGTTTTTGCATTCTAACGCTCTCAACAGACCTTTCATCGGACGAAGAGCATGCAGGTAACATTTATTCAAACCGGGGAAACAAGCTGAAGCGTGGAGCAAATGAGATCTACGAAGGAAAGCTAGGAGCGGTGTCTCTTGATCGTTATAAGCCAGAGACTATTAACCATGTTGGTCAAAAACGCGCGATAGTATATAAGAAGCGACGAACGGAAGACAATAGTGACAGTGACGTTGATGATATCTATAAGGATATTAACATTGGAAGTCTACTAGCACCCATAAATCATCCCTCAGAGATACCATCACATCCTGCAATATCTCGAGCATTCAACAACACTACTATCAAAACAATGGCCCGCCAAGCTCTTGAAATAATCACCGAGGAACAAAAGCACGCTGTGCAATTCGCAAGGCTAATGAGTGTGTTTCTTGGTGATGACCCCAAATATCGAAAGGTTGATATGTTGAAGCTACCTGAATTAGAAGAAAAGGAACCCGTTGAAGAGGCAGATGCGCTCTCCAAAGATTTGGACGTCTTTTTTGAGGTCCCCCAGATTACTGTGGATCGGGACTACGGAATTAGAGCAGAAGATGCTGAAGAAACTAGACAGCTGACGCAAATTGCTCAGCAGCGAAGTGAAGAATTTATTCGATGTATGACAAAAGTTAGATTTGGTCTACTGAAGGCAGAACGATACCAGAGACAGGTTTGGAACTGGTGCAAAGAAATGGCCGGCGACGAAGATGACTCCGATGGCACAGCTTAACATCCTGATCACATATTAATTACTGATACACTTTGTTCCTAATGATTTTTGTTTTGTTTTGTTTTTTTTCCTTGTATTGTAATGTTGATAGTTAATATAACTTGGTATTTATTCATTCATCAAGTATGATTTCCTTTTCAGAAATATTGATGTCCATGAAGCTAGCTTTCAAAGGTGTTACACTTATGTCTCCCTTTTCTATTACTAAAGCATCATTGTTGCCAGAGCTGGCAAGAACTGTCCGATCAGCAGCATCGAAATCTGGAGCCCATCGGAACTGTAAGAGTTTTGATTCATCCTTCCTTTTGTTCTTAATTGGTTGAAAGGCTGGAGTCCATGTGTTTTGCAAAATGTGTGTGTAAAGAATCTTACATGACCGATCTGCAACTCCTTGAACCAGTGGAACGTTGATACTATACAACTGTGCTTCGGAGCTCCAGTTCTCATATAAATGCTTGATTACTTCAACTGAGCGCTCGCAGGCCTCGTCAACAAAAGGTGGTTCTCTTGATCTATCTTCGTATGCAAAAGAAAGCGAAATAGAACGTACACCACAGAGTGCACCCTCCATTGCGCCACCTACTGTTCCACTAGATAAGATGTAAACGGCACTAGAGTTCCTTCCATAATTAGGTCCCGAGATTACAAGATCCGGTCTTTCCCCAGTAGGTGGAAAGTGAACACCAACATTAGTACAACTAGCAGGTGTTCCATCAAGAAGCATCCAAGTTTCTGATGACGATGAAGATGGCTGATAATAAGTGGCAGTAAGGTCACGGTCTATGTGATAGGCTTTCCCAATCCAGGAATTCTGTGTATGTGGGATTACAACACTTACCTGCCAATCAGTCAACCGTCTTAGAGCCGCGACAAAAGGAATTAGATACGGAGAATGAACACTTGGTGGTCCATCGTCGTTAGTAATCTGAAGAGTGTCAGCGCATGAATATAAAGAATGCCATAGTCAACAACTAACGTACAAGGACGTGCATCGTAGTGTGTAGTTAAGGTGTGAGTTACTCAGCTTTATGGCAAAACAGTCTTAAAAATTAACGTAATCATCTACTCCAAAATAAAAATCTCATAGTTAGAATTGTTATCCCTATGTTGTTTTCAAAGCTATCAGAGGATCTAAATTTTTTAATCAAATAAATGCTTAAATGATTTCATCAATGAATCAAAACGTCATGATGGTTGAACTATTTACTATTCATACATTTGTTATATGTGCATAAGGAGTTCTATGGACATTACAGAGCCCACGCTAATTTGTGTTACACTTCAGTGTCACTAACTTTCGTTCTTGCAAATGCTTGTTCTCATATATTCATGCAAACAATTAATATTTCCTATTAAGGAAAGTCTAATGCATAGACAGTCACAACATTGAAAGATGAGTCGAAATTGTGAGACTATATACATACAAGGTAAGGGTATACGATACATCCAGAATTTTCCATCTTTTTTTCACTTCTTTTTTTCACTCATTTTCTTACTGTTTTTGCCCTTTCCCTCATAGCTCAGGAACCATACACACAAATCCCGACAAAAATGGCTGAATCTCAGAGACGTAAGTAGGAGCAGATTTTTAATTTGAACAGCGACGCAGCTACTCATAGAGAAGAAGAAAATAAGTTTCTTTTGCATACTTTTAGTATGTTGAACCTCAAAGGATCTTATGAATTGTGTTACCTGTCTTCAAGAAATTCAAAAGTACGTGAACATAAGTCTAACTTACTATTATAGTCTACGTTAAGGGCAAGCACCTTTCTTACCAACGTTCAAAGCACGTCACCAACCCCAACGTCTCTTTGCTCAGCATTGACGGTGTCTCTAACCCTGAGGAGGCCAAGTTTTACCTTGGTAAGCGTGTTGCTTTCGTTTACCGTGCTTCTAAGGAAGTGAGAGGTACTAAGATCAGAGTTATCTGGGGTAAGGTCACTAGAACCCACGGTAACTCTGGTGCTGTGCGTGCCAACTTCAAGAAGAACCTCCCTGCTAAGACTTTCGGTGCTACTGTTCGTGTTATGCTCTACCCTTCCAACATCTAAATGTGGTATCATATATGAAGAAGGTAATGGGGGTTTTTGCGCATAGGTCGGTTATGATGGATAATAAGAGTTCAGTATGAATGAATTTAATGAAATTTTAAACGTCTTTTTTTCTCTTCATATTAATCTTCAGGTTGTACTTTTTTTGTTCAGTGTATTTTATGAACTTTGTTGGAAAATTTGGTGTAGATTTATGGTGTCTGTCGGCTGTTTTGCAGCTGGTATAGCTTTTCTTTAAATATGTTCTTGTTATTACATTTCCATACGTAGAGTTGACAGAATTATAGATCAAGGGTCCATTTCCAGAAATTGTAAAGCTTACAACTTATGTAGATTTCTTTGGTAAGGAATGCACCTTAGACTTTGATTATCAAAAATGTCTATAAAAGTTATTGATGTTGTCCTGTTCAAAGAGTACAACAAAAACATATCTCAAGTTACATTTTTATTTATTTATTTATTTGTTTGTTTGTTTTCACTAATTAGCAAAGATTAGCTATCAATACAAAATCACAATATGTTTGCGGTTTACTTTCGGTTGCAACCAAAAGACTAGCTTATGCTTTAATTTTTTTTTTTTAAAAAGGTATATGATATACTCAAAGGTCAGTCATAAATGTTAAACAAAACAAAAAAATTCAATATAATATAATATAATATCCTTTAATCTAAAATATATACAGAAATCGCAATTAAAATGAAGTGTAGAGTTGGATTACATATATCACGAAGATTAAATAAGTAGCGCTCTGAACAGTTATTAGAGCTAGATGGTGCTAAATCCTTCATAACCAATTGAACCTTGTGTGTAAAGATGATTTAGAATTAGCATTGGACACACAGCAAAGCCTTTATAAGAAGCTGCTAATTACAAGTTATTCATTGACTAAACAAGTTAAGTTGAATTTTCAAGAATTTAACAGTTGTTTTCAGATCTTTCTTGAAATCAAATAGGATCTGTAGATTGAGTTTCGGAGAAATTATTGTCAAGACTTGGCGTCATATTACATGAAGAGTCTAGTTGTATTAAATTTCTTTCAGTTGATCGCATTCATAGCAGGAACACGCTTCGCTCATTCTGATTTTTTTTTTTTTCTACTTCCTTAGAACTCCATGTTGTTTAGACAGTTAGAATCCCTCGCTAGCCTTATTTTAAGTGTTTTTTTCTGTAAAATGGTGTATATGATACTATTGGTCAGGTTCATGTTTCGTTAGTTGTAGCCTATTCAATCAACGTAGATAAATTTACAAAAACCATATTCAGCATCAATCATAGATTGCTAGTCTTTAAATATTGTTTCATTTCAAGATATTGAAATTATTACTTGCTAATAAATCTAGGCAATGTCATTTATGAAATTCAAGTCTCTACTATAATGATATTAAACACCGGATAAATCTCGACCAAACAAACCTCTCTTGATCCAGTCCAAGCTCATTAGCGCACGGTTTCGTAATGACACCGTCTGCATAAAATATACGCCTCTCCAAAGATACATGGCAATCAAGCCACCCACATACGAGCGGCCATTGAAATCAAAGACAGCTGCGTTTGATACATATGCTAATGATCCCAAGTGTTTGTAGTTGAATGGTCGGTATACAGTCTCGTCAAAATCGCCATACTTCAGGTCGCCCTGCTTTAAAGTGAGTTCTGCACGAGCAACTCGTGTGAGTTTGCGGCCAAGATACTGGCCTTGTTGGGCAGCACGTTGTGCAGTAGCAGGCAGCGATGTCACCTTCTTGTCGATATATTGAAGCATTTCGCTAAGTTCTTCAAAGGTCAAAGTACCAGAGTGATCACGATCAAACTCCTTGAACAGATCCCGAATTCGCTGTAGATGTTCCGCAGCTTGAGGTGTCTTTCTGCGAATTACCTTACACATGGCTTCAAGGTCATCGCAATCGATTTGAATCTGTTTTAGCATCCTTTCTTCTTGGATAATAGTGACTTGAGGGCTAGTGTCGCCTACCACAGTGCGTCCTAGAGAGGGTCTTTGATGTGCAAGCACAGCCTCACGAAGCAGTTCCTGAGTTTGCGAAGCTATGTCTGTGCGAACTGTTGAGCAATCACCCAAAGCATATACCTCTCCCTGACGGGTACCAATTACTCTCAAATGCGAGTCAGTCTCAATAGCTAAACGATTACGCTGATATTTAGGACCTAAAGTCTTGACAATATTCTGGGTAACTGGAGCCTGGCCCACGCCAGTAGACCATACACAGAGACCAAATGGAAGCTCTTTTCGGATTTTTGTGCCATCTTCTTCTTGCTGAACAAAGACGACACGATCAGGGTAAACTTCTTGAACACGAGAATTGATTAGTACATCGACACCATCCTTCTGAAATCGCTTTTTAGCATATTCCGAAATCTTTTCATCGTAAGTGTTGAGAATATGGGAACGAGACTGGATAATGTGGACAGAGACTTCAGAACGTAAAATCTTGGGATAGTATTTAGCCAGATCCTCATTGACGACATCATAGAGTTCTGCAGCAAGCTCAACACCTGTAGGACCTCCACCGCAAACGACAAAACTAAGTAATCTTTTACGTTCTTCATCAGTTGTAGTTGGAAGCGATGCGGTCTCAAAATTGTGAATAACACGTCGTCTAATCGTTTTGACATCTTCGATAGTTTTCAAAAATTGACAGTATTCCAGACCTTTAACACCATGAGAATTCGTCACTGATCCAACGCCAACAATCAATTTATCATAGGGAACATAGAAATTGGAAATTTCGCCTGTTTCAGAATTTTTAACCTCAACTTCAACAAGCTTTTCATTGAACTCAACGTTAATAGCGGATCCTTGAAGAAAATGTGCATTCTTTCTAGCGCAGATTCGGCGAATGGGTTCAACCAAAGATCTTAGTTCTAAGGTACCAACCGTTGCAGAGGGAAGCATGGGCGTAAATAAAAAGTAGTTAACAGGAGAGATAACAGTGACATTGTATTCTTCGGGGTCTAATTCCTTTAGTAAAGATACAGATCCCCATCCGGAGCCTAAAACAACAAGATTCTTTTTCTGATAGCAACGTTCCTTTGCCTCTGTATCAGACTGATCTAAATAAGCCTCACAAATAGGTAAATTCTTTGGACCTCCACGTCTAGGATTCAAAGCAAGAGCAGGTACTGAGACATCAAACACATTTTCAGACTCAGAATATGTGGTTGCATCATAAACAAACAGGCCAGCGATAATAACAAATATCGAGGTAACAAGTGTACCTGAAATCAAAAGGACAGTATGTCCAACTCTTACCAAAAACGAAAGCTTTTTCTTAATCTTTTTAGGAGGTGGAAGCTCATTAGTAGAAGCAAATCTAAACGTTTGTGTGGTAGGAATGGCAATAGGGTGTGGTCTTAGAGGCCACGATGCGCGAGAAGTGTTAAAAGATCTAGTTGCAGCGCGAGCAAGAAAGTGGGAGGCGGACAAACTAGGTGCAATTCTAAAAGCTGATGTTGGCCTTATCTGCCTCGCAAAAGCCCGTACAAGCGATTGCGAATTCATGGAACGAGATACTGGCATATATTCAGGCACAAAGAGTTTTCCAATTGATATAAATGTAAGCAGGTATCAACGAAGAAGAAACGAGTAAGAAGAAAGAAGTAGCCTTGCGGGATAAATTCAAAATAAAAATAAAAATTCAAATTCAATTTGGTCCTTTTAAAAAGTTTAATACTAACTTTGCGGCCCTCTAAAGCTGAACTTGATTCTATCGAGTTTTTTTTTTAAATAAAAAAAAAAGGCTGCAGTCATTCAAGTCGTGACTAGACTGTTTTATATATATATATAAATCTATTTACACTGCTTCAAATGCAGCTTAGGAGGCTGTTTTCAACGCTTCTGTCCCGCCAACAGAGATTTATCATAGATTTGTGACTACAATCTTTTATGAAATGAACTACTACCGCTCTCATAATCTGTAACTCAGCAAGCGGATTGATTGCCGAGTTTCTAATACTAATCGTAGATCTTGAGTCTTAAAGGTACATATCGCTCTATGCGTGAATTACTCATGTTTTCTTCCGTGCAAAATGGTTATTACACCAGTCATTCGCGTTTGGTTTTTGTTCAACGCTGTTGGATCATACAGATTTTCATGTGTCTGTTCTGAAGTTATTCCGTGTGCGGAAGATTAATTTCATATTGTATTAATGAGTCTAAAGGCATTTTATAATAGTAGGTATCATATTGCAATAGTATGTTTGGCTTTACGTCACCAGCTGCAACCAAAATAGTCTTTAGGAGTCTTGAAATTCCTATTTGGGACTTCCCAATTGTAAAATCCATGGAATTGAGATCTAGCTAGATATCTTATCACAAAACAGTTATTCTGAAAATTGTCTTGCTATATACTAAAGAGCTGTCTTTTATTTATATTTAAGCATAAGACAATATTAAAACAGCCAGTTTAAATTCAATCAATCTTTTGTTGTTTGGTGTCAAATGGTATCGTTATTGGTACAAACGTGGAATCTAAATTTTAACATCATATAAAAAATAAAAATAAAAACAAGATAAGTTGAAAAAAATTGAACCTTTTAAATTATATCGTGATGATAATTATAAGATTCTTGTATATTATGTATAGTTAGTTATAACAATCACTACTGAAAAGCTTTTATTTATTTATTCATTGCATTTAAAAGGGGGAAAAAAAAAAATACCAAAGCTTAGTGTCAAAGGTTGGTTCTAAATCATCAATCTTGTGTATCTCAGATTTTTTTTTTTTCCAACTCAAAGTGTTAAGAAGAATTTGATACCATTGAATACCAATACCTCCATAAGATATGTAATTGAAACATATTTCTCGTTTTTATGTTAATTTGTTGTATAGTTTATTATAGTAAAACTGTTAGATATAGTGACAATCTACTGATTTTCTATCTTACTATATTTTGATTTATTATTATTATCATTATCAATAGATAGAATGAACAAACCAATTGAATCTATTCTCAATTATATATGACAACTAATTGTACAAAATCTATATACTAGAAACACACTTTTAAAAAACAACACAGAAATAAAATACAGAAAAAAAAAGTAACAAACTCATGAAAGATTTAGCAAAGACAAAAATAGGAAACATCACAAAACTAATCAAGCAATAACTTGAGAAAGAATACTGTTGGATGAAACAAGAGATGGCTGAGCTTGTTCCAACATCTTCAACAAATCGACGACCTTGTTTCTAATTTCTTCAGTTTCGAATGGATTTTCAGGAATGTCAACTGCACCACGAGTAAGATTCTCCATTTCTACCTTGAATTCCTGCTCTTGAATGAACACTTGAGCAAAAACTTCGACAAGATGCTCACGAGCAGCAAGAATGGTAGGCTCTTGACTGCGAACAAGCTCAATAATCAATTCAAAAATAGGTGTGTTTTCCTCCAAACCATCAGTCAAAGGCAGTCTTTGAAGCAAAACAGTAACAACATCGGATACTGGAACGGCTGAAGGGTGCTTAAGAATCATACGGGCAACACAACCACAGGCGTTTGAAAGACCACGAGCATTGTTGTCATCGGCATTACCACGCTTAGCATTCTTGTCAACCTTCTTAAGCAGCTTTTGAAGCTTTTCAAGAATGGCAGGATATGCAGCAGTAACATTGGCAGAATCCTGGCTGTAGTAAGCCAATAATCCCAAACCATAAGCAGAGTTACTACGAACTTCAATATCAGAATCATTAATTGTTTGAAGCAAACGTTGCAAGAAATCAGTGGTGAAAGGTGTAACTTCAGACTTCATGCCATTAATGATTTCAGCTACTGCACCAACAGATGAAGCACGTTCAGAGTTACTGGAGCTGCTGAAAAAGCTTGAAATGAGTTTAAGGAAGGCAGGTGCCAAAGCAGTGAATTGTGGACCAAGAACATTAGCGAGTTGAACAGTGAGATCAAACGCAGAGTCAATAAGAAGTTCATCATATTCAGAAGACTCTTCAACACCTTCAGGTCTTTCTTCATCTTCAGTAACTTGCGACATGTGCTCTCTACTAAGGAGTTTCAAAATTTCATCCGTAATAATGGTGAGGTTTTCGGTATTAAGAATGACACGAGGTCCAATCTTTTTCAATCCTTCAGTGAGACGTTCACAAACAGTAGTTGCAACTGTTCTATCCTCTTCGGTTTCCAAAACATCGAAAGTAGCGGCTCTGGTCTTACTAGCAATCATAGCAAGCAACTCGTTAGAGTGTTCGTTGACTGGCAAACCAGGGGTCCAAGGACCCTCATTTTCAAGCTCAGCCCAAGTAAGATATATTTTCCAAAGACCAGCAATGGATGCATTGCGAAGTCCTTCGCTGAAATGTTCACATTGGCGAACCAAGTACTCAACAGCCTTAGGAACATCAGGGAAATTTTGCTTGGTGGCTTCCAAAAGATCAGCTAAAGCATCGGTAGCAAACTCTTTCTCGATGGCAATGGCACTACTGATATTCAATTGATCCATAATATCCTTACCGCTGTCCATTCCAATATCATCATCTTCATCAAGATATTCGTCCAAATTGCTGAACTCTTCTTGGTCAAGACATTTGTAGATTTCAGTAGCAAGTTTTCCAGCAAAAACTGAGAAGTCTTGTCCATAGACCTTGGCAAGAGTACCAACAAAAGCAAAACCACATTCTTTCAACTTACTATGATCAGATTGGATACATCTGTAGGCAGCCTCAATAAGTGGTTCGGCAAAAGGATGGAACGCTTCCTTACCAACAGAAGCAGCAATACAACCAAGTGCATCAATGGTACTAGTACACAGCATGACCTGATTTTCATCAAGTTCTTCAATATTACTGGTCAAAGAAGCAAAAGGTTCAAGAGCAGCAATAGTATCCTGGAAGAAAGGTAAGAAGTTCTTACCTGAAGAGAATGCAGCGGATGAAATAGCGGCAACAATGGAACTCTTGAGAGTAGCATCATTTGTATTAGAGAGTAAATGCAAAAATTTAGGAACCAAGGTAGAAAGATATTTTTCAGTAATAACCTTACGATCCAAAGCTTCAAGAAGAGCATCAAGTGCAGAACAAGCAAGCTTACCAATCTTCAACGCAGATGCAGTATCCATAATGTTGAAAACAAGAGGGAGAAGAGTCTCATGTTCACAGCTGACAGTTTCACGAAGTTCAATAGCCAAAAAATTCAAACATTGCAAAGCACCAAGCTTGACAGTGATTTCAGGATCATTAAGACCATTGACAACTTGTGGAAGAATATGCTCAATTTGGGTTGAAACGAAGTCAGGAGCACCTTCAACAGCGTAGCCTAAAGTAGTAAACGCAGCTTTTCTGTCGGCGGGATCAGAAGACTTGATGAAGTTGGGAAGAATATTAAGAAGGGGTGCCATAACTTGACTGGGGGGAAGAGTGGTGGACATGGTGTCAATAAGTTGCAACGCAAGATTACCAGGGTTGCTCTCCTCATCTTCATCATCATCTTCAATGTCTTCAGGATCCTCACGATAGTGGTTGGCAACAATCTGAACAGCTTTAGTAGTGATATCACCACCCAGCTTAAGTGACTGAATCTTCATTTTCTTGTATTTAACACAGCTAATCAAGAACTGAAGAGCTGGGATTCGGAACTCACTTGGAAGCTGAGATTCGGCAGCAATATCATGAAGCATCAAGTGAACCAAATCGCCAATATATTTAGAGATCAAAGAAGCATCTGCCACTAGAAGAACACTAAAAACTTCAAATACTTGGTTTGCTGAAGCCTCGTCATTTGATGTAATAACCTGTTTCAAGATTTCAACCATTGAAGGAACAATGGAGCGGAAGAGCTCTGCAGAGCCCTTGGGACTAGAAATGGGGTCAATAGCACAAGAAATACACCCGAGAGCTTGAAGAGTTGAAACACGAACTTGAACTGACTCAGGATCATTTATGGTCTTGGTGAAAAGCTCCAAAAGTGCAATTGTAGAGTTTTCAAGAACGGGTAATTCAGCTTCCAAAAGAGTGTAAATGATGTAAACAGCTACTTCACGTTCAATAGCAACAGATGAGTTCGCAGACTGGTAAAGTGCAGGAAGAAGTTCAGGCCAAAGATCTTCTTCAACGTCATATCTAGCAATAGCAGAAATAACACGGGAAGAGGTATGTCTAACCAAAGAATCTTGTTCGGCCAAAGTAGAAGCTAAGATTGAGTTTTTAATAGAGGCTTTATGCTCAGGAGAAATCATTTCGCTATTAAGCCACTCGCGGGCAACAAGCTTTCTGGCCTCAACACCAGCAAGCTGACGAACCTGATTTTGTTCATTCGATTGTAGAATGTGAATAAGTGCAGGAATGATTAAGGGGCTTTTGTAATACTTGGATTGCAAGTCGGAAGAAGCCTGTTGAATAGCCTGGGTGTCAGGAGCAGTAATCTGCCCCAAAGTGGCTTCTAAACCATTCAGGAATTGTTGGTCCATGTTTTTACTGAGTAAATAGTGAAGAACAGTGGCACTAACAGCACTGGATGATAATTTGGATAAGAGAGAGAAATGTTTTCACTTCCGCAAATTTTTCCAGGACCAAACTTTTTTTTTTTAGTCTCCCAGTATGAGATACGTAAACGCACTATGAGAAACCCGTTTGGGAGCATTGGGTTAGGGCTATTAACCTTAATTCTTAGAACTTAGACCACTGTTTTACTTGTAGTTATTAGATAGAGTCTAGACATAAGATTGCATGATGTGACTGGTAGCAAATGAAGACGGTTTAAATATAATCTGAAAGCTCGGAACTACAGTTGACTACATAAAGATATTTAACCAAAAAATCGATAGCATACGCATTTTTTTTTATAAATTGTTGTACAGAACTAATTCGATTAGCAACTAAACTCAGCTATATGGAAAAATTTAAATAAATAGATCAATAAACAAACAAATAAATATATAAATACATAAAAAACGATGTCTTAAATGATAAAATTAATGTCCATTTACTTGAGTTGATTAGTGGAACCTTAAGCCGTTAAATTCATGTTAAATATATAAAAAACGTTATTCAATTCCTGCCAATTTCAATTTATAGCTTGGTTCATTTGCAGGAAGACGTGAAGTTCTGTCAGTCAGTAATGTGATTCACATCGAGAGAATTGACTTCTCTCCCTCCTCAATTGTTTTATTTCTTAAAATTTTTGTAAGTGTTAACATTCGATTTGCTTTTGCTCCATTTATTGTAGTCCTTTCCTATAAGAATGACAGATAGTTGCAACTCTGTGTCATGCCGTCACCAGTAAATGGCTTCACGGTGTCTTAACTTGCATTATTATTGTTTTCCAACGCCAAAAAGTTTATTTCAGGTTTTGGTTAAACAGAATTTCGTTTTGCCATTTCAACCTCTTCAAGAATCGATCACACACACTTCTCACTTGTCGAACACCATTTATACATGTTAATTGGCAACACCTGTGGTTTGCACAGTAGGTTTAATCATAGGGTGAGCTTGAATGTCATTGTACTGCTTTTGCTATTATCGTTATACTTTGTGACAGCAGAAACTACTGATATTGAACTTCAGAAAGCTCATCCCGCTTGCAAAGATACTCGAAAAGCTCTTGATAAATGTCAATTTGTTCGGGATTTCTGCCAAAATGACCATCTTGGCTACTTTAATTACTTACAATTTTACTATTGCTCAGAAAATTTTGACACATGGGCTAAACTAATTATCATCATCTCTTGGCTTGGTCTGCTATTCATGACCATTGGTATTGCTGCCTCGGACTATCTCTGTCCAAATTTGAATACAATATCAAAGATGTTGGGACTACCAGAGTCCTTGGCTGGAGTTACATTCCTAGCATTTGGAAATGGATCACCAGATGTATTTTCTACATATGCCGCGATGCGAGTTGGGTCAGCCTCCTTAGCTATTGGAGAATTGATTGGTGCTGCTTCTTTTGTTACAGCCGTTGTTATTGGGTCTATGGCTATTATTCGCCCTTTCAAAGTATCAAGAAGACCGTTTTTACGTGACTTGAGCTTTTTCATCATTTCCATTATATTTTCCATGTATTTTGTATCTGATGGAGTATTAAAGATGTGGGAGTGTAGCATGATGTTTGGAATATATGCTATATACGTGCTTTTCATATCAACATGGCATTATTACAATACTAGAACTAAGCCAGAAGTTGAAGAACGAACTGAAACCAATACTGAACTTGAGTATGGCTCACCGCTACCGACAACTAACAATAATCAAGGGTTTTTAGAAGTAGCACCCAGAGAGGACTCTCCTGCGCTAACTCCGATATCGAGAAGTTCCACTCCATTATCAGCATTATCAGCATTATCAGCACCAGCTTGGAATGACCAAACTGAGGAAGAACAAGAGGCAGCATGTAATGAACTCAACCGTATAATGCAGCTACATAGACTTCATCAGAGAAACCCGCATTATAAAATTGACTCTAATGTCTCATCAGCATCGCCCCGGAGAAGATCAGGAAGCCATTCTCCTATCTATCCTATAAGAAATTCAATTGTAGGGGCACTAGAAATGGGAAATGTTCTTCAACAGTATACAAAAAACGACACAGCCTCAGTCCACTCACCTTCCTCAGCGGTCAGAAGCCCCGGAGTCACCCCTTATAATTCTCCCATCAAATCACCTTTCTCTAGTTCATCAACCGGCAAATCTTATCCAGTTTTACAAAGTGAGGACGGACATCTGGCTATTCCACCACTATTTCCGCCGTCAAGTTCATCAGTGAAGCATAATAGAGACATACCCAAACTAATTGTCTCTGATTTACATGCTGATCAAGAAAACATTTCATTTTCTGGAAATATTTTTGGACATTACAGTAGCCTTCAATCACCAGCATCAGTTTCACCAAATGAATTGTCATCACCATTGTTGCCAGTTCCACATACGCTGGTAAACGAAACCCAAAGTAATAATAGTTGGGAGTTCTTGAAAGAGATATTTACTACTTTATGTCCTCCATTTATTGATTTCGAAACTAAACCTTTCTTCTATCGTGTTTTATGTCTTTTGACAGCACCTCTAGTATTACTTCTTACAGTGACAGTTCCAGTGATTGAGTCTGAAGCTATCATTAAGGATTCTGAGGATGGCCAATTTGAGGAAGTTGCATCAGCTCTTGACGAGGATGTTTCCAGTGACGAAATTTATATTCCCTTGATCAAATGGCTTCTCATAGTTCAAGCAATCTTTGGTCCTTTATTTATACTTTTTAACTGGTTTTTAGATAACATGGATGCGGCTTTGCTTCTTGTATGCTCATTATTAGTTACAACATTTATAATTGCTGGATTATCTTTCCTAAGGATAGAACAATATAAAGCTCCGTTGTATATGCAAAAACTTGCATTTGCCGGATTTATAGTGGCCATATCATGGGTCGCCCTTATTGCAAACGAAGTAGTTGGAATTCTTAAAGCTTTAGGGGTAATTTTCAATATCTCCGATGCAGTCATGGGTCTCACTGTGTTTGCGATTGGAAATTCTTTAGGAGATTTAATTTCAAATACCGCAATAACTAAAATGGGGTTTCCAATGATGGCATTATCAGCTTGTTTTGGGGGCCCAATGCTTAATATTCTTGTCGGGGTTGGCTTCTCAGGACTAGTTGTTATGTCATCGAATAGTGGTGATGGATATCATATTAAAATATCACACACTCTTATTATATCTGGAGGAATGCTTCTCATTACTCTACTCTTTTGGCTCATCTCTGTACCACTGAATGGCTGGAAGTTAACTAGACCGTTAGGGATTGCTGCTATCGTGTTTTGGGTCTTTGGTACATTTATTAACGTTATATTTCAAATCAAATAAACTGAAATATTTTTTATGATGGTGTTTGCTTTTGTTTTCGTGAAAATGGTGTTTAAACTTAATATATACTTAATACTGCTAATTTGTGATGAATTTTATCTGGGTTTTTGAGGTTGAATATAAATTAAACAAAGTTGATGTCTATATTAAAGCAGTCCTGCTTTATTATTATATTTGCGAGTTTAGTATTGCTTATGAATATCACCATCCACCTTGAAATATTCTAAGGTTGCTAGCTGGCTGTCAAGATTCCCTGAGCTCAGTAGATGTACTTGGTAAATATGACCTAGATCTTTCATTTCGTTTGGTGCAAGTTGCGAAATTGTTGTTATTTGAGTGTAAACAGATCTTATTATTTCCTTCTGCTCTTCCTTTGATTTTGCAAAGTTGAATTGATTAATTTCAAATTTCAGATACTCATGCCAGAATTTGTAACTAGCAAGAAAATGATAAGCCGTAGACTCATAAATTTTTCTTGCAGCAGTGATCCCTCCGTTGAAGTTCAAAGTCATTTCAGCCAATGTTGCGATGATTATTGCTGCATCTCCTTCGAATCCTGAAGTTTCCAAAAGGGACTTATATTTTGTTTGCAAAAACTCAACAGCAGAAACAACTGATTCGTGACGACGTTTCAAATTTGCCAAAGCAATAATTGTTTCCGTATTGGCGGGCATGACTTGGAGAATGCTTGAATAAATATCTTTGGCAGCTTCTAAATCTCCATGTGCTTCTTCGAACTGTGCGTACATCAAACGCAATTGAGTCCTCCCCATTGGAACTGCATATGCGCCTCTTTGGAAAACAAGGCGAGCTTGCTCTATGTAGTGACTTGAAGTAAGCCAAAGTGCGTATCGAATCCAAAATTCTTCATATCTAGCTGTTGGAATTACAGCGCGCTCGTATAATGTGATAATCCTATCTTCATCCCCTTCCACTTCTTCAAAATGCAAGTACCTTCTCCAATTCACCATCTCTTCTTCGAATAGATATACCACATGAAAAAATGACCGTTTTATAGTTGATTCATACTGCCATCGTGCTGCAACATGATTTTGAGTAGAAACATATATTTGGTGATAAAATGTAAGAATTCTTGATCGCAGATCTGATTGTTCTTCCTGTAACAATTCATCAGTGGTAGAATGATTTCCAATATTTTCTTGTTCCGATTTTTCAACTTCGTACTCAGCACGAAATTGCTCTAAATATGCCGGAGGAACTTGGATCTCTAATGGAACTTTTTCACAAAGAGCCATAAGTTTTGAAAAATATCTTGCATATTGATGAAGTGGTATTTTAACTATCCGCTCGTATAGTCTAAATAGTCTGTATTCATCTTGTTCACGTTCTTCGAACTGAATATACAAGTCCCACACGCTATGAGACAAAAAATGAAGACCAACCTGCTCGACTGCCGTTTCAAATAGTTGTCTGGTGCGATTTACATCAGGTTCTATCAAAAATTTGAAACCACAATACTCCTTCCAAAGAGGAACTGAGCATGGTATATTTCCTACTGCTTGTCTAAATATCCGTTCTGCTTCTTCTGTTTGCCCCAATTTGAATTCCCATTTAGCCCATTTGATCCAATACATGTGCATTTGAGGAAATCTTTTTAAAAACGTATCGTAAGTGAAGCGAAGTAGTTGAATAGCACGATCTGACGACGCTTTACAAATTCCACCCTCCAATGCCTCAGATGCTTCTATTAACTCTTCCCAGATATCAAAAGCATCAGAATTTCCTTCAATTTGGGCATAAAGCTGCGACCAGTTTTCATAAAGTTCTGCATGAGTTATACGTCTTTTTGAACGTGTATAATTCTCAGAATGTCTATTATTACGAGTAGAATCAGGTTCAGCGCGATAGCTACCAATAGATGCCATTTTTGTTTCTAAGTTAGATATACATACATATCAACAAACCAAATACAAAATATATATATTTTTTTCACATTTCAACACCAGGGTAAGGGTATCGCATTGCCTGAGTTTACTTTTGTGAGATGCAAGATGGTAATACATGAAAAGTTTTTCAATACATTATTTATAAACTTCCTGAATACAAGCTGAGTATAGATTTTTTTTTTTTTTTTTTTTTTTTTTTTTTTTTTTTTTTACTAGATGGGTTTACAAAATAAGTCAAAATAAAATGGCTAGACAGATAGAGAATCAAAATAGAAACTGGCATCTTGTAATAATGTGAAGACTAGAAATATTTAGAAAATGCTTTCTCTAAAATATCACAGATATTAATACACAACAGCCATTGAGTATTTTGTTTTGAAAGGTAAATTTTTTATACATTCAATTTTTTTACTGCTAAGATTAATATAAAAACTATCTGTAATTTACATTCAATTTGGTGTTTTAAATCAACTGGCTATCAAAGTACTTACTGTTAACCGTGAAATAACTCTATTAAATTTCAATTTTTTTGAACAATTTATCATATTCCCTAAGCCATGTCTAATGAGACTTTATCTGACATTTCCAAAAGCGTACCTTTAGATATATCAAATGATTTTAATTCTAACAAAACCAATTCAAGATCTGTGGGAGATTTGCTTCCTTTGACAAATGAATATAATATTGATTACACAAAATTCAACAGTAGACCAGGCTCAAGAGAAATTAAAAAAGTATTCAAAAACTCTCTTCGTGTTACAAACTTGAGTCCTTTTGCAAATGAGGCTACTATTGATGAAGTGTTTGGGAAAATTGGAAAACAGACTAGTTATGTTTGTCGAGATCGTTCTGCATATTTATCTTTGGGGTATGCGTACGTTAATTATGAAGATTCAAACGACAGCGTTAAAGCGTTAAAGACTTTAAACTACTCTATGATACTAGGTAGACGTTGCCGAATTATGTGGGCTAGTAGTAATCCTTTTGCAAACAATGAAAATGGAAATATTTTTATAAGAAATCTAGACCCAAGCATCGAGGAGTCTGACTTGTATGATATATTTGTGAAATACGGAGATATCGTGTCCTGCAAAATTCCGACTGGTAAGAATGATCAACCCAAAGGTTACGGATATGTTCAATTTGTTGAGTCTGAAGCAGCACAAAATGCCATAAAAGAGCTTAGTGGTGCTAAATTGAAAGACAAAGTCATTTTTATTACGCTTCATATTCCAAAAGAAAAACGATTAAACAATATACCTAATTGCGACAATAGCTCCAGCTCTCAAAAAGACTTTACTTCTGTATATGTGTCTAATCTTTCCATAAATTTTGAAAAAGAACTTCAAGATTTATTTGACCCTTACGGATGCATCCGTTCGACTAAGTTAATAAAAGATAAAAATGGAATTCCAAAGGGGTTTGCATTTGTGAATTATGAGACACATGAGCAAGCACAACTGGCAATTGATAGATTAAATGGCATAAAACTAAATGGAAAATATTTATATCTTCATCAGGCACAGACTAGACACTCCAGAGCTGAAGATTTTAAAAATCTTTATGGCACAAATAGTATATCTCTTTATGTGAGTAATCTTGATCCAGAAACAACTACCCACGACCTAAGAGATTTATTTAATTGTTATGGTCCAATAAAACATTGCTCAATTAAGATGGATAAGGAAGGAAACTCTAGAAAGTTTGGGTTTATTAGCTTTTACCATATTGAACATGGTCTTCGAGCAATTGATGAGATCAATGGCATAATCATTCAATCTCACAAGATCCGTGTCGCGGTTGCTAAAAGTCGAATCAGCTCTGCAAAACATTCGCAAAATCCAAGTACGGCCAAATTCCTGCCCTCAACTCACAATAGTGATGAAGTTAAAATGATTTATTCAACTGCTCAAAATGATTTATTTCATAATACTTTTGGAGATAACTCGTGTGCTTATTCTTATTTGATTACAGGTCTCAATTTTTTGAAACCAGATACTTATCTACAAAGTCCAAATCCTTATGAATGTCAATTTTCTAACGAAAATTTTTATAAAACCAAGATGGGTAATGATCCACCAAACTCAAAATTTACTGACAATTTGATATACCAGAATCATTTTCCTCAGTTCAGGTTTACAGCAGATAATCAACTTCAGTAACCTGAAGCTATTAAATTTTGATTGAATAAAAATAAATAATGCTTTTTACCAAAGCATAACGACAGAAAACCCCATATTTATGAAAATTCTATCGTTTGGTAATGCGTTAAAAATGTTGATGAAAAAGTTTATATGTATATATATATATATTTTTTTTTTTTTTTTTTTTTTTTTTTGACAAAGGTGGCCCTAGGGAATAGTTCTTAACATAGAATCAATCTTTAATCAACAATGATAACAATCGAATAAAAAGAATTATAATACGCAGCATATAAAGTGTATACATTCACAAAATAGTCTAGATGAGCTTAGATTATTATTTAACATCCTATTATATTATTTGCTGGAAAAATCTAAAACTGAATGCGTTTACAATTAAGATGCCATTAATGTTGATGGAACACATTCTTTCAATTTTATTATATCAAATGAGCCAATTTTCATATGAAAATCATTTCAAATATAAACTTCATTATATTTCAAAAAGGTTATATTTTATACATTAATTGAGTGAGACGATATTCTAACATAGATGAAACTAATAATATAGAAATTCCAGAGGTGGGACACGGATAGTTGTGGAACCTAGAAAAAATTATAGTTTGTGACTGGTGGTGCAACTGTCCATATAAATGGTAAGATTATCGGAACTTGTACAAAAATTCTCAAAAATCATGAACATTAAAACCCAGCTATTTTCATGAAGTAGAAACACAATGAACAATTTAGCTAATTAAAATTTTTTATATTTTACAGACTCATGTTTAATCGATCCGATATCTTGGAATTTTTTTGGAGCATTATACACTCAGAGCTATCAGTAGTAGTTGCAAAAGTGAACTAAAAATCAATTTATTTGTAAATTTTTTTCATTATTTTATTTAAACCAATAAGCCATGATTTTAACGATAGCTATGTTGCCATAAAGTATAAAAATTCTATTATAAAACATTTAAATAAATTTCTATAAGCAGAAAAGTTTTCTAAAAAATACAATACAAATTTTGACAGTTGTCGATTCCAGTCAAAATATACAATTCATTATTTCACGTTCATTCTAAACAATAATTATACCGTCAATGTCAAATTTGGTCAATAAAAAAATTCAAATATGTATCTACATGGTTTTAATTACAGAATATTTAAGACCCAATGTTCATTTTCAATTAAATATTATAACAAGAATAAGGACTATCAACAATGAATCTGAGAGTGATATAGTTTGAATAACCAGTATGAAACGATTTATTTACTTTTCAAAGCTACAAATCAGTCAAAAATTTACATACCAAACTGTAAAAAGTATAAATAACTAATAATAATTGTCATAATACCATTACAATCAGGCTTCTACATGTATTGAAAGTTTTTATCTATTATATTGTTTGAGTGATAGGTTTTTTTTTTTTTTTTTTTTTTTTTTTTTTTTTTTTTTTTTTTTTTTTTTTGATCAATACTGAAAATATTAATACTAAAGCTCTACCTTCAATTTAATAGATTTCCATTTGAGAGTATCTATTTTATATAAATTGTAAAATTGTTTAAGATGCTATTATCATTTTCAAAATTATTATAGACCGTACTTGACACCACATGTCAAAAATTTGTAATATAGACTCCAGAACAAACTGTATAGATATTGACATTTAATATCATGTTCTCAACTAGAAAACATCAATGCTTATACACAAGACGTAACATACTTTAAAGGCTTAAATGATACCATTTCTTAGAACATGAATGTTCAAAAGTTAAATCATACCAATTTTAATGTTACCTGTTGTAGTCCCTTTAATAAGGTTGTAACACTGAAAATTCATCATATCCCATATTTCAAGATTTAAGATTTTAATATGTCGACAATAAGTGCTTTTAGCTTGATGTTTATCACAATTTCAAGGGTTCATTTAAACCTATCTAGCTCCTATAAAAATAATTCCCAAATAAATAAATTTCTCCTAATGATGTTACCAATTTTTTATCTTAAAAAAACAGGAATTCTTCACAAACAGCAAACAAATCACTTTCTACTATTTTAATCATATTAAAATATTGAATACCAAAGAGAAAAAATCCAAATTTACATGTTGTTTTCACATATATAGACTTAAATTCCTTAAGTTTGATTAAATATATATTTCAGTTAACTTTGAATTATTATCAAAATATATTAAGCTGCTAAAACCGTCAAAAGATAGTTAACATAGATTAAATGGGTAGTATCATGATGTGATAAAATAATTGTGTTCAAGTTAAAAATCGCTAACTCTTACCAGGTTCTACTCATATCGTTTAGAGACTGATTCATACAGTTCACAATTCCAATACAAAACTGCAGTACCCAAAATTTTATATATTGACTGATTCTTCGACTTAGAATTTTGTCACAGTATCATTAATAACTTTAATCACTATTTTTTATAATTAAGATTTTAAACTACTTCTAATAATGTCTGCTACAGGTAACCTATTTTATGGGAATATTACGGATATAGTGTGACAGTCTGTGCCTGAATTAAAGAAGGTTGTTGAAGTTGGAAAAAAAAAAAAAAAGAAGTATGAAGACTTGAGAAAATGCAAACCAATAACATATATTCTAAGAAAAATCTTTGCAAACATAAGTATATGTAGTTACAAAATTTAGGTCTCATGGGAAGTTTATTATTATAGTAAAAGTCAAGAAACTTGTTATTCATATAGATATCCCTAAAACGAAACTTATCTCTATATAGCATGTATAAATCCAATGGAACAAGTATAGTATACTGATATTTGTGAAAAGGGATTTGAATCGAATTGAATTTTTTTTAGGAATGTAAGTGTTTGTTTCTCTTTCTTTCTTCGCTACGTTATGGGAAAAAAAACAATTATCCTTGATACCATCTACAGTATTTTATTATATAGATACTCACTCCATCGATAGTATTGATAATAGTTAGAAAATCAAGCTTTTAATCAACTAATTTTAATAGCAAACAAGAAACAAGCGTATATCGAATGAAGCTATTATAAGCTCTGAAGATTCTAATAATCAGTTATCACAAAATTTTTGAAGGGTTATGAATTACTGTATAAAATGCAGGTACCTTTCGCTGACAGCAGATAAATATGTATATGTAAAAAGTTACTTGTGCATGTTTGAAGACACAAGCCAAGGGTCTGCAAAGAAAGTACTGGAGGAAGAGGGAGCTGAAAGAGTTGATTCTTTTTGGAAATTTCTAAACTAAAAACTAGATCTTTTAACAAAATTTAAACTTTAGGCCCCAACTTACAGGGTTAATTTCATTAATACAAAGTTCTTCATCCATTGTTATGAGTAAGGGTGTGCGGGGACTTGAGTTGAACCAAATTGCAAAACCATTTATGTATGGTGTTGAGTTGGTATTATTAGCAGACTGCATTTATGAGTACGTAGGCTCGTATCACGGTGTTTGTAATAATAACCTTGAAAGCTACCAGACAATAAACATATAGCATCTTGAATGAGGTATATATAAAACGATTAAATTCTAAAAGAACGTCAATATAATTCTAGATCAATTTGTGACAGTAATTTGAAGAATTACCTTGGAAAAATTGAATTTCTTGTTACGCAGTTTAAATAAACAATCGAGAAGACTAAGGATTGTTATATTTTTATTCTTGGATTGGATTACTATCACTGTTTTTAGAATTCATTAATTTTAATTGATTCCAAGAACAACAAAAGCAAAAGCAATGACTAGATACTAAAGGGTTTTCTACGGGAGGACACATGTTGTTTCACTAATTGAAGCTGATGGAGGCTGATCCCGACTTTTTTTTTTGCAGAAGTCCGAAGTAACACAGTCCTTGATCGTGGAATTAAGTTTTAAAAATGCATGCTGTAAAACTTAGTTGTAGTGAATAGCATATGGCCGACATATGCGCAATAATGAAGTTTTTATAAAAATCATTACTGTCTAAAAATGAATTCAATCATGTAAAAACTTTCAAATAATGCTGCCAATTTATTGAAGCACAATTTTTTTTTGGATAAAAGACTGTATCTCAAGACCATTTTGATGAAGTCAAGACTAGAAAAAAATGTTTCAAATTGTGACTGAGACATGGAACTCAATGGGTACGTGAATGTGCTTATTTGGAAAGTATATAGACTTTTCATAGCGATAGAAATATAGTATCATTTAAAAACAATCTCACCACCCTAGATGTACACTTTATATAGTTATAGATGGGTCCTTCTTTGATGTTCCTAACTGGAACCTCCTTTTTTTTTTTTTTTTTTTTCCCACTGTTTAATGTATTTTTTTAATAAATGAACTATGATTATTTTTGAATCACTACTTAACTAGCATCTAGTAAAAAAATTTGAAAACAGAAACAGCTGCGATTCAATTCGAATTGCTAGCTGCTATACAAATGAATGCGTATAAAAACCGACAAAAAATTGTTGTAAATGAATTCATGTTTTTTTTTTTTAACGCTGTGAAGTATGTTGGATTTTTCAATCAAGACCATAATATTTGTCTTTCAGATTTCCATTAGATTTGTTTAAGATCTTAATACAACAGATAATATATTTAATGAAATATTGTCAAAGTAATATTAGCTACAATTTGTGGTTGTTGCTATTATTATTGTTTAAGCTAAAATTTACTTTTAATTAAGGCAATATAGCAAGCTAATTCAGTTAAAATATGATAAAAGTGCCAAAATATATGCTAAATAAATCCAAAGAGATTCAAATGTATTTTTTTTCCCACAGGTATATTACAATACATAAATTTCGTTTATTTTTAATGTTGATTAAATAGTTTGAATGCTGCAACTGTAATTCTGATGGTAAATAAAAAACAAGGTATTTGGCTAAAAGTTTTACAATTTGTTTTCCTAAAAACCAATATTTCATATTTTATAATAATGAATGCTCATTATATTAAATGCAATTACTATCACTACCGCTACTACTGCCAATACCACACCAAATATTTTGTGTTGTGTAACATTCAATTGAATAAAAACTCTAGAGAGTTGATCAGTAAATGTTATCACAGAATTCAAAAATTTTCTTTAAAAATTTCTATGATTAAAAAAAAAAACAAAAAAAAAACAAACAAAATGATAATGAATATCAATTTATTTGGAGTTCCTAGCTTAAGAAATGCTATATACATACATACATATATATATATATATATATATATATATATACAAAATAATGAATAATAAATAAATAAATGAAAAAATGAGTTTCACAACACGATAATCATTACATACATGATAAAATCAGAATGTAATTTTTTTTCTATTAATAATGATAGACGCAGCTGGAAAAAAAATAAATAACTTGTTTACCTTGAGCCAATGGAGTATGTACCCATGGCTTGGCTAGATGACTCTAATACACCTGGAAGCTGGGAAGTTTGCTCTCTTGTTGGTGGAGGCATGTTCATATTTTCGGAATTGTATGAAGCAGATGAGTTGGGCATGTTTATGCTTTGATTATCATAAATAACATACTGCTGTTGGTTTAAAACGTTCATTAAAGGTTGATCGTATTGGGCAGTTTGAGGGGTTGGATGACTATTTAGTCCTTTTGAATCAAAAGGAACAGGACGGCCACTCATATTGTTATATGCCATGTAGTTAAGCTGGTTAAAGCCTTGTGGAGAGAGAATTGGTGGAGTATATGTACTGCTGGTATCAGTTATGAGAGAGCTAGGACTCTCAGGGTACTCTGACTGAATTGATGCATGATGATGGTGATGATGATGATGATGTTGATGTTGATATTGATTAGAGAGAACAGGTATCATTCCTTCTGAATATGCAAATTGAACTCCAACTGGGTACTGCTGATGTCGACATGGAGCTTGGAGTGGTGGATAAGTACCTATCTGCTGAGTTTGTGGCGCAGAAACGTGTACTATATCTTGATTTATAGATACTTCAGACATTTGCTCACCCTCGCTTTGAGAATGAAAGCCATTAAGATCCTGGGAGTCTTCCGAATCCGACTTTCCTTGAGATTTACTGCTTTTCCTAGCACACTTGCTTTTGTTCCGCATTCGACTAATTGTGAGATTATTTCTATCTGCAAACCGCTGCATCATCCCAACACTTATATTTGGCGGTGGGATAGAATCACCATAAACAGATGGCCACAACTGTGTAGCTAACTGTTGTAGAAGTGGATATGTAAGTTCTGAACCAGAGTTTTGAAGTTTTACTGCAGTCATATAGAGCGGAGTATCGAGCTCTGCATACTTTGACGATGTTTTGCGCTGCCTCCGGGGATTTCGCACTACCACTGTATTTTTGTTTCCGTTTTGTGAGTCGCTAGACGAACCTTTTGAAAGGATTTCTGATATGGTTGACTGTGTGATTTTTTTGTTAAAGGTTTTATAGAACCATATTCGGCATTGATGTTGTGTGGCTTTAGGATTCATTAGCTTGAACTCCCTCACAGCGTCCTTTTCTTGAAATGTTAGTGCCTGACGCGAAGAGTATACTTGATTCATATTTGCGTAATATGGTAGCCGATGTTAGCCTGCTGGATTATTGAAACAGAGTCAGTAGTTGTCTTTAATAGTGACGAACTATATTCTAGAAATTTGAAGAGAGAGAGAGCGAAGAATATATATAGTTTATTCCATCTTTAAGATTTCTTTTTTATTTAACTTTTAGAAAGTGAAGGATTGTGCTGAAGAGAAATAAAAGAAATACGATTATTATTTTTATTATTTTTATTATTTTTATTATTTTTATTATTCTCTAAGTATATTAATTTTTGTCGTCAATTATTCCCAATTGAGTGAGTTCATTTTGTTAGTGTCCTAAACAACAACAACTACAACAACTACAAATGGTTATTATGAGAATGTTAAGCTGTGAAAGGTACGTGATAATCTTGTACATTTTAGACTTTACTACAAAAATTCCGATAATCTCTGAATGCTTTCTTCCAAGCTTTACTCTAAGTTTTGGTTTACTATTATTATTATAATCATGTATTTTTTTTTTTCCTTGATAATTTCATAATTTAGAGCTTTCCATTTGTTTGGAAAAAAAGAAATTAACAAATTTGAAAAAAAAAAAAAAAAGAAAAAAAAGAAGAAGAAGAAAAAAAAAGTAATATGCAAGTCTAACCGAAATCAGTAAATGAACTTTGTTGACAGAAGACGGGAGCCAAAACCGTTACTGCGCTCAGGAAGACACGTGAATAACAACAAAGTGTTTAAATGTTATGGAAGAGTTGATAGAAAGAAGGCGCCAATTAAATAAAATAAAAAGAGAGTATACAGTGATCATTTATACATGTATGTTTCCATCATCATATCATTCTATCTTCATTGTTATTGTCATCATCATTAACATCTCATGAGATCTTACTTAGTTGCTTTCCAGACTTTGGCTTTTTGTTTTATTAGCTGCCCAGCTTTTCTTTTATTTTCCTTTTCATTATGAACATGTTTTTGGTACCTCTTTTTAAGAGTTGAAAAATAAAATTATATGGTATACACTATCAACAAAAAGTAGTTGAAGTACGAATTTATATGTAAATAAACATTTATGCCTTAGCAGAGATGAGTTACCGGCATTGAAAATATAAAAAAAAAGTTATCAAGTTATTTCATTGGAAACCTGAAGTGCTTTTTTTATTTTTATTTTTATTTTTATTTTTATTTTTTTTTTTCGATGTGACGAGCTTCAAGATAATTCAGGTGACATAAATTGACAAATGATGAAGTTGCTAGAAAGATATCGTATATTATACCAAAATCAACAAAGTTCATGAAAACAGAATGTTCGAGGGTAATCAAGCAATTGAAGCAGCTCGCCTTCTGCATGATATGGAACAATTTAAAGAAGGCAAAGATTTCTTTCTTTTAGTGCTAAAATGATTGAATTATCAGCAGTACCTAACAAACACCTGATAGATAGCATTGTCTACAAGTTAGCATCATGAGTGGTTAAAATTTAATGGAACGGCTTAAGCAGGTGAGTTTATGCAACCGTAATGTCATGAAGTGTTATGAGTTTATCTCATCATCTTTAGATCTTTATTAGTCTCAGAATAAAGAAAATTTCATTCTTTGATTGATAATGCTTATTAATTTTTTTTCTTTATAATGATAATACTAGCAATGTTTAATTTTTTTTTTTTTTTTTTTTTTTTTTTTTTCTTGGCTGTAAAGTAAAAGTTATCTTTTATTAATGCTAAAATTAAGGCCTATAACTTTGTAACACTTGATTTTTCAATTGAAGATATATTTGTAACAAATAACAAATTCCAAAATTGAACGAGTTTAAACATTGATTTAATAAACAAAAACATAAAAGTTTTATTTTTTATTATTATGATTCAATAATGATTTTTTTCCGGTATACTCCAGAAACCTAAACTAGCATTATAGTACTTGAAATGGATCTGATGAAAATATCAATATATATATTCAATTAAGCACGGATATCAAAATTTTTGATCAATTACTGAAAAAAAAAGAGTTTATGGCAGTTATGCTTAACATTGGATAGTTCGATAATCAATTCGTTAATACTACAAATGGCTCGAGTATACGCAATAACCAATATACGCAATATTTTGTAACAACGCCTTATAAATACTGAACCAGAAATATATGATGGAGTAAAAGTGTAGGAAATATTCAAGTTATACCATGTGTGATTTCAACTTCCAACTTTGAAACAATTTTGACTTTAGTAAAATCAAATTGTTCATTTTGATATTGTATTGATATAGGTTTCATTTACCTTTCTATATGTTTATTTTTATTTTTTATTTTTATTTTTCTGTTTTTTTTTGATTTAGTTATATATAAATGATCCAAGAATTATATTGTTATTTTTTTCAAGACCAATATTTGTCAACTCTTTTGAAAGCTATATTAAGTATAAAAGACATCATAATATGCCGTTTCTTGGTTATACCAAAATCATAGTTGGATACAAGTTTTTTATTATTTATTTATTTTAATTCAGATGAACTTGACAAAAATATTACTTGTTTGTAAATCAGCAAACTGTTAATGAACATGGGAAAATATCATGAAAAAATTATACACAACAATTCTTTTTTAAAAAAACGATCAAATAAACATAAAGCACGTTGTTACAAGTTAAACAATGAAAGCTCTAATAAAAAAGATTATTAAAAAGAATACAAAAAGAATATTCTACTCAAACCACCAAAAACAATAACCAAATATGACATCCCATCAATAAAACTTATATCAGCCAAACCATAATGATATCAATAATGACTTGTTGATGTTTAAATTATTCCATAAAAATCTATTTTTTGAAACAGTTTAAAAAAGATATTTATGTCATCAAGCTGAACCCTGAAAAAAAAATATCATAATAGATAAGTTGATTTTTTGTATATCGTATAAAATATAAAATAATAGTTGGATTGAGTATAAGAATATAAAATAATAGTTGGATCAAGTATAACTCAATCATTTTCAACTAATGAAATCAATTTGTTGTGCCATATGAGGAAATCAAGTTCATGGTTGAATATGTATGATGAAAAAACTAGAGAAATACAAGTTGGCAACAAATGTAAATTGTTGAAAAGTTTTATTGGTACAAGGACAAGTGTTGATATAATGAATATCAGTATAAATGCAGCATAACATTTTGTTTAAAATATTATTCGACTTACTGCTAGTTATATTTTACAAGACCTATTTCACGAAATTGAATATGTTAAAATTGAAAACTTGTTCATAATAATTTCAATAGAATGAAATGAGAACAGATCAAATTGACAAAATATGAGTATATATGTACAACTTGATGTATGACATTTGTTTGAGTTAAATATATTATTAACGTAGTAACAAAATACAATATAAATATAAAGATAAATAAAAGATTTTTTTTTGGTTATACTTGAACTTACATGATTATTATTATTATTTTTTTCTTTTCCTTTAAAAGGAATTCCATTAAATTTCAAAGCTTAGATCTTGTCCAATTGCATTTTTGTTTTGTTTGAATAAATATATTAGCACTTAAGGCTAGACTAATGTCAAATATAAAAGTAAGAAAAAAAAGTTTTACAATGCAGACCTACGTATTGCCAAAATAGTAATATTTAGCAAAAATAATCAAGCAGATAAATCTAGATACTGATATAATCTTTGTGTAGAGTATTGAAAAAGTCTAAGAACAAGCTGAAAGTGTGATTCAAAGTGATGTTGATTGATTGGAGTTGAAACAATGGAAATTAAATATCTTTTATATATACATATATATATATATATATATATATTATACAGGAGAAAAGTAGTATTACATGATCTTAAAAGCTTGATAGGTCTATTTAATAGATAAATACCAAGAATTAAACCCATTTATTTCTTACTTTCAGCGTTCAAAGTCATTTTAATTGAAGTTTTATTAAAGTTAGTTGTCTAGAATGTCTATAGCCTTTTATTTAATTAATTATTATTTTTTTTTTTTTTCAAATAATCTGTCAGCCATTACAAAAAGAAAAAGCAAAAACCATATAAAATAAAATTTCTCTAAATAAATTGGTGATTCTGCCATGTTCAAGTGGCAAGTCACATCATGGTGCTAAGTCTATTTTTGGGAGGATACATAACTCTGCACTAATAACTCTTCTGGAATGTCCATGCAGTCAGCATAAGAGTGGGCATAAGCCTTTACGTGGACGGGCTATAAAATGAGAGATACAAATAAAAATTTCCGTTATGAGCCGATGAAACGGTCCGAGGATATGACAGATATATGGAGATTTTTTATTTATTTATACCTGTAAAACTCATTATTATATATATATATATATATATATATATATATATATATATATATTGAACAACCTGAGAAACAAGATTAAAAAACCGGACATGTAAACTTGGGTTTAAAATGGTTTTTATTAATATATTGATTGTTTATACGACCATTATCAAGTAGCTTTGTTTAATTATTCATTTATTTACTTATATATTGACTTGATAAATTTTTTTTCATGTTGATTTTATATAATAGACGCGGGGCGAAGCATTTTCAACGGGCGGTCGGCAAGAGCTGAATGTAGATCTGGAGGCAGTAACAATAACTGTAGCTAAAGAGGAAGTTTCCAGTCAACTTCCAAAATAAATTACAGAATTTAATAAATAAAATAAAAAATAAATAAAGATGAAAATGACGGTCAAAATTGTTTATATTGAAACATAATTTTTTTTTTCCTCAAAAATAATAATAGAAAATGATAATATTTATATTTATAAAATATTTATGATGAAAAAAATAAATAATTACTTTAATTATCAGCCTTCAAAATGTTTGAATACTGTCCCTGGTGATTGATTGGACTTTATACCAAAAACATGGAACTCCAAGTGTTCGCTAACAACGTTGAAAACTCAAGTATGGTTCAGGGCCTTACGCAGAGGATATCCACCGACATGATATATTGAAAATTTCCCCAAGAAAAAATAAAATAAAAAAATAATAAAAATAAAATAAAAAAAAAATTACCAGTATATATAACAATACAAAAGAGTATATAACAATACAAAAGAATATATAACAATACAAAAGAATATATAATCAAATAAAGAAAAAATTAAAAAAAGTTAAAAAAAGATTAAAAAAAGATTAAAAAAAATTTGCCATTCTATTTTACTCAAGTATACTTTCCGAAATTAACATTCCGCATCTAAACTGGGTTCATGTGAAATGCTTTAGTCGTGACTTTTCATAAAACTGTAAACATCAGATCATTTTACAATCCCCAACATTAAAAGCTTCTAACTAATAATTACGACGCGACATCTTCAGCCTTTTAGACATCTCGACAAAAACGCCCTCAGACAGAGCGCGACAGCGGTCCACTTGATGACATGACGGAAACAACTGCAGGGTCTGGTGTTCAATTTCTCAGGTCATGATTACATGTTTGTCGAACTTTCTGGAGTTAGTACTTGTTGGAATAATTCATCTGTAAGTACATTCATGTAAACAAGCACAATCACGTTAGTACAGATTCAGTCAAGAATTACAGTTTGTTTGTGTGCTGGGCTTGCCGTTACCCTATCCAACCACCCCAAATGGCACTAGCGCAAAGACTAAAGTCCATAACATCCCATAACCTCCTAAAACGGTCAAGCTTAGTCAGATTTACAATGGCACAAACTCCTTTATAGGCTTAGTTTCTCGGGCTTTAGCTTTCGAACTGTCTTGCTGACCCAAAATGATTTCTATACATAAGAGGGCTGGATTCTGAGAAAGTTAAATGTTGATTGACGAAGAAACAGAGGGAAGAAGAAAGGCTGGGATTTTAACAACAACCACAGTAGTAGTAATATAGTAATTATAGTATATATTTAAATAATAATAAAAAAAAAGCTCCCCGTCGGCCATCTTGCATGATGATGATGGGGTTTATAGACCTAGGAAATTAGATGATTTAGAGAGGCTGTTTATTCTGATTAGCTGTAGGAAAAGTCATTTTGCCTAAAAGCTCTGAAAATTACCTAATATAACCGTCGACTTGGCTGATGCACAGAAGACGGTAATAAGTTCACTCATACATAGAGCTTGAGCGACGGTTGGCTAATAGTTAAAAACCGTTATGCGTTGGAGCGAGCTTGTGTCAATATTAAAGGATTTTTCAGTAGCTGAGCAAAGACAATTTTCATATATTGAAAAATCATAGTAAATGTGTGTGTGTGTGTGTGTGTGTGTGTGTAAGGTAATGCAGTTTTTTTTACATCAAGAAGTGTAGTAAACTGTAAAAAAAAATAATAATAATAATAAACAATCTATTTTATCTTTTAATTTTTTCTTTCTTTGAATAATCTCAATAAAATTACAACCATAAGTTTGATTCTTTTGCTTTGCATCATTATTGGACAAAAATTAAAGGTAAAAAAACAAAAACAAAAAGCTCACTAAATTTTATGAAAAATGCTTCTAATTTTTTTTTTTTTTTTTTTTTTTTTTTTTTTTTTTTTTTTGGTATTAAATGATTTTCTAAAGTTGAAAACCTTTACTACTTTAAACTTATAAAAATAACAGATATTAAATAAATGATAATATATATGGAAATGTCTCGGTTGATTAATTGTTTTCATTTTGTTTTCATTTTTTTTTCTCTTAGTACAGGTGCATAGATTATTTCAATTGTTAATACATGCCATTTTTGGAGTAATGCATTGTTACTCTTTCTTCTCTACATAAAAAGAATCATCATTGACGCCTGTCTAGGCGTTCCAGAAGTCTTTCTTTCTTCTGGGATCTGTATTGAGGGAAACAGCCCTCATTCATTGGAAAAGAGTGATTTGCATATTATACTTGGCTTTTCTATTTTCAGCATGATTTTCTTACTCGTTTATTCATCTCAGGGGATTCGAATACTACATCATTAGTTGAACACAAATAACTAAATTCTCCTTTAGAAATAACATACGTAGATATATAACTGGTGCGCTAAAAATACATGACTTATTACCAATTGTAGAAAATCAAAAACTTGATTCTATACAAACAGCAAAAATCTTCCAACACTGTCTTGTACATTGGTCAATCAGTAGCATATGAGAATTTTTTTTGTTTTCAAAATAATTATACTAACTATTATTTATTTATTTATTTATTTATTTATTTATTTATTTATTTATTTATTCATTTATTTATTTTATTTTTAGAGAAAACAATATCAAGTAAAGAATCTTATTAATAAATACAATAGTATCTTTCCAAGTACTTGATAAATGTCACAAAAAAATATGGAGATGTTTATCTTTGCCTTTTGAACTACCATAAATCTCTACATGGAAAAACCGGCGTCAAAAAAGACTTTAATATATAAGTTTATATACCAAAATTTTCTTTTATTATAACTTTCTCTATTAAAAAAAAAAAAATACTAAAATAAATACTAAAATTTATCACAATACTTTAATAAGATTAATACAGGCATTGCTCAAGGTAAAAACAAAAGCTTAAACAACGACGTCTATTAATTTACTCGGCATTTTAAAAAAAAGGTCATTTTAAGAAGTACTCGGGGTGTACTTAATTAGTAGATCATAAAATTATCAGACTCATAATGTTTCCTTTTTTAATGGTTTTATACAGTAGCATATTTTAATGTAGTACCTGTAGGCAGCAATTCACCCACATGCAGACACCACCTTATGAGGTTATATAGTATGTAGAGGATTACATCAGCACACCGTGTAGCAGTTAATGATGCTAGTAAATATTGGGAATAAAATAACTATACTTTATTAAAATCTAACCACTCTAAATTTGGTATTAATTTACTTATTCATTTGTTTGGTATTTTATTTTTATTTTAATTCTTTAAATGTATATTCTGCACAGTATTTAAATCAAGTGAATGTAAAAAAAAAAAAGGTGTTATTAACCAAAATTTACTGTTTATATAAGCTACATCATATACAAAACAACAACTTGGATTCACTAATAATAAAACCAATAAAATGTGTTTAAAGGAAAGGTTATTATTTTATTTATTTTTTATTTTATTTCTTTAATTTTTTTTATCCATGATTGATTAGAAAGGCCCCCAATCAAATATAACAATGTTATTTATTATTGATAGTATGCTTTGTTATTCGTCATAAGAAAAATTTTGTATTCAGGATACTTTTGAAACTGTTAACATTTCTTTATATTGCCTCTAGCATCACGTCACTTGAATAACTTCCTAAAAAAAAACTGAATACGAATTTTTTTATTTTAAATTGATCATACTATCATGATGCTTTGTTTCAATAACTTGAACAATTTTCTATTTATTATGTTATCAAAGGCGTTAAATTTCAGCTTCATTTAGACTTAAAGCAACTTATTTAGGCAGGTACCAAAGATCATTTTATTTGTGAAAAGCGTAAATATCATGGGGTAAGATAAGTTCTGTTTAAAGAGATGGTTAAATATTGGAAATAAACTTGTGATTATACTTTACAAAAAATAATCAAATATGATAAAAAAACTTTTTTTGCTATTTTTTCCCCCCTTGAAGTGTATTGTCTATCATTACACTTACTAAATAATTAGAAATTCTTGGATAAATATAATGAGCCTATAGATCCTCCAAAGGTTTTCATCTTGATAGAAGTAATAAAAAATATAATGATTATTATAAATATTTGAATAGGAAACAAATAATAAAAATTTAGACATAATTTTTTCATGATACACAGTTTTTGGTCTCGAGAGAGCGTGAATTGCATATTCTAAGTAAGTCGAAATTTATTATACAGCGAATAAAAAAATAATCGGCGTACAATGTCGTAATATGCAAAAAACAAATTAGACCGTCAATTGAAATAGTAGTGTCTTCATTTCAAAATATCTCTTGATTATACTATACATTTAGATATTTTTTTTTTCTTTCGAATGAGCCTGACCCATCTTTGTAAAAATGCAAATGTTTGAAGCCAATTGTCCTACCAAAAGAGAATATTAGAAAAGAAGTACAAGAATAGCACTGATGAAAGATTTTGTGACTCAATATCTTTGTTCTGAACAAAAGTTTGTAAATTAAATACTTGACAATTCATAACTTGAAAGCCTAATTACTTGTTGTTTTTAAGCATAAATATAGACCTAAAATTCATTAAGTTTACATGCAACGACAAACCATTGAGTACATACGTAAACGCAGTATGCAAAAAAGAAAAAGACTAAATATCCGTGAACAGACCATTTTGAATCTGTGCCCTTTATTTAATGTTCGAGTTAAATAAACATATCAAATAACGTTGAAAAAAAAAACAAAAAAACTAATTCTTTTTATCGATCTTTTGAATGTCATTATTTAATGAAGTTGTCAAATGTCATAACTTGACAAATGCTTTTTTTTTTAATAAAAATTTGCTAATGTACTTTGTTTTGCTAAATAAATGAGATATTTAATATAAATAAATTTAAATATCTTGACCAAAAAATTGAAAAATTAGATGTGCTAATTTAATTCTTTATATAAAACACAATAAATAAATTGTTACCAATTAATTTTCAGAAAGTATATTAAATTCTACTATGAGCATACAATAAACTAAACATATTCCTAGTCTGTAAAAGACAAAAAGCAATACTTATAGGGGTATCTACAGACATGGATACATCCAAAATACTTAATATCCCAAACAATTGGAGGCAACTGTAGCTTTTCTTAAGGCTTGGAATGGTTGAGTCAGCTAAGGGGGTTTCGTTTACTCGCAAGAGGTTTTTAACGCAACAGATGTGCACTACAATAAGTAGTATGGGACGGGACTCCCTGAATCAACCTTACTTTTATCCAACCTCTTCAAATAGTAAATACTACAAATACAAATATAAATAAGAGTTCTTGATAATATTAATATTTTTTATTTATTTACTTTTGGATACAACACTTGAATAGCGAAAAATTGAATCAATCAAAACTAGATATAATGTTAAAAAGACTTGTATAATCTTCAAATAGTTGAATGAAAATTAAATATACAAAAGAAAAAAATTCTACAAATAGTATTCTATTCCCACAACATGTAATTCAACACCACCTTTTTTTTTTTTTTTTTTTTTTTTTTTTTCAAATAATTTGATTGCATCTTTTAAATTTTATACAGTTTCCAATATTTTATTTAAAAACAGTTTACTTACACAGTATGAATACTTATGTTCATAACTCAAGGGCTCTAATTCCATTTGTATGGAAAATCTGATTTTTTCTACTGTTGATTCAATTAAGATTCGATTGCATATGCTACTTAAAATTGCTTGAACTTTGTAAGCTGAGCTGCAAGATAACTAAAAGTGGTGAATATCGGTAAATTCTGCAAAGTAGCCTTTTTTTCCAACAACACCAAGTTTTTGAATTTTACCCAATAAAAACAACTTTGCACGTTTCTACCACATATGACATCGAATTAAGGAAGCTGCACATATAGCTACAATATGTCAAAGTAGCAATTAAAGCTATTTTTAATTGAATACGAAAAGCTTGAGAAGCAATTTTCAAGTTTAATTTTAGTTACTTGCTCAGTTCAAAAATTTTACTTTTCTACTAATAAATTTTTGATTTTTTGATTTTTTTTGAATTTACACATTCTTTCAGGCATCGCTAGATATTTCAATAAGAGTTTTGTTGCTATAAAATTTACTAATATAAAATTTCATACTGAATCAAAAAGTGAAATCAAATTAAAATTCAAAGACTTAATTTTTTCCTCGCTATAGCTTCGACATCAATCGAATAGTTAAATAATAATTTAATGAACACTTTAATCAACAACAAAATATGTAAAGTTTTTCAATCATATCGATCAATAATGTACTCTATAAACCTAATTTGAAAATTGAACCTGATTTGACAAAAAAAAAATAAGATCAAAAGTTTATATCACTTTGACTGTTAAAAATATCCAGTGTGTTGATTGATTTTATTAACATTGCCAAAAAGTAAAATAAAATAGAATAAAATAGAATAAAATAGAATAAAATAGAATGAAATAAAATAGAATAAAATAAAATAAAATAAAATAGAATAAAATAAAATAAAATAAAATAAAAAGAATAAATTTAGAATTTACAACTATTCAAACCTTTTGGAAATAAGGGTTCTACTTCTAGAATTAGAAAATATAACAGCTCCAAACCAAAAATTGCAAATCTTCAAAGTTATTAAGTGAATCTGTAGTAACTCAATATTTTTTTTTCACATAATATTAACAGGATAATTTCAATAATAGAAATTTTCTAGAAAATATCAAGTTATATATTCATATATTTCTCTATTTTCTAGCTTTACTGTCACCCAACAGCAAAAATTTCTAATCAATGCTTATCAAGTTACGTGTATACTTTTTGTCCCTATTCAAACAATGAATCAAGTATGAAAAACAAAAAAAAGATAGAGAATCACAATAATTGAAATTTGAAAATATTAAAAAAAAATTGAATATCAATCGCCAAAAAAAAAATCCAGTCCATAAATATTTTGGCACTAGAGTTTTGATATAATATTAAATGACTTTTAATATATCAACGACTGGTTTCATATTTTTTTTTTTTTTTTTTTTTTTGCCAGAAACATTGAAGTACTACTTCCATGATCCACACATAATTCTTGAGTTTTCATCAGCATATAAACTATTTAAAAATTAAAGGTTTCTTTGTACCCTACAGTATAAACGTATAAACCGAGAGAATAGAAGTAACTTTCGCATTAAAAGTTAAACTCTAATCACAATGCACAGATTTGTGACCATGAAAATAGCTTCGAGCTTTGCATACTAAAAATGGTAGTTACGAAAGTACATGGACAGTAGATGTAAGCAAATTAGTGATGTGATTAAATCCTATAGGTTTGTATTTATTGAGCTCTGACATGGAAAACTGAGATCAACCGTATATGTTTATTCAAAAACTTAAAATTTGATCTCATGCACAATAACTTCAAGTTTCTAAAATAAATGAGAGCCAAGCAAGTTCCAAGATCTCATGGAAATATTTTTTCTAGGCTTCAAGTATTTCGTGTTTTAGCAACAGCAAAAATTTTAGCATAACTGTAACAACTTTGACTAATATTATTATCCATCATAAATTTGTATAGGCATTTTCAAAAAATCATAAAATTATAAATATCTATTTGTGAAATCTGTTCAGTTTTGACAAACGCAATTTGATCAATGAAAATTTATCTACGGAAATCGAAGCTACAATTATCTTAGATATTTCCGATTCATCCAAACTTTAAACCAAACTCCTTTTTCATAAGATCAAAAGTCTTTATCAATCAAAAGATCAAAAGAATCAGATAAAAGAATACTATATAGTTTACTATAAAAAGTATACTCAAAATATATAGGCTTGCAAATTGTCATAAATATTGGCCGAATGGATAATAAACTCATCTAATATCATATTACGTGATTGTTGATATATTAGAATCCTTCAACGATCTGACGCTGAAAAAAATATGGAGTCAGTCTGTTTTAAAAGCAATGATAGTAAATTCTTTTTTTAAACTCATCGTCTGATTATATCTTAAGGTCTCTTTTATTTGTATATTTTGCATCAAAAATTTAATAATTTAAATACATAAAGTTAAAATAAAATTATATTTGACTTTTATTTTAAACTATATTTTAATCTTTATTCTTTACTTTAATCATAATACTTTAAAAGTATATATATATTTTTTTGCTTTTACTCCACATAAAAAACTGATATTCTTAAACTCCGTTCATTTGCAACTAGAAATCAAAAAAAGTCTAAAAAAATGTAGACAATTTTTTAAATAGAATTTCTGAACAGTTGATTGATTTTTATATTTGTAAAATAATATTGAATTAGCTATATTTACTATGTGTAATATAATTAATGGATTAGTGCTGCTGAAATTCCTAATAGAACTTTGTAAAATTTTTGGACTTTTTGTTCAACGAGGTATAAGACTTTGAGAAAACATTGATTAGAAACATCAGATTCGAGATCAAAAATTCGAAGGAGAATCGGAAAGCGAAGTTTATTTTAAAATATTGTTGAATTCATGTATACTTAATAAACTAAGATTCTCGCACTACAAGTCAGCTTGAAGAAGTACAGTAGCAAAATAATTTCTACACTGAAAATTTGACAATGTTTTCTTATACAGAGCTAACTTACCATATTCATATTTTTCTTTTAAAATTTATATAAATCATTCTTGAAAACTGCTGAATGAACCCAACAAAGATTTTTAAACTATTATACGGGCTCTTGTTCAAATTATTATTAGATCACAATTTGATAACATTTTTTTGTAATCCAAAACCAACGTAAAAATTTATAGTATAATTTTGTTCCAACTACTAAGCCAACTTAAATGTCACAAATACTGCGCTGTTCAAAAATTAAAATTTTGTAAAAGTGTATACCGATAGTAGCACATTTATTTATTCTTATACTAAATAATTCTATCGTATTGGAAAAAATGATGTTTAGATGCATAGTTAAGAGTTTTTAAATGAAATATAAAATGATTTCCCAAAATCTAAACATTATCATCAATTATAAATCATATAATTTGAGTAAATATTGAAGCAAATTAAAATGGTATACTATTTACTTAACAAATCTGTATCGCAGCTATGAAAAAAACAAAAAAAACTTTTAAGATACAACAATGACATGGCTCATATGAGATCAGATTTATTTCGACGTCACTTAAATTAAGCAGTTGTTTTGCTTATGGTTTAGATCTTGAATATTCATGAGGAAAAATATAGATAGAGAGTTTTCAAGAAACAATATTTTTGTGGTTTTTGCGTGATACAGTTTCCTTCCTTCTTTTATTTATTTTTTTTCGAATTTTCATCTAGTTTGCCAAAAAATTTCATAGTTAATGAAAAAAAAATTGATGAATACTATGAAACAATAAATACAAAAATATTTTTTAATAAATAATAAGATATTCATTTTTTTATCTTATAAAACATATATCTTTTTGTGCTTTTGTATAGCAGAAAAATATAATACTTAAATCGATGATATATGTTTTGGGTAAGGGCTGAATTAAACTCCCAACATTACATAATCACAAGCCAAAAATTTCAAAACAAGCCCAATACAACTGAAAAACTTTTTGTGAGATTTACTCTCTCTTAACCATACAAACTAGGCTAACCATGGCAGGAGGATCACAGCTTAAGGCACTTAAAGCGACACTCAAGTCCCATGGATTAATTGGGCAAACGAATACCAAGGGAAAAGGAAAGGGAAAGAAGGGAAATGACCGAAATAGACAGGATAAGGAAAAAGTTTTGGAAAACATCAGAAAAGCATTTAGTCCATTTGATGTCAAGACTACAAAACAAAAAAATGACGTTATTGGTAGAAAAGTTATAGGTGCAGTAGGCAGGCCTGGTGTCAGTAATCAAGCCGGTGAGGAAAGTAGAAAAAATGCCTATTTGGTTGAGAAAGCAATGAAGAATCGTGTCGGAAACTTCATGGATAGACGTTTTGGTGAAAATGATCCTTCACTTAATCCTGAGGACAAGATGTTAGAAAGATTCACAAAGGAGCGTCAAAACAAAGCGTCTAAAGGATCTTTGTTTAGTCTTGAAGATGGGGAAGATTATTCTGAAGGAATGGGTGAAGATCTACTTACACACGCAGGTAGAGCTCTCGAGTTAAATGATGATTTCGATGAAGGTGATCTTGGCATCAGTGAAGATGATGAGGAATCAAAGAGAGAACTAGATGAAATTCGAAAGAAGCGTAAAAGATTGGCTGATGGTGAAGATTTGCAGGAGGAAGAAAAGGCCCCTGTGAAAAAGTCCAGAGAAGAAATCATGAAGGAGGTTATTGCTAAATCTAAAATGCATAAATATGAACGTCAACAAGCTGCAAAGGAAGATCAAGATGAGATCGATAAGCTTGACGACAAAGATGCTTTTTCAGAACTTTTAGGGGAATTGAGAAATGCAGGAAGTTTTGGTGCTAAGAATGATCTAGTCAAAAATGACGAAGAGGAGGAAGAAGAAGAGTACGAACAACAAGTTAGGATGCTTGCATTTGATAGAAGAGCAAAGCCTAGTGACAGAACTAAGACAGAGGAAGAAATTGCTCGTGAAAAAGCTGCGAAACTGCAGGATCTTGAACGAAAGAGAATAGCCAGAATGAATGGCGAAATCTCTGAAGATGATGAAAGTGAAAGTGAGGAGGAGGCTATCTCAAATACTAAGGCAGATCAGCCAGAATACGGAAATGAGGATATTGAAATTAATGACGCTTCTGCATTTGGATTGAAGGCTGATTTAAACGAAGGTAAACTTAGTGACGAAGAAGAAGAAGATGATGATTTAAATGGTAACTACGAGGTTGACGATGAATTCCATCAATTTTCTGAAGATGAGGAAGCCACTGAATTACCTACTGATAAGTTGTCTAGATCAGTAGAAAAAGAGAAGAAAGGTATTTCAAGCTCAAAAACCGCATTTACGTTCAATTCCCCTGAGGATGTTTCTGATTTGATCAATATTTTTGCCAAATCTCCAGCCTCAGAGTATCCTGTCATCGTTGAACGCATTTTAACCTTATACCATCCTAGTCTGGATAAGGATAACAAGGAGAAAAATTCTGTTTTTGCTAATGTTTTAGCTGAGTATTTGTTGCAAGTAAGTGATGAAAAGCCAACTGATGAGTCTAAAGATATTTCACCTGTGTTTTCAAAACTGCTATCGCAGTTACAAGCCTTGGCTGAGAAACACACAGAATCATTATCAGAATTTTTGAGAGAAAAACTAAGTGAAGCTGATGTCAAGTTACAAAAATCAATTGCCTCTACAAAAACATCAGGAATCAAGGAAGTTTGTAAGCCATCTTATCTGCTGCTATTCACTTTAATTGGTATATTATTCTCAACTTCTGATCATTTCCATCAAATTGTTACACCAGCGTCCTTACTGATAGGTCAACATCTTTCGCAAAATAAAGTAAATTCATTGAACGACATTTACGCTGGGTTGTATCTTTGTTCTAATATGTTGCGATACCAAAGAATAAGCAACAGATATATTCCAGAAGTGATCCAGTTTTTGGCTAAAAGTCTAGCAATGCTCTCACCTGATTCAGTTACTTCACTACCAAGGGATATACTGATATCACAGGTGGAGTCTGATGATGTATCATCTAAAGCATATAGAAAGTTCGCAACTACTCACAAAGACGTTTCAAAACTAGAAAATAAGCCTTTGGCTTTACGTGATATCTTGTCACTTAAAAAGACTGATACATTAGCTTCTGCTAGATTATATCGGGAGACTTGTCGGCTTATAAGTGCCTTTCTTTCCCTTTGGAATGAAAAACTGGCAGTTATTGAAATGTTTTCTTCTTTTGAAACACCGTTAACTATTACCGATGACGAAGCAACTGCCCAAAAGCTTGGAAGACTTCTTAAATTTGCTAGACAGTCTCGTGAACCATTGGCTTTGCAATCTCATCGTCCTATTCCCATTCCTTCGAATGTACCCAAATTTGAAGAGCACTATAGCTTGGATAAGAAATCTTACGATCCAGACACTGCTAGACAAGAGATCTCCAAACTCAAAAACTCCATCAAGAAAGAACGTAAGGGTGCACTGCGTGAAATTCGTAAAGATTCTAAATTCATTGGCAGACAAAAGATTGATGAGAGAAGAGCTTCAGACAAGGCATACCATGAAAAGATGGCTAGATTGGTTAATACTGTTGCTACTGAGGAAGGTGCAGAAAAGAACAAATACGAGAGGGAACGTGAAGCACGTAAGAGAAAAAATAAGAAGCGTTGATTGTTTTAATTATTTGTATTATCATGAAAAAAGTTCAGCTTATAATCCCATATGCATTTTAAAAAAAAGTATTTCCAGTGGTATTGATTTATCTAATCTATAATGTATTGTGCAGTGTTGACAGATGTTCCAGAGTTGATTGTATGCATTTGAAAGTTTCTTCCATTTACTCTCTGTCGAGCCTCTTTTAAACCTTTGCCAAAATTTCGTAAGCATTTCAATGATGAGTATATAGTGAGAATCAAAAATGCTAAGGTGATAGCAGCAAAAACAGTGAGAGTTTTCTTCGCTCTGGCGTACCTTTCTCCTTTTTCACCTGTTGCAATATAAACACGAATAAGCTTGAACAAAAAGTAGGCCATTCCTGCAAAGCAGACAACTAAGAAGAAATAAACACCACTTACCTGTTCCCTTCGAACAAAAAACAAGGCTAGTCCTAGAACAACAATTGTTAAAGGAATAACAACAATGGTAAGAAAAAATTCTACATCATTTGTCTGGAGCACAACAATAATGAATTGCAATGTGAATCCAACAAAGAAAAAAACGTCAAAAATAATCACTGCTTCAAAAAAAAGGTAATCCCGTAAAATCAGTTTCTGCTTCACACTTGCACCATAAGTATGGAAAATATCATGAGTAAAACCGCGATATAGTTTGTAAGTGAGAAAAATTTGAAAAACGCACTCTACTCCAGTAATGGAGACAACTGCTATCAGCAAATTTGTAACCTGCTCGCCAGATATAAATTGGGGGTTTTGGAATCCTGGTAATATTGAAGCATCTTTGATCTGATCAAACTGTATCGCACCATAAACCATCATAGCTATAGAAAAAAACACCAAGAATGTAAGCTGGATTGTATTACGTTGTTTGAGAGCCCATATACCAATAATAATTTGATAAGTTCCTGCAAATAAGAAAAGGGCAAGATAGATAGGGAATGTTATAGCAACAACCTCTTCTGGTGTGCACTCTTCGTTATTACCTGTGCATCTATTGGTATTTTTAGATGCGTTTTGGAACCAAGCGAATATCACAGCTTCAAGACTTATAACGGCAAAGTTGAAAATTACTGTACACGCAATATAAAGCTTTGCCCAGATGTTGGATTTTATTAGATCCCACGAGTTATTGGTCGTTGCTGACGTATCATTAGTTAAGTATGGTGTATTATAAGGATTTGATGAGCTCTCAGTAGCTGGATTATAGACTGTAGACAAATTTATCCTGCTAGGTGCAGATTGAGATTCTAGGCTGTGCCGTAAAGACGTAGTAGATGTTGTAGGCTCTAGATTGCGATCTGTATTAAGTTCTCGTGTTGTTACAGACTCGAGAGGGCTGTAGTTAGTCACCATCATTTTCGAGTATGTATCATGTATTAGTGATGCTGTACAGAGGTGTTGATTACTGCTAATGCTGATCGATTCGAGTGGGGTATAGGATGCCGATGTGTGGGTTTGTCGTTAATTTGGACACGCGTAATTTCAGGAGTCACAGGTGTTTGTACAAACTAAAGCTGTAGTGAAAATGCAAGTACTACAGTTATCTATCCAATGCCGTAAAAACGTCAAACACCTCAATGCATTGACGTGGAAAGTACGAGAAGTAACAAAATATTTAAAGAAGAAAAGCGAGTGAAAAAGAAGGAGTAAAACGCGAGACTGCTATCTTATAGGTAGTAGCTACTGTGCCAAATTGATACTGCATCTTTTGGATTTTGACGCTAATATTGGATACACGCACCAAACCTACCTAAAAAAAAAAGGCTGTGGCTATGATCAAATCAAATCAAATCAAATCACAAAATAAAAATGCTGCACAAGCAGTCTTTTGATATTAAGTCAGTTATATCTATTTGCTGTATAATAGTTGGAATACTATTAATCCAACTCAGATACAAACTTTTCTACAGCAGAAACGAATTCGTGAGGTTTTTCTGAAATGACCCAGTGCCCACTATCGATATCTTCAACCTGGCAGTTAGGAAAAAAGCTTTTCATTGCTCTAAATGTATCTTCTGATACATAGTTTGATTGAAGCCCTCTTATAAACAGCGCTGGACCAAAGTATTTGGTTTCTTCACTGTTGAAAGGAAAGTCAGCCATATTATTGAGATTTTCACCAAGCACTTGAAGAGGCACTCTAAAATGATATTTGTGTTGCCCATGAAGCTTCTTCAGATTAGATAGAAGAAAGTTTTGTATCGTCAAACTTTTCTCATATTGACTCAAAATTTGATACGCTTCTTTGCGTGTTTTTACATTGGCCTGTTCTACGTGCTTCATTCCTTCAACGTAGCGTGGAAATGCTGAGCTCAGTTTACCATCTGCTGGCGAATTGTCAACACAGATCATAGATTTTACCATGTCAGGACTGCGGAGCGCAACAGCCATGACTGTTTTTGCACCCATTGAATGACCGATTAAAATGGACTTTTGCAGAGAGTGCTCTTCTATAAAACCCTCGACATCAGAAGCCAAGGCAGGGTAGGTGTGTATTTTGTCGTGAGGACTATCTCCGTGATTTCGAAGGTCCACACAGTATATATCGCGACCCAGATCTTTCGATAGTACCTTACTCACTGTTCTGTTGTTAAGCTTGGATCCAAATAGCCCGTGAATGAACACTATGGGCTCTTTTTGTACCGAAGTTTGTGCCTTGTAGAGGTCATAAACGAGCTTAACTCTAGGGATATTTCTACTGAGTGACATGGAACAATGACCAGTAAATAAGTAATGAATTTTGATGTGGTTGTTAAAACTGTTTTTGGCGCTAGTATGAACCTTTTTACTAGAAGAGAAATACAATACTAGTATTCAAAGTTCAAATGTAGAACATAGAAGGCTGTTTTGGGTCCCGAGAGGTAGAACTTGGACCCCAATTTTTCATTTTTTATACCTATTATATATATCAATTATTATTATTATTTTTCCAATTTTTAATTTTTAATTTTTCAATATTTACCAGTGCTGGGAATATAAACTGTCTTCCTACTTTTCTTTGTCTTTCATTCATCGACTGTTGTTGACATACTAAGCGACCTACAAAACCATGTCTGGAGTAAACAATAACAATGGCTCTGCTGAGCTTCAAAAAATGGTGCAGTATATCTCCCTCGAAGCTCGTGAAAAAGCATTCGAGATCAAGATTAAGGTATGTGCGTTTTTATTGTCATTCTCTTTTTGTTATATATATATATATATTTATATATCATATTGACACTTTTATTTTAGGGCGAAGAGGACTTCGAAGTTGCTAAAGCCGGATTTTTTAAGGAAGGAAAAGACATAATAGATCAAGAGTACAAGGAAAAAATGAACAAAGACAAGGTCAAGGCAAGAGTTCAGTTGTCTACAATCAACAACAAGTGTCGACTTAAGGTTCTCGACGCTAAGAACCAATATTTAAATGATATTTTCAATGAGTGCCTGACGGAGCTTAAACGCGTCAACAGAAAGACAGCTAAATACAACAAAATGATTCAAAAGCTCATTCTTGAGGTAGGTTTTCCTATTAGGTCTGCATTCTGAGATACAACACCGCTAATACTATATCACAGGCTGCACTTCAAATTCTAGAACCCAAGATTTTTGTCATTTGCAAGAAGGGAGACAGAGCTACAGTCCAGAAAGCCATTCCTCAAATTTGTGAGTCTTATCAACAAGCTACAGACTCCGCTAAGCCTTTGGAAATCGAACTTATTGAAGATAATCTACCTCCATCATCTGTTGGTGGGGTAATTGTCTATAATTCTACCCAAAAAATTACAATTAATAACACTTTAGAAGAACGTTTGAAGCTTTTGGAAGATACCAGTTTACCTGCAATTCGCTCTGTTCTTTTCGCTAATTAAACTGAACTGCTTTAAACCTTTAAGTTGGTTCACGTTCTGGTTTAGTTTATTTGAATTCTCTCAAGCATTAATATTCAACCAAACGTTCATTTTCTAGATTCGTGTTACATATATATGACGACATTTAGTACCTTTTTGTTAATGATATCTGCCCTTTATTTTTGAACACTTTTATAAATATCCATGTAATTGTAGTTACCTTTTAGCTGTTGACTGAACTGCTTCTGATTAGCATAGATGAATGCATAGGAAAACAGTCGTTAACCAAAGTGCTGCTTTTCTTAGCGGTTTCCTACGTGAAAGTGTATATACAAATCGATAGATTACAAGGAAAAATTACCATTAAGATCTTAAACGTCAATTGACATGAAATTTGACAGTGGTTTTTTTTTTATTTTTTTTATTTTTTTTCTAGTCTCAATCATATTACAATTCAACAGTTCGTACCGGATATTCTTAATAAAAAGATTGTAATTATTTTTTATTAAAGGTTATAAAATACTTGCAGCCAATAATGATTTAGAAATTGGAAATTTAAGACAAATAATTCATACTAAAATTTTGGATTTTTTTTTTCTTTCTTAAAGTTCAAGAGTCAAATGAATTTGAAACGTATAATATCAAATATTGATTGCTCTATGTTTTGCATTTATTTCAAAAGTGTAAAAATGAAGATGGTGTGAAAATCTTTTAGTTTTTCACATTACGATGGTCACAAAAGTACTACTTGGGACACACTCTAATCCTCTTATCACTTGAAGCTAAACAAGAAACCACAGTGGCTAGATTGGCTCTAGAAAGCGGAGAGAGCTAAATGAATAAATGATAAACAAAGTCATATCTTTACTATATACATGAAAAAAATTATTCAACCAGAGCAATATGCGTCAAGATTACAAGTTTGGAATATCAATGTATTTCTCAGCGAGTTTGGTCAGAATATCATCCTTCGGCTTAGGTGCGTCTTCAGGCCTCTTCCAGTTCTCAGGATACTCGAACTTGCGATAGGCATTCTTATTTCTTCTCTTTCTGGCTTCCACATGTGAAGTACGCAAGGGAATATCAGCAAATGTATCTTTAGAATCTTTGGCTTCTTTCAGCAAATTACGTAAAATCTCGCCAATATAAGTAACATTTTGTGCAGCCTCTGAGAAAGCTGTAGCAGAGATCTTAACAACATCTGTCTCATGATCATATCTGACACCAGCTAACAGCCTTAACTTATGACGTTGAGCTTCTGTGAGGTCTTTGAGATCGCTAGTCTTAAAAGAAGCGACAACTTTGGATTCTGCTGGATGCTGCTCACCAAAGTAAGTGGTGTAACGCAAGCGAACAGCCTGCTTTTCGGTACGCTTGCGGTAAGGTTGTGCAAATTGTGAGAGTTGAGGAAGCTCATAGGCAGCAATACGATTATATTGACGCTGAACTCTGTGGTTACGAAGCTGAAGATGACCAAGAGCAGGAATATCATCATATTTAAATGGTCTGTGTGCTTCTTGGATTGGCTGGTTGACGTTCAATGTATTGAGAAGGTAGAGTCGTTCAGCATCAGAACCTGGTTCATATCCGGTAGAAAGACTTGGGTCGACAGTAGCGCTATGGATATCTGTATTGTCATAAATCTCCCGCAGTTTACTTTCTGAAATACCAAGTTTCTGAGCAGCCTTTAACAAAGGAGCTATCTCTTGCTCTGACTTTTCATATCCTTGGACCTCACGCATTCTGCGGAATCCAATCGAAAGAATCTCATTGGGATCAGAAACTCCTTCAAAATCCAACGAGTCTTTTTTATCGTTTAGAACAAACGATCTTACTGAGAAGAATCTCTGAGAAGCTCTAGGAAGACTGATCCGTGCAATGGGTCTTAGTAAGGACATTTTTTGAGTGATGTGGTGATCCAATGAGGAGACTGAAAATGAAGGGAATTTGGAAAATTTTGGTGGAAGTAATTTTTCAGTCCCAAAAATACTTAGGCCTGTAATGTTCACTACTTTTCTCTATTGGCCAATTTTTTCACTTGATTTTTTCCCACCGTTGTCCACCATCGTCAAACAATCACAGGTAGAGCCGCCAGAATGTCTTCAAGGTTAATAGTACGATCACTTCAATCTGCAAAATTCGCACCAGTTGTTAGACCTTGTACCTTTGGTCTCAGGTTTAACTCATCCGATTCAAAACTCCCTTCCAAGAATGAGGAGCCATCAATTACATCAGACTTTCTTCTTTCATTGACCAAATCCGAAGACAAACCGGTTGATCAGGAAGCTGCTGAGTGGATTCAAGCTATCAAAGAACTTCGCAGCGAGTTTACTGAAAACGGAACATCTAGCTTTCAACCTACTAAAGCTTTCAGCCCTGATGGAGTTACAGAAGTTAACCTTGTTCAAAAAGCTAGTGATCTCGCTACAGAAACCAAATTTCAACCTTCCGAAGCTCAGTCAATAAAAGCAGAGCAATTAAAGGGCGTTGAAATTCCTGTTAAAACTGACACCGTCATCAACTATCTTACCAACGTAATCATGCGACATGGCCGCAAAGCCCGTGCACAACGTATCATGTCAGAGGCTCTTTACTTAGTGCATCTTCAAACACGTCAAGACCCTGTTGCACTTCTTAAAGACACCATCGAGAAGATGGCACCACTTTTGAAACTTAGAAGATACACTGATGGTGGTGCTAGAGCAGAAATGATTCCAGTTCCTTTGAATGAACGTCAACGTATGAAGGCTGCTTGGACCTGGATTGTTGACGCCTCGGATAACCGACCATCCAAATCATTTTCTGTCAGACTGGCAGAGGAAATTGTTTCTGCATCTAAGGGATCTGGACCTGGCTTTGAAAAGAAAGAAAACGTTCACAAGACTGGTATTGCTGCAAGATCGTTCATTAACAAGTTGTAAATATAATATTTTCAGTTGTTTTGTATATAAGTTGATTTTTGTGTATCAAAAGTTGAATTTTTGTTTATTTCATGAGACGACGTTAAGTTTTTTTATCATCATCATCATTATTATTATTATTATTTTTTTTTTTTTTTTTTTTCATGTAGAAATTGTATGAATGCTCCTATTTTTGTGGTATATAAACTTTTAGGTCATTCAAGAGAGCCAATATTAACCACGCTGTATTAGAATAGTACTTAATTGATCCACTGGACTAATTCATGCTTTTATATCCACTGACATTTCAACCAATCTCGAAAGGCTTAATTCACGAACTTTTCTTCATTTCTTCATACTATACCTCAAACTATGATATTATTACATGTAAATTCCCATTTTGGGATAAGATCACAGATAGTATTTTAGTGATAACAGTTATTATTTAATTCTTTTTTTTTTCCATCTGGCATGAAACCGTTGACACATAAAAAATAAATAAAGCTAATATACGAAAGATCCATGAAAAACTCAGTGTTACACAGTTATATCAAATACTTGATCTTTAAAAGCCATAAATTTACATGAAAGATAAAAGCCATATCTAAAGAAAGAAAACCCAATTCACGTGATTATATGAATCACCGAGTATAGTCTGAGTGGAAGTGAGCAAAGGGCGATAGTTATCTGCAACACGGTGACAAAGTGAATAAATACATAGTTTCTACATCTTTGTCTTTTTTCTTCTTTCCTTTTCTTTCTTCTTTCTTCTTTTCTTCTTTATACTGTTATTCATAATATAAGTGTTTTCTTAGTCTTCTTATTTACTATTTACAATGTCTGTTGTAAGTATAATACGCATACTCTGGAATGCTACAATTCTATTTTCGATTTAACAATTGATTGACTAACGATGTAACGAAAGGTCTTCACTGAAAACGCTCCTGCTCCTGTTGGTCCTTACTCGCAAGCTATCAAGTCCAATGGTTTGCTCTATCTTTCAGGCCAAGTTCCTCTAACTCCTGAGGGAAAGCTTGTTGAAGGTCATGAAGATATTCAAGTGCAAACCCGTCAAGTTTTAACCAACATTAGAAACGTTGTTGAGGCTGCTGGTACCAAGTGGGAGAAGATTATCAAGGTCAATGTTTTTGTTACTGACATTGGAGACTTTGGTAAGATCAATGAGATTTACAAGGAATTCTTCAGCACTCATGCTCCTGCTAGATCCTTGGTTCAAGTTGCTGCTCTTCCCTTGGGTGTTAATATCGAGATTGAGGCTATTGCTAGCCTCGAGTAGATCAATTGATTTTGAATGTAGGAGCCTAAAATCTCTGCAACTGTCAAATCAATTAGTTGATTCTTCCTTGTGCATATACTTATATATATATATATATATAATATAACTGAATAGGTAAAATTTATCATGGTTCCAAATGAATATATTTGGAAGAAAATTAAGCATGAAATGATTAAATAATTTTGCGAAATTATGTCAAATGAAAATATATCGCTCAACAACCTATTTGGAAAAAAGCTCTTTGATTCTATTAGCTGTAACCTCTGCGACGGCCTCTGAAGAGTGGATACAAAAGGAATGATTGATGAATTCTCTATTCTCAATCTCTACTTTGACATTTGGTTTTCCTTCCACATAAGACATAACCTCACTTCTAGAACCTTTTTCAACCCAGTAATCTTCTTTCACATAATATAACCAGATATGATCTACAGTGTCCCAAAATTCCTCAATCTCTTTAGTAGGGCTTTTTATTACATACATTTCTTCGATTCCCATATCTAGTGCCTGTTTGACAATTGTCGGCTTTGTAACAAGTTGTAATGCTGCATCCACTGATCTAGCAGGTGTATGTTGCCCCATTATTCTAAAAAGAATCATTCTTAGAAGAAAAACGGGCAGGATCCAATTCAGTATCGTAACTAAAAGTCCAATATAGTACCCAAAAGATCCAATCTTCTGATCGAACGAAACCAATTTTACGCCACGCTCCGATTTAGCAATATCAATCAGTGTCGGAGTAAGAAGACCAGCAAATTTAATCTTTACTTGTGCATGATCTTTGAAAGCAAGAGCAACCCGTTGTGTCATCCAAGACCCAACTGAATGTGATAGAATATAGACATCGCGCTGAGAGGTGACCCATGCGTTGAGCAAATCTATTTTGTGCTGAATTTGTTGCTCAAGACTATAACTAGGAGTGTGGCTCGATATACTATAGCTTTCGCAAGAGCTAGCATCAAGACCAAGATGTGAAGGAGCTAGAATTTCGACATCCAAATCACCCAGATCTGATTTGAGAGCGTTTAGATAGTCTATGTAGAATTCGGAAAGACCTGGGTTGCCTGGAATCATATAAACCAAAGGACCCGTACCCTCTACATGATACACTGTTGTATTTTCAGGAATGAGATTGTCTATAAGCTTCAAAGGCATTTGAAAATAAGAGTGTGGTGAGATTGGAACGTGGGAACAAATAAAAAATCAGAAGTGATATTTTTAGTTTGATACTGATGTGTCGAGTATTTTATAATGCGATTGCCCAACCAAACCTGAGACTTTAATAGTCATTGGTAAATCAGCAGAAAAATAGCAGCATATAGCTCGGTTTCTCGGCCATTTGAGTTATCAGCACATACTTGGAGAAATCTTTTATTTCGTATTGTAACTACCAGCTTCTCATAGAGTATTGGGCTACAAGGAAACGCGAGTAATTTTTTTACATCATAATTTAACAGTTTAACATTACACGATCTGAATATATGACTTAGAATTCTTTACTTTTTCTCTGATTTCTTACTCTCCTGAATCTTTCTGTTCAGCTCAGTTTCAATCACTCTTAAGTTTGAGGTCTTTTGTGTAACGATTTTTTCCAGTTCCACCATGCTATTTTTTAACGTTTCTGTCTTCTTTTCAAAAAACTTGTCAGCGTCTGCAGCTGACTTCTCAACGAAGTATCCTGTGCCTACATCTACCATTACCTTATTATGATCTACCACCTTTCCTGGTACATAAAGAGAGGCAGTTAAGGGAACAAGCAGATCCTTACCCTCATTAGCAGGCTTAGAATGGGCTTCCACGGTACTGCGGCATTCAGTAAACTTGGATTGTGCTTGTTGCAGTTTTTGAAAAGATCCGCTGAAATGTTGTATTTCTTGTTGTAGTTGCTGTTGAACTTCCGCAAGCTGAGGCCCAGAGAGTGATTGTACGTCGACTAAATGGACAATGTTAGAATTATTAATAATTTAAACTAGAAAAGACAATAATGTACCTGTAGTTTGTGACATTTTTATGTGATGAAAGGCGAAAAATTGGGGACGGTGGGAAGAAGAAAAAAATCTAGATGTGATTACAATTTCTTTCTCTGAATCAACACATTTATCTTACCAGTCAGCAACTACTTTACTATAATGGACCAAGACCGAACTGATGCCATATTAAAATCTATTCAATCTCTAAAGTCTGCGAACAGTGAAACTTCCAACGCTCAATCTTCGCAGCAGAAAAAAGCCCTCCCTCTCCCTACAAGGCCTCCGCAATCAACCAAAGTCAATTCAACCATCGAAGTTTCGTCGTCTATCAACACCAATATAACATCTGCGTCTGCTCCGTCATCTATAGCCAAAGGTTCTATTACAAACTCCACTACAACGTCTGTACCTAGAGTAACCTCCGTAACAACAACACAAAGATTGGGGGATACTCTTCCAAAAACTGTACGAAATGCTGCTCAAACACCTTTACAAACTTCACAACCACAGTCTCTTAAACGCAACAGAGCATTTACAAAAAACCATGTTATAGTATCACCACGTCAGAAGGGAAACCCATTATTAAATAATCTTGTTTCAATCCCTTGGGAATGGGGAGATATTACACCAGATTATTTACCTAATTCTAGCTGTGCAGTTCTATTTCTTTCACTGAAGTATCATAGACTGCATCCAGAGTACATTTTGCGAAGAATGGGTAAACTTTTTGCTGCTACAGAAGAATCAAAATCCAAGTTTCAACAGTTAAAAATTTTGCTAGTGCAGGTAGATATAGAAAACCACGCAGATGCCCTGAGAGAGTTAACTATGATAACAATTTCTAAAGGATTTACAATGCTACTAGCTTGGAATGAAGTTGAGGCAGGAATGTATATATCTCTTTTAAAGCATGGTGAGGAAGAAAGTTCTCTTTCTATTAGGGGAAAGATCAAAGATGACTATGAAACTAGACTAGTAGATGCCATGGGAAAAATCAAAGGTGTCAACAAGAAAGATGGACTTTCCATGATCACTGCGTATGGTAGTCTTAAACGTGCATTTGATGATAACGGTGCCACACTTGAAGCATTGGATGGCTGGGGTGCTGTTAAAGTCAAAAGATTTCATGATACGATTACAGAACCATTTGTATATAACAGGACATATCCAGAGCGTGATTCACAATCAGGATCCAGCTACGAAACAAACAATGATAACAATCAATAGTACAATGCAATGTCTATCCGTAATATTTATTTTTTTTTATCCACATATAATTTATGAAAAAAGATTGGTTAAAATTCATCGTCATTCTTTTCATCATCACTGCCTTCCTCTGTTACTCCAGTATCTCTGGAGGCTTCTCGACTCATGAACCCCGGTGTTTCGTACCCATTAGCTAGTGGATTGAAATACCATGGTATCCGGGGCGCATGTCTTGGATCTGTACTTAATCCTTCATGTATCATGACTTCTGAGTCTCGACTACGTTGCCGTATATGATGTGGGTACGACATTTTCCGGGGATTTTTTTCTCGTCTTGTTCGTTCTTTTTCATACTTTCTCATTGGCTTTACTACAATAACTGGAATAGGCAGATAAGTCATACACCACTTTGATATTGAGCCAGGCATGAATATTTTTAATCGTTCACTCTGTCGGTCACCACTTGACCCAATAATCAATTCACACGGTTCATAGATACGAATGATACGTTCAAAAACATCTTTGATATCACCAATAGCAAATTCCACTATCACCATGAATTTTTTGTGCAGTTTATTTTTGTGCAAAATGTCCTCTGCCATTTTATTTGCAGTATCCAAGTACTTTTTTTCTTGAACAGCCTTATCAGAGGTACTCAACTTGGTGGTAGGTGAGAGTACTCGAACACAAATAATGGTATCACCATCTTCAGCTAGTTCTGTCATTAAATATTCAAGTGCCGCCTCGGATGGCTGCTTTCCAGGTATATAACCACACATAAATACTCTTGATCTTTGTGTAAAGTCATACTCAGTATGTTTTGCTTTTAAAGTAACTGCAAACATAGCACCATACTTATCTACAAATGTGTCAAATCCCACACGGTGTTCAAAAGCAGCATTAGGAGATTCCGGATTGATCCTATATCCTTCAACCGAAGAAGATGCACGAGACATTGCGTTATAAGAGCTTCCTGACCTAGTGAGCCTTACTCGAAGTCCTGTATCCAAATGATGAATACTTACTTTACGAGTTCTAGATGTTGATCTTGACTGTACCTGAGATTCATCTCTAGAACTAGTGTTATGTCCTCGTGAAACCCTAAAACTCATCATATTTGTATGAGTATTATTTTCTGTTTTTTGGGCTTTTGAAAGGTTTGAAGGTGTAGCCTGCAATGATGGATCTTCAGTTAAACTTGCTCTACTTGACGAGTCAACTGCAGAGGTAGTAGTATCAGAGCTAGAAACTTCCATAATATCCAAATCAAGCTGGCTATCAACTCTGGGGGTTACAGTTTCTACACTTAACTGCGTATCATCGCTCAATCTAAGTGGGCTGGTTGCTGTTTCTCGTTCAATATGAATAATCGTGGAATACGAATCCTGGGAGGAAAATTCAGCCTTTAAGCCATCTTGTGAAGAAATTCTAATCTTGCCATTGTTGTCAGAAGAAGAAGGTCTTGATACCATTCTATGCAAAATAATAATGAAAGCAAAAATATTTTTATGTTGTTCCAAAATTAGAGTAAAAAATAGAGTATATGAAGATGGAGGTCTATAGATACTCTAGCAAAGCTATATTCAAAATGAAAATGAAGAACAAACAATGAATTTCACAGTCAATTGTATGAAAAGTGTTGAAATATACACAACATGAAAGAGGTTGTGGTCGTAAATAAAGGAATACCTGGACTTGTAATTTTCCTAAATGGGCCATCTAATGATTGATGTTAAAATTTGACTCAGTTCCAATTCTTAAAATTTAATATATGTAGGGATTTTTTTAAAAAAGATTTGATAATAAGCTACAAGGAAGCTACTTTATCGTTTTAATTGTCATATTTTCAGCACATAAGCTGTTATATAACTAAGGTCATTTAAATTTTAATATTTTTTCAATTCATTTCATTTTTCAACCATATATATTTTTAAATAAAAAAAAATTAATATAATCAAACCAATTCAAAAAAAATGTTTTTATATGTTTATAAATTTTTTGAATAATAATTGATATATTAATATGATTACATTAATGACGAAGAAATAAAATATGTATATAATTTTATAAAAGAGACTGAAGAATTGCACTAGCTTAACAAAATTACTGCTTTTAAAACAAACTTTTCTTAAGAATTCACATTTATTTTTCAATGAAATGTTTAATAAAAGTGAAAATAGCAAATTTTAATGTCTAAAAGTGCATATTATAAAAAATTGGAAAAAATAAAAAAAAAACATTATTGACAACTTCATTATTTTATTATTTTTTTCCATGAAAGATCGAAATTTATTTCCTGTCTCAAAATTTGCTTTCACATCTTTTGTGATTTGTTACCTGAGTTAAGTTTTTATTTTGACTTTTTATTTTGTAAATTTATGTTATAAAGTACAATGCCTTGGTTGTCAAATTATACAATCATAGTATATCTATATGCTTATCTGGAAAAAAAAAATTCATTCAATTTCGTTGTAAGATCGTTGAATAATGATATTTAATCGACCGATCTTCAGTTCTATTTTTTTTTTTAAGAAATGAGATATTTTTATTTTCTATTTACAATTTGCTATTAGTTATCAGCTATATTTACAAAAAATCTACATTACATTGTTAGTAACCTCTAACTTTCTATCAAAAATCATCTCCTAAGTTGTACTCAGGAATTGTGATTCCTTTTGTCACTTGATATTCATTGATACCCCACTTTGAACCAAATCTTCCATACCCGCTGTTTTTTAAACCTCCATGAGGTAGTGATCCTTCATCGAATACCGTCTAAAATATTAATGTTAGTTAGTAACACATTATCTCAAAAACAACAACAACAACAACAACAAAACCTCCCCAATATTTATACTTACTGTACCATTGACATGAACTGCTCCACACTGAACCTTTTTTGCAATTGCGATTCCTTTCGAGATATTATTTGTCCAAATGCTCCCCGATAATCCGTACTCACTTTGATTTGCAAGCTTGACAGCTTCTTTCATACTTTCTACACGGGTAATATATGCAACCGGACCAAATGATTCTTGACTATAAATGCGCATCTCTGGTGTGACGTTTGACAAAATTGTACGCTGAGGAAAGGAAGACTTTTCTTTCAAAGACGTTACGAATGTCGAGGCATCTGTGTGTCCAACAATCATCTCTGCACCTTGATCAACTGCTTCTTTTACAAGATTGTTAAATTTGGACGTAGCCATCTGTGTAGAAAGAGGATGTGATTGTTTATGAGTGGAGCTAAAGTGAAGAGATGGACCCATTGGATCAGGTGTATCGTTATGCAAATTGGCAATTGTTTGAAGATGCAACACAAATTTATCATAAACATCAGTGTGAACGTATATACGATCTGTTGACATACAAATCTGACCATTACCTTGCCATGCTCCAAAAAGCGTGCTTCCAGCAGCTTCTTGCAATTGACCATCAGATAGATCATTGTCAACTAGAACAGGACACTTCCCACCCAACTCAAGAACTGCAGGTTTCAAGTTCGTTGCAGCAAGTACTGCAATTTTACGTCCAACTTCAGTTGATCCCGTAAAGTTAACTTTTTTAATGTGTTCAGACTCAATTAAAGTGCGAACAACTTCAGGTGCAGTTTCAAATGAAGTATTCAAAAAATTGAAAACACCTGTAGGAAGTCCTACCTCTGAAAAAACTTCCAGGGTTGCCCAATGAGTAAGTGGCGATAACTCACTTGATTTAAAAACAACCGGGCATCCTGCAGCAAGAGGGGTTGCTACTGCCCGCATAGAAAGAATAGAAGCTGCATTCCAGGGTGCCATAGCCAATACTGGTCCTATAGGCTGATTAAAAATTAATGGCGTCTTACCTTTTTGTGAAGATGGGATCATACCAACTTCAGATGCTGAAAGCTGAGCGGCAGTTTCGCGAAGATACGCGATAGAGTCTGAATAAAAGTAATCCGCTAGGCCTTTGGAGGCACCCATTTCACGCGAAACAATTTCAATGTGGGAAGATCGCTTAGCTTCCATAAGCTATCAACTAAGTGTCAGCTTGATTTTGTTGAATCGTAAAGATTTAACTAATAAGTAATGAGAAAGCTACTTACATTAGCTGCTTTCAAAAGAGTAGCACGTCGTTGTGCTGGCTTCCAATCGGCCCAAACAATGCCATGCTCACTTGCAGCCTGTGCAGCAGCTTTAGCTTGTTCAACCGATGCTGATTCAGCGTTATAAATTGGACTATTATTCCATGGAGAGTTTACAACAAAACTATCACTACCCTTTACTGATTTACCTGCAATATAAAGTGGTACTGAATTGGGTACTGTTGAGTAATGCTTAAGCTGTCGAAATCGTAAAGAATTGCGTTTGAGTGAGAGCATTATGACTAAGATGATTTGTAGCGTTGATACAGTTATGTTAGCTAGATTTTACTAATTGAAGGAAGGTGCATATACCCTTACCCTTATATTAGCTAATTAACCATCCTTTGAACCTCGGGTTGTTTAATTGACGTTGTTAGTTTTTCGGCGTAACTATGAGGAGCAAGCGTTGTTTGGCTTCCGAATCACGGAGATGTTAACAGCATCACAATCATTTACACATAATTGATTTCGGTATTAGAGGTTATTCTGATGTTGAGTAATACAACCCAAATAACTAAATTCAAGATAGTGGACTAATTTGTACTCAACAATACGCTGCTCCTAGTGTAGATTATTTAGATTTTTACGTTTATGAATCCAACAAAGTATTCCGGTGTTTCTCCGATAGCTAATCAGCCTCACAATAGGCTTTTTTCTTATTTTTTTTATTATCTATCTCGAATAATACAAAAAGAGTTGACTTTCTGGTTTTTCATCTTCAATAATACACCACAAAAGCATTTCAAATGACATACTCAGACGAATACCATTTCATTTTAAATCATCCATACACACAGAAGCTTCTTGCTACGGATGAGTTTGATATTGACCATCCATATGATGCTCCGGAGCATGTCAAAGAGTACTCACTTACAGCCGGCACATTGGCAGGTACAAACTTGATTTATGATACCCCTATTACACTTTCACGCAAGCAAATATCAGCCCCAAGTGAATCTGCAGAACCAGAATACATTGTACTTTATCATCTTGGAAGCAAACTGTGTGGACACTCTGGTATAATTCATGGGGGACTTCTTGCTACATTGTTAGATGAATCGCTATGCAGATGTGGGTTCCGTTCGCTTCCCAACAAGGTTGGAGTGACCGCTCAGTTGAATCTCAAATATCTCGCGCCTACTCCAGCTGAGTCCTTTGTAGTGCTGCAGGCGTGGGCTACAGAAGCACAGGGAAGAAAGGTAACAGTGAAGGGAACATTGAATGTGGTGAAAGGGGAGCCACAGGAGTATGAAATCAAGAAAACGGTGGAGGCTGAGTGCTTAGTAGTTGAACCTAAATGGGTTGCCAAATTGCAAAACGGCCATTTTACTCCTGGAGAGGGAACACCTCAACCAGAGGAAAATAGGGAAGATCAAGCTCAAGCGTGATTATATCAGAGTAGCACTTGGAATAGAATGTAATTGATAGAAATTAATAAATCATCATGATTTTTCTTTTTTATGCTAAGTTTGTATTTCATTGAGTAGCTAGACAACATCAAAAATCTGAGAGTTATTATGAGTGTGTTTAAAGCAATTGCAGTATATAGCATTTTTATATTAGATTTATTATTATCATTATTGTTAAGTTTATATATTTGTATATTTTGATATACAAATCAATCATCTTGATCAAGCTTGTAATATCATTCACCGAATAAAGAAATTGATTTTTTATTTTTTATTTTTTATTTTTCATTTTTTATTTTTCATTTTTTATTTTCATCATTTATATTAAAACTAAAACAATGATTACAGGGTCCAATAGAATGTTTTTTACATTTGCCATTATTCATATACGATTCTTTTATTCAAGTTTAATTACAAGTTTTACAAACTATCTACTAACAATTATATATATATTTCAATATCTTTAATTAGCAGTCTAATGTCAATCATCAAAAAAAAAACAATACTCATCCAATGTATTAACAATTTTGAATGAACAGAGATATATATATCTTTCTTTTTTTTTATCTTCACAAAAAAATTCACAACAAAAAATAATTTCATGTATAAACGTAACTTTTGTTAATTATTTTGAATAAAACCAAATATTCATTATAATCTATTCAAAGTTTGAAGCTTTTATAGAAAACAACAGTAAATTAAAGTAAAATTAGTAAAAAATATTAAAAAAAAAAAAGAAGCTGAAAGTAGTACTTTCTAAAAATGTTGATGATTTATTTTGCGAATGGATCAAGCATTTTTGTACCTGAATAAATTTATCACACTTGAACAATAGTACATCAGAGATAGTACCTGTGTAAGTTTCAAATAAGCATTTGACAAAAAACTAATTAGGCAAGGTTTTTCAAGGATTAAGCAGTTCAAACCTTTTCAGGTATATTTCACCCGACTTTTTTATATTGTATATATATGTCTCTAGATCTTTGAATTGTATTTTGCAACACACCTAATTTAATTAGAAAACTGATATTTATAGTAATCTTTATCAAGAACTAAATACTAGAATCAATTTTTACTATAAAAAGAAAGATTGATGATTTTATTTCGAATAAAAAATTAAAATTTTTTCTTGTGAATACCAGTAAGCAGATAACTCAATTCCAAGTATAGGCGTGATGAAAATTGGCAACCCACCGTTAGCCGAGAGGAGGAAATAATAATAATAATAATAATAATAATAGAAAAGAAGCTATAACGAGGCATATAAAACTCAATGAAAAACAAGAAAATATAAACCAAATAAGCATTAACGTTCAGAGTCATTTGAATCCTCATTGATAGTTCAAGATGGCTGCTGTGAGGCTTGATAATTGCGTGCTTGAGTTCATGCTGGATAGGATTTATGTCTCTAGATGAATAGCAAATGATACATCAAATTGATGTTTGGGATATACTGGCTGAGAACTTGTAGTAATAGTAACAACACATCATTGTAAACATAAAGCAATCGTTTGTATTTTAATTTATATGGATTTGTTTTATTATTTTACAACAACAGAAGTAATAAAAAAACCATCAGGTTATTTTACAATTAACCCAAAGCTTTTTAAAGTCGATTACTTGGAGAGATCATAATAGAAGAAAAATGAAAAAAAGACATTGGAATAGCAAACTCTGTTGCAAACTGTTGAGAAAGAATTCATTTAAATGTATATGATGAATACGATTGATTGGTATTAGAAACGAAACTTAGAATCACCTAATAACTCTTGTTCATAAATGGTGCTTCTCAGAATGTCATAGGAGGGAAAAAAAATTTAAAAAAAGCGTAAATTTTTGCAAATAAAAATTTCAACTCCAACCTGAATAAACGTTGATTTATCAGCCAGCCTATTTATTCAACGCTCAACAGTAGTTAAATCCAAAATGAAACAAGTCATATACATAAAATAAACCTCGTAAATTTGATTCGTTATATACTTAAATTATAGAAAAACCTCATTGATTTAGAAGTTGCTTAGAGCTCACCAGAGTTGGAAATGGCAACCTTGGTGCGGGTAGCACCAGAGTTGGAGCCGAGAGCCTCAACCTTCTTAACAACATCGAAACCTTCAGTGACCTCACCAAAGACAACGTGCTTACCATCCAACCAAGGGGTAACGACAGTGGTAATGAAGAATTGGGAACCGTTGGTGTTAGGACCAGCGTTAGCCATGGAAAGAAGACCGGGTCTGTCGTGCTTCTTGGTGAAGTTCTCATCAGCAAACTTCTCACCGTAGATAGACTTACCACCGGTACCGTTACCTCTGGTAAAGTCACCACCTTGAAGCATGAATTGAGGAATGACACGGTGGAAAGGAGAACCCTTGTAACCGAAACCGTGCTCACCAGTGGCAAGCTCTCTGAAGTTCTTGGTAGTCTTGGGAACAACATCGTCGTAAAGCTTGAAGACAATGCGACCAACGGGTTGGCCATCAGAAGTAACGTCGAAGAAAACCTTGCTCATTGTGAATTGAGTATATTGATATTGGGGAAAATGAAATGTGTAAAGTTAAGGTAGTTAACAAATAAGTAACAGGAAAGGAGAGAAAGCAAATTGTGCGAGAGGTGAAATATTTATACGGAGCGATGCAAAGAAAGCATGGACCTGTTGTTGAGCTGGCTGGGATTTCAGACGAAGCGGACCACCAACTTCTACTGCAAAACAAAGGTGCGGTCTGCCCGAGCCGCGAGGCTGACGGGCTTTTCCCACGCACTGGCAGCAAGCTTGGGTTTCAACTGTGTGCTAAGGTACTGTAATTTGATGCTGACTATGCGTATACATCACCTTTGCAATTAAAAATACAGTACCTTGCCTAACCCTTAGTGCCATTACAAGAGTTACCCGGGTACAGTCATCTTCTTTAAGCTTCTTTGAGGTTCTGTCATCCCCATCAAAAGATTTTTGTTGCCTCGACAACTGTGTTTTTAGTTCACATCATATATCACTACATGCACATGTATCGCTACTTACACGTGTCCTCAACCTAGGGTTATTACCTTTAACATAAAAAATGACGACACGCTTGAGAGAATAGTAACGATCTTAAAGTTACCCAAACCACTAAATTAACTTTAGTCAGTACCGCCGGAATTTTGAGCAAAAAGGAAACACCCCCTTTGGACCAGTCGTCCAAGTATAGCCTAAGCTCACCTAATACTGAAAAAAACACACATACACATACACACGCCACATACATAAACTTGCACTATATACATCGTTGGCGACATCATTTGGCATAGGCCTGACAAAATATATCATCTATTCCATTGATATTTGATATCTATATTTATACAAAGGCATTAAATATCCCATTTTCTGGGTTTAGGTGTGCGCCACAGCCGCTATTGCTACTAAGAATTTTACCATACCAGTATTTTGTTTGTGAGGGAGTTAAGACCACTGGGCATTGTATTTGTAAATACATTCATTATCCAGCTCACGGTGACTATAATCCTGTTTGACAAGACTCTAGAATCAAAATTGTGCTGTATACAAGGTTTCATTTTATTATTATTATTATTATTTTTACGAGTGTACAATAATCCAAGCCGGCTCGACAGACTAGGACACTGGGCTACAGAAACTTGCTTACAATAGAAAAACTACCATGTCATCATTTAAAGGCAAAGGCAAGGCTAGAAGCGGATCTAGCAGTAATATCAGATCTAATCACAAAAAGTTTTCAAATGGTCGCTCTAACAGTGTATCAGCAAATGATGAACGCCCCAGCTTTAATACGCTACTACCGGATACGAAAGATTCTGACATTGCTATGAGTGATATTCTCAAAGCACTTGCTCAAGAAAGCCCATCTAATATTGCTGATAATTTGCCATCCGTAAAGGTATTATTAGGACTTCAAAATGATCTGTCAAGGATGATGAAAGTCAATGCAAAGAAAATAGACGAGTGTGACAATACTCTCCAGCAAATCAAACGGCTACATGGGGCTATTGATCGTGAAAAACAGAGAAGACAAAAACAAACTGCATCTGCTATGTCGTCGACAACAGATAGCGATAGTAGACCAGAAACTGCAACAAGATCCGATTCCTCTACAAGCAAAGTTGCTAACGGTGAGTCCCATCAACTGGAAAACATAACTCGCACTGAAATACAACGCGTTCCATTTGAAGATGATGATGACCAACCGTCGCTGCCTCTTGAAGAACTTGACTTATTTGATTTAGATAAGTTAGAACAAAAATATCCCGAACGAGGCGAGAACTTTTATAAAGAACTGTATGCTGTCGTTTCATATCCAAAAGATGATTTAAAATCTGAGCTTCCTGGAGAAATTCCAGACATGGATTTTACAAAAGCTAAACCTCCAAATCAGGTTCAATTTTCAACCTTTTCAAGTTATGTCGAACCCTATTTTAGGCAATATACTGAAGAAGATACTTCGTTTCTCAAAACAAAATATTGCTTTATTCCTCCCTCAGCATCTGGAAATCAGAAGAATGTGTCGGAGACAACAGACTTGTCAAAAAGAATGGCCATTGAGCCCTACATCATTCCCAAATTAGGTCCATTATATACTGAAAAATGGATGCAAGAAGATGGTCCGAATCCTTCATACACGCTATCTCCTCCCCCTGTTCCATCAAATGAAGAATTCGAACCAAAAGGAACTACCGATTCAATTGTTGATGACGTCTTAGAAACTGAAAAAGTCAGCTGCGGCCCATTAACTTCACGTCTTTTATCTGCTTTAATGAGCGAAAGTGTATTTGATGAAAAGAAATTTAAAAAAGAAGAGGAAGTCGACAAGAAAGATGATGAAATCAAGGTTGAGGAAAAAGATCCTGAGCCTATTGTAAAAACAGAAGAAGAGGAAGAAGACTTTGCCAATGGAGGCGAAACTGCAGTTTCGTCACTGGTTGATGGTAGTTGGAAAATTTCAGCATCGAAAACAGATTTCTCTTCACTTGATGACCGACTTCGTAGGGAATTCAGATATGTTGGTATTTTAGATGTTGGATTATTGGATAAAGAAGAAACAGTAAGGAATAAATACGAAGTTAAGTTTGGACACACTACAGAAACCTATCACCCACCTAAAAGAAATAATGACGAAGATGTAAAAATTGATTGGGTTAAAGGACGTGAAGACGATGAGATATGCCATGAGCTTAGAATCTTGCAGCGGGAGTTACGCCGGGTTTCCTATTTAAACAGGGCATACAAAACCCGTTTATTACCTATTGTTGAAGACCAACTTGGATGGCAGGAGTATACGCATATTCAAGAAGATTTAGACAAACAGGTCGATCAAGCTTACGTTAGAAGAACGAGAGCTAACAATAGAACCAAAAAGAAGAAGTCAGGAAGTTCGAGCTCTGCTCATGCTGCCCATGTGAATGGTGTTGGTATCGAACAACCTCAACGACTTAAAGCATTACTTGAAAAACGACATAAATGGATTACAAAAATTGGACCGGTTTTTAAGAGTCCTAGAGAAATGAAACGTATGCCTGATAATAGTATATTTGAAGATATCAAGTATACACCTGGGGTGGATGACGATGACATTAATGAAATGTACGAAGACCTTATGGATACCAATGAGGAAGTTAATGGTAATGCTACCGCAGATGATATCTTTGGTAATGTAAACCGAATGATCAGATCTACCAGTACTCCTGGTATGAAATGAGTTAACTATTATAATGTAAGGTTTGTTTATAGACTGTAATGATCGATTTGAGTACTTAATACATAGCTCGTTGATTTTATTATTCATGATGGAAAACTATCTCAGAAGTAATTGTAAAGAGTTGGGAGTTTTTAATTTTTTTTTAGCATTTCGGCACACACTTGTGCTTTTCGTACTTGATCTAAATTTTTCTTTCCTAACCTAAGAAAACATTCACTATGTCAAGCGATGAAACTGATGCATCTGACATTAGTGAAAATTTGGATATGGTGAATGACGAGATAATCATACCTGAAAAAAATGACATGTTAGAAGCCAATCAAGATGTTGGATCAGGGAACATTGCTGAAGAAAGCCGGATTCATGAAGATCTTGAAATCACGAATGTGGCTGAAGGTGCAAGTGGTAATAACGAAGATGACAATGTCAGGGAAGTAATCTCTGACTTAGATGAAGATTTCTTAGAAAATGAGAACGATGGAAGTAGTCAGGCAGCTGCAAACACAGGTGCTGGTTTAGAAGCGGTATGATTCTTGATTGCAACTTTTATTTTAGGCCAATTCAAAAATCATTACTAACTTTATATCTCTCTCTCTTTCTCTTTTTTTTTTTTTTTTTTTTTAACAAAATAGGTAGCCAATGCTTTGTTCAAGCTTTCAGATGCTGCTAAAGAAGCTGCATCTACACTTGTGGATCATTACAAATCTTTTCCCCAAACCGAGTTGTTGAAATCAGTTGAGCTTTCTGATGCACTAGAGTCTGTGAAAACTCTCTCTGGATCCATTCTTACAATGAAGGCTATTCAAAGACGCTATACGCTAATGAGTGATACTGTACGATCTGGAAGTGGGTTTGCTTTACGTCCAATCAAAAAGTTTCCACAAGGATTTCCACCTGTATACCCTAGTGAAAGTATGACAAGCTCTGAAATTGGTCCGTTTGCAGGTTTACCAAAAATTCCGATCGTTCCTGTAATTCCAACTAAAAACACAACTTCTTTATCAGACACGTTATTTAGCTCTAATCAACTGTTACGATCATATCAAGATTCAAAATCTTATAAACCCTTACTAATGGCTGATCTTGTAACTAGGCTTACCAAAAAGGAAATGGCAGATTATGTGAAATATCTTCAAGCAACACAGGAAAAATCAATGGAGTTCAAAACTAAAGTTAAACAACTTCGAAAAAATGGAATGTTACCATCGAAACCACGACCACCTTTTGCTACATTTAGAGCAGAGATGCTTGCAGGAATGGAATTGGACGCCAAAAAAATGGGTATTGAGCCAATGGATTTAGAAATGCAAGAAAGCTTGATAAAGAATGCTTGGAAAAATTTGGATTATCATGAAAAAAGCATTATTGAACAAAACTTTCAGATTGAATATTTAAAATATCTTGACGCAGTTCAAAATGCATTATTGGAAGAGCATACTATACCGAAAAATAAAAGAAAAAGAAAAACTAAAGTTAGTGAGCAGTCTTTGCAAAAGGAAGAATTAGGTGTTGATTTTGAGGAAGAACAAGCTGCAAATATAAATCCGCATTTGTCTGATGAAGAATTTTATGACAATTTACTTTTATCCGACACAGAAAATGTTCATTCGTCTCATATTAAAATTGAAGAAGAAAATGAAAATAATTTTTTTGAAAAGGATAGCGTCTCAACCAAAGATGTCCACCACTCTGATTCTGACACTGGTAGCAATGCAGTTACTGTATTGGAAACTAGAAAGAGTACAGAGCTTCCTTTTCCATCACCCTCTCCTAAAATTAAGTCAGAAATAGAAGACTCAGAGCATGAGTTTTCATATAATGCATATAACAAAAAACGCCAGTCGACAAGAAAGGATTCTCATAGAAAGAAAAAGCGAAAGAAGAGCAAAAAACATCAAGATAATGAAGTAATTGCGGCCGATGGAGATTTTGATAATGCTCTCATGAAAGAAGAAAATGTTAATTCTCAACTTGAACAGGTTGTAGAGCGACCTAGAAAAAAGAAGCATAAAAAGCACAAGCGTCTTAAACATAACCGAGAAAAAGACGAATCTGCAATTGAGCAAACTGCCACTCATTCACAAGATGAAGAGATGGATCAAGTTATGATTGCATCTTAGCATAACCCACTATGTTAAGAGATGAACAGAGTGACCTTAATATAAAAATTTGAACCTGAGATCCAAGAACAGCATAGAAAAATAGACATTATCTTGCATGATATCAGAAAATGAATTATTCTTTTTATCTATCTTCCATTTATATGTGAATTTACAAATAATTTTTATAATAATTTCTATAGATTTATTACAAGCTTCATTTTTTTTTTTAATTTTTGTGTATTCTGTCCGAGTTATTAAATTTTTTGAAGGTGTTACAATTGGTTTTTTTTTTTTTTTTTTTTTTTTTTTTGGCTGTCTAAAACGTGAGCGTATATATGTAACTATATATATAATTGAAAAGTAATTGAGTGAAAATTTATATGATATCAAATATTACTTTGAAAAAATAAAAATAAAAATAAAAAATAAATACAATCTGTTATGAAATTTATAAAAACTTAATATCAAAAAAAAATCAAAAAAAAAATCACATAATAAAACAACTAAAAGAATTGTAGTACAAAAATTAAAGCCCAAGAACAAACTCATCTACACTTTTCAAAGCTACACGAGATTGTTCCTTTAAAATTGGATCTTTATCATTTTGAAGTATTTCCAGCCATTTTTTAATTTCCCCAAATTGTACTTTAGTTCCGTCTGCTGCCCCACTTCCATTAGAAATGATAATTGAAAAACCTTCAGTGCCAGTCTGTATTCCACTGACTTTATCTAAACCTCTGATAATACAAACAACTACATTAACAGCACCACGACGTATTAATGTATTTCCAGTTGAAAGAATAGACGTTGCAAAGTAGATCGAATCAGGCAAAAACTCCAGAACCAATAACGGTACAGTTTCATGTAAAGATGCAAGTAATGAAAGAGCTGATAACTGTAAAATTTCATGTTGTTCATGCTTATTAGGAATGTCAGGGTCATCTTGACTTTTAGAGGCATTTGAATCCATCATAGAAGAGATTGTTTGATATATATGACCAATAACTTTTTTTCCATGTAAAGGATTCATGACAGGCCCTGTAACTCTTATCCATTTCTCGAGAACCTCTGCAATTCTGATTCGAGTATCCATCCCCTGGTTTGTATCTACATATTTTGCCAGTAAGATATCAATAACATCAAATCCATTCTTTTGGAATAGAGCTTCCAAAGCTTTTATAGCATTTAAGTAGATGTAGGAATCTTTATCTTGAAGCTTTGAAATAAACATTCTAGTTGCAAGATGAGGATTGATAGATGAATCCTTCTTATCAATAAGATTTTTGAGTAAATGCATACCATGTGCAGAAACTGGTGGTGAAGGATCTTCAAAAAGTTGAATTGCCTTAAGAAACTGCGATTGGCTTGATGACTTAGTAGGTACCTCTGGAATTTTGCCGTCTGGAGCTAGTATTTCAAGTTTCGTTAATGTTGGTGCAGCTATTGAACTAGGAAGTCTTGCAAGTAGTGGACGCAACGAAAGCAACACGCTAATAGAGCTTGATTTGTCACTATCCGGTGAGGAATCAAGTTCCATAAGAATAGCTGATATGAGCGAAATACAAAGCTTAATAACAGCTTGACTATCTTCTTCATCATTAGCAATTTTGTCATCATCTTCTTCGTCATCCGAATCATTTACAGAAGCACCGAGAGGTTCCTCATCTTCGTCATCGGAATCACCATCTAAAGTTACAAACTCTTCCAAAGTTTTGGTTTTATTGTTGTTTTGTTGAGAACCAGATTTTGAATCGAGTTTGTCGACATAATTCTGCAATGCACCTTTCACAACGCCTAGTATATCGTCAACATTACCTAAAAGCTTTTTCTTACATTTGTCAATCACTGCTTCAAGAACCTTCATCTCAACCAACATTCTAAATGGGTTTATCTCATTTTCGGTTGCTTTGCTACCATGGTCCATCCATTCTTGTAGCAATTTGACAAAATACCGCGACACAATATCATCTTCCAGCATCTCCAAAATTACCAAAAATTTTTCAACTCTACCTTCTATCTTTTCAAACATTTTTGCAGTATTGTCAACATCTAAAGCAAGCCCTGATTCAAAAGAATCAATCAAATCACCTACTTCATTATTATTACTTGAACGAATTTCAACACCACCAGTATCAGAAGGTCCATATTTCCATGTTTTAGCATAGTTTCCCGCCATCAAGTTTTGAGATATTATCTCCAGGAGAATATCAGATTTTTCTGTCATACTCTGTATGGTATTTACTAATACTGAAATCGGCAAGTCAGAAACCTTTTTAGCATCTATCAAATAACATATTAATGTCCATAAAAGCAAAAAAATAGGATCCATAAATTCTGTTATTAAATCCACTGAGTGAGATTTTATAATAATAAGATCCAAGAATCTTAGAGTTTCATCCAACTCTTTTTCAGTAACAAGTACAATGTCTTCTTCAACTGATTTTTGATTCTTTGGAGCAGGAGGATTAAAACGTGCTTGAACAATGTTTTTTATTCCCAAAGTAATTATTTCTTTTCTTTCAGAATACAACATCGTAATAATTTGAATTGTAGGCACACCAATGCTACTCGTCATGCTACCCAGGATCCCTATAAACTGTTTCATAACTCTGCTTGTATAAACTTCAATAGGCATATTTCTAGGCACTGATTTCAAAATTTTCACGGCCTTGTCCAAATCCGATATCTTTACCTCTTCCGATTCTCTACTACCCGATATAAACTCAATGAGACACTTGATACCGTCAGGTCGAGTTGTTGGAAGTAGGGCAAGAGTACTAGATATACCTGCAACAAACCACTTGGGTGTATTTTTCCTGATTAGTGTAGTCAAATGAAGATACAGTTGATAAGTATCTATCTGTTTGACGATTTGATTATACCAACCCACTGTATCTTTACTAGTCGTTACTGAATCAAAAGCCAAACGACCTGAAATGGTAAGATAATCGACAGTAAATGGCCCTAGTAATAAAAGATCTCTAACATCACCTTTTTTACCTAAAAATTCGACGAGACATGCCGCCACCTTTTTAGATAGCACAATATTTCTATCTCTAGATTTGCCATAATTCTCACGAGAATAAATCTTAAGATTTGTCCTGATGTCAATTGGTACACCAACATTAATTGGTAATATGGTGTGTATAACATCTGCTACCAATAGCGAAACAAGTAAGTTGAACGTCTTGAGATCGTATAATGAAATCATAATCAAACTGGGATCATTGGCCTTTTCTTTTTCAGCAATGGTCAAATTTTGAATGGCTCGAATCTGCTCTAAATAAAAGTTTGTGACAAATGTAAGACGATCAAGCTGTTCATCTTTCTCATTCTCATTGTGAGTTTCCTCTAAAGATGTAATACTAGGTTGACTGAACTCATCAGGATTGTTCTTGATATTATTATATACAACGTCAATTCGATCTTCAGATTTATCGGGAAATTTCAATAGCGATTCTAGATTTGAAAATAACACATCTAACGGTTTTGTATAATTTAACTTATTTTCATACTTCATTCTGGGAATACTCCAGCTAAAGACACACCTTTCAATAGTGAAACAAAAATATCAAGAGAACCTGAATTCATAGAAGAGTATGAGTGTTTTAGTCTTCAATAAATGTGAAATTTTCCGTTTTAGATTTCAAAGCGAAGTGTTTTCACGTGTATTGCTTCCGCCGTACATTTGGGTTAGGGTCATATGTTGATCTGTTGAAGATTGGGCAAGCACATCTACAAAGTAAAAACATTAAAAAAAATTAAACGGTTAATCAACCAAGCTATAAGGCACTTTAAAAATCATGTCCGAAGATAATTACGCTCGTGCATTTGCAAATGCTCTTCAAAACTATGATGGAAATACTATAGCAATTCATTTATCAATTAGATACTGGGGACTTATTGAACTTAGTAAAACTAATGAATCTGATCTTGAAAATTCACTTGATCAGCATTATGGAAATCCTGAATGGTACAATGAGTGGACAGAAGTTGCACTTACATATTTGAAAATCACATCTTTGGTTGTGGGAGGATCTAGTCCGAAGGATGTGTACTTAGCTCAAAACCAACTTCTTAGTTTAGTTAATAGGATTGCTGAAAAGTCTGATAATTGGATTCTTCCAGTTTTATACACCGTTGCCAAAGAATTACGACAGTTGGCTACACATGCAGGCATGGACTGCTTAGAAGAAGCAGCTCGACCTATCAATCGATGTTTCACCATTTGTTTGAATGATAGAAATCTAGAATCTTCAGAATCTAGAAACCTAGGTGTCATGTATTTCGTAGGAGAGCTGATGAAGGTTTATTTCAAATTAAAAAAGAGAGATTTGGCGAAAAGTGTGTTGAAAGTTTTAATAAATGTTCAATCAACTTCACAAATTCCTCCCGATTCAGCTTATCCAAAGTCGCATCTAGTTACAATGTATTATTATCGTGCTCTACTAGATTTTATCAATGAAGATTATGTTGCTGCAGAGAAACGATTAAGCACAGCATACAATTTGTGTTCGAGCTACATTAAAGATACCAATTCTGATGACGATAGAAAACGAAGACAAGTTTCAATAAAAAAAAATATGCAGAGCATTTTACTATACTGGATCCCTTGCAAGTTTTTTATTTCAAAGGGTAAAGTTTTTCCAAATTCAACGATGTTAAACGATTTTCCTATTTTTAATACTTTATACAATAATCTGTTTACTGATGTAATCAGAGGAAATGTTAAGGCTTTTGAATTGTTTCTTAAAGAAAACAGATTGTTTTTGGCTAAGAAAAGGCTGATTCCTATTATATACAAACTGAAAGAATTATGCATATTTTATGTTTTCAGAAGAACTTATGTCTTTTTGGGTAAAAGCAACAGAGTTAGTATTGATATGTTTGCCAAATCTCTGAAAGGGGCTACTCTTGGCCCTAATCATATAGCTGATGTTGATGAACCTGAAGATAATAATATGGACGGTTCTGACGATGATTCAAACGATTGGTACAGCTCAGAGCAAGTTGAAGGCTTTCTTGCTAGCTTCATTAATACAAATCTAATGAAAGGCTACATATCGAGAGCTCACAAAATGGTTGTACTCAGTAATACAAGCGCATTTCCATTACATCCTGCTACCACTAATTAATAAAATTATTATATCTTGATATTTTTATTTATTTCATTCAACAGGTATAATTAAAATATGTAGCTAAAATCACATCATAATATTATGAAAAATAGTATTTAAATAAAAAATAAAAAGTATATTGCAAAATATATATATATATATATATATTCCTGGACAAATCACTGAAACGGATTGTCAATTCCAGCTATAAGACAAGGTACGCCACCTCCCATCTCCATTCTAACAAAAACTTCAATTTCTTCTAAAATTCGGATTTGCTGTACCTTGTCTGGTCCCCAATAAAATTCTAAAACTTCACCATTGTATTCGGCTCTTTCTACAGGAATTAATTGGTCTCCATGTACACGCTTTTCAATTCCTAATGCAGGAATTACAACATCAAAAGCTGAAGCGTGCAACCTAACAATAATGCCAATATATTTAACAGGATTCCCATCTTCCAGGGATCTGGAAATAGCAAGTTGAAGATGTTGAAAATGAACAGCTACAGCATTGGCATGAACGCGAGTACAATGTGCAGCATGCTGTGTTGGAGTCGTGCTAGCTCCGGAATGAATTTGTCTGTGTACAATATGGTCCGCATAGCGATGCAAAGGGTTAGTAAAATGTGCGTATACCTGAATGTTGAGAAAATAATGACCATTGCCTCTAATGGTGTATGAGTTGCCTGCGAGAGTATATTTAGGCGATCGTAGAGATTTATAAAAAATAGTCGATAACGCATGCCGAACTTGAGGAGAGTATAATGAAAGTGAGGCTTGAAAAGCAGATATATGTGAATTTGGAGGCAGATTGAGCTCAACAGGGAAAACATTAGGATGAGGTTGACTGCGTATAAAAGCTGAAGGACCACAAGTTTTGGAAATGTATACTGCAATAGCATAATTAGTCTTTATGTCCAGTTCAGATATTAGCGTCTCCACACGATTTGATGTGAATACGTTTTTTCTTGGAAGCGAGGGAATGGTGTCGACAAAATCAAAAATGCCAGAATCAGGTAAAGTGTTTGTAGGCCCAATATTCAATCGTTGCCTTCTAAATTGATCTGAAAGAAATTGAATTGTTTTGATATAATTTTGAATTGGATGAGAAAGACTGCTTTCTTCTCCACTCAAAACTTGTTCCATCTGATCGTAACTCACAAGGCTATCAGGAAGGACTTCAGATGGCCCAACCCATTCATCTACTACTTGTAAAGTTTCGAAATCTAACTTCCACACAACGCTGATAGCTTTACTTCTTTTCCCAGGCTTGAAAGATACCCACTCAGTGAACTGCTCGGGAAGCATATTATAAGCTTCTTTTTCATGTGGAATGGAGATACCTCTTCTTAAAGCTTCTTTATCAAGAGGTGAATCAGCAGGAATATAATGTGTTACATCTAGAATATGAACACCAATTTGCATATAGTGATCAGAGAGTTTAGTCAAATGTATAACATGGTCTGTAACAGGTAGTTTGGGAGAGTAAGCTACCATTTGCTCTCCATCAAACTGTCGGCGAGTACCATCGTCTGTAATGGCCATTGGAATTGAAGAATTGGTAATTAAATTATTGACCTGTTCTAGCACTTCCACTGGGAACTCTACAGGACCAAAATTATTATCCCACAACACTGCCTCATCCTTACCAATCTTATTATTCACATCACCAACGAGCTCGCCAAAGGGATGCAAGGAAGTTCCCGGCCAGCGGTTGATCTTAGCGACAAAAATGTCATCTTTGTATTTATCTGGATTATTAATAAAGTCAGACGGTGCTTGAACGATTGGTATCGCTATAAGTGGAATGCGCTTGTTGGTTGGTTTAAACCAGATGATTTTGGGTGTAGTTGGTGGCGAGGAGTTAGTTGCGGGTGGCGTTAGAGCAGTGGATGGTCGAATTAAACAAATAGTCCCGCTATAAGTTTGATCTGCTACACGGTCCATAATAGCCACAATATGACCCGCATATAGTGGTTTTACATCTTCATTGCTGCCAGTTCCTGAATTAGTTTGTTGATCCATGAGAAGCAGACTTTGACCCTCAACTTGGATATCATCAATTCGCTTTTGCATATTCCTCTGCTTAAGAGATCCGCGTCGTTTAAGCCCTCCTCCAGAATCCAGAATGTCTAGAGTGGGAACTGCACTGTCACTAACTGAAGAGCTCCGACGCTTTTTACGCTCTTCCTTATCTTTTCTAACCTTCCAAACATCATCAACATCCAATAATTCTACAGCAACAATATCACCCTCAATTGCTCGATTTCTGTCTCGAGACCCACAGATAAAAACGTCCTCCTCTAAAATATCAGTTGTAACGTAGGCATCAGATCTGTTTTTGGGATTGACTTTCATCTGTCCAGTCACAACTTTACCTTGCGCCACTAAAGCGCTTATGTGCGCAGGTGGAATATGCTGAGTGAATAATTGTTTTCTAGTAGTGGAAGATGTTCTTTGAGGGTGCCGCCAATTTGTATCTAAGTTTCTGGAATTTGATCTAGTATGTTGATGCTGATAATGGGTTTGACTACCATTGGAACTAGATCGCTTGTGAAATTGGGTGCTGCTTGCAGAAGAAGCAGTTGAATTTGTTCGTTTATGGCTGCTTGTTGAGCTCGACCTTTTATGATAAGAGGGATCGTTTGGCGAAGTTTGATTGCTTTGGATGTCGTTTAATAAATGATGGTTGTTAAGCAAGTACTGAAGTTCGTTCACCCGATGTTTTAGTTCTAGAGAAAGTTAGTATTTGCCTTCAAGTGGTTCTCGCTATCAATTTGTTATCGGACCCTTTTTTAACATACCTAAAAGAGAAGACGAAGACGACGAGTCTGAAGGTGATTTTTTATGATGATTGTTATTCATTTTTTTGTTTTTTTTTTGTTTTAAACTGCGTTCAAGATTAGCAGTAGTAAAGAGAAAAGAATAAAAAAATTTCGAAATAAAGGAATGAAACGAAGTAAAGTAGAAAACAAAAAAGATAGAAGTACAAGAAGAGAAGAAAGAATAAGAGTTCTTAACTACATGAGAAAAGATACAAATCACCGGAAAAGATTCTAGTTGCCTTCAGAAACGAATCTAAAATCTTCTTATATTCAAGGATTAGCTTCGAACTTTATTTGAACTATTTAACCATACGGCAAGCAGTGTTAGAAGCCCATGAAGGGTTTATATTCTGGTTTTGACTGATACTTGAACAATCAAATTACGTTGATAGTTTGTATATAGCTTGTAGCTTACAATGGGTTAACGAATAGTTTCCAATACTTTTTTTGTGAGGTCCTTACCAAAAATCTATATTAGGCTTGTTTTTTAATCTCTCTCTCTATATATATATATATATATATACATATGTATATTTATAGTTCTTTATAGAATTTTGTCTTCAACATATTCAACACAGTAAGTTTTGGTGTGCTATTGGACATGATATCTAGTGGATATATTATCAGAAAATTGCTCGAGGGTTTTCAGTGCAGGATTTAACCTGTTATGGTCTAGTTTATGGAAAATAAAAAGAGACCTATATATATAAATATATATGATAGTAACTATCGCAACCGCCAACAATGAACTATTCATCAGATGTATTTTCATATCTTCCACTAAGGTTCACCTTGGATTTAGTGCCGACTACTTAAAAGTATATAAATTAAGTCTTTTAAATGTGCAGAAATGTCTTGGGGTCTGCAAGTCCTTACTTTGAAACTGTAGGAAAAGTAAGTACATAGGCTATCTCAGATGTCACCAGGAAGCTTGAGATGCGCATACAGAAAGAAAAACCATTATCAATGGCGAAAATAAAATAATGAACGTTTGCAGCCTGCATTGGGGTTGATGTACTCTTTCAGCTGTCTGCCGTGCATAGAGTTGTGCAATTCTAGTTTTTTTGCTTCGGCTAAGCGAGTTAAGGTTCATGTGCGAAATGTTTGTATTTATTCAGCTTAAGCTTGTCTCAGGTATACAGCGAACATCTATCCTCTCTACCGGACTATTCTTATCAGCATTTATAGTGTGACGATTGAGAAAATACTGAACAATTGAGGCCAATTGGGGGGGGGATTGTTCAATTTGTTTGTTGGCCATTGAATGTTTAGTTAATTATGAATATCTAGAATATTCGTTCCTTAATTGCTTGTTACTTGAATTCTTAAGCATAGATGCTGTGAATAATATCTTGATAAATTTTCTGTTAAAAAGTAGTTCTTGTGGTTTCTGACACCATATATAACAGCCCTATTTAAATTGTTAGTTCTTAGCTAGTAACTATTTGATGAAACAAGTTATTGAATTCTTGTATATAATGCTACCTGTAAATTACCCATTCTGGATTGTGCTTCTTCCATTAATTACACACCACAACAACACAGCCCGTTGACGACACGCGAAATAGAATATAATCGCTAGTACCAAAATATAGTATTCAACTAAATAATATAATCATGGAAAACTTTAGTACTCAATCAGATTTTAACATTTCATAGTAAGATTTCTCAGACGAAAAAGTATCTTTCTTCATAAGCATATTTATTAATGATATAAGATTCCTTTGTTATCGAAATTAACAGTACAAATGAATTTGATTATATACAAAAATATAGTCTTACGCCATCTTTAACAGGTTTACACGATTGATACCTATAATTCAACATTTAAAACAACTGTTAGCTTCAACACCTGCTTTTATAGTTTATTGAAACCTTAACTCTGATTTGAAGTGCAGTGGCCGACCACAGACACTTGGCTGCAAGGGCACGATCTCGATAGTATATACTACGCTAAAGTCATCTTTCATTAATAATAAAAGAGTTGAATTACTCGTATTCTTCAATGTACCTCCAAAACATTTCATGGAAGGACGGCAAAAAGTGTCGCAGTAATCATAGGCAGAATCTAAATAAATAATATTAAATTATTGGGTAATAAGTGTTCTTACATCACAACATTGCTAGTAAATCTTTAGCTAACTTTATCAGAGAGTTTAGTGAACCAAAAAAAAAAAAATGAAATAGAACTAGCTGGACTTAAAACGATAAGGGTGAAATATGAAAGTATTATTTTAAACAAGTACCTTTGATACTTAAATATAAACAGTTGATATTCAAAATTATGATTTTTTAGATTAATAAAATTGATAGATATAGTTATAAATTCTTAAGGATTGTATAATAAAAAGATAGATTAATTTAATAGTAATATTTACAAAATAATGTTTTTAGTTTTTATCTTCAAAGTTTAGCACCTTCTTCTGCAGAATGATTTTCATGAACCTTGAGCTCGCCATTTTCAACACCAATTTTCACTGTCTCGCCAGCAAGAACTTGGCCCTTAATGAGAAGCATAGCCAAAGGATTAAGAAGCTTCTTTTGAATTAATCTGTTCAAAGGACGAGCACCATATAAAGGATCGTAGCCCTTGTCTGAAAGCCAATCTTTAGCCTCAGGCGTAACATCCAATACAATACGTCTTGAAGCCAAACGTTCGAGAACTTCCTCTAATCTGATGTCAACAATCTTTCTCAATGATTGTTTAGAAAGTCTGTTAAACACGAGAGTGTCATCCAAACGATTCAAGAACTCAGGTGGGTAATATTGTTTCATGACATTTAAGACCTTCTCCTTTGTCTTAGGAGAAACCAATCCAGATTCATTATCACTAATTTCTTCATCAGAAATAAGAATCTCCTGACCAATATTAGAAGTCATGACAATGATAGTGTTTCTGAAATCAATCTTTTGTCCCTTACTATCTGTAAGTTTACCTTCATCTAATACTTGTAAAAGCAGTTTAGACACATCTGGGTGAGCCTTTTCAAACTCATCAAAAAGCACAACGGCATATGGTTTACGACGGACTGCTTCGGTCAACTCACCACTTTCCTCGTAACCAACATAACCTGGAGGGGAACCGATAAGTCTAGACACTGTGTGACGCTCCTGAAATTCACTCATGTCAAACCTAACTACAGCACCTTCATCATCAAACAAAAACTCTGCAAGAGCCTTTGTAAGTTCAGTTTTACCAGTACCAGTGGGACCAAGGAACATGAAGCTTCCAACTGGACGTTTTTCACTAGTCAATCCGGCACGCTGTAATCTAACTGCATCAGCTACTGCGTGGATTGCTTCGTCTTGACCAACAACACGAGATTTCAAAGAGTCTTCCATGTAAAGAAGTCTGTCCTTGTCACCCTTCATCATTGATTCAGTCGGAATACCAGTCATACGAGAAACAACTTTGGCAATATCATCAGAAGTGACGGAGTCATGTAAAAGGGAATTGCCGTTTTTCGTATCACTTGAGTCTTCTTTGGGAACCCTGGCTTCGAGCTCAGGTATAAGTGAATATCTGATTCTTGAAGCTCTTCCAAAATCACCTTCTCTTTGAGCTTGCTCAAGTTCAATTCTTGCTTGTTCAAGATCACTCTTAGCTGTTTTTATTTGCTCAATTTCTTTTCGTTCATCTTCCCAAACCTTAGTTAAACGTTCGACTTCCTCTTTTTTCATTTTAAGGTTATTTTCAAGCTTTTCACGACGTTCAACCGAAATAGGATCTGTTTCTTTCTTTAGAGATTCTAGCTCAATTTGAATAGTCATAATCTGACGATCTAGTTGCTGAATGACATCTGGCTTAGACTCATGCTGAAGTCTCAAGGCAGAGCAAGCTTCGTCAACTAAATCAATAGCTTTATCTGGAAGAAATCTATCTGTAATATAACGATTAGAGTATACGGCTGCAGTTACTAAAGCGGCATCAGTAATTCGAACACCATGATGAACCTCGTAGCGTTCTTTCAAGCCACGTAAAATAGAGATTGCATCCGTAACACTAGGCTCCTTGACAAGAACAGACTGGAATCTTCTAGCAAGTGCAGCATCCTTCTCAATATATTTCCTGTATTCTTCAATTGTAGTTGCACCACAACACTGTAACTGTCCTCTTGCAAGAGCAGGCTTCAATAGATTACCAGCATCTACTGAGCCTTCAGCTTTACCCAGACCTAGTAAGATATGCAATTCGTCAATGAACAAAATGACTTGACCATTGGCATCTTCTATTTCCTTCAAAACGCCTTTTAACCTTTCTTCAAAATCCCCTCTGAACTTTGCACCAGAAATCAAAGCACCCAAATCAAGAGAAATAACGCGCTTGTCTTTCATTGATTCAGGTACTTCGCCCTTAACAATTCTTTGGGCCAATCCTTCCATGATTGCAGTCTTACCAGTACCTGCATTTCCGATAAGTGCTGGGTTGTTTTTAGTACGACGCGAAAGAATTTGGATTGTACGTCTAATTTCTTCATCTCTTCCAATAACAGCATCTAGTTTCCCTTTAGCTGCTAATTCAGTCAAGTCTGTTCCATATTGTTCCAAAGCGGTTTTTTCAGGCTCCTGATTCTGTTGGTTGGGATTCATGCGAAAATTGAAATTACCTGGTCCATTATTGTTAGATGCGTGTCGAATATTCAATGCAAACAGAGGTCGAATAAGATTGTGTTGTTTGATGGACGCTTCTGATGATATGATTGATGATCCGGCAAGTCGCTGTGATCTAGCAGCCGTAGAAATAGCTCTCACGCTATTAACAGCCAATAGATCAGAACCAATTGTTCTTGAAAGTAATGGTTTATAATTTAGTTTTGATAGCACTTGTCTACTCATTATTGTTTGATATTTAAGAATGTTATTGTAGGTTGTTCAACGATCGCTGCAGCACAAGGTTCTGCGCGTGTATTTATATTAGAAAGACAGAAATAGCTCAGAGAAGGTTTGAGCCCATCTGACTATGAAAGCACCAACAAGAATAAACTAGATTTTTCTCGCAGCTTCCTTATTCCTTCCGTGTATAGAATCTTCTGTGGACCGATTACAGTACATTGATAATGTCTCCACTCACGTTGTGATAACACGCTTTTATCAAGTCTCGACGTTTTCTTCCTGTAGTACCGTGCACACAGCCTTGTGTCCCGAGTGTTTCCAAACCCGTCTCGGGTTTCAAATTTGATTACCCTACTCTGGTAGAGGAGGAAGATCAAATGAAGGCTCAGGAACACAATTGCTTACATCAGCAGAGCTATCTGAGATTGTGTGAGCCAACTTTAAAACTACAGCTAAATTATCTTTACTCCATTCTATTTTAATTTTTTTTATCTGGTTTTCTCCCTTTTATTCACTTACCCATATCCGCTCCTTTTTACATCACTGTTTTCACCAACAGCAGAACCTAATATTTCAGCATTTAGCATTAAGCATTAAGCATTTCAGTATTGCCTCTCTCTCAGCAGCTTTGTCATATCAAATTGTCTAGTCAGGGACGTTCAATATGGCTAATGTTTGGAGAGATGCTGTCCCCACCAGCTCAATAGACTCTTCTCCGACATCAGGCTGCGAAAAATATTTTGTGCCTGCCGGAACGCTTGTCTTTTTCGATGCGGTAGAACAGCAGTCTGTCACCATATCAGTTCAGTCTTCTGGATCATACATGCCCGACTGCAGCGGCGAACACGCTATTGTCGACTCTCGTATGCTGGAATCAGCTCAAGAACCTTTTTACGGCAGTGTAATCCCAATAGCCTACACGATTTCAGCAACAACTCTAGTAGCATGGCTACTGTTTTTATTACTTCTTATAGCACAAAAAAAGCGACCTTGGTTTCAAACGTTTATGACACTTTTTGTTGCCACTTCTTTAACTGTATTTTTAGCAAGAACGACTAGCGTTCTCGAGTCTCAATATGGAAGAGGTTACCACGACGCAGAAGAGCTTAGACATGATATTTTTGGAAGTTTATCATTCAGAATTCTTGAGGTTCTTTCAGTACTTATAATATGGCTTGCCCATTTGCAGGTTATTCTACGAATGTTCAATAGGGCCCGAGAAAAGCTTATTATTAAATGGGCTGGCCTAATCTTAGCTATAATCGACTGCACCTTTTGGTGCTTGGTAAACTTCTTGGTTCCTTTTCACACAGAAAATCACGTTCTCAAAGATACAATCCCAGTTCTTGCATATCTGTTTCAAATCACGATTCAGGTAGTTTATGCGGGCGCAGTTGTTATTTATTCTATTAGAAAACGCAAGTATGCTTACAGAAGAACATCCTTAGTCACCGCGTTTATTTCGTTAGGGGCCATACTATTGCCACTTATATTTTTCATTTTGGACTTGGCAGAGTACTGGATAACTGGTTGGTCAGAGTTTATTAGATGGGTTAGTGATGCAGCTGCCAGCGTAGTTGTATGGGAGTGGATTGACCTTATTGAAAAATTTGAAAAAGTCGAACAAAAAACAGGTGTTTTAGGCCGCCAAATATATGAAGAAAATGATTTGGGAATCGGTAAGAGAAAATCCAGTAGTGGTAGTACAGACGAAGGGGACGGAGGTGGTGATATTTCAAAGCTTTACAATAGACGTAACTTTTTATGGGGTGGTCACCGTTGGATTATCTCAAGAGCATCTTCATCTGCAGGAAGTGGTGCTACTACTTACGGTGGTGGTGGAGAAATTAGAATGTCTAATCTTGCTCCTGTTTCAAATCACAACGCTCAAACGACGCCAAGCATTTCTGAACCTGAGCGCCCTTCACCTATTTACACACATCATCAACATCATCTACACCATCAACAGGCTCCTGGATTAAGTCCAACTCCAGAAGGTGTGGTAGCGCCTACAACCCCTTCTACTATAGCTAATCAGCCAATTTCTAACACAGCAGCTGCTAACTCAGCAGTTGCGTCTACAGCAGTGGCACCTTCATCAGGAGAACTGGTAAAACATATGCATCCACTTCGCCGTAGCTCTAAACGAAACGTTCATAATCTGGCTGGGACAAACAATACACCAGAGCCTTCTTCTTCTTCTTCACCATTGCATTCAAGTCCTAAACGACCAGAAAGTCTCTCACCGAGACACACCCCTACAGCATTACCCGAAAATACCCTTCCTTCTACAACTCAGCGGAGTAACACTAGCATTAATACACATACGCATCATTTTACAACTCAACCTGGTCCAGATTCGAACCGACATCAACCAGTTTATTTGGAAGAGGAGGAGGATGAAGATGATGAAGAATATACTGTGATGCAGGCACCACCTTCGTTTGAGCCACATCCAGGATTCTCAGCAGGTGATTACTGGGATGATAAACCTCGACCACCACCTGTATAATTTAATGACTTTTTATTATTCTTTTTTCCCTAAATTTTATATTATTTTTCATGAGCATACATAGTTATTTTGATCTAGTAGTTTTATAGATTGAATTATTTCATTTATTTTGATTAAATGTTAGAGCTAAACAGCTGTTTCGCTTTTTGAGAACCTTCTGTGTATTTTAGAATCAAAGAAGGCAGCCAATATCTGTTCTTTTCATGTTAAAGCAAAGTTTATAACTATAAAAAAATAGGGAGACAGATCAAAATTAAAAGGTTCTATGCTATGTAAGATTTTAACATTTGGCTAATGAAAGTATCTACAAATCAACATGATTTATCCACGAAAATAATTGAATATCTCAATATTCTAAGTAACAAGTTTAAAAAATAGCAATTTTGATTGAAACAATAGCTTTTTTCTTAATTTCATTTAGAAAAAAATGAAATTTTCTCAACCATTTTGATTTCATTTTGTATTGCTTTATTTATTTATTTTTTCCATCGCTTCAAAATTGCCATTGGTAACCATAATCTTTACTAGAAACAAAATTGGAAATGTTGAGATTTATATTTAAATATTTTGCGCTTTTATATTTTTTTATTACAATATTCGAGATAGTAGTTACCAATTTAAAAGCTATATACTAAAACACAATATACATATTTTCAAAAATATTAGAAGGATCAATTTAAAGAATTATATACTCTAATACTTCTTTATGTTAGCAAAATATCAAAATAACAACAATAAAAATCAATTAAAATCATCAAATATCTAATAAAATGATAAATTGACAAAATTATTTGATTTGCCTGAGGTTCCGTATCTTTTACTACTGAAGTCAATAAGCACAATTCAGTCTTACGCAATGGAAAGGATTTGTCTTGTTTTAATTTTATTTTCTTTCATCTGGGTCTGGGCTACGACTTCAGCTTCTAATTGAATTATTTGATAAATCATTAAGCTTTTCACGATAATAATAGTATATATATATTTGAATTCCCATAGTAAGCTACTATCAAAAGAATTACTCTCATCATGATATAGTCAAGGCTAAGGTTTAAGTAGAATAAAAAAAGCATTTTTTTTTCAGTTATAATGTAAAGTAGAATTTAGGTGTCTGGGACGACCAATGTAGTAATTTCCATAAAGGAAAAATGACCTGTATGGAGTAATTTTCCCAAAAAAAGTATATTTTCATCCATCAAACACCCAGAAATTTGACACGTTTGAGAATCATCATCGCCAACCAGCACCACCTTCAACAATGGCCAGACGCTCATATTCACCTTCTATGGAAGGGCCATCGCCAATTGAGCCTTCTAATCCCTACAGTTCTGGGTCTCCTTCGTTTAGTAATCCAGAGTTTGCTTCAACTTCCAGATTCTCGGGGCGTCCTCGGGGTACAGTCAATAAACTGAAATCATCTTTTAGAGGCCCAGCAGGTATTAGAATTCCAGTAGTTCTACGAAGACTGTTTCGACCTCCTACACTAGACTTTGAGACTGCAATCTGGGAAATTTATTATTTGATTGTATCGCCGAGAAAGGTTTACAAGTCGCTTTATTATCACAAACAAACAAAAAATACTTGGGCAAGAGATGATCCGTCATTTGTGATTCTGTTGTCAGCTTTTATCACAGTGTCAGCACTAGCTTGGGGTTTGGCTTATGCTTCAGGAATTATGGGTGTGCTAAAACTCATTTTATACATGGTACTGGTAGATTTTTTCGCAACTGGTGTGATTATCTCGACTGCTTGCTGGTTTTTGGCCAACAGGTTCCTGAAGCAAACGTCACGTAGCGCAATGAATGTAGGTGGTGATGGAGAGCTAGAATGGTCATATTGCTTTGATATCCATTGCAATTCATTCTTAATCATCTGGGTATGTCTTTACGTCGTGCAATTTATTTTACTACCAGTTCTTACTAAGAGCAACTGGATATCAATATTTTTAGGAAATACGCTATATTTCTTTGCACTCAGTTATTACTTCGTCATCTCATTCTATGGATATAACATCTTGCCTTTTCTGGAACACACTGAGTTAATCTTGCTTCCTATACCTGTTCTTTGCATTTTGTACATCTTCAGTCTTTTCGGTTTTAGCATGGTCAAGACAATGGTCCACCAGTATTTTGGCTGAGAGTTATATATTCAAATACCTTCACATGTACATTAACATATATATATAAAATACTCAGCTCGAATCATTTACATCATGTGTAACAGTCTTTCTAAGTAAATTGAAATATACCCGTGCATTCAAGTTTTGCTTCGGATAGTGGCGCGTAAAAAATGAATCTGGCCTGCTGTTCCGGAGGCATGATGAAATCTATTCTTAAATTGTCATTTTCGCGTTGGCAGATAAGTTGATATTTCTTACCCGTGAGATCTTCTATATCATTATAGCTAAGTGTTCCTTGAAATAGTCCTGTTAGGTTACCAGCTATCGAACCTGTTCCAGAGATTGGAGTCCCAGTGACTTTAAGCTAAAAAAATTTGGATTAGCGCCTAACAGTAGTGGAAAGGTCTACATTCATATAGATATATAAACATACCTGAAGCGACGAGATGCCAAAGATGGATCCATAGAAATCGACGTGCGTTTCATGGGCAAAACTAAACGTGCGTGGTTCACTCATTTCTCATGCTGCTCAAAAGTAATGGCTTAAGAAAGGAAGTCTAACGACTATATATTTTCTGGGGAATTATTTGGTTGTATAATGAGTCGATATACATGGAAAAAATGCGAGTGGCATAAAAACACAAAGCGTAAAAATCCCAAATCCCAAATCTCAAACCAAACCATTTCAAACTCTTTACCATAGATTTAAGCATAGGTAGAAAGGTATCGACTCTATTTATCAGTTTTGTTTCTAACTTGCCAAACATGGAAGACTGGCACGAGGTATGCTTGTTTGTTTTGAGAGCCTGGAGACGCGTTATAAAGCCAGCGTTTTCAAGACTTTAAAGTAGGGTTTGCTAATGATGATTTTGGTCCGATAGGCGATACGCGTCCCCGGCTATCATGTCACATCTCAGAATCAGCCGGCGAACTATTCGCTCACCAGCATGGCATTCGACAATAGTCAAAATTTACTTTGGCTAGGTAATCAATACGGACAAACTAGCTCATTGTACGACAGCCAGCTTCGACGATACACCTCGTTCAAAACGTTTTCCTCGTCCGTGTATCAGGTGTTAACACAAGAAAAGTTCGTCATATCACTAGGCGCTAATGGAATCAAATTCAATAACAGAAGAGGGCTTTTAAAACACGATCTGTCGGAAAAGTTTATGAAGTCGCTGACATGTATGCAATTTGGAAAAGATACGCGTGAGCTTATGGTTGGTGGGAATGAAGACGAACTTCTGAAAGTAAACCTCGATACTATGAACATTACCTCGATTCCGTACAATGGCACAATCCAAAAAATGGTTCGTACCAATCAAATTTTAGCAGCATCTAAAGCCGATGGTGGAATCGATATTATAGATCAAAATTCCAATAAAGTTGTCAAATCTTTCAATACTCAGGGTGGTCTAATCTCTGACATGGATGCCAGAGGTACGGTTTTAATGACTTGCGGATACTCACCAAAGAAGATTGGGTTTGTACTTGACCCTTTAATCCATGTTTACGATTTACGAGCAGGAAAGTCTCGTCCACCTATACCGTTCCCTACTGGCTCTGGATTTGTGCGACTCCACCCGAAGCTCTCGACCTGTGTAATAATTGCTTCGCAGAGTGGTCAAATTCAAGTGTTAGACTACGTAAACCCAGCAAATGTATATTTACATCAAGCAGATTTAACTTCTCAGCTTGTAGGTATGGAAATCTCACCATCAGGCGACTATATGGCACTTACAGATGGTGCATTCATTCAACTTTGGAACAATGTCAATACAAACTCTTCATTTGTTGAGTTTGCAAGCTCAACCGAATTTCCTGATATTGATCTTGGAGGCCCAGATTTCCCTATTGATGATTTAAGTACTCCTCTGAGTTCTGTTGGGATGCCATACTATAAAGAAGAGCTGTTATCATCTTGGTCTGATCCCTCTCTCATTTTTAATGTTGGCATGCCTGCTAACATGATTGATAATGAGAACATTACAGATCTTAAACCAGCTGCGTTTGGTGGATTCACTGGTTACAGCAAAACCAAAATCAAGAATGTTGCACAAAAATACGTTTCCAACGAAGGACTTAAAAAGAGCTCATCAGTGCCTAAATTTATCAGTGAAAAAATCAGATCTGGAATAATAGATGATCCAAATGAGCTTTTTTCAGATGATGATTCTAACGCTATTCCAAAAATCTATCGAAGACTTGAAATCAAATATAGCAAGTTTGGAATTCGAGATTTCGATTTTGGAGTATACAATCATACAAAATACTCGGGTCTTGAACATCATCTACCAAATGCTTATTGTAATCCACTTTTACAGATTTATAGACATTCACCAGTGTTTTTCAGATTTGCACTAAATCAACTTACTTATAATAACTTGGAAAATAATTCATTATTGAGCGAACTAGGTTTATTATTCGATATGCTTCAAAAAGCACAAGGCAAACATTGTCAAGCTCTGAACTTTTTAAGAACTCTTAGTCAAATTCCTCAAGCCAGTGTCTTGGGATTAATATTTGACGACCATGAAAATACAAGGAAAAATATTAGTGAAGGACTTTTGATACAATCGTTTTGTCGATTCCTAATGGAGACTATTTCAATTGACGAACGACCGATATCAGGAGTAGCGGATTTTGAGAGCGTGGCAGGATGTCCTACTACAATTGAAACTACTATTCATGCTTGCGGAAATTCCTCATTAACGAAGACCATTCTTTATGCAATTGAGCTATCAGCTCCAAAGCTTTTGCAAACATCATACTCCTTTTTGAATCTTTTACAGGAAAGTCTAAATAAATCAGTACAATCCCGCGGATGGTGTGAAAGTTGTAGAAAATACCAGTTAATTCATACACTTACAACAGTTGAAAAACTGCCATCTGTTTTAAATCTTCACATGCCACTAGGAAAATCACAGAGTGGTTCTGGTGACAATTCTCTTCTTGCTGGGTTTAGTAAAAATGGATCGAATCTTGGAGAAGTATTGTTAGATGAACGATTTTGGAGAGTAAAAAGCTGGCCAAGTGCTGACTTTGCGGTACGAACTACTGTCGGAGGCACAAGAGTGATTTCAACAAAAGAGGCTACTGATAGAGATATGATTTATGATTTAATGGGTATAGTGATAGAAGTATCAAGCTCCCGGACGGACAAACATTTAGTGTCATATATTCGTATTGACGAAAGTGGGAAAAAGACTTGGTATTTGTTTAATGATTTTTTGGTGAAACAAGTTACAGAAAAAGAGGTTCTCAATTTTGTTCATCCTTGGAAATCCCCAGTTATGCTAGTTTACCACCAGCGTGTGGATCTCCCACCATTTGACGTAAACGCATGGAAAGCTAAGTTTGATACCTCTATTTTGTATAAAGACCATTTTGCTGCAGGAGTTAGGGAAGGCGTTAAACGAGATTATGAATTGCTAACTATGGAAGAAGCACCCAAACCAGGGACATTGGTTGCTATGGATGCTGAGTTTGTTATGATTCATCAAGAAGAAACCGAGGTTATTAGTGATGGTACTAGGTCATTGGTAAGACCAAAAGAACTACAATTAGCTAGAGTTTCGGTTGTAAGAGGTGAAGGTCCCAAAAAAGGCGTACCTTTCATTGATGATTTTATTACATTACGTGAAGACACTATTGTTGACTATCTAACACAATTCTCCGGTATAGAACCAGGGGACTTGGATCCTGCACTTTCGGGTCGTTCGCTTGTCACACTTCAAACATCTTACAAACGCCTCTGGTTGCTTTTAAACTTGGGCTGTGTTTTTATAGGCCATGGACTGTACTATGATTTCCGAACAATCAATATTCAAGTTCCTGAATCACAAGTTATAGATACGCTTGATCTTTACTACTTACCTTCCCGTCAAAGACGGCTTTCTCTGCGATTTTTGGCTTGGGTTCTCTTAAAACAAAATGTACAAAGTGGCAATCATGATTCTATTGAAGATGCGTGCACTGCACTTCTTCTTTACACAAAATACCAAGAACTGATTTCAAATGATTCCTTTGAGTCTACATTGCAAAATATATACAGTGAGGGAAACAAGTATAACTTTAAACCCCCTACGTCTCCTATTCCTCATTAATCAGAACTCTGCTTTGGAACTTACTAGATAAAAGTGTATATGCGCTCAATGATTTTTACCCAGGTATATAATTTGCACAGTTTCAGGTTTTCTTCAAAACAATCTATGGCATTACCATTTCTCTATTAACAAGAAAACAAATAAATATAATAAAATTAAAAATGAAATAAAAATAATACACAACGGAGAACAATAATGAGAAGTAGACACCAAAAAGTGAGTTCTAACCTAAACGAATTGTTCCATTGGACGCTTGTACGTTGCCATTAGCTCTACGAATCCCATGGGTATTTGTACTAGCAACTTTGGGATCCTGATGCTGTTGCTGCAATCTTAACTGATGCTGTTGCTGCTGTTGAAACTGTTGTTGATGTTGTTGATGTTGTTGTTGAAATTGCTGTTGTTGAATTTGTTGTTGCTGAAGTTGTTGCTGTTGCTGAAATTGAAGCTGTTGCTGCTGCTGTAGTTGCTGCTGCTTTGCAAGCATTATCTGTTGTTGAGCACGTTGAGCCTGTTCTTGAATTGACATAGTTGCGCCAATTTGTTCCTCATTATTTGGCTGATCTGGATCAACATATTTAGTATTCCATAACTTATTTAATATTTCTGTATGGTTTGTAAGTCGATATTTGATGCCATCTTTTGGAGGATCCCAGTTTATCTTACTTTCCGGAAGGTCAGTATACTCAACTTCCGATGGACGGCTTTTCGGAATGTTGATACGTGACTTGTGTTTCTGAACTCTCTTGATAGCATCAGAAATTGGCGAAGTGTACCGTCTTACTGACGAATATTCGTCATTTATTCTACTTTCTTCCTTTTGGTTTTCACTTAAAGGTGCTTGCATCAGACTGTCGCTATGCATCCAAATTCCTTGGTGATTCCTATTAAGAGACTGTGGTGTAGACTGTGGTGAATCAAAAACACCTCCATTCGACTGTGTCATACTAAGAATAGATGTGGAACTGCTTCGAAAAGGAGAACTAGAGTCAATTCCTCCATCAATAAAATGCGATTTAGTTGGCTCACCAAATTTTGGTGCTGGTGCCAAGGTCCCTGGTCCCAAAGCTACTACTGTTTCTGTTGATATCTGTGGAAGAACAGGCGAGTTTGTAAAGCTTGTAGCAGGTTTTAAACTCTCAAGAGAAATAACTTTTGTTGGGGATTGAGGCCCGCTAGGTGGCACTTGTGAATTTGAAGCCACAGGCTTACTAGATTTGATGCTCGCGTTGGTATTCTCATTATTACTGTTTATTGGAATACTTCCATTGGATTGCTGTGCGTATGTTTTAGTATCAAGAGATATCCGATCAAGCTTTTCGCTAACTGGTGTAAGTTCACTTTCTTTTACCTTTGGTTCATGCTCATCCTCAGACTCGTCTACTTCCTCAATTTCTTCTTCTTCTTCTTCTTCCTCATTATCTTCTTCAGGACCAATCATGATGACTGCCTTGCCTGTTCTTCGCTTGTGAGTTTGGCCAGCACCATGCTGAGTACCTGCGATTCTGATTTGTGATCTTGAGGCTCTATTTAATCCTGGTTTTTGTGCAGTCTGGAAGTCCATACTCTTTGACCGGTTGACCGGACCTGATAGCTTATTCAATTTAGAATGCGAACTAGCGTTTCGATGTCTAGTCGTTACGACTTTGGAAGCCCCTACAGATTTCCGTCGTTCCAGCTCTGGCATGATCTATACGTCTACTATTTCACTTTTATCTGTTGTTTTCCCTATAGAATAAGATAAGGCCGAGGAAAACAAAAGTGTTATTAGTGTGGGATACAAGCTGTGATAAAGGAACTAAGTGGAGGATAGGTTGTTGCAAAGGTAACTTTTATTAAGTATATCCATTATGTAAGATCTAGGGATTGCTTGTGTCATCATCACTTTTTGAGAATCACTAAAGAAAAGGGTTTGTAATGTGACATCTTTCTCTCCTGCTTACCATATAATATCCTCGAGAAATATTGGGTTCTGGCTAGCTAATGAATTTGATAGAGCATTTCAGGGTCTTTCAAAATATTCTGCAAGTTTATTGAAAATTTCGTTGACTTTTTTTATTAACTATATTTATCTTCAAATCTTAAATTTACGGCTGTATTCTATGAAGTCACCAAACTAGAGACCACCATTAATCTAATTGGATTTAATATAGTCTGGTGTGATAAGCTAACTTTAACATATAATGTACTGAGTCGAGCGAGTTTTTGATATATTCTGAAAAAAAATTCCAAGTATAAAACAATAAAGATTCAATTTAATAGGCCTTCTTATTATAATTGGCTTATTACTATGTTTTTTCTTTTTTTTTACTCCAAATAACTGCAATTTTGGAAATTTTTTCTAGTATAGTGGAAATAGCTTTTTGAAAACTTCTGATATTCTTTCCACTTATTTTTACTTTGATTTTACTTTAGTTTTATAGCTTCAAGTTTTCATTAAAATATATATTCTCATTTCTTTATGATTACAATACTTTTTTTTCTTGATTTGTATTGTTGAAGGGAAAACAAGACAATAAATTAGCATTGATATACTCCGATACTAACAAGTTCTTTTTATAGCTTATAAAGTCTTTTCTTACTACCTAAAAATGTTTTTTTTCTTCAAATATCTGGTTATGGTGATATTTTTTAACGTACTTAGACATGTGTAACAGCTTTCTTTTTTAAATAAAAAATAGTAATATTAGATTTTATTCAAATTTTATAACCAGTGATGATATTATTACTAAATAATTTACATCAGTATTTTACATTTATTTTCATATTCTTCAATTCTCATTGTCAATTATTACTAGTAATATTTTAATTTTCAAATTATTTGCTATAAAAAGATTTCAAACATCATTTATGTTTACAAGTTTTCAATATAGAAAAAAAAAAATTTTTTTTTGATACTTTTAAGTCTTTTTTAATTATTGTAAAGATTTGCCTTTAAAAGTAAATCTCTTTATAAATTTTTTATTTTTATTTTAATGATATTTTTAATAGAAAACAAAGTGGTTTTTTAAATTATCCAATATTTATAACTAAAGAATTCCAATAGTAATATTTTTGTTCTGCTGCCAAAGATGTTTTAAAATATTGGTTGTACAATAAAAATCTTTAGGCAACATATATCTCATGCCTTGATATGGAAACAAAATTTAAGTGATACGAATATTTCAGTTGACTTTTCCGTCAATTTTACATTTAACTTGATAAAATAACTATTTGCTTCCTATTAAACTTTACACTCGAACATAATTGAATTCTATAACAATTGTTATATAAAATTATTTATTTTTATAGAATATATGTATATATATATTATAGTTTTTTACTATATTTTGATTTTTATTTCATATTTCATACTTATCTTTTTTGATTGATTTATATTATCTGGGAATAAGGGCTCTGAAATTCCTATTGATATGTTTATAATAGTAATTATTATTATTTTTTGAAAAAAAATAGTTGATATCTCAGTCCCTCGATATATAAATTGATCTCTAATATTGGTAATGATAGTTTTATCATCATTAATTAAATGACTTGAAAAATATACTGTGCCTAATTCAAAAATCTAATGTCAAAATATATATATATCAAAATTTTAAGACTACTAACTAAATATTTTAATACAACTTTTTGATGAAATATTTTCTATTTTGTTTCAAATATTATCGCTAGAAAATTAAAGTTGAAGTTACTTGCTACTTGACCTTTTGTTTAAATTAACTGCCTTTAACAATAATTAACAAACTTTACTAGTGTAAATAAGATGTAAATAAAATACATTTATTTCTTAAACATGACAACTTGAATTGGAATTATTACACTCGTGAAAAAACTACTTATGAAATATGTCAAGTAAATTTTCTTGCCTAGTGTGTGTGTTTCCATGCATATAACCACACTGTAGCAACAAAGACTGATGATAAAAAGAAACTAATACCTGTAGTGAGGAATGTAGTTCTATAGCATGTTGTTCCAGTACATACTGCAACATCCGTAGCAAGAGAAATAAGATCTGTAGCCTTTCTAGTAGCTGTTTCATAAACTTTGGCAAACAGAAGACCAAAAACAGAAGACCCAATAGCGGGACCAACGATAAAAAATCCCCAATGAGTGCCTAAATGCTCAACACCCCACGTACAAGCAATTATAGTAGGGATCAATGTGTACACGCTACCATATGAAAAGCCATTTCCCGAAGATGCAATAAAGAAGAGATTTCCGTCGTCAAAAACAGTGAATAGTCCACTTGCAATAGCAAAATGAAGTAAAGATGTTCCAAAAAGAACAAATGCCAACAATGTAGGTCTTGAAATTTGATCTTTGATCATGTCAGACACTAACCCCATACCAAGTCTTGCAATAGTAGAAAATGCAGAAAAAAGAGATACATGAAGAGATATTGGGGAGCCACTGTGTGTAGTATCGATTATAATACCCATATTATTCAAAAACATTTCTAAAGGTCCAGAGCTAAGGACAAATGCTGCAAATAAAAGCCATGCTGTATGGTCACTCAAAAACTGGCCTATGGTCTCATGTTCTTTATATACCATATCTTCGGGCGAACGTGCAAGATTAGCTGTGTTATCCAATGGATTTTCTTCATCAGAGCTACTTTGCAATGATGTAGACTTTTCTTCTTTAATAGCTGGGCCAATCACCCTTCCTACTCTGGTACTAGCAAAACACAAAATTCCTGCAAAAAAAAATAGATAAGAGAAAAATTTGAACGAGGTGGATAAGTTTAAAGAACCATCGTCATGTACACAGTAGCGCTGAATGAATTGTGCTTCCCATAAAGATGAAAGTCCAAAACAAGCAACAGGAACAGAAATAGCTAAACCTGGAGATTTTCTATACACTCTAGCACAAGTAATTACCCCACTAAAATATAGAGAAGATGTTCCAGTACCAATCAATCCAAATGCCAGTGCAAGCAGACGATAGTCACCCATTTGATCTGGACTTTCCACGTTTGACACAACAGATGCAACATAGTATGCTGGGGTAAAAAGTAAAATGGAAAACAACGCAAGACCGCCAGGACCCTTTTTGTCGGCAAAGTACCCCAAAAATGGCACTGGCAAATACATGGCGAGAGAAGATGAAACACTAATATTGTTGATTTGAATCAAGGAGAGTCCAAGATCATGTTTGAAGCCTGGTGCGTACATAGAAAAGAGTCCAATCGAATTCGCACATGCACAACACATGAGAGCCATCACAAAGGCTACTGCTGATCTGAAGTGTGTATTTGAAGACTCATCTTTAAAAGTTGATATAGCATTGGAGTCGCTGTGGTTTTCGTTGTGAAGTAGAGGAGAGGTTTCTGTTGGAGAGTCGCTCGTAGCTGAAATTTGGTTGTCAGATGTAGTCATTATATCCTCAAAAACTTAAGTAAAGGTAGCCTGATTAGATTCAGGATATTATGAAGTACTGCCAGATGGGTTGTGTTATAAAATCAACTGTGCAGGAAGAAAAAAAGAAGATGAACAGCAGATTGCGATGAGTCTATTTTGATGTTTACAGTGCAGTTACGAATGCTTATCGTTACAAACTCCCGAATCATAGTCGTCACGTGAAATACATTACCTGCTCCTGTACCCGTCCCACTTAATTTTCTGACTTCTCTCATATGCCCCACTTATTCAGAGCCTAGTGGACTCTCTGGCTCACTTGGTTTTTGTGTAACTTGGCTAACAATGTTCGCTGTCTCAGAGGTCTTGGTGTCAACAGCTTCTTCAAGAAATTTTGTTTTCATTTTTAACTCATCAATTCTCAAAGCCAGTTTATTCAATTGGATCTCATGATTCCTTGCCTCAATATCTGATTGCAGTGCTTTTAGAAACTGGGTTTGTGCTGATTTCAGTGAAAATGGTGCACTAAGACCTAATTGTACCAACTCATCTTTCTGCAGTATATTCCATGTGCTTTGATCAGATTGTACTCTAAATCATATATTGTTAGCATGAAATCTTAAGAGCGTTTCTTTTCAGTGCTTACTTGATCTTAAATTTTGCACTTTCGATTGGTCTTTCATCGTAAAAAGGCTTTGAAAACGTAGATACCTTTGCCTTTGCCAAATCCAGGTAGCCCTAGTGTAATTATGTGTTAAAAACAATCGTCTATAATTCTGTGCACCAGAAAACTTACAGCTGAAAAAGCTTTCCCTGATTCTGATTTCAACTCAGAATACTTGTCCAAAATTAGCAAGTATTGTTCTATACTATTGTCCAAATCTGTTTCGAGCTGCTGTTGATTTTTAGACCCTGTATCTGATGTTGAGACATCTGGAATAGTTTTGCTTTGCATCAATCCCTTAGTCTCTTTAGCACTCGAAAGTTTTGTAGGCTCCAAAATCTCACTCATATTAGATGACGATAAATTAAAAGAAAACTCTTTCGTTTCACTTGCTGTATACTACCACTAATATAGTTGTTCAGTTGACTGTAGGTGCAACTTTTTTCTTTAAAAACAATCAAGATAAACTTTAATAAAAATTAAAAATTGGAAGGACAGAAATGTGTAAGAACCTTCCCAAATATAAATTAAAACGTGTTGCTAGAGCTTTTACCCTTATTGGGAGCACATATAATAAAGGTGATATCACAAACATGTATTGCACAATCAAGAATTGGCATTACAATAGATTATTACAAAATAGATACCTAGGTTATTTAATAAATAAAAAGGATTAACACATGATAAAAATGAGCTAAAGTTTCGTTCAATAGAAATTAAAAATCATTCTATTTATCATCGTCTTCCTCATCTTCATCTTCATCTTCGTCTTCATCTTCGTCCTCATCTTCGTCCTCATCTTCATCCTCGTCTTCATCTTCATCTTCATCTTCATCTTCGTCTTTTTTTACGGGAACCGCCTCCGGCTGGCTTTCAGCAATTTTTTGTTCAGTTGGAGGTTCTTTTTTTATTACAACCTGCTCCTCAATCTTCTCCACAGGCACCTCGTCTTTGATAATAACTTTCTCTTGTTGTGCCACGGGCTCATTTTCTTTTATTTCATTGACGATTTCTTGATTTCGAGCAATTGAATCTTCTTGCTGAACTTCTGACTCACCAGCCTCGACAGAAGCTTGCTTTATATCATCGTCATTGTTGTTGTCTACTTTCTCAACGTGGTCTGATCCGTCAGGATTGACATTTTTAAATCTGTCTTGAATTTCCTCTCCATTTTCATTATAGTATTTACCATCTTTTTCATAACGTCTTTCAACTTTAATTTTACCTTCCTTAATCATCTGCTCAACAGTTGCATCGTCTAATACATTGCCATTTGCATCTTGATAAACAACTTTTTCATTTTGAGCAACAACAGTTTTGGTATCAGGGTTTGGCACCGAAACAGTTGAAACCTTACCTTCTTCAGTGGTAGTAATTGTTACAAGTCCATCAGAACCGCTGTTATCGGGTGTTGGCTGATAAGTTTCATATTCTTTGTAGGTATCAAAAAAGCTATTACATTCGAAATCCATGTTAAGAAACTTAGATTTTTCACATAGTGACTTGGTCCAAGGTGTAGCATATATCAAGGGTGAATACCAATTAAAGAAAAACAGAGAAGCACCAAAATAAGCCCCAAGTATAGAGTATCGAATTACTCTGTTTTTCACTAATGTGAACGAAATATAATCCCAAAATTGTGTCAAGGCTAGAATACCAAAATAAACTGAACCAAGATAATGGTGTAAAAATAATTGACGTGCCATCAAAAATGAAGGAAAATAATGAAACGCCCAACCAAGGGAATAAATTGCAGTACCCTTGTTGAATGTATTATACTCGTCACTGTTGAATGGTTCAAATCCACGTTGCCATCTCAATAAAGTGAAGCCCTTGAAAAGAGTGAAACCTGCAATTACTGCTGCAAATCCCCACCAAATAACAAGATTACCAATAAGATAAACTTGACGATGATCCTTGACCCAAAAGTTAATTCCTCGTAACATTACTGGCCATGATTCAGGTCTAGATTGGAAAGGGTGTGTATCGGTCAAGTCAGCATTCACCTTCCACATGACTTTGTTAAGTTCTATAAATTTAGAAATGAAGCCTGGCTTTCTGTAAGAAATAAATTCGACTTTATCTTCTGTCATCTTTGGATGAGAATTTTCCTCTATTTGCCAAACACTATTATCTAAAGATGCTCCTTTGACACAAGTTACTTCCTGCTGCTCAAATCCCCATTTTGGAAGTTTTACCTTGTGAGAAAACAAGACACATCCAGTCATAGTGTGTATTAATCTAAATTTGGTTTCCATAGCTCGAAGCTGGGTTTGTGCAGGGCCTTTTACACTCCAATCTTTTAAAATCTCAACTCTAAAATTATCATTAGCATCACCTTCGAATCCTTCATAACCATAGCCTGAAACTTCGTTTTGATAGTCTTGCTCTGTAACAGGTGGGCGAACATCGTGAGAATGTAATCTGTGATGCGTAGGGATGTGCTTCAATCTAATAAGAGCACCATCCTCAATGATAATAGGGTCCTTATCTTGATATCTGATACCGTCTTCAGGTTTAGTAATATTTTCAACAAGCCAGTCATTGTTATGATCTTTATGAGGATACAATGTGATTTGTTGTTGTTTAGAACCAGTTTCGTAGGTATGAGCGTGAGAATGAAGATATCCACCTTGAGTGTTGACATGTCTGATACTAATGGTGCTTCCATAAGCTACATTGGCAGGGAATTTACCATTTAAAGGTGAGTGCTGAAGAGTAGACTGAAATTCTGGTGAAAAGAAAGAAGCACCATCACCGGTATTGCTGAGACAAATGAAGTGAATGAAAAACATAGCCATGTAGAATACTAGAGGAACTCCAATTAAAAATAAAGCTCGGTAACTGAAGTGCTTAACATAAGATTGAGGGGATACAGATAAATCACCAAGAATCCACCATAATTGCCAAACTGTCAACAGACCAACCCAGCCGATGGTGAAAAGACCAACCCATTTTGATGATACTGTAGCTCCAAGACCAAGTCCTGTAAGAAACAAATATCTAAACCAGTTGCGTTGAAAGGCTTGTTCATTGTGGAATTTTACAAATCCATAAGCTGTTAGTGCAATAAAAAACACTAGTGGGGAATCAAGAAGAATATATCTGGACTGAGTAGTTAAAGCATTATCAATTGTTAAAAGACCAGCCCCAAATAAAGAAGTTAAAGTTCTACATCCAGAAGCACGAAGAGTAGCATAGCCAAGAAGAATAGTCAATACACCAAGAGCAGCAGGCAAGGAACGCATAGTTACATATGGGACGTGATAAGCAATGTAATCCAATCCGATAGTCTTGAATTCAAAATCTCCTTTGAATCCGCCCAACCATCCCACAACTGCATAAAGCATTTTGGCTAAAGGTGGGTGGACATCCATGAAGAATCTCCCAATAATGTATTTTCTAGCAAACCCTCCAAAGTGAACTTCATCAAAAACTACTGAAGAAGGATATGACAATTTGTGGAATCTAATATAAATTGCAAATAGAGTTAAACCTGCCAAAATTCGATAATCGTATGAATTTAAAGATCTTTCATCGGCCACAGTTCTAGATGGATTTGAAACAAAGTACTTTGCACCTTTTGCAGAAGATTTTTTTACATCTCTGACTTCAGGTGTTGCCGACCTAGATGGAGGTTTTTTTGACATATTGAAAAGAACTGTACCTGAAAGGGATCTGCTGGGAGTACTTGTGCACTAGTCTCTATGTATGAAAGCAGGTTAATGTAGGTACTCAGCTAGAGAAACTGCAAACTGTGGATGAAGAATGCAATTGCAGATGGAATTGTTAAAAACAGTGATAGAGCTCAGGAAAAGAGTTGAATTAAAAAAAAATATATATAAAAAAAAGAGAGAGAAAAGTAGAAAAAAAAAGAGCCAGAGAAATCAATATAAATTGAAATTAAATGGTTCCAAGGCATGGCTTACTTTTTGTCACACAATGTGAATACGTGGACTTTCAGACCCTTCCAATTTAGCCCCGTCTAATCTGCACTATGTTTTACTCACGTGAAAACTTTATTTTCGAAACTTTCACCACTTAGCGAACACTATCAGGACACTCGGAAAAAATATAATTTTTATGGTTAAAAGATGTGCGTATACATTGATATCCAAATTCTTTCACTTCTTTTCATGTGTAAAATTTGATGCCAATTCGCAGAAACAAAAGCATCTTGAAATATTTCAAAAGCCTATGCAGAGGTTTTTTTTTTTTTTCATTCTCAGCTTTGATTATGTTGAATGTTATGGATATCTATAGTTGTGAAATGTTTTACGGTTTTAGTCACATTTAAAATATATATGTATATATATTTCCTACGCTTTTTATAACATTTATACAATCGAATTGCAAATTAAAGGCGTGCCAAAACTTATTGAATTTTTCAGATTGCCTGGATTTTTAAACTGCAAAACGATTTATTAAAAAGATACAAGTAATTTATAAGATAAAATCACTGCTAATCTCCGAACAAAACACTTGTACTAAACTTTTCATTGGCGCCCAATCATACTTATTAATTGAGAAATATAGATCTAGTTAATCAACGAGACCAACTTAGTAGAGACGATTTTTATTTCGTACTCATTTAGGTTATTCAGCTAGCAGCCAATTGACACCTACGACAATAGTTTGCCAGTTTCAAATGTGGGACAGTTTGCTTAAAGAATATCATTTAAAAAATTACAATTACAAACTTACGTGGAAAAATTAGCATGAACTATTCATTGATAGATATGTTTTTAAGTGTACTATATAGAGTTCATATGTTTCAGGCTATAATTCAACCAATCGTACAAAAACATGTCATCAGTTGTTTTATTTATATATATATATATATAGTCCAGTCAAATATGTAGATAGATACAGATTGATCACAAAAGTTTCACCTGAAATACTTCTATTACATACCACAATAATTGCAGTTGCTTGTACGTTTCTATTTAATAATTTGGACCTTTTTTTCTAAATCTTTTTAAATCTTACTAGTCAAAGAGTGTACCATAACAACCTTATTTCCATACGCTATTCCAGATATCCCAATTTAGCCCAGTTACAACCAATATACTTTTCTACATTGTATATTCAATTCTTACAATACATGTATTTTATTCACTTTTATGTATTTATTCATTATTCATATTTTTGATTCTTAGAGATTGATTATAAATATCTGGTATTAAATGTTATCGGTGCTTGGACCATCTTCGTTTCACTAAGTCGTTACCTTGTACCTTTGTTAATCAAATTCCAAATGTTGATTTTGAAACTTTATCTAGTCAAAAACTAAATTGAATTCATCAAAAGCCCATATGCTGTGAGATAAGTTACTGAAAAAGCTTTATGCACGCTACTTCTGATTGTATGCAATGAATTTTGTAGTTCCATGGCAATTGAGGAATTCAAAGTACAGTAAATTATATGCCATCAATTATCTCTCATACTTCAAAGGAGTTTGGGATGAGCAAACTGAAGGGATCGACCTTATACTGCAAACATAAAATATATGATCCTATTGAGCCTAATGTTTTGGCTTTTAGGATCTATATGGGATAAGCATCTAAATGCTAGTTACGTTCCTGGTTAAAAATTTACACTCTGAGTACAGGATAACACACTACTGGCAAGGACCCCTTTAAGATACTGATCTCTACTAATAGCTTCCCCACGGCACCAGTCTTACGTTAAAATGTCGATTAGAAGCTTACAAAATGTTCAAGACATCACCATATGCCATCATTATCCTACATGAGAACGAAAGAAATCCTCCCTCCCCAAACAGTACTAGAACACAACAATTCAATAAATTCGAGATTTAATATTGATTTTTAATTAAAGAGTTGATAATATAAACAAATTTTCGTGTCGTTGCCAAAGTAAAAACGTATAATTTCGAGACTTGCATCTGTTCAATTGCAGATTTTCAAACTGTCAAAGATCGATTTGTTTATTTACTAAATTGCTTAGTTAGTAGCTGAACATTGAAACAATTTGAACAAATTAAAAAAAAAAAAAAAACTTACGATCTGGCTCTCGTCAACCGTCTCTTTCTCTTCAATCTTCTAACTCTCTTCTTTCTCCATTTAGCTCTCATTTCTATAACTTAGTTAGTACAAAATCCTTTCAATTGAGAGGAATTGAGAAATAATCCGGGGAAACATACTGATTTGTTATACTGGATAGAGGTGATGAGGAAAAAGGGAAAGAAATCGAAAAAAGAACTAGCACAATAAAAATTTTTCACAGTAAATTTTCGACATTGCTATCTGAGCCCTAAACCAGAAAAGTCTTATGGTCAAGTTTCTCATGACCTTCATCTTTAGGGTTTTACTGGGGTAAGGGTAAATTAAAAATACAGTGTGACTGTTTTCCATGCGTCTGATTCAGGAAAGTCTAGTGCCTTAACATTCAATTAATTATAAACTATGACATCAACACAGAATACATGTTTTGTTTGTAAAATACGTAGAATTCGTTTAGAATGACCCTGCATTTAAACTCTTCTCCAGGGAAGTTCATTCTTTTTTAAGGGATAGTAGATTCCTCCAATGCCCAACATATTATTCCATTGATCTAGAAAGCTGATCATAGAAGTCATAAGGGCCACTGAAGGAGATATCTTAGTTGCATCTAGTGTAATCCTGTAGCCTCTTCCGCCGGTAATTACTTCTACCTTACTCAGCCTTTCGCGAATTTCGCTGTCTTTTTGACCTAAATTAAATACCTTTTCCAGCACTTTACCTTTAAAGGACCACTGGTAGACATTATTGTCGGAAAGCTCAAACAATCTGTAATTGTCTAGTGCATCTGATTGGTGTTTAACTTGAGTTTGACCGAGAGCAATGTGGGTGAGTTCGTCTGCTGTGTTCTCAATAACTTCTGGAGCTAAAAAGAATTTACTCCAGATTCCAACTGAGACTGTACCCAAAAGAGTTTTTTCTCCATTAGCATTGTGCTTGAAGAAATGCAAGGTACCTTTTGAAAATCTAGTTCCTTGAAAAGAGTAGAAAATCACTTTGTTCTCATCCATCACATGAAATGTAGGACATGAAGCCTTGGTATCAGGAACTACGCTATATGTAGTTGCGTTTTCGGTATCCATTGCAACTATGTTAGGAATATATCTAGATGCTTGTCGGTGGAAATGGCACAACATGGCATAGCCGGCAGCCACGGGGAGCATGACAGGAGAGAGTGCAAGTTCCATTGTTAAAAAATATGAAATTTCTTGAAAAGAGTTTATAGTACAGGATATCCAAAAAAAAGTCCTTATCGAACAGAGTAAAACGGCGATAATAATGAGAGATGGACTAACTTTTATAGTTCAAACTGTGCAATAAGTAATATACTAAATGCCATCAACAAAACTGTGCTACACTTCATCTGTTTAATATGTCAACTTTTACGTTGGAAACATTTGTGGTGAATATCAGCTTAAAAATTACAATCATCAAGTATGCTTGTATTTACTGTGTTTGGCTGCGTGACAGAATGGGATATGAACTCAACTAATATTGTCAGTTCAATAGTTTGTAAAATCACTGGAATATTTATTCATTTATAAAATTCTTATGGATTCATGTTTGACTATAAAAGTTTATAATTGACCTATACATGGTAGAAGAAACGAGATATACCAGTTTAAAAATGATTCTCATAGCTCAAAAAAAGTTGAAATATAACAATAGTTCTTGGTCAATAATATTACTTAGTCTTGAATAATTGTTCTACTGATTTATACAACATAAACTGTTGGAATAATCTTATCATGATAGATTGTCGCTGAGTCTATAAAGTATTGTAATTGAACATTTTGGAAGATTTTTTCGCATATGATTTTTAAATTTTTCCATTAAAATTGAAATCTAATGGTTACTCTAAATCTTGTGTAGATAATACACGCATTCATGAAAGATGTATCTTAATTAAGCTTTTTTATCATGTTAATATTTCTTGGAACAAAACCATGTTTAATAAATTCATCTTCTTTTCAAGAAAAAAAAGTGTTAAAAATGCAAAAATACGATTGTATATCTATGTATATATCCAAAAATCTATTTCTATATTGAGTATAATGTTGAATTCGACTACGTCAAGCGAATTCCAGGAAAAGGAAGACACTCCGGCTTGTTGGAATTAACATCATTCTTCTCTCCTTTTCCCTCTCGAAGGCGAAACCAAACGAGAAAAGAAAGCACTCCTTAAACTATACCATCTAAATATCGCTAATTGAGATAGTTATGATCAAACAAGCTGATCATGAAGGGAGAGATTTGAATATATTAAGAAAGAAAGGAAAAAGGAAAAAAAAAATACTTGGTAAATTTTTCAATATATCAAAATTGCTGTTGTTACCCTACAATTGCTACTGGTAGGGCATGATACACAACATGTCTTCAAAGAACCGACTCGGGGCCGGAGAAAGGTTGACTATGTGGTGACCAGATGTTGGTATCCAACGACTATACTAAATACCTTACCAAGAACGGGTGTCGGAACTTCATCTCCATGGTTCTTACGGGCTCATAATAAGCTAACTGCAACCACATACAGATAGACTCTTTTTTATTTTGAGTCATTCATTGTCTGGAAATTTATTCCAGAATTTCCAAATTTCAAACTTCTCTATAATCTTTCTTGTGATTGCTTTAATAGACTAATACTTTCCAATAATACTTTGCTTTTAAGGTATACTACAGTTCTAAAATACAGCCAATCATATATTATAAACTAACAACTTCGAAAGATGTCTGAATCATTGGAATTCTGGGGCAACAAGCTCAAGAGTTTAACAAAGTCTGTTCTTCCCTCTGACTTCGTCACTCCAGCTGAGGGTAAAGTGGTGGAAGCAACCCTACGATTCGATTTCACACCAGAATTCAAGTCAAATCTAAGTTCCATTGCCAGCACAGTCTCAGAGTCTCTCAATAAGCCTGTCTCTGTGTATCATGTTGGATTGGCACTGTATACTATACTTATCTTCCGTTTTACTGGTGATGAAGATATTGTAATTGGAACTACAACTACAGGAGGTCACCCATATGCTTTAAGAACATCCCCTACTGGTCAGACCTTATTTACTGATCTAGTATCTGCCATTTTACAAAGTGATTCGGATGCTAAAGCTCATCCTGTTTCTTTAGCAGACCTGTCAAGCTATATTCAAAAAGTTAACAAACTAGAAGCTGCCCCTTCCCTCTACACTTCTTCATTCAGTCTTACACCATCGTCAAATGAGGCCGTACTTGGTTCTGCTAAAGGTAGACAAACTGTTCTCTCTATATTTTGGAGTGCTACCTACATTAACATTCATTATAACTCGCTTCTGTTTAAGAAAGACAGAATTACCGCTTTTATCAATGAACTACAGTCTCTTGCTTCTAATATTAACGCTGCTCCTCTAGAGACGACAATTGGTTCAGTTTCTTTGCTATCTCAAGCTGATAAAGAAATTTTACCTGACCCTACCAGAGATTTGCACTGGAATGGTTTTAGAGGTGCCATTCATGATATTTTTGCTGATAACGCCGATAAATTTCCTGAGAGAACTTGTGTGGTAGAAACAGCAAACTTTTTGTCACCTGAATCTAAAGATAGAACTTTTACATATCGTCAAATTAACGAAGCATCCAATGTTATTGCACATCATTTGATCTCTCAGGGTATCAAGAAGGGTGATGTAGTCATGATTTACGCATACCGTGGGGTTGACTTTGTTATTGCAGTTATGGGTGTGTTGAAGTCTGGTGCTACTTTCTCTGCAATTGATCCTGCATATCCTCCTGCTCGTCAAAACATTTACTTAAGTGTCGCTAAACCGCAAGCTCTTATTGTTATTAAAAAGGCTGGTGTTTTGGCTCCTCTAGTTAAGCAATATATCAAAGATGAGCTTAACTTATTGGCTCACATTCCTGCACTTGAATTATTGAGTGATGGTACTGTCACTGGTGATGGGAATGGGGCAAACGAGAAAGATATTCTTTTCCCTGTTCAAGATCGTAAGTCGGAAAGAACAGGAGTTATTGTAGGTCCTGATAATAATCCTACGCTTTCTTTTACCAGTGGTTCAGAAGGTATTCCTAAGGGTGTTAAAGGCAGACACTTTTCTCTTACTTACTACTTTCCTTGGATGGCTGAAACCTTTAATCTTTCGGAAAACGACAAGTTCACCATGTTGAGTGGTATTGCCCACGATCCTATTCAAAGAGATATGTTCACCCCTCTTTTCCTTGGTGCTCAATTGCTTGTGCCTACGTCTGACGACATTGGCACTCCTGGTAGACTTGCTGAGTGGATGGGAATTCATGGAGCTAGTGTTACACATCTGACTCCTGCAATGGGTCAATTGCTTTCTGCTCAAGCTACCCATGAAATTCCTTCCCTGCATCATGCATTCTTTGTGGGTGATATTCTTACAAAAAGAGATTGTTTAAGACTCCAGTCACTTGCTAGAAATGTCGCTATTGTTAATATGTATGGTACGACTGAAACCCAAAGAGCTGTATCTTATTTCAGAGTTCCTTCTTTCAATGATGACAGTACTTTTCTACAGTCTCAAAAAGACATCATGCCTGCCGGTCAAGGTATGCTTGATGTTCAGCTTTTGATCATTAACAGACATGATAGAAACAAGATGTGTGCGGTTGGTGAAGTTGGTGAGATTTATGTTCGTGCTGGTGGCCTTGCTGAGTCTTATTTGAAGCTTCCTGACATGACTGCACAAAAGTTTGTTAATAATTGGTTTGTCGATAATGAGAAATGGAGAGAGTTGGATACTAAAGAAGCTAACAACGAGCCTTGGAGAGAAAACTGGTTTGGTCCTCGTGATCGACTTTATAGAACTGGTGATTTAGGTAGATATTTGCCAGACGGTAATGTTGAATGCAGTGGTAGAGCTGACGATCAAGTTAAGATTCGTGGTTTCCGTATTGAATTGGGTGAGATTGATACACACTTGTCGCAACACAAGTCCGTCAGAGAAAATATTACTTTAGTTAGAAGAGATAAAGATGAAGAGCCTGTTTTGATTTCATACATTGTTCCTCATGCAATCGATTCTGAATCTCAGTTGTTTTCTGCTCACGAAAGTTTAGACGAAGAAAAAGACGACAAAATTGTTCAGGGTTTAGTCAGATACAGAAAGCTTATCAAGAATATCAAGGACTACTTGAAAACCAAACTTCCAACATACGCTGTTCCTACTGTTATTGTTCCTTTACAAAAGCTTCCATTGAACCCCAATGGTAAAGTAGACAAGCCTGCCCTTCCTTTCCCAGACACAGCTCAGCTTTCAGCAGTTGCCAAGCACTCTCAACAAGCTTCAGGCGAAGCTGTTCAGTTCTCACCCACTGAACAAGAGGTGAGAGATATTTGGTTGGAAATTCTTCCTACTAGACCTCCTGTTATTGAGCCCAATGACAGCTTCTTTGACCTGGGTGGTCACTCTATCCTTGCTACTAGAATGATTTTTGCTCTTAGAAAGAAATTGCTAGTTGAAGTTCCTTTGGGTTTGATCTTTTCACATCCTACTATTGCTGCATTTGCCAAAGAAATTGAAAAGCTTAAGGGTGATAACACCTACGATTCATCTAAGGCTGGTGAAGCTGAAACTGTTGAACAAGCTGTTAACTATTCTGAGGATTGCGATGAGCTTAAGGCAACTTTGGCCACTTCTTATATTACCAAAACAACCTCTTTGAATCAAAAGAATATTTCAGTATTTCTTACGGGAGCAACCGGATTTTTGGGCTCTTTTATTGTTCGCGACTTATTGGAACGTTCTGATTCTAGTATCAAGATTTATGCACATGTTAGAGCTGCAGACAAAGTCAAGGGATTAGAAAGAATCAAGAATAGTTCTATTGCTTATGGTATTTGGAAAGAGTCTTATGCACAACATATTGTCCCCGTCATTGGTGATTTGGAAACAAAGCACTTTGGTCTTCCTGATTCTGAATGGGAGTTCTTGTGCAATGAAATTGATGTCGTCATTCATAATGGTGCTTTGGTTCATTGGGTTTATCCATACAGCAAGCTGAAAGGGCCTAACGTTGTTGGAACCATCAATGTCATGGAGCTTTGTGCTGCTGGTAAACCCAAGTACTTTAACTTTGTTTCCTCAACTTCTACAGTTGATACTCTTCACTATGTTGAGCTTTCCGATTCTATTGTTGATCAAGGTGGTGCTGGTGTCCCCGAATCTGATGATCTGGAAGGATCCTCTACTGGTCTTGGAAATGGATACGGTCAGAGTAAGTGGGTAGCAGAAAAGCTTATCAGATATGCTGGTAAGAATTTGGGTCTTCGTGGATGTATTGTTAGACCTGGATACGTTTTTGGTGATTCTGCTACAGGTTCTGTCAATACAGATGATTTCTTGATCAGAATGATTAAGGGTTGCGTACAACTGGGACTCATTCCAGATATTTACAATACAGTTAACATGGTTCCTGTCGACCATGTAGCTCGTGTTGTGGTTGCCACTGCATTCCATCCTCCAGTTTCCGATTATCTGGCAGTTGCCCATGTCACTTCTCAACCTCGAATTAGATTTAATGAATTCTTAAGCTCTTTGAAGGAATACGGATACAAGGTTGAACAAGCCGACTATGTTCCTTGGCGTATTGCGTTGGAAAAGTACGTTATTGCTGATGCTAACGATAACGCTCTTTTCCCTCTATTACATTTTGTGTTGGATGATTTGCCACAATCAACTAAGGCTCCTGAGCTTGATGACACTAATACACGTATTTCTTTACGCGAGGATGCTTCTTGGACAGGTGTAGATTTGTCTGCTGGTAAGGGAATTGATTTCAAGCAAATGGGTGTTTATATTGCGTACCTTATTGCTATTGGTTTCCTTGAAGCTCCGTCAGCCCAGGGTTCTGCCAAACTTCCTGAAATTACAGTTTCTAGTCAGATTGTCGAAAAGCTTGCTAACGTTGGTGGAAGAGGTAATAAGTCTACATAAAGTTAGAGTTAAAAAAAGGCCTGATCGCAAGAGGATATAGGTTCGGTAACTCTCTTTCTAAATCAGACTTTCGATCAGACTTTGTCCTATGGACCCTTACTTTGTTTTTTAGATGTTCACGCGAGTATATATTCTACTTCCCGAATGTTTGAAAATATTTTTGTGTATAATCTAGTCATATAGCTATATTTTTTTTTCAATAATCGATTTTTTTGATTGAAATTTTTAATTTTAAGAAATTAGAAATCATAATAATGGCAGAGTATTTAACTGCAAGGTCTTGCTCAAATTTCAAATATATAGACTGGGTTAATAAGAAATTGGTTGTATTCATATAATTGATAAATAGTGTCACACATATTTATGAATGCCGAAATATCATGAAATGGAACAACATCTTCTTTAGAGATCTAGATTCTGCATATATACACATTTACACCCGAGACTGTATTGTTTGTGAGACTGCAGTTCCTGAGTGTCCGGTATGTGGTGATGATGAGGAATGCTCTTTATCTCCACAAACTTGCACATCATGTCCAATGACATACTGTAAATCAAAGACATTTAGAGTATCTACAACAACGAATACAACCCAATCAGCAACCTCAACTCCCTCGCAGATTCCAGATCAACAACAACAAGAACAGCAATCACCACGGTACACAGAGCCAGTAATCGGGGCTATTGCAGGTGGCATTGCTGCGCTATTTCTGATAGTTCTAGTCATATACTGGCAGCACTGGAGAGCACATAAATCAGAGCCCAGTCACAAAAAGCGCAGAATTTTGAGCTCAAACATTATTCCCATAGCTTATATTCCAGGGGTAAAAATGCCCAATCACGAATCTACAAATGAGAACGGATCCGGGTCTCAACCCCAAGATTTAGAATCGGTTCAGTTTGAAGAGAAAAAAGCAGTTACTGCTATGGAAGGCAGAGCTAATATGGTTGAAATTTGGAGATGGGATGGAGGATGGATTAAGGGGGTCAGAAGAAGTATACAAAGTATAACTTCGAATTGGAGTGTAGGACAAAAATCAAAGATGCAGGAGAAACCAAATGGTGGAACTCTTGAAGCTTAACATGAAAAATAAGAAAAGGAGTGATTCGAGCGCGAACAAACGCAGAGTGTGACTGGTCATGAGCGTACTGACTGTTAAGACTAGGTCGCATACGGACAAAGTTTTGAACATTTTCGAGACACTATCGGATGGATTGACGATTTAATTATCAATAAACTTTTAATCTACACATCGGCGTCCAAAGTCTAGTTTAACGACTATGTCTAAAGTTATACGCTTAAGTTCTTTTAAATTGAACTTTTCAAAATTACTTGCGTAACGATGCTTTTATTCAGTGTTCCACTCTTGCGTCCTCTTATTTTCAAAGGCGAAATAAACAGCCAATGCAAATCTTGTGTTGAATAAACTAAAGGTTACGGACTCTTTTTATATCGCTTTCACTTTTTTGCTTGTATACAAAACCATTTAATATAAGCTTATTGCCCTCTTTCAGCTGAAATAATTTTAGCCTAATAATATAGACAACTATTTAATTGATGAGCGAAGAAACTTACAGAAATAAATATGTAAACTTAATCGTAACTCTTTTAAGCAAACGAGAAACATTGCACATAATATTTTGAGCTTAATCTTTATCAATTATAAGCATGTTTTAAGTATTTGTTAGCAGCTAAATATCCAACATAAAGATAGTCTTTGAGATAAATAAATATATAAAACATGATTGAAAACGTTTGGTAGAGGCACGACATAATGCAATGGTTGTTTCTTGCTGTTTTTTTTTTCTCTTGTCAGTTATAAGAACTAATTTGATATCAGTCAGTCAGTATATCCCACAATGCTAACCTCCATCGCTTTGGTTTTTGATGCACCACCACACACTATTCATGGGTTAGGTTTAAAGAAACATCGTGATTCGTAGACCTAAACCGAGTTCCCTTTTTAAAATTTTTCACGTTTTACAACTGCTTAAGATTCTATTGGTCTTTCGTATTTATTGCCACTTGGTATACAAACGCAGGGTTCACTGGAACGGCACAACGACAACAACTACAACAACGACAACAAAAAGACTTCAAAAGAAGATTGGAAAAGGAAAGGAATTTTAAAAATGGCACAAAGAAAATTACAACAGTATGTATTTTCCTGTGGTAGCTTCCATACATTGCAATTTCTGTGATGGCACCAGCCAGGTTGTCTATGGACTCGATGCTAACGGAGTTTGTGGTTATGTAGAGAAATTGATCGAGTGTTTAAGAAAGTTGCAGAAGGTGTGGTGACTTTCGACTCGATATATGACAAGGTCCAACAGTCAAATAACCAGACGCAAAAAGAGAAGCTAGAATCTGATTTAAAACGTGAGATTAAGAAGCTACAACGGTTTCGTGACCAAATAAAGACATGGTTAGGTGGAAATGAAATTAAAGACAAAAAACCGCTGATGGAGCAACGACGGATCATCGAGGTAGAAATGGAAAAGTTCAAGGCTTGTGAAAAGGAAATGAAAACTAAGGCTTACAGTAAAGAGGGACTGATAAATTCAACAAAGCTTGATCCTAAGGAAAAGGAGAAGGTGGAAACTAGCGGATTTGTGTCAAATATGCTGGAAGAGCTGGAACATCAGGTGGAATTTCTTGAAGCAGAGCAGGAAACTTTACAAGCCAGTATGAAAAAAGGTAGGAAGGATTTAGTGAAACAGGAACGACTGAATGAAATTGAGGAGTCACTAGAGCGACATGAATGGCATTTGGGTAAGCTCGAGACCATTCTTAGGATGCTTGAAAATGGCACAATTTCACCAGATGTAGTCAAGGGTATTCAAGACGATATTCAATACTACGTAGAGTCCAATCAAGATCCAGAATTTGCAGAAGACGACATGATTTACGATGACCTGAATCTAGATGACGAGCTTGCAGATGAGTTGGAGACATCTAACACAGAGCAACGAGAAGAGACGCCGTCTTCTCTTGAGGAGTTAGCGTCGTCAGATTCAGCACAATCTGCAACTGCCCCCAGCTCTGCTCAACCCACGCCTCCGCCAGTGCCAGTGCCAACTACAAGCAATAATGTTAATGGTAGTACTAGTATTAGTATTAGTAGTACTAGCACTAGTACTAGCACAACAGTCAATAATACTGCTACTATCAATCCTATTCAGTCACCGGCTCCTGTGTCACTTAATTCGAAGCGAACTGTGTCAGAATCTGTTGGTTCAAATCCTGTGTCGATAGCACCATCGATATCACTACCTTCGTCGCCGAAACCCAGATCAGCGTCAATGATGGTGCATGCACACAAACCAGCATCGGCACCGGTTATTAAAAAACACTTGTCACGACTTTCACTCCCTGGTGGAGTGGACGATCTTCTGGATAGCTTGGAGGCTGCACGTAAAAGAATTTTGAAGCCACCACAACTAGATGATATTAGTCCGCTATTAGAAACCAGTTTTAGATTTTGTCCAGCTCCACAGGTTGCTGAAAGACCTAAAGATTACGCACCGACTACATATTTCCCTACACCAAAGTATTATCCACAGGAACAATTTGTAGCTGGAGCAGAGGTATTTGAGAAAATGGATGTAGATACATTGTTTTATGTTTTTTATTATCAACAGGGAACGTATCAACAATTTCTTGCAGCCAAAGAGCTAAAGAAACGAAGTTGGAGATTTCATAAACGGTTTTTGACTTGGTTCCAACGACATGAAGAGCCAAAGGTTATCAATAATGAGTACGAGCAAGGTACATATAGATACTTTGACTTTGAAGGAAGTTGGTTACAAAGGCGAAAGACCAATTTCAAGTTTGAATATCAATTCTTGGAAGACGATCTATAAACTTGATAAATACATTTGGTTATTACTTTCTACTATCTTTTTTTTTTCTTTCTTTTTTTCTTACTTTCTTACTTTCTTACTTTCATTATCATATTATTATCATTGTTATTGTTTTTTTTTTGTTTTTTTTTACTTTTTTTTTTTAATTTTTTTTTTAATTTTTTTAATTTTTTTTTTTTTCTCTCTCATCGTTTTATATATCTATATACACTTGCAAATAATTGTATTTATCTTTATATATATATATTTAAACTATTATTTATATAATTTTCGATTTATGTTTTTTTTTTTTTTCTTTCTTTTTCTTCTTATTAGTATTTTTTGTTGTTTTCAAAACACAAATCCAAAATAGGAAAAATATTATATATCTACTCTTTTTTTTTTTTTTTTTTTTTTTAATTTCTTTCTTATTTATTTTTTATTTTTAGCACGTCCCATAGGACCCCAATTTTTCGTAGGATTTATTTGATACCTTAATAATTTTTTTTTAGAAAGTTTTTTCATTTCAATAAATGTAGAATGTTCATTAAAATTAATCAATGAAGTTAAAGTTGTTAATTCATCTTTATGATTATTGTTATTTTTGTTGCTGTTGTTGTTGTTGTTGTTGTTGTTGATTAGATTTTCCAATATCTTACGACCTGGAGATTTTAATCCTAAATTAGGTGAAAATTTAAATTTCCTTGGTTGCTTTTGCTCTAATGATATACTTGATATTGATTTTTGTTGTTGTTGTTGTTGTTGTTGTGTCTGCTGCTGCTGATTATAATTCTCATCATCATTATTTTTTTCACAAATAATTGTATCATTTGTTTTCAAACAATCACGAGTATTATCAACACCCTTGGTTTTATCCTCATCCTTTAAAATGGTCAAGTTTTGTAATACTTTTGAAGCTTGTGATGTTGCTTCCCAAGCCCCCAAAACCATCCAAACAGCACTCCTTGGTGCATCTGTCTTTAAAGCAGCTGCTCGCACATGAGTCCCCGATACCCGATATCCCATATTAGCCAACCCAGATACCATTGCCCCTAAAGGTGGTGACGATACCGCAACTGTCGATGCAGCTTTTTGTAAATCAAAAAATAATGGTACATCTGGAAGTTCTGATAATGCTTGTGTAAGCATCCCAGACATTCTTGCATGTGTTGCAAAATTACTTGATATTCCAGTATTATCTTCTTGTCCAGCTTGTACCTCAAGTGATTCCAACATCTTCCCGAGAAATTCTTGATCGTGCAATGCCCCTCCCCACATTGGTCCTGCCACATGAAGTGCCGATCCGCAATCTGTACAGCTTGAAGGAACTGACACCTCTGACCATGTATATCGCTCCTTTGACAAACGTACACCTACTGGTTGAATATGATGTGCTCCACACCCACCACATTTATGAACATTAATTGTATTCGAAAAGTTTTGCTTCACCTTTTCTTTACTTTTAACAAGCCGAACTGCCACACGGCAGTAATAATCAATCGATAGAGAAAACAATGGTATCATGGCCTTCCCACAACGAGCTGCCGCTGCCGCTATGCTTTGAAGCACTAGCCGAAGTCCACCTTCCTGCGAGGCCTCAGGATATACCGTTGTTCCACCATAAAGTGCAAAGCATTTCTCCGGATATCTGTTCCCTGCCAATACTGCCATATCTGTACATGTCACAAGTAACAATCCACCGTTACGAATGGCCCTGACGGCAGCATCTAGGTACGGTGCAGCTGACCCGTATGGATCAAGGTCTACAACGTGAGCAGACCCAGTTGGAGATGGATCTGAAAGCACTGTACGTGCATCACCTTGGGTAGCCTTCACAATGTCAGAAACACCATTTAATCCAGCATTCCCAGTAATGGCTGCAACTGCATCGCTTGATAGATCGTTGGCTATAACTCGCCGTACGCCTGGAACTTCCGTTGCATACCGAATTGCTCGTAATCCAGAGGCAGCCATCGGCTCTATAATATCAATAAATCGATCATCTAATTTGGTATTCAATGACTCTTGATCATGATTATCTTCTTTGTTCTTTCCTAACTTACAAGCTTGGTATTGCGACGCCCAAGTTTGAACCGCTAAAACTGAAAGATCTCGGTTAAACTCTTGTATAGGATTATAGAATATCCCGGGATATGATGTGTTGATTTTTGCTTTCCCTTCAATGACAATATTGGAAGACTGACATTGCTGTGGTTTCGACAAGATTGAGTCTGGCGATAATGATCCTGCTGTAGTAGTATACCAGTAAACTGAATTCCTTAAGGAACAAGTTACCAACACAGGACTGCAGTTCAACCTGCCCAATGAAATATATTTTAATACAAAAGACACCTTGTGGTACTGATGATGATTGCAGTTATTGAATTATACGAGCTTCATCATCATCATGGAGAAAAAAAAAAAAATATCAATCTGGGAAATCCATCTATACTCGAGGAAAAAAAAAAAAAAAAAAAAAAAAAAAAAAAAAAAAAAAAAATACTTCTATAATGATATCCCAAATCATGTGACAATCAACCGGAAAAATTCTTGTTAATCTCATTAAAATTCAAATTTTTTATATATCATTTTCACGTTCATTTAAATAAAGATAAAATAATAACTAACTTACAAAGCCTTCTTCAAAGGAGACTTGAGAGTGGTTCCCTTGTAGAACTCAACAACCTTGTTGGCCTTCTCAGCAATGGCTTCAGGAGTGAAACCAAAGTACTTGTAAACATCCTTGTAAGGACCAGAGGCACCGAAGGTGTTGATTCCAATTTGCTCGTGAGAGTACTTGTCCCAACCAATGGTGGTCATAACCTCAACAGAGATAAAGGGAATACCGTCGGGGAAGACGGAGAGCTTGTAGTCTTCGGATTGTTGCTCAAAAGTGTGCCAGTCAGGCAAGGAGACAACGCTAACCTTAAGGCCTTGAGAAGTCAGCAACTTGGCAGCATCTACAGCAATGGAAACCTCGGAACCGGTTGCGACAAAGGCAACATCAGGCTTCTCGGCCTCAACAACAGTGTAACCACCCTTGCGAGCCTTCTCAATGCTAGAACCCTCAAGTTGAGGAAGGTTTTGACGAGTAAGAGCAATGACGGAAGGAGTGTGCTTAGAAACAAATGATTGATAGTAAGCAGCAGAAGTCTCATTACCATCAGCAGGTCTCCAAACTTGCAAGTTGGGGATAGCACGGAAATGGGCGAGAGTCTCAATAGGTTGATGGGTAGGACCATCTTCACCAAGACCAATAGAGTCGTGGGTACCAACCCAGATAACTTGATGTTGGGAGAGGGCAGAAAGTCTGAGAGCACCGGCGGCGTAAGAGACAAAGTTAAGGAAAGTACCACCGTAAGGGATAAGACCACCAAAGGCAGCAAGACCATTTAGAATAGCACCCATTGCATGCTCACGGACACCGTAACGGATGTAGCGACCAGAGTAGTCACCTAGGCCAGTGCTGGGAGGTTGGAAGTCAACAGCGTCATGAGTTCTGGTCAAGTTAGAACCAGTCAAATCGGCAGAACCACCGATAAGCTCGGGGATACCGTCAAAGACCTTATCAAGAACAATCTCAGAAAGCTTACGAGAAGCAATAGCGGGATCAGAGGTAGTGTAAACAGGAAGCAGCTTTTCCCAGTCGGCAGGGAGCTCTCTGTTGATTCTTCTTTGGAGTTCAGAACCTTTTTCAGGGTTCTTGGTCTTGTATTCTTCGAAAAGCTTGTTCCACTTTTCCTCAATAGCTTGGTTCTTCTTGACGGTTTCAGCATAGTAGTCGTAAATGTCTTGAGAAACGTCAAAGGACTTGGAGGGGTCGAAACCAAACTTCTTCTTAACAGCAGCAATATCATCAGCCTTCAAGGGAGCACCGTGAACACCGTGAGTACCTTGGATCATGGATCCGTAACCAATGATGGTAGAAACCTTAATAAGAGTAGGCTTATCAGTGACCTTCTTAGCCTCGTTGATAGCGTCATCAATGGCTTGAAGATCGTTGTTACCGTCAGCAACGGTAAGAGTGTGCCATCCATAAGCCTCGAATCTTTCAAGGACGTTTTCAGTGAAGGCAACGTTGATATCACCGTCAATGGTGATGTGGTTGTCATCGTAGAAGGCAATGAGGTTACCAAGTTGCAAGTGACCAGCGAGAGAAGCAGCTTCAGAGGCAACACCCTCCATCAAACAACCATCACCGGCGATAACATAAGTGAAACCGTCAATGAGAGAAGCGTCGGAAGTGTTGAAAGTAGCACCTATTTGCTTTTGAGCAATGGCCAAACCAACAGCGTTAGAAATACCTTGACCCAAAGGACCAGTGGTGACTTCGATACCGGGGAGTTCAGCCTCAGGGTGACCAGGAGTCTTTGAGTGAAGCTGTCTAAAGCTCTTGAGATCGTCCATAGAGAAGGGGTATCCGTACAAGTGGAGAAGAACGTATTGAAGCATGCAACCATGACCGTTAGAGAGAACAAATCTATCTCTGTTGTACCAATCGGGGTTCTTGGGGTTGAATTTGAGATGGTTGTTGAATAAAACGTGGGCAAGAGGAGCCAAACCCATAGGAGCTATGCAAAAACATAATAGTTAGCAACGGGTTAAAATAATAATAATAATAATAATAATAATGAAAGGTACAAAAAACTTACCACCTGGGTGACCACTGTTAGCTTTGGCAACACCGTCTACCTGTATGACTAAGTTAGAATGAGTTCTAGAATCACAACAATTTTAAAAATTATAAAGATTGAAAATTCCAGCCAAAAAAAAACGGGTCTTTCAAGTCCGAAACAGCCAAATTACCACAACGGGTGTGAATTTGTGGGCGCATGGTGGGGGATATATGAAATAGGACAAATTGACATAGAGGGGTAATAGAAAATTGACAATTAAAAGACATTAATAACCGGGGCTTTAGTTATTATCCGAACTCAATCACCATCTAAAAATTTAATAAAATAAAAAACCAATTGAAACAAGACATTTTCAATTTCAAGAAGGAAAAAAAAAAAAAAAAAAAAAAAAAAAAAAGACACCATTCAGTCATAACAAAAAATCAATAAAAATGTAGATGACCAATAATGATTGATTTTTCTCGTTGAAATAAAATGCTTGTATGTATTTAAAACATACAATTGTTGAATGTAAGGAAATTAAGAATTAAGCCGCAATTGTAATGTTTCGAGATGATTGCTAGAAGGAATTGAGTTCAACTAATAACATACAATCAATCAGATAATCAAAAATAAAAATAAAAATGAAAATGAAAACGAAAATGAAAATGAAAATGAAAATGAAAATGAAAATAAAATAAAATAAAATAAAATAATAAAAAAAAGTTCACAGCTGTAAGGACAAGAAAGACACCACCTGTAAAAAAGAAAAAGAATAATGATTAAATGATACTTACAGCCAAGACACGAATGGTGTTGATAGCCTTTGTATCAATTTCACTGAAAGCCATTGTTGATGATATATAATGGAATATACGAAGTTCTTCAATTGGATTAAAGATGACAGAAGGAAGAAGAAGAAAAAAAAAAAGAGAAGAAAGAAAAAAGAGAGGAAAAAAAAAAATTTATAAAAAAAGAAGGGAAATAATTTCGTTTTTATACAGACTTTGCTAGATGTATGCTTTTCTGGCCTGTATTGATTTTATTTTATTTATTCCCTTTTGGCTGGAATTTTAACTTTGGCTATTATTATTTTTTTTCCTTCTATTTCTTCTACTGGGGTTACAAAGATGTGTGTGTGTACCTGTCCCGTATGGCCCAATGAACACCCTTGCCCCGGAATACGTTTTTTTTTTTTTTTTTAATAATTTATATTATTTAATTTATTATTTAATATATTAAATTTATTAATATAGTATTTATTCTATTTAATTTTAAATTAAATACTGATATAAAACCTTGTTTTGAATAAAATCATGATAATTATCAACATGTTTTCTTCACGATATTTAATATATATATATATATATATATATATACATATATTAAATATTTATTTTCTTTAGTATTCGTTTGTATATCTGAATTATTCTTCAGTTCTCATCTTTTGGTCTTTATCATCATCTACCACTAAAATAGAATATAGCCTAAAACTCACTCATATACACTATCAAGTTAGTCAGCTCTCGACTTATGATCTCATAATCTTACTTAGCAAAACACATATTATGTAATACAAACTAAAGTCCATTTTGCTTGTTGCTGCTATTCGGCTATAAAACCGTTACCAATGGAACAATTGTTGGTTTATAATTATCACGGTTTTTTTTAAAAAAAAAATAAATTGCCACTTTAAAACTTCATGTTAATCTTTAAATATCTCTATTTTTATTTTATTTTATTTTTATTTTGTTTTATTTTTATTTTGTTTTATTTTATTTTATTTTTATTTTATTTTATTTTTATTTTGTTTTATTTTGCTTTTGTTTTTGCGTTCATTTATACAGAAAAACCAGTTGTGTTCAAGCAATATTATCTATCCGCAAAGACTGCGTCATAAAAGCTTTTTTGATTTTTATTTCTCAAACACAAACACACACTTTTTTTTTCTCTCTTTAAATAACGAAATCTTGTTTATACTTTCAAGATAATTATAAAACCTTTTTAGTATACATGTAATAATATTTATTTCTAAATGTTTTTCTATAAAATAAATAAAATAAAATAATTCATGGTTTATATTCAATGGAAAATTAAAGAATTGTTGATTCCATATCTTTTTATCATCATAATCAACGATTTTTTTTTTTTTTATCAACATTAGTACAATATTATTAAACACTAAAAAAATACAACTGAAATGACATGCAAATCATAAAACATTATAAACAACTTCCAAAGTCTGTCATCTTTTAAAGAATAACATGATTTTGAAATCAAAGAAAAAAAATATATAACAAACGTTTTACAAACTGTAACGGAACGATGGTCTCAAATCTCCAGCAACCTTCTTTTCATCTTCTGAAAGTGCTTCAAACTTAGCATCATACTTACCAGCAGCCTTACCACGGTTTTCCCAATGAATACCAAAAGCATAGACTAAAACACTGATAAAGCAAAGTGCTGTAGAACCAACTCCAATGGCCAATCCCTTAACGTAAAAAGGTGCATCCTTGCTCAAAAAGGAAAATGTAGCAATAATACCTCCAATGTTACCAAAACCAACCTGCCAGCCAGTTCCAACAGAACGACGATGATGACCAGCCAAATTCATATTGTTCCAGCAAACAAGAATAGGCATGGCAGTGTATAAACCAGACGCAATAAGGAAAAGGCCTCCATAACGAACATGAATATTTGTCTTGTTCGAAAGAAGCATAATAAATCCAGCAATAGCGACCAAACAACTAAACAAAACAAAAGCACATCTATGTCTGATTCTATCTGAAAAGTACGCTAGAATCATGGAAAAACCAAAAGCAACGACCCATGGAGGAACAGAGTGGAATTGTGTTTGAATAGGAGAGTAACCAAGAGATTTAACAATAGATGCAGCAAAGTAGGCATATCCATAGGCGGGAATAATAAGGAAAAAGTACAAAAGGCCGGCAATCCAAATCTTCCAATCCTTGAAAACTTGCAGAACTCCCTTGACACCGAGCTTGACATCATGCGAAGAATCACCAGAGTCTAAAGCGAGTTTTTCCTTGATGAAATCACGCTCATTTTGAGTCAAATAAGATGCATCTTCTGGGAAATCTGAAATGAAAAAATACATGAGAGCTGCGCAAAATACGGTAATGGCACCTTCAATAATGAAAATCCATCTCCATCCCTCAAGACCTCTTGATCCGTTAAGATTCCAAATACCCGCGGCAATTAGACCACTGAAAGCACCAGCAAGACAAGTAGAACCAAAAAAGAATGAGTAACGCTTTTGAGCCTCATCTCTGTTGTACCACATAGCAAGGAGATAGAAACAACCAGGGAACATACCAGCCTCAAACATTCCCAGGAACCATCTACATGCAACTAGACCGCCAAAGTTCTGGACAAATCCTAGGGCAATGGTAACGGCACCAAAGAGAATCATGCATCCAGATAGCCAGATATGAGGCTTGAGCTTTTTTAAAAAGTAGTTTGAGGGAACTTCAGACAGAACGTAGGGAACAAAGAAGATAGTCAAAGCCGTGTTGTATTGGTTTCCCTCAAGTTTCAAATCAGCTGAAAGCCCATAAACACTTGCATTTGAAATGTTGACTCTATCAAGGAACGCCAAAAGATAAAGCAGACAGATAGCAGGGACGACACGCATATCAATTTTTCGCATCAGCTTACTATGGTTCACACCATACTTTTCAACAAGTTCCGCAACTCTTTGCTCATGTTCCTCTTGGCTCATAGGCGACTGGTTGTAAACTTCGGCATTGGAGACATTTAGGTTTTTTTCCACATCAACATTTGACGACGACGACGTACTAGAAGAAGCGGGAATTTGTGGAGGAAGCTCAGCAGGGTTTCCAGACATTTTGCTCTGTTTCTTTTTCTCTTTCTTTTTTTTTTTTTTTTTCGAATGAGAGCTTTAATTAAAAGTATATATAAATATGCAATATTCTGGTGGTTGTTATTTTTTCTCTATTTCCTTTCTTTCTGATAAAATTAAAAAAAAAATGTATATTGAAAACAAGAGAAAAGAAAGAAAGAAGAATAACCAAATGAAAAATGAATAGAAGGAAAAAAAAAATACAGTATGAGAAAGAAAGAAAAAAAATTAATGATAAAGGCCAATTCTCAGTATTTATGCGAAAATATAGCGGACCGACACCACTGAAGTGTAATGAAATAGTGTATTAAAATGACTGAAAAATTTTCGAGCTAAGAGTCAACCGGGGTCTTGGTTTGAAAACCTTGGCGTGTATAGTGATATCGGGTGCAGGTACAAAGAGAGATAGTACCCATGAATATCACTACTTTTTGTAATAGGGCGCCCCACACTCCATTCTATATAGTAAGCATACAACCGAAGGCTATCACCGAAATCGGGGTATATAGCCCTAACGATTTCAGGACTGCCATTTGTCATGATGAAAGACAATTCAGAAACAAATCAATGTCAAGAAAGAAGTTGTTGATATTATTGTTTGTTGTTGCTGTTACTGATGCTGTTAGTGTCTATCGATGTCTGTCACAAGTTGTCTTTGATTTTCATGATTATTGTTCGTTGATTTAGTCGTCTACCATAACACAAACATGATGGCCTTCAACATCATCATCATCGTCAATTAATAACAAGCTCGCAATCAAAGTTTGCATTACCCCAGAATTCAAAGTTCAACCTGTCCGATTCGTGAGTGATTATTATAGTGATAATGGTATTTAGTCTAGTGAGGTTAGAACGTAAATTAGGCTAAAAGGGCAGGTCCCAGCGGAATAAACCATCATTTGAATTTTTTTTTCTTCCCTTCATAAGGGTAAAATTTCCACACAGACATTCATTCACTCACTCATTCACTTACTCATTAACTCATTAACTCATTAACTCATTAACTCATCAACTCATTCACTCATCAACTCATCAGCTCATCAATTCATCAACTCATTCATATAAAATTAGAAAATCATCATCAACAACAAAAACAATTACTTCTTGATATTTTGTATTTTTTTTTTCAGTAGTTTCTGCCAACTCCACAAATAACGGAGATGAAGCTATTAGAGTTCCCGATTCTTCCTGGTTCAAAGTGGCTCGATCCGCTTACCAATGGCCCGCACGTTCTTTCATAGACTCTTCGTGACTACATATTTCCCTGTGACCAACTTTTTCAAGTTACCAACCGGACATTCAAAAGTTATTCGAGGAATTGGAAACCAAAAACACTATAAGTTTTTCAAAAAAAAACCAAAGAAGAAACCGCTAGCAATAAATCGTAGAAATCGTAGAAATCGTAGAATTCTTAGAAATAGTATGACATGATGAGTTTGTCGATTGCAATAAGGCTGCTGTCAATTTGCTTTATTTTCAATGAATAATGTGTCTTTCCATCATCAAGTCGTCACCAATATCCTTATTGATTGAAAATAATAATAATAATGATATTAATAATAATTTAGTAATTATCATGTCATGATTAGAACATCATTTATAAATCATTATGTCACCTGCTAATCAATCAATCAATCAGTTAATCAACCAAATTCCATCTGGAAAAAAAAAGTGTAACAAAAAAATATCTATATATAGATATTGGTTCTTCTTGGTGAAAAGACACATCACCAAATAAGATCCAAATTCAATGATATCAAATGGTCTCGAAACTCATATTCATTTCATCAAACAAACGAACAAACACACAAGTGAATATATGGAAAGTTGCAAAATAAAATAACTATGAATTCAATGGGATATCGCGTTGATTTTATATGATGCAGTTCTATACATCCACCTTTCGGTATTGAGCGGTATTTTATCACTCTCATATAGCTGTTATAACCGAAACCCACAAAAAAATTTTTTCCCTCCTCATTTATTACCTCGCTTACAAAAGCTCATATCAAATATCTCTAGTTATATGATCGAAGTTTTATCTTTTTATTTATTTATTTTTTTTTTACCCCATAATATTTTTATTCACTATGGTAAATACTCTATATATATATATATATCACTACACACACATTTCTATAAACTTTCAGTACACTCCCATACTATAGTAGTCCCATCAAGACTAGCAGAAGCTAACCGATTAGTCTCAGGTGAAAATGATAACCCTAGCACAATATCAGTATGTCCACTAAGACTAGACACTCGCATCTTTCGCTGCACATTCCATACACCTATATCTTTCAATCCATCACCTTGAATCAAATACGTCTCACTAGGACCCTTGCCCTCCACTTGGAAAAACTCCATGCTACGGGCATACCCGCAGCTTTCCATCACGTACCGCTTTACAATGCGGTCACTCACAACCTCCCACATGGTTCCAGACCCGTCGCTCGCTGTAGCTACAAGATACTTATCATTCGGAGTAAACCTCGCGTTGACCACCGGCGCCTTGGCCTCGCCAACTAGTGTCTTCAAACATTGGCCGGTGCCCGTGTCCCACAGTCGAATCAGCCCGTCGTGGCTGCCAGACACTATCACGGTCCCGTCACGCGAAAAATTCACGCTGGTAAGCGGATCGCTGTGCGCAGCCATGATCCGAAGACACTGCGACTGCCGCACGTCCCAAAGTCGAAGATTTTCATCAGCGCTCCCAGACACAAGAAGATTTCCCTTGTGGTTGTAATCCAACGTAGTAACATGATGTGTATGTCCTGTAAGAATTCGCAGAACCCGCGCCTAGAAATAATGTAGTTAGCTATCAAAACCTTTTTCTTTGTCTTTTTTGTTTTACCAGCCTTTGATGCTCACATCGCTGGACAAATCTCGGGTCACTTACTGTGGGAATATGCCATATTCTTACAGTCTTGTCGTCAGATGCAGACGCCAGCACTTGCGAATCTGGCGCCCAGGAAATGTCAGATATGCCTTCCATATGTCCTTCAAGAGTTGTGATCCATTTGCCTACATTCTGATCCATATCCCATATTCTAATTGTGGCATCCGCAGCTACACATGCCAATGATTTCACGTTAGCACATATACATCAACATGCAACAACAAGCACACTCACAACAAGTTGCTAATAGTTTCCCGTTAGGGCTGAATTTGCAAGCCGTCACTGCGCGTTTATGACCTTTTAAAATCATTTTTGCCTTGAAAAGCTGGCTTTTTTGTATCGTCTCAGGTTTGCTTACTGCCATTTCGGATGCCTGTTCTATTGTCGAGACTGTCGACTCGGTTGACTTTGCAGATGCTTCCTTGGTCTCGGTGATTTCGCTAATTTCTATTGATTGAGATATATCAGGGTTTTTTTCAGATTCAATCGATTCTTTTAATTCTGTTGATTCATTTGTTTCTGTAAATTCTACTGTTTTCGCCGCTTCAGTTACTTCTGTAGTCTCTACTGTGTCTTTTGGATTTGCTTCTTGTTCATTTTCAATATTCTCTAAATCGGTACTTTGTTCCAACTTTGGTCTTTTAGCTTCTGGTTCCGTAGTCATGCTGTATTATGTTGTTTGTTGTTTTTTATTGTTGCCGTCTTCTCCTTTACAAGATCAAGAATATAAATTCTTTAAAAAGATGAAAAATTCCCTTAGTGTTTGAAAATATTGAGTTCTGGAACTTTTTTATTTTTTATTTTCGTTACTTTTATTGCAAATATTGATATATGTTATCACTCTTTGATATCTAATTCATTCTTTTTATATATATATATTAAAGAAAATGTTGATAACTGATGTTTTTTTTTTAAAAATCTCTTAAATTTGAAATTCAGCCTATTTGATCTTTGTCGTTTCAACTAAGAAAGATATATACATATATATACATACCTCGAGGGAAAATGATATTAAACGCGTCAAAACCATCAATAAATTCACGTGAATTCATTCCTATATAGGAAATTTGTACAATCATTAAACAGACACATAGAATTGAGTTTCTTTATTCAGCCATTTTTCTCATCAAAACTAGTAACAATAAGTCCAATATTTCAAGTGATACTTTAATTAAGACAGCTTTTTGTTCATCATAAAAATAATGTTTGTAATGATTTCTATAAACATCTATACAGCTTTTATATATTTTATATCACACAGTGTTTAGTGCTCATATTTCAAACCATGCTTTCCAACGTAAGGAGCATTCTTGGGCTCCTCCCACTTACTCAAAAGCTCTTCATCCAAGATCTTGTAAACCTCAACACCAAGTGGACGGCAGCATTTGATCATCTCTTCCTCGCTGTTTTCACCCCAGCCCCACAAGCTCAGGTCTCCACCAGGACAGGCCGAAAGTGCTGCCAGCAAGTCAGTCTCAGCAAAGAACTCAAACTTATCTTCGGGAGTAGATGGACAGGTCTCCATGAAATACTGCTCTTTCTCGTTGAGACCAGTAACTTGGAAAACGTTGAGAACATCGTGGACATCGAACTCGGTCAAACCGAATGGAAGCACAGCACGGACAAGATTGGAATGACAGTGGTGATCGACTTGTCCGCCAGAGAGCAATGCTTCAACGTATGGATCACATCTTGTTCCAAGCAAGTCATGAACACGGCCACCCCACTTATCGGTTCCGTAGTCACCTCCTAGAGTATCAGTGACAATTGTAATAAGTGGTCGCAAGAATGGCAGATTGGACCATAGACGGTCGTAAGTAGAAACGTGTGCTTGGTGCAGTTGACGAGTTCTAGCCGCCCACAAACGCTCTCTTGGGTTGTTAAAGTTCCAAAGATTAAGATCTCCAACTTGAGGACCTTCAGGAGTAGTCAAACGACAAATGTGCCCGGCGGGGACCTTCCATGCCTTTGCAGATCTAATGGGCACTTCGAATTTATCGACGAGTTGACGAGGTGCGTTAGCCAGCGCATCGTAGAACTCACGGTTTACTTTTAAAGGCGATTCTTCGGTGGTAGGAAGGTAAGCAGGTACGGGAGGCTTGCTCTCGTTAGCAGTCTTTTGTTCTGTATGGTTGACAGTCATCTCTTGTTGTTGTTGTTGTTGTTATTATTATTATTATTATTATTATTATTATTGATAGTAGTAGTACGATTTGCAATTTTCTTGAAAATGGTATTTCAAATGATATATAAAGAATAAGAAAAAGTTTTAGTGCTGAGAGAAACAGAATTGTTTATATACAGAGTATGAACCTAATTCTACATGTAAATCGGAAAAGGCATTCCGATTTTTTTCTACATTCTTATCAGTGATTCGGGGACACATCTGCGAATGAAGTAGCTATTGAATCCTGAGTTAGTATTCACCTTAGCTACTAAGCCAGTCTCTAACAGGCCTTTTTCAAAAGCTCTGATGGCGTATTGCTGAAAGTATTTTCTCAGTTCTAATACATTTATATTGAAACTTGCAAATGGTTGGAATGACTCTGAAAAGTCTTTAATTTTTGCCGACTATACTTGCACATGTTTCCATTTTCTCTTCATTAGCGTATTTTTCAATACAAATGACATCAAGTATACTATTTCAATTAATAAATAAGCAGTTTATAGTGGGTTTTATCCGAGAGATAGCACACTGCTCACTTCTTTTTTTTTTTTTTTGAATATTTTATTTTTTTTCAAGTGTTATAAGTCCTTTTTTTTTTTGGTTTATTCTCTTTCTTGATTTCTTTCTTAAATTCTAATACTTGTTTCAGAAAGTTTTTTTTTCCATTACTTTCTTCGTTTTATATCCTTTATATTTCCTTTAAAAATGACATCCTTTGCTTTTCATTCTTATACTATTTGCTAAAAGATACTAGTATTAAACAAAAAAAAAAAAAAAAAACGGCCCGAGAACACACTGTGCATAGTATCGATAAATCACGTGAATATAATTATACACCAAAACATTTTTTATGAATGGCCGCACCCGACCGTCCGTGACTGATCCGACCGTTTTAGCTTCTACTCCAGACTTTTCGGTAATGGCCTCTTTGAATCTAATGTTTAGTTTTTACTTGACTTCTTCAGTTTCAGAGAATTTTCTGCCAATCAGTCTCTACAATTTTTTTCTTTGTTTGATTGTTTGGTTGTAGATTATTGCTATGAATTCTTCAACGATCAAAGACATTGCTTCCGGAATCTGCTACGTGAGTCTTAAGCTTCTTTCTCTCGAAAACGAAGGAAAAGGAGGGAAAATACATTGATAAAAAAATAACCTGGAGTACTCAATTCTAACATATCATTAAAGGGACTGATAAACTCAACGTCCTATGTACTGAAAACCTATGTGATAACTATTGTGGCCCAGATCCTTATTTTGATTGTTCTATATGCTTTCCATTTACTTATTGCACTTACTCCAGTTACCTTCCCATCTTCAGTTCTTTGCATGCTTTTGCTTTTCTTGTTTCTGGCCTTGGGCGATGTGATATGGGGTGCAAAATTTCGGTCATCTTTAGTTGTCAAGTATATTGAAATAGGTACAGCATTTGGTCTCAAATGGATCAGTTTGTTCTTCGTTCCAGCGTTTGTTGTACTTCCTCTCTCTGAAGCTGTTAGCGGTAAGGAGGTTGGTGTTATTGCTGGGGTCTTTGTTGTAGGCTGGCTGGCTGGTATTGCTGGAGTGGTGTTTGTCATTTGGTCTCTACGGTTGATTGTTGGACAGGCTGGGAAACTGAAAAAGGATAATTCAAGTGGAAGAGGTGAGCCTGACGATATCGAACTATTAGAAATTCCAGAATCACAGGCATCTCTGAATACTGTTCCCTTAGAAGAACCAACACCTACTGCCGAAATTTTCAGACCTAATAATCCGGGGGTATCTATTCCTAAAGCTGAACAAACAGAAGATCCTGTGTTTACATCAGATGAAGTCACTCAACAACAGCCTATCGAAATACCAAGTAAACAGCGTGTTATTGCAAACTATGTGAGTGTCAATTTTGACTTTATTGCCTACTGGGTTTTATTCTTTGTTGGAATGATTGTCTATTTTACCACTTCATACAACATGCCCGTTCAAATTGCAATTGTTGTGCTTGCATACAAGTATTGTCTTTTAATTCCAAACAAACATAAGACTTACTTGCATCCTATTCTTATTTGCGCTGGATTTAGTATTTTGGTGATATATATTTTAGCTCTCATTCACAGAGAAACTATTTTTGAGTCTTTACGCAGATTCAAAACTGGCCAGACTTATGTTTATCTTTTTTCTGCAAAATACAGAGGACATTTACCTGGTGCTGGCGATGTGTTTTCGTCACTTTTAGACTCTTCCATTGTCTCGCTGGCTATGCCAATGTATCACCATAAGGCCGAACTTCGAACTAACTTTGTGTTTATTTTTGTACCTTCTATTCTATCTGCACTCGGTAGTTTCTTCATGTATCCGCCCCTTTGTTATGTTTTGGGACTTTCAGCGTCTCGATCGTTGGCATTTGTTGCACGTAGTGCTACTCTTGCGCTTGCTTTACCAATTGTACAAGCACTTGAGGGTGATCAAACCTTGGTAGCTGTTGTTGGTATTCTTTCTGGCATAGTTGGTGTGCTTGTAGGTGGTTTGATACTTTCTAAAATTTTCCGAGTGCGAAAGGAAGACTATGTTATGCGTGGTACGGCTCTTGGAATCAATTCATCTGCAGTTGCTTCTGCTCATCTTTTACCCACTGATCCAAGAGCTGCAGCAATGGGAAGTTTGAGTTTCTTGGTGTTTGGTGTGTTGTTGGTTATTCTGGCAGCAATTGATCCTGTAGTCAAGCTCATTCACAATTGGGTTGGGATCAAATCATAATCATTTATGGCAAGTTTCTTTCTTTTTTTTTTCTCTTCTAGTTACTTATATTAAATATATATATATATATATATATATATATATATATATATATTATAAAATAAATTTTTATTTAAAAATAAGTAAATGAACGGATATCTCAAGATTAAATTTCAAAATGTAAGATGTGATTTAATTCATTTATAGTGTAAAGTTGTAATAATATTTATGGGATTTAGTTTTGGTTTTTGATGATATGTAGTGTTTTTCAAAGGAATGAATTATTAAATAAATATTATTTTGTGTTAAACTCCTATAGCATATGTTTCCCAATTTCACTAATCCACCCTTCAGCTCGCTCAAATCCATTTTGATAATGACTATAATCAAGCATTGCTTGTCGAATCTTGTCTCTTGAAGTCTCAACAAATGGACCAAATTGCACCACAGGTTGGTTTAGAATTTCGCCACCAACTAGCAAAAACCGAGATGCCTCATTATCTTTGCTTTTTTTTTCAAAATTATCAACCTGATCAGTATCATTTGCTGCTTTCCAGTTACTGTTTTCTTCGTCATTTTTGATAATATTATTATGAGAATCAGTATAGTTCTGTACACTTACTTCAACAGCATCCCCATCCGTGTTAAAAAATACGTTCGAAAAGGGATCATAAGTCTCACCTTGAATAGTTACAGCACCTTCAAGAACATACAAAAAAACATTAAAATTTTTTGGAAACGGTTGGTAAATAAAACCTCCCTTATTTACCTTGTAATCTAACATCCACACCGGAGTGTAAGCAACGTCTGGTTCTACTTTGACATCCAAAGCTTCACCAGCTATGACTTTGACCTCAATTCCATCACTAGTTTTTGCAACTGGAATCTGTGTAGCATGAAGATCATGATATCGTGGTTCTGCTATTTTTTTTGCTTCTGGCAAATCTAGCCATAACTGCAGTCCTTCAATTGGAATAAAAGTACCCGTATCTGGATCACGCTCAGAATGTGGCATTTCGGCATGTACAACTCCACGACCTGCTGTCATAAATTGTAAATCGCCTGGACCAAGTGTTCCTTTAGCACCAGTAAAATCCTCATGATCCACTTTACCTTTTAGCATATATGTAATGGTTTCTTGTCCTCGATGTGGATGGTCGGGGAACCCTGCGTAAGGACTAAGATTAAAGTGGTCAAAAAGTAAAAACGGGGAAAAATTCTTCATAGAGGCAGAACCAATTGAGCGTCGAACACGAGCACCAAGTCCCTCTGATTGCTCGAGAGCAGATACTATTCGGTTCACAGTACGGATTTTAGACATTTTATCTTAGTATATACTTCAAAGATGTTGTTTAGATATATGAGTTGAAGAAAAAAGAGCCGATATTTTACATGGTTTTTATATGGTTATTTTATTATTTTTTTGGTGAGATATAAAGTGGTGGTTAATGTCTTTGATTATCAATATATGACAAGAATTAATATTTAAAGATTTGTTCCAGAAGGTTTAGTTGATAAATAATAATAATAATAATAAAAGCTTGTTAATCAGGGTCAAGTAATTACTTTACTATTATATAGAAAAAAAAAGACCTTACAAACACAACCATAAATTTTACAAACATTAAACTTTGATAAATGATATTAAAAATTACTGATTTTTTTTTCTTTGACAAACTTTTTATATTAATATTATTGACTTGAAATATATATATATATATATATATTTATAAATTAAATTAATTTCACATAAAAAAAAAATTCATTACATATATGAACAAACATTTCCATTTTGGGAACTTGTAAACTCTTCCTCCCCAATGCTTGTACGATTTTTCACCCATTCTATCGATTCACCATTATACCTAGGTCTATACCAACATAAATGTTCTTCTCTAATATGATATTTTTTTTGTTTTCATCACCATCCTTAGGCCTTTGCAAATATTTGCTCTGCCTCTTTTACCGCATTTGCTAAATACTTCTTTTTGAATCGGTTTGTAGCTATAGTTTTATTAACTTTCTGCACCACAGCTTCCGCCATCTGTTGTTGTTCACGCTTCCTCATCTGTGCTTCATATCTGACCCAACTATCCAAAACATCCTTGGCCTCTCGTGCCCATACTGCACGTTGTTGTTCTTCAAATCCGCGCGCTTCCAAGAGAGCAGTCTCTTTTGCAGCATCAAATAGCGTTTTTGTTGTAGTGACCACATCGCGTGTGCGGCTCACCTCTTCAATACGAGTAAGTACCGCTTGTTTATGTTCTGTTCTTGCATTTCCTAATACTTCCTTTACATTTTCAATATAAGTGTCAGCCCAAGCACGGTATCCGGGTGCAATAGTTTTGGATGCAACTAATACAAGCACACCAAAGGTTCCGGCAATACAGGTTTCGGCGTTCACAACGTATAACGCATTACTGATTGCATAAATCCCAGCAGCAGCAGTACTGGCGAGAACAGATGTCTTTGAAACAAAGTTTCCTCCTGGAAGATTATCAATGATGGAATTTGCCCGTTCTTTTGGTGTAGGGGTCTTTGAGTAATGTCGAATAATAGGACTGTTGATAAAATAAAATAAAATAAAAATACAAAATAAAAATAAAAATAAAAAGATGAAAATGAAGATTAGTTACTGTGTTTCCAAACATGCATCGACAGCTATGAATAAATGTAATACAATTCACTTACGAGATGCCTACACGAAGCAGATTAGTTTGACTACTAACGATACCTAAATCCTGTGAGTTAGTAATGGAAGAAACAGATTGATTTTGCCCAGTATGTTCACATGTTTAGTACTCCAACATCAAGCTTACCCGAACTTTTCGACAAAATCCGAAGACTCATTTTTATTGTACTTTGTGATATAGCCACAACCGTCAATAAAAAAAATAATAACAATATAAATAAAACCGGAAAAAATGATCGAGTATCTATATGTTGACGATAATCTTTACGCGGTATGAATATTAAGACTTGATAAAGGAAATATAAATATTGGAAAAAAAAAAAAAAAAAAAAAAAAAAAACTATTGAAGAGACAGGCCATTTGCAAATTTTGAGTTTACCCAATTGAATGAAATTATAATCACGTGTTAGCTATGTAATCAAATTATGTAATTATGGTAACAGATATTTGTCATATCTGTGTTAGGTCTTTTGTGTCACAAAAACCGTTGGTAACAAGCATTAAGGTTATTAAACAAGTAGGCAAATGGTCCATGTATTTTTGCCTTTATATATTTGAATAAATTATATTAGGAAGCAATTTGTTGCAGATTCCGTTCTTTATTTTAATTCTTGTAGTTTTTGAATCAGTTTTTACCGACGGAGCCCGCGGGGATTGCGCCCATTTGAGAGGATTTTCTGCTATGGAAAAGTACAACATTGCGCGGATATGGCCGATAGTAATAATATTGTTAAATTAATCACAAAACCCATATATAGCGAATAAGAACGGTTTGGTATAGTTTTATCATTATAATTTAGTTAAGTTTGCTCTAGTGCAAAACTTTTACCATGGTTTTTTTTTTTTTATTTTAATACATGTATATATTCAGGTAATCTTGGTAATTATGATAATCTTGATCATTTTTGCTCATGATATAAATGATTCAAATGATTTAATATGTACGTTTTTCAAGAATAAATTCTCCACTGGGAGATGGTAAATGACCACCATCAACAGTAAAGATTGAATTACCACGTAAAATAGTCTCTTTTACAACTCCGTTAAGCTTACGGCCATGGTAAGGTGTCAGTTTGTTTTTGAAATGCATCTGGTCTTGATCAACTTCCAAAAACTCATCAGGAGCAAAGATGCAAAAGTCGGCATCCTTACCAACTGTAATGGAGCCCTTTTTGTGAATGAGTCCAGTCTGTACTGCAGTGTTGTATGAAACCCATCTGGCTATATCTGAGAGGGTGATCTTGAGATGCTGCTTAGATTGGATTCCAGTCCACAGAATAGAAAGTCCAAGACCAACAGAAGAAATACCGCCCCATGCACCAAAATAGTCGCCGACATCTAAAATTTTAAGATGTGGTGTGCATGGAGAGTGGTCTGATACAACAGTATTGATATCACCGGCCTTCAAGGCCTCCCATAGCTGCTCGTTGTTAGAAGCAGATCTAATTGGCGGACAACATTTGTACGCAGTGGCCTTGTCTGGGATAGAGTCTGAAGCAAATGTCAAGTAGTGGAAACAAGTTTCCACAGACAGCTTAACACCGTCTTCGTGAGCCTTTCTGATAATGGGAAGAGCAGTGGCAGAAGCCAAATGGACAATATGCAAATTTACGTCTGGTGCTTTGGTAGAAAGATCTACAACAGTTTGGATAGCATCGACCTCCATCTGATCTGGTCGAGACTCTAAGAATGCCTTGTAAGTTGTAGGATGCAGGTTTGGAATTTCCTCAAAAATTTTGGATGTAGTAGCTGTAGGATGCGGGAAGTCATGGTCTCTATGCTGTGCTTCAGATTCCTGCTCGGCATGGAACATGACTGTTGCTTTTTCATCTTTCAGTGTAGTCAAAGCAAGCTCAATGTCCTTTTTTTCGACGGCAGGGAACTCGTCGACGCCAGACTCAATCATGAAACATTTAAAACCTCTCACACCTGCGTCTACCAGTGGCTTCAGGTCGCCAGAGTTCCCGGGGATTATTCCACCCCAGAATCCGACGTCGACATAACACTGGCCCTTTGCAGCCTCAAGCTTGATTTTGAAGTTTTCAACAGTTGTTGTTGGTGGAATTGCGTTCAAAGGCATGTCGATGACAGTAGTTACACCACCAGCAGCTGCTGCCTTGGTACCAGTTTCGAAGCCTTCCCATTCAGTTCTTCCAGGCTATTATTACAAAAGTTAGCACGTGAGATTATTATAAACAACAGCGATACTACTAGTTTTCCAATAGTTCCCAAAACAGCAAGGCTGTAGATAAAATGAGATAAACTCAAGTAAAACAAGAACAGAATGAAGGGGGGAAAAAAAATTATACATACTTCATTGAGATGGACGTGAGCGTCGACGAGTCCTGGAAAGACGACAAGATCGCCTACATCACGAATTTTGTCTTGGGCAATACCAAGATCCTTCAGCTCCTGTGGATCACGCACAATATGTGTAATTTTACCCGTAGCCGTCGAGTATACAATAGTGGCAGGAACTACTTCGTCCTCGAGAACAACCTTAGTCGAGGACAATGCGTGCAGATTCAAAGTATCGATAGTCATTTCTGAATAGTTTTTAATGAAATTTATGCAAAATAGTATGAAATCAGGACAGAAACAAGGTCCAGAATCTGTTATTATAGTAGTTTTGAAGATATGACAAAATAAAAAGAGAGAGAGAGAGAGAGAGAGAAAAAAAAAAAAAGACAAAGAAGATAGTATTTATATTACTTCAACTAGTCTCAGTTTGAATTGAACTGAGCTGATATCGGTCTTTCCTCCAATGCGGGCAGAGCTCTCCAAGTAAAATAAAAATAAAAGTCATAACTCGGCTTAGTCCTACCTCATTAAGCTCAGGGCTTTTCATTTCCCAACTTGATTTCCAATTTCACAATCTTTATTTTTGCTTCTAATAGTAATGTAAAGAACTTGTATTGCATGTTTGAAATTCTTTTGTATTCAAATACCAAAAAGCTGTTCATGGTTTTTATAACTAAATCAAAGAATACAATATGAAAAAATAAATAAAAAAGGCCCGAGACCAAGACTACTATTAACTGCCAATAGTAGCTATCCGGTGTCTCCCGCTCTTTATAATTCGGGCCACTCCTATCTTTTGTTCACTGCTATACCGGTAGTAATTATGCTTAATCTGAATGAATTTCAACTATATTACTGCCATTTTTTTTTGTATGGTTTTTATTATTATTATTATTATTATTTAGAAACCATTTAATAATACATGCTAAATCTGTGAATATAAATCTGTGAATATAAATCTGTGAATATATATATAATGAATATAAATATAATGAATATAAATACAATGAATACAATAAATATAATGAAAATTAATAACCAAAGTAGGCCATCCAAAGTTTATAAAGGTAAACATGTGTCTTAGGCAGTCTAACGCAGGTGTTCACTCTCAAAGCACTTCACCAGCACTCTTGTCCAAAAGAAAAAAAATCTTTTTCAAATATTTGATATGAAAAGATTATGAATTATTCAATCCAAAATAAAGCATATAGTGTTGGTATTATTATTCATATTTTTCAAGATTTTACAACTACATTCAATGATTATCTTACATGATTTATTTTCCTTGTTATATGTTTCATTTTTTAAATGTATACCCAAAAAAAAAAACATAAAACACTTTCCAAACCCATTAATCAATAAACATATATTATAATTCCATCACTTGAAATTTCAACCAATTTAATTACAAACACCTTCTTAAAGCATTTAATAAATAAATTTACATAATTATGATATATTCACAAATATTGTTTATTTCTAAATGCTATTAACTATTCAAGTAAATTCCCATTACAATGCTTTTATTTTGGTTCATTTCGTATAGATAACATAGAAAGCAAAAAAAAAAAAGCCCTATTCAAATCACATGACAAGGTCTAGGGTCTAATCTTCCATAAAAACAATTTTAATCTTCCCAAGATTTTTCCTCTTTTTCCTTTTTTTTTTCTCCTTAATGACCTTCCACGTTTTCAAACGTTATATGATGAAGCCTAAGCGTTAAGATATCATAAGATCCCTCGACGGAACCCTGTTCTAAGTCTATTCTGTTTTTTTTAACGGGAAGGACAATTGGAACGGGGATCTATTCGATTGCCCTTGACCGGGCCTGGTGATTTTTTTGTTGATGGCGTTCCGCGCACCTTACCTTGTTTATATGGAACGCTCTATTAATTGTGCATTCTGATCTCTAGTCTTGGACTCTGTGGATGGTCACTCTTGTAAAATTAATATACATATCTATATCTATATAGGATTAAAATATCAAAATACAAGTCTAATTGATTAATATGAATTTTGTATTATAATTATATGGAGGGTGGGTGGGTTAGTCGTTGTATAGGTGATGATTGTCTAGTGATTAACAGACTTTACATTGTATTCAAACAGCGAAATATCAATCCTCAAAAACTTTTTCATTTGTTTTCTTTCTTTTCTAGAACAATCCGCCCTTTTTTTTTTTCGTTTACATGTTTATTGGATAAATGAATTTTCATTGATCTACTCATAATACTCATTGTTGATAAGGCAGGATACATTTTTTTTAAATAAAATATATATATATCTTCATCATAATGTAAAATTTATAATAATAACTGTTTCAATGTTAACTTTTTTTTTTTATGTTTATAGATTAGATTGATTTATGTATATATATATATATTTATATATATATAGTGAAATATATAGATAGTCAATGAAACCAGTCCATCGTGTGCTGATAAATTTTTAATTATTATTAGTTTTCCTTTTCAGCAATCAAGCGTCGTTCCTCAACATCACTCTCAGCAAGCGATAGTGCCGCTCGATACATTTGGATACAGTTGATGATTTGCTTTCCAGCCCAAAGAGGGAAGGTGAAGACACAGATAAGCGTGGGATAACTGAGTGGGATGTTATAGAAATAACCCAAGTTGGGTGGAGACTTGAGCGGGAAGGAAAACAGATACAGACCAACAAAAAACAGCTCATTGAAAGCACAAAACAAGAACAATACTTTATTGTTTGTGTAGTAAAGATTGAGAATATAACTTTCCTTGCCAACCTTCTTGTGACTAGTGCTACCGGCTGTGAGCATGGCGTACATGTGCATGTAGTGCGAAGCGAGGTCAAGCGAGACCAAGAGTTGAAAAAAGATGGCCAGCCTCGGGTAAGCTACACATAGAAAGCAAATGAGTGAAGAAGTGGTACAGCGATCTGTAACCATATCCAGAACCGCGCCGAACTTGGAGGTTTGACCATAGCGTCTAGCGGCTACACCGTCCAACGCGTCGAGTAGACACGACAGACAGTACAGCACTGTGCAATACTTGGGATGCCATTGCATGTAGAATAGTGAGGCAAGAGCAAAGATGACTCGCGAATAACCAATCAGGTTAGGAATGAACAGGAAGATGTCACGCGAGGTGATCACCTTGCCGTTAGGGGCTTTTGTCCAGGACATGACAGCGATGTTCTTTGTGTAGTGATTGAGATTCGATGAGATTGATGGGGAGTGGATTTAAAAAAAAAAAAAAAAAAAAAAAAAACACACAAAAAAAACACGAATTGAACAGAAACGGTGCGATTGAATAGATCTTTAGATCTTTGGACTTTGAGATCAAAGAGTTATAAGTTGGACGAAGGGCAATATTGACGATGATGATGATGATTCTGGCTATTGCTCAGAAAGAGAAAGAAAAAAAGAGAATGTGTGTGCGTGTGAGAGAAAGAGAGAGAGAGAAAAAAAAATAAAAAGATAGTTTGGGTGTGAGTGGTGGAAGAAATTGAGCTCAAATCAAGTGACAAAAGCTTTCAGAGAACCAGAGTCTCACTTTTCATCCCGTCATAGATTCCACTGTTGGTGGCCAAATTGTAGTCGCAATTTGAAAATGATGATGATAAGTTTGAAACCAGTAGTTATGTAGTAACTATATAGTTACTTGATGGTGATGTTTATCTAATATCTACTGTTGTTATTAAGATTTTATTTATTTATTTATTTTTTTTTTCTGCTGACTACTATTTATTTGAATTTATTTTTTATTTTCAATTTTTTGAATGACAACTGGCCATCGTCATCATCATCATCATCATTCTTAGATTTTATTTATTGAAATATACCCTTTTAAGCTAACTTTGCCAGTTCTGTATGGACCCAATTAATTACCAAATAAGGATAAAACCTGAATTGGAATCATGTTACCATAAAAGGAAACAATCCATTTCGGGTAGTTTCTAAAATTTTTCATATCCAAAACCTCCCAACTGAATTAAATAAATAAATACTGATAATATATGGAGAAAGAAAGTTAGATCATCGTCATCAGCATCAGCATTAGCATTATCATCGCAATCCACTCATTATAAGGCGCACTTCAATTAATCAACTAATTTGAATCTAATGGCGTCACTTCAAAGCCTTTTGGCGACCTCTCTATCCCCATCGGAAGAGCATAATATTGCTTCTACTGCAACTCAGACTCTTGGATTGATGATGGCAGACCAATCGTTGCTCCAAGCTGCACCAGAAACTACACTCCACAAGTTCAACGTCCGCGTCTCAGCATTACTCAAAGGCAGCGCTCCAGCAAGTAAATGGCTCGGAGCCCATTTGGCCCGAGTTGCTTGTGAAACAAATATGACTGCTCTCAAGAGTCATGGCGCTATATGGGCAAACATCTTGGTTCATATTGTCGAGCTTCCAAGTGAACATGCAGTAGTGAAAGAGGCCGCAATAGAGGCATTAGAAGCAATGTTTACAGTCACAAAGGGTAAACAGGAACTAACTAGAGAAATCACTACACCTAGAATCCCAAACTTTGTAAAGGTGCTGCTGAAATTGACCGACTCAATTCCCGTAGGATCTGACCTCATGCTGACCGTTATCAAAGCGCTCAATGGAGTCATGAAGTCACAGTCTACAACGTTTAAACCATACGCACAGCGATATGAAAAACTTTCTGTCAGGATAATTGCTGCTTCCTACACTGAACCACACAAAATCTCTAAACAGCTGCTGGATGCTGCTGCTCAAGGGTTCGTGCTTCTTCACTTTGTAACTACCAAGGGAAATGAACAAGTACTATGGAGGAAAAATATCAACAGAGTCATTTCCGAGCTTCATATTGCTATTGGACAACTTACTCAAGATGTGATTGATGAAGACTCAAGTACTACAATTCCACTGGTTGACGCAAATACTCCTAGAATTGAAGGTTTACCTACAGTAAACAACTACTTTGAACTGGATGCAAAACTAACCTCGCTATTCTCTTTGCTTACAGCTTTCTTGAAATCACCTACTAAAACTGATGTAAAGCTCCCCGTTGGATCTATCATGAATCTTGCTGATAGGGCATACTCTATCACTAGTCACAGCGTCCAAAAGAGAGGTATTGAAAAACACATTTACTCACTATTTATTGGCGTTTCTCATTCTCTTCACATTCTCACCACCTCTCTTCTTCTTGCTTTATCCTCTATTGTCAAGTCTTCCCTTCTTCTCCATTTTGATCTACTTGCGCACCACCTTGAAGTCCTTACTACAACTTCTCCTTCCTCTATTGATCTTCATCTTCCTCTTCTTTCACTTGCCTCAGTGCTTTTTGAAGCTACAGGTGTTTTGCCTACTACCCATCTTGCCCTGGCCGAGAAACTTGTTATTACTAGTTTGGATCTCACACAACCTCGCGTTGATCCTTCTTCTGCCCATCTTCCAGATGCTGTTGCAAACCCAGCTCTTTTTATACTTACACCCAGTCGTGATACGCTTCTTGCCATAATAGGTTTCCTCCGTACCATAATTGCACATGTTCCAGATCTTGCTCTCCCTGCCCGTGCCCGCATTGATCAATGGCTAATTCTTGAGTCGCAGTCACATTCACAGTCAGATTCAAATGTACGTAAAGAAGCAAAAGAAGCTCTTGCTCTAAGTGCATTCTGTCCTGGAAGAACTACAAAGTATAGCGTATTGCCAATGGCGCTTAATGCAGCCCCGCAGAGTTGGATTTTGGACAGTATGGTTCACCCACGTCTTCCACCTACCGGTGCAGCTGTTCACAATTTATTCCGAACAGCGGCACTTGGCCGATCGCGTACCGAGTTGGAGGACGAACAAGAGGACATGGAAATAGACAATCGTCCTGTTGAAAATTCTTCCAAGCGCTCAGCAGACTTGATTGATTCAAATTCTGTAGGATTCCTGTCTTCTACTAATAAAAAGCAAAAGGTTGAGGAACAAAAGGAACAAGAAGAAGAAGAAGAAGTCGACTCAGCAGCTGCTCCCATGGATATCGAATTGAAATTTGAGACTAAAACTAAAGTCAGCAAAGAAGTAGCGCCGTCTAGTTCTGACAACATTGAAATTACCAATACTGAATTGTCTGTTGTAGGAAAGGACCCAACACCAGCCGAAACTGAGACTATTTCACCAGTTTTTACACACCATCTTAGCAAGTTGGCAAAATCGGAATCAGAATCCATTACTGCTAATGCGCAAACTGTTCAATCAGACACAGATAGTGAAAACGACGATGATGAATTGGTTATACCCACTATTGTCATGGACAGTAGCGACGATGAAGAGTAGATGCTGACACAAATTATGCAGTTAATAAAATACGCATAAGAGCCCATTTCATTTATATTATTATAGACGATACATAGTAGTAATAAACATCAATTAATTGTCTTCATTTTGAGCAAAGAAGTAGTTGACAGCCAAGGGAACCAATCCTTGCTTAGAAGCGTAATCCTTAACACCAGTACCTGGGACATCAGTACCAAATCTGAATCTTTCACCTGTCCATTCAGTGGCAGATGGTTTAGTTTCCTTAAACAAAATGTACACATATCTGTGAAGACCAGTCTTAGGAGGAGGTCCGGGACCCTCGTACTTGAGAATCTCATTGCCAGAACTGAAATCAATAGGAGCAGCAAAAGCATCAGCAACAGCTTCAGCTGAAAAAGCAGAGGCACCACTTGCATTATTGATAGCCTTAAGAGTGAGACCAGTTACAATATGATGAGCATACTCACTGTAGGCCTTGTCAGTGCGACTGGGCGCGTCCGGGTCGGTGAGAATCAAAGTGTACTTAGTGTCAGAAGCAGATGCGGCATCAAAGTCGGTGAAAGTGGCGTGGATTTCAGGTGCAGACTGAGTATCAGAGACCTTGAGAGTGTTGCCAAAACTAACATCTAGATTCTTACCGTAGGAGGCAGTAAGAATTCTAAATAACATAAAACTGTTAGCCAAAGAATAGTGACAAAAAGGTGGCAATTGAGAACCTACCCAGCAGGTTTAAAATCATCAAGGACTGTGGGGTGAGCGTGTGTATATGTTAGTTATTATGCTTCAAAAAATGAGCAGAGAAGCCAACTACGTACCATCAGGAACAATTGAGTCCTTAGAAAGGGTTTTTGAAATGTTAGAAAGAGGGCTGATAAGAGGCATCGTTAGAAATTGATTTGTCAATGAATAGAAAAAAAAAAATGTGAATAGAGAATTAAGAAGGGAAAGAAGAGAAATTAAAAGAAGAAAGGTACGGCAATAGCTTTCAGTTTTATATTGGGTGAGGTCACATCCATTAATCAATCATCTAATAATTACACAACGCTTCGACTTTCTGAGCTTATTGCTAAGGCTTCCATAGCTAGCTCCAAAGTCTCATCTACATTAGCTCTTTGCAGCTTTGACCTTGATACTAACTCCAGCTCCATTTCTGCCAATGCAGCTGCAATTTGTTTCTTCGTAGTGCTGAATTCCTGTATCATACTTTGCTTGAGTGCCATCAACTTTTCTTGCTCCTGTGTTTGCTCCTCAAGCACCTTTCGCAAACGTATTACCCGTCCTTTATCCTTTTCTGCATCTCTCTCAATTGCTTCTAGATGTTTATTGATTTCTATCATTTTGTTTTCCATAACATCTCGAACATTTGCAGCACCACTGACTGCTGCCCGAAACGCAGCTTCGTTTCTTGCAGCACACACTTTCTCGCGCTCTATGGTTTCCTCGAGCGACTGGCGTGACCCTGAGTACTGCATTTCAAATTCTTCCAGCTCTCGCGCCCTACTCCGCTGATTTTCTGCTCGTTCTTCCATCATCTTGAGTCTCTGCTCGCACTCTTGGATTCGCTCATTAAGCTCTGCGTTTTCACTTCGCTGAGCATCAAGTTCTGTTCCGGCGACTTCACTTCGTTTGCGTACCGCGTCTCTACCTCGCTGCTGCTCGTCACCACGTGCCTCTTGTTCACGAATCTGGCGTCTGAGGCTATCAATCGTGTTCTGCAGTGTCCCAATCACTTTTGGTGTAGTTGTCGTAGGTCTCTCACCGCTGTCATAATAACTGCGATATCCGTAGTAGTTCTGGTAGTTTTGATTGTAGTTCTTCTCGGTTCCTGTCAAACGTGGAAGCTCTTGTGCAAGCTGTTCTAGATCTCGAATTGTTTGGGTTTTGCTAACAATTTCTGCACGAAGTGCAGTCATTCTTTCTTTCGCAAACTGCATGTTGAGCTTGCTTTGAGATGTCGCATGCGGGCTTTTGATAGTATGCGCCAGATCCAGGTCGGAACGCTTCAAAGTATCGGCTCTTTTGGTTGTCATTGTCTCGAGCGACTCAGACTGACTATGTGTGGGATATGAGGATGCAATCATGATATGTGTGATGTGCGTTTGGTCGTTGTTATTTGGTCAAAAGTGGGCCCCTGAAAGATATCTTATACGGAAGTGAGGCCAATCTTAAAATTTAATCAACCCATAGATCAATGCAAATTGCACTTCTCTTGAAATACAATATTTATATGTATATATAAATTGAAATGGCAATCACACTCTAGTATAGATACACAAGATATAGATTGAAATAGTATTCATATTAATAAATTACATCCCGCCCATTCCCATAGACTTCATCATGTTTTGCATCATTGGGCTGTTCATCATGTTTTGTACCATTGGGTTGTTCATCATTCCCTCTAGCCCACCATTGCCCATTAAACTACTCATATCCGGCATACCTCCACCATTAGCCGCCATCATTTGCTGCATCTGTCTCTGCATCTGGGCCATTTGTGGATTTCCTCTCATACCAGGATTATTCGCCATGTTCTTCATTTGGCTCATTAAACCACCAGATCCTCCAACCTTCTTTGCCATATTAGCCATCATCTGTGCCTGGAGTAACACTTCTTCAACTTCCCTCACGCTTGTACCACTTCCCCTAGCAACACGCATGATACGGGTCGGTTGCTCCTTAAAAATGTTACCATCACTGTCCAGCTCTTTTTCGGTCATAGAGTCCATAATGTAAATCATTCTCTTAACACGCTTTGATGTGTCCTCGTCTGATAGTTGTGAAGCCATGGCACCAAGACCCGCCATACTAGCAAGGTTACTCAAAGGACCCATCTTCATTACATTTCCGATTTGGTCTCGCAAGTCCCTTAGCATGAACACACCTTGCTCAATGTGTTTCATTGTCTCTTTTTGGTCCAAGTTAAGTGTCTGAACATGCTCCATTAAACCTTGCAAATCTGCAATTCCGAGAAGCTTAGAAATAAATTGCTTGGGTGAGAAACTCTCAAGATCATGAATGTGTTCACCTGTACCAATGAAAACAATTGGTGTATTAGTAGCTGCAACAGCAGAAATAGCACCACCACCTTTAGCATGACCATCCATCTTGGTCAAAATAATAGCACCAAAGTTTGAAGACTCTTTAAATGCTTTACTTTGACTCTCTGCTGCTTGACCGATAGTAGCATCCAAAACCATGATAGTTTGATTGGGGTTAACAGCTTCACTAATTTGAACCATCTCTGTAAATAACTCAGTTTCCTGTTGATGACGACCAGAGGTATCTACAACAATGATATCAAACTTCTCTTTCTTGAATTTATCTACACCTTCTTTAGCAACTTTCACGGGGTCCATTTCAGTATAGGAACCGTAAAAAGGGATCTTAGCTTTCGTAGCATTTTGTTTAAGCTGATCAAATGCACCTGCTCTGAATGTGTCCGCACACACTAATCCTACCTTGAATCCTCTTCTTTGATAATAAACTGCTAGCTTTGTACAAGAAGTTGTTTTACCTGCACCCTGTAGACCAACAAACATAATCACATTCGAACGTCCCTTTTTCGGCTTGAAGGGTTCAGTATTTGCGTCAACTAGATTGCAAAGCTCATCAAACAATGTCTTTTGAATAATACGCTTCTTATTAGCACCGGTAGGTTGATTTTGGAGGTCAGCTTTTCGTTTGACGTCGTCACGAAGCTTGGCCACAAGTTTGACATTAACGTCTGATTCCAGCAGCGCACTGCAAACCTCTTTAAGCAGCAGATCCAGAGCTTGGTCATCGACAGAACTCGACTTTCCGAGATTCTGGACGGCTGCGTTGATTCTTTGTCCTAAGTCGGCGAGAACCATAGTGTCGTAAGCTTTCAATAGAGTCCTAAAAGTGTGATGATGTGGTTGTTTGATTACTGTTGTGAAGTGTATTTTTTTTTTCAGTGTTCTTTATACCCTAACCACTCATCTTTTGTATCATCTAATACTATCAGTTACTATATATCTAGGTCTCTAGTAGTATACCATGAATAAACTAGTAATCGCTATTTTACATTAAATTCTCACACACAACTTTACAAATGACCTCAGTGCTTGCTAGGAATATTGAATATTTTTGCATTTACAATCCGTCTTTGGATCCGACTGAGAGTGAGCTTCCTAACCAGATTGTGTTTTACTATGGTGGTTTAGAAGAAGAGCCCACTCCTATTCAGGAACAACTAAAGCACATTGGCCTGGCTCAAGGGGTAGTCGAATTTACAAAGTATGTCTTTTAGAAAGATCTTTCTAAATTTGTGCAACTAACTGTATTCATAGAGTGTTTTCTCAAAATCAGCCTGTATCTGGATTGGAAACAGTGCAGTCGAGGACCGTCATTAAACAGTTGGAAGATCCAGACTGGTGGGCAGTAGCAGTAAGTAGGGTGCTTGATTTTTAAACTTATACGATACTAATTTTTTTTTTTTTTTTTTTTTTTTTTTTTTTTTTGCTAAGTGTGTATCTTTTGACAAACTGCCAAACGATCAATACACATCTAAAGATATTTCGTCATCCGATATTTTAATATCAAATATAATCAACGCATACAGACGATGGCGACTACATAATGGCACACTTGAAAGCTACTATCAAAAATACGGGAGGGAGGCGCTAAAAGACTACTTAAATTCCTGGTGGAATTCATGGGTACAAAATTGGAATGTCTACATAAACGGTTCTGGATTTTGCGATATGTATCAGGATTTACTTATGGCTCGAGGCAGTATCAGTGAATCCACAGTCGATTTAATACAAACAGCTGTATTACAGCAAGACGAGCCAGACGGGTTGCTTGATCTAGTAGTTACTCGGTATGACGATGAGATAGTTGAAAACAGAGGATGTGTATGGCCGGGTACTGGTAGTTTGGATCATGAGAGTGTATCAGACATAGTGAAATGGGTCCTTGACTGTGAGAGATGCCAAGATGATACAGCGTATTTGGAACCTAGTGGGTTTACATATCATCTTAACAAATTAGGAACGACTACAAATCCTGAAATTATTCCAGGAGCTAGTAACGAAGCAGTCAACTTTATTGAAACAGTTGCAACTAACTCTGCTGCTGCTGTATCTTCTGTAGCTAAAGAGTCCATATCTCAGCTTTCTGGGTTGGTCCATCTCTCAACATTTGGTTACTTTGGATCGACAAAAAGCAATACAGCTGCTAGTATAAAAAGTGTTGAGATTGGACCATCAATTGACTTGTCCCCGTCAGTATTTTTAGTTGGAATTGAAGGTGATCCAAATGATGTTGAAATAGAAACACATCAAGAGGATGAGCTTACTGAGCATGACCTTTATACAGAAACACTACGATCGCCTAGTCAAGTACAGAACAAAATTGATTTTTCATACAAGATTCTCTATGTCGAGCATTTCGGTGATACTCAATCAGTAAGACAACATGTTAATATTAGACTAGAAGAAGATCATGTCAATAAGTTCGATAGTTCTCTCAATATTATTGTTTATCGAAAGAAACCATTTATATATGTACTTTTTTACAAACCTCACTCCGCTGTTTTATCTGATAAATTATATTATCAATCACTAGACAGACGGCTTGCTTCTGTTACTGACTCAATATATGCTGATTTCTTAGCACGACCACAAAGCAGTAGTTCTATAGAATCAAGTGATATCAAACGCAAGCTCAAATCCAAATCACCTTCGCCAAAAGTTGAAGAATTTTTTTACCATGTTTATGATCCGTTAAAACATCGGGTCCAGACATCGTTACCGGAGATTCCACCGCCAATAGTTTTTTCAGATACTGATAAAAATGAAGGAGAAAATAGTTCTGTGTATCAGACTCGACTCGATATAATCCATGTTCATCAAAGCATGGCGCACATTACGAAAACATGCGCTCGGAAAAGTGATTTAGAAAAGTTTATACGTACCAATCGCGGGTGGTGGATCTACTGGTCCAAGTTACCTGACAGACGACAGGTAGTGTTTGCTAGGAAGTGGACTAAACCAGGGAAACCACCAATGGGTTCGTCATCTTTAGGGTTGATAGGAGTAATTGGTGATACTGCTAAAGACTGGGTGGAAGACTACAAATATCTAGGTAAAGTGTAGCACAAATATCCTAGAACAAATATCCTGCTAACGCAATTCAAAAATAAAGTCAAAAAGTAGTACGGCTGGAACCTCCCAAGTATTATGTAATTATACAAAGTAGAAATTTTCATTGTCAACAAGCTTCCCTTTACTTGTTTGTATTTTTAAATCAAGCATCATTATCATCATCATCATCATCACCATCAAGTGGGTTTACAGCAATGAGTACAAATAGTGAGACGAAACACATAGACACAGTTGCAGAAACATCGCTGCCGTCACAAGAGTTAGGAATCAGAAAGGGTGGTAAAGGTTGGAAGGAAACCAAGAAGCCATTGCGAATCAGGTCTGTAGGAATCCGTAAGGTGAGCACATGGGATAAACGACAAAAGGAACGGTTAGCATTGAAGGCTTTCAAGGAGAAGCGTGATGAGTTAAAGGAGGAAAATGAGCAAGAACGCAAGGTAAGTAATGATTGTCTTGAGTATATGGTTGAGCGCGCGGATAGAAGACTAACAAGATTGACTACAGAGAATCGTGGAGCAGAAGAAGGCTCAACAACAGGCCAAGGAGGAGAAGGAAAGATATGAGATGCTTGCAAAGAAGATGCATGCAAAGAAGGTTGAGCGTCTTAGAAGAAAGGAAAAGAGAAACAAGCTGCTTAAGGAACGTTAGTATATCAAGCATTCTTTTTGTTGTTGTTGTTGTTGTTGTTGTTGTTTAGTAAATATGAAACCCACTACTTATTCACGTATATTGTTCAAGTGCTGTGGGGTCCCAGACACGTTGATAGTAACGTGAGACTGCTACTCGGATGATTCTAAAGATGCCCGAGTGGTAGCTACGGGTCTTTGGTATTAAATAATAGTATATAAAATACGCAATCAACACGATTCTAATGAACGAGACAAAAGAGATGGTGCGGCAAAGCCATCAGTAGACAATCCTGTAGATTATCCAGATGATCAAAAAAAAAAAAAAAAAAGCCTTTACGCTTTTGGCTTCGTTCCAGCTTCTTGTTTACATTCCATTCTTAGCTTCACGCCCATCATCGGGTCTCTTGATTTGAACAATATCGCTTTTCTCTTTTTATATATATATAATACTTTCTTGTGTGTATCTTGTACGTCCCAAGCTTCGAACACTCGGACATATTCAAATACACTTTTTTTTTTCTTCCTCTTTTCAAAAAAAAAAATAATAATAATAATAATATTAAATAAAATAAAAATGGCACACAACTACAATTCAATGTATACTTATACCCGACACGACGACGACGATATGACAGCATCTACTGCTACTACCTTTACACTTGCAGCACCTGATTTTGCGTATCTTCATCTTGAGTTGCGTACTACACATGATTCACTCGAAATGGACCTCATTGGCTGGAAAATCCTCATCACCAAGGGGATGGCACAGTTCCTTGGACACATTGGCGAATCTATTCAAACCGACATTCTGCATATTCTTAATCCTTCTAGTGCTACTGCTAGTATTGACATCAATGGCAAAGAAACCAAACAGACGAAATTTGATACAACTCCGGTTGAAACGCCTCAGGTATGGATCAGAGTCCCGGAAACAGAGCTATCTAACGTTTGGGCCGGGTTATCTGGATTCACAACAGTGTTAGATACTGGAAATTATGGAGAGGTAGAAGTAGGAATTCGGGTACTTAGAGCATCTCGTTACATGATGGCAGTTACTGGTCCTTTGAGGAGTAAATGGTGAGCTTTAGGTATTACAGCTACCACCATCACTATGGCTACAGTTAGCTGTAGTGATATTTATTGCCACTTCTACGGTGACTACGACTATTAGTGCTACCAGTACTTTTACCAGTACTTTTACTACTACTTCTACTGATACTAGTAATTCTATTGACCAATATTTGTGTACGGATAAAGGGGGTTTAAGGGGGAAATCTAGTGGTTTCAAGCTTACCTGAGAATAGCGATGGGCTATATATATGTATTACTACGATTTCAAAAATAATTCATAATAACTTCTTTATGAATTCTCGTAAAGTTTTAATATTCTCACTTGGTTGCCAGGTCTATATATCTATATAAAAGTATCAAGACTAGCTAAGAGATTATGTAGCTAGCTAAATTGCATTTGATTAATCTTTTATAATCCATGATTTATAACCTTTTCACACTACTGAGGAAGAAAGAAAGAAAGAAAGGAAAAAAAAATACGCATAAAAACTTTACTACTTGTTTAGTATATGTACATATAACCTTATTGGTTTCAAATAGAGATTTACTTTGTGTCTCTTTCCAACCTTTTCTAAACCTTTAATCATTATTATTATTATCATCATCTCTTATATGAGTTGTATTGTTGTATTATGATGTGCGAAAAAAATACAAACAAACAACTTCCAAACAAAACTCTTTCCCCACAAACAGTAAATTTACCCTTGAAAATATCAAAATATTGATTATCCTAATTTGTTAATATTTTAATCAATTCATTGTTGATTTTAAAGACATATTTGTAAATATATATATTATTAAAATAAATAAAAATTAACCTAATTAAATACTTGTATGATCTCCATCCTCTAACTTGAGAATAGACCCAGTATATGATGACTGAAAAACAATCTAAACAAATGCGTGCATACAAACTGTCTCTAAAACGTGCGTGGATAGTTTGAAAGGAGAGTGAAAAAAAAAAAAAAAAAAAAAACTAAAAGGAATAGAAGAAAAATATGCTGAACAAAATTACAAAGAAATATCACTTTCCGCATCATCCAAATGCAGAAAGTCTTCCTCATGATCCTCGTCATCTGGATACCTATCGACGTCAAACTCATCCAACTCAAAGATCTTTTGTTGAAAGTCTTCTGGGTTGATTGGATAGTTCTCGTCATATGCAACGCCTACGATATCCTCCCAAATACGTGTAAAATACAATTTTAAACTGTCCAAGCCTTTAAGATACCCAATATCAGGATGATTTGGATGCTTGGGTGGACACGTAGTTCCTTCTGGAAGAGGATCTTTACCGGTTATGCATTGTGCAAAATCAATGATCTTTACACGAATAGGATGCTCATCGTTTTCTGCATCGTACATCATAAGAAGACTAGAGCCATAGAGTCGAGCTCCAACAAGAGTAGAAATAATGCTTTCCAAATCTTTGAGCTCTTTAAGAATATAAGGAATGTGCCGAATAATAGAATATGCCGACACACCATTGTATAAAAACTTAGACAAACAAGCCTGGAACTGATACCCTGCACGTACACGACGGCCAAAATATTTATTTTGATAAAAATAAGACTGTGAAGGAATATGCCAGGTCTGCATCCCGCAAATTCTGACTCCTAGACTTCGACTGGTAGTACTAGCACATTTTGCTGCTTGTGAAAGTTGTTTTTTCAAAGTAGCTTCTAATCCATACTGACGAGTTCCCATTTTCAAATCAATCACACAAGGTTTAGACATTCCCCGCGTAAGATCTTCAAGAAGAATGAAAAGTTCGCTTTTTGTATTCTGTGCAAGTTGCCCACGTTTATGCAGTACAGAAGAATTACTGCGATGACGGACCATAGACTTTGGCTTGTCTTCAAGCCCTAGCTCATCCGATGTACTGCATCGATAATTGAAAACTTCCTTCAGTACTTTATCTCGAAGTTGGCAGTTGACTTGAGTAGCCCCACTTCCATTAAACCCAGGAAGAATGTGCATGTTGTCTTCAAGAACAACTTCGGGGGATTCTGTATGTCTAACATAAAGAACACCAATATAACGAGGCATAAACCTGAGCAAAGCTTGATGATGTAATTCAACAGATTCATACCACAGATTTTCTCGTCTTACCAAGGCTTTACAAACAGCTCGCTTCGAGAACCTAAAAATTGCTGTATGACCTCCAACTTTGTGCTTAAAAGGAGTCAGCTCTACAGCCAGTGAGTAGTCATGTGCATCACTTGGGTCTTCTTCCACACCTGCAGTCTTATCTTTAGAATGGTGGGGGAAGTAGGAGACCGCTGATACTTCAGTCTTGTGACTTGGAGATGGTGGCGGAGAGAGAGAAGAAGCCTCCTTGTTTAAATGCTTGGTAGGAAGTGTACATAGTCGTATTTGATCTCGAGGCAGATTTGCAAGAGTACTATATTCAGGAAGCGAGCATGCGCTTGTGGGAAATCCATCCTTATTATAGTGCTCTTGATCTACAAGAGATATATGGTTCGCTGGGATCGCGTTAGATAGTATAATGCCAGGTTGTTCTTGTTGATACTTGTGCGGATGCTTATTTTTGATATTTTTTTGAGTAGGAGAGTCAGGCTGAGTGTCTTCATTTCGAAACAAACGAAGAGATTTTGCAGCCTTTCTAGAAACAGGGACAGATTCAGAGCACTCAGTGTCACTTTCGACAGAGGGCAAAGTATGCAAACTTTCAGTTGAAAGAGATAAAAGATCACAAGAAGTTATTGGAAGAGAATGAGAAAAAAATGCAGTTTCACTATTATCTGGATGATAAAGAGGTATTGAAGGATGCTGCTCTTGTTGAGCGTGCATATGTGATTTGGGATTATTTCCCATGATATGGATGGGAGAGGGTTCAATATGTGTTGTTAATTTCATGTTGAATGATGATAAAAAAGATGATGATAAGGAAAAACGTTTACCAAAGATCGATTGTTCATTCTACAAGGCTTGTAGAGGGTGGTTAATAGATATAAGAATAATAATTCAAAAGCCTGATCTTTAAGATAGAACTAAATGAAAAAGGAGTCTTCGGTATAGATTTATATATGTTAGACTATAATACCTTTATCAGTTATCAGTTGCAAAGTAATAAACCAGTTTAAAATAAGTGTAAATGAGAAATAAAGAAATGGAAATTAAATATAGAAAAAAAAAATGCAAATAAAATGTGTAGTAAAAGGGAAAAAAGAAAAAAACAGAATTAAAAGAGAAAGGAACGGCGGGAACTTTTATCTAATTTACAATAACCAGGGTTAGGTTAATGTACTTTTCGAGAGGCTTCTTAGTACTTTGCCACACACCCACTTGAAATACAACCTTAATATCAATCCATCTCTATATATAAACATTCGACCATTTAGCAGTAACAGATGAGAGAATAGGTCATAAAATGTGAATAAAAGTTCAATGGAGCACAAGAAAATTAAAAAAAAAAGAGATTACACCATCAACAATAGGATTTAATATACTATAAATGTTTCTTTTAACTATAAGAATCAAAAAATACAGTACAAAAATAAAAGAAAGAAAGAGAAAAAAAGTGAGTATATAGTATAATTAGGGATTGAAATTAAAAAACAGCAACAACAACAGCTACATCTCAATGAATCAACTTCAGAACTCAAAGAGAACTCAGAGATAAGAATAGCATAAACGCATGAAGTTTCGCATATATAACCGTATTAAAGAATGGGTGTGAAATCTAGAAATATATATGGCTTAAACATGATACACATTTGAATGTTTTGAAACCTTTCAATCTGTATACAGCGTGAGAACACTTGACATCATTTACGCAGTAATGAACCGTGTCGATTTTACGTGATTACATTAATATTTATTTAACTTGTAGTCATCTTGTGATCTGATTTCATTAGGCAAGCAGTGGATCACATTGCGAACAAGTAGATGGTGAATTGGGGTAGATGGATGTAATAATACATTATGTTCACACTGAACCAGCTATACGCCCCCAAAAAATAATAATAATAATTCGAGGAGATTTGTTCCTTATGGGGCTCGAAGCACATTACTGAGCAAAATAATAAAATGAAATAAATTAAATTAAAAAAAAGGTTCAACATTGAAATCAACACCATACGGCTGAAAAGCAGTCACGTACTGAGTTTTACTCATAGTCTTGCAAATGAGAAATTTGAATACTGACGCTGTCTAGAGAGATTCTAAAGATCCTACATTAAAAATGCATGCCCGTACCCTGTATGTAACATCTTAGATAATTGATTAGTAAATCTTTTTTTTTTGGTTTTGATTTTTTTTTCTCCCTTTGGGTTGGTTTTTTTTTGTAGGGTGAAATTTTTTTTTAAAACCATCAGGCTTTTTTCACACTTTCACACAGTCAAGGTCATATTATAGCATATCTTCAAAATGGAAAACGATAAGGGTGTTCTCGTAAGTACATTCTAACGACAAATACTATTCAGTTTGGTCTTGTTGAATCATCGGAATGTGCGACTGGAATTTCAAACAATCTTGGTGATAAGAAAGTCAGAAAGAGAGAGTACACTGGATTCAATACGTGACACTATATATATAGGTGTTGGAACTCGCGATATTACAAGGATTCAACATGACGGACTGTTTACTTTTGCTTTTGTATGGAATTAGAATGCTAACTTAAAGCTTTTAGGTCGAACTTTACGTTCCTCGCAAGTGTTCTGCTACCAACAGACTCATCAAGGCTAAGGACCACGCCTCTGTCCAAATCAACGTTGCCAACGTTGATGAGAATGGCCGTGCTATCTCTGGTGACAACAAGACTTACGTCCTCTCTGGTTACGTTAGATCCAGAGGTGAGGCCGATGACTCTTTCAACAGATTGGCTCAAGCCGACGGTTTGTTGAAGAACGTCTTCTCTTACAGCCGTTAAGCTCTCGTTCAAATTGAGTATTTTTAATATTTATAATAATCTGATTTGTTACGGTGTAATGTAAAGATAAAATTTTCATGACTGCTTGTTGCTTGCTTTTTCTTAAACTTTTTTATTCTCGTTTTTTGAAGATTCTGTTTTGTATAATATAGTTCAAATGTCGGTGCTGCTGTTTATTGTTGTTGTTATATTGTCATTATAGGTTTTTTTTTTTCTTTGATGAAGCCTGATAAAACATAAGCTTTAAACCATCCCCCAACCCTTTGTAGACAGAAGCTGAGGAGAAGCGGAAATACCTGAAGTTAATTTTAAGATTTCCATTTGTTTAAACAAATACGGTTGGGATCGTTTAATTGCATGTAATTTCCCGTGCATTTCACTTCTTTTCTGTACAATTCCATTTACTTTCTTGTCTTGTATCCCCTTTTTTTTTTTCTTTCCAATCTTTCACTTTCCTATTAGTTCACAAGAAGGGGCAAAAGTATTTAAAAAAAAAAACGAACTTTTTTTTTCCATACTAAGCGCCAATATTACGTGTCTAGATCTATTGATATCAGTAAACGATTTTGGAACGAACGAGTACACTGCAACCTGGAAAGAGTTAAGGTATTATTAGTAATTAAAATCAACACTTTTTGATAGTAGACTAAAGAACTAAAGAAAGAAAGAAGATACACCTAAGTTCATACTTTTACACAGTTTGGCGCCTTTTGTTTTCATTTTTTTTCAAATTATACCGTCATTCTTGGTTTTAGCGCGATCTGGATTTAGATTGGAATTAAGACTGTATAATTAGGGTCTTTTATCCACTCTACATCACACTACGTTTTATTATTATTACTATTTTATATATCGACAAAGTTGTTCGCCATCTCACAACAAGACATTTATTACTCTTTTATTTTTGAAACCAATTCGATTTATTTCTTCACCCTACTTACTCTTTATGCATTAGACCTTTTAAGATAGATCAGTATTCAAGCCACATAACAACAATGACAGATACGATACAAATGAACACTCAGGAAAAACAAAACTTTCCTCAAAAGCTCAAAAACTTGTTTAGATTTAATTCTGATGACTCCAACCGTAAATCACCTACGCCAATACCTACACAGACACAGTCTGCCACCGACGAGTTTCTGACGTTTCCCAACTTGAGTGGAGGAGGTGGTGGCTCGCAACAACAACAACAGGCGAGCGCAGCACTAGTGAAACGGTTTTTAAGAAAACGGTCGCCATCTAGTCCAGCAATAGTGGATCCGACTCCGGCTTCAGCCAAAACTGTCAATATTCCAAAAGTTGTCGAAGAAGAAGGCGAAGAGATTAGAAGAGTAAGCTCGGTCAGCAAGATTAGTAAAATACGAGACGTAGAAGTGAATGCTAGTTCGTTTGAAAAAATCAAGCTACTTGGACAAGGCGATACAGGTAAGGTGTATCTTGTGAGGGAAAGAAAGGAGAAGAAACTTTTTGCAATGAAGGTGCTGAACAAGAAGGAAATGATTAAGCGGAATAAGATCAAGAGGGTTCTTGCAGAGCAAGAAATTTTGTCGACGAGCAATCATCCATTCATAGTAACTCTTTACCATTCATTTCAGTCACAAGATTACTTGTATCTTTGTATGGAATACTGTCGAGGAGGAGAATTTTTTAGGGCTCTACAGAGCATGGAAAGAAAGAGTCTCAAGGAGCCAGATGCCAAATTCTACGCTGCAGAGGTTACTGCTGCACTTGAATATTTGCATCTTATGGGGTATATTTACAGAGATCTCAAGCCCGAGAACATTCTTCTTCACGAAACAGGACATATTATGCTGACAGATTTTGATTTGTCAAAGCAAAATAAGAATCTCAAGTCGCCAACTATGGACGGAGGAATGGTGGTAAACACTAAGGAGTGTATTTCTAATTTCCGAACTAATTCGTTTGTAGGTACTGAAGACTATATTGCACCCGAGGTGATATTAGAGAATGGGCACACTAGTACTGTAGACTGGTGGACACTTGGAATTTTGATTTACGAGATGCTTTTTGGGATTACACCTTTTAAGGGTAAAACGCGAAACGCTACATTTGCCAACGTGCTTAAACGAGAGGTGACATTTCCCAGTCACTTTGTTGTTAGTACCGGCTGTAAGAATATTATCAAAAAGCTTTTGATCAAAGATGAAAACAAGCGACTTGGAAGCAAGAATGGAGCATCAGATGTCAAGAATCATGCTTTTTTCAAGAACATTCAATGGGATTTACTTAGAAACTTAAAACCCCCGATTGTACCAGTTAAGCAAAACATTCCTACAAGCGCTTCAGTAAATTCTTCAGATGATAAGTTGAATAATCAAAGTGTTGATTTCAGTAAACAGAATCAAATGACAAGTCCTATTGATGATCCGTTTATGAAATTTAATAGTATAACTATTCATCATTAATTTTTTTTTATTTTTTTTTTTTTGAATTTATTATTATTATTATTTTTTTTATGACAGATATAAAAGTGTAACGTTTGAATGAAGATTTTTTTCTCTTAAATTTATTTAATGTTTAAAGATTCTTTCACAAGAATTAATTATAATATCAAGTTACTAAAGATATATATATATATATATATATATATATATATTAAAATTTAGTACAAATAAACAAGATATTTTGAAAATAAAAATGAATTAGAAGCATACAGTCATAAATAAACAAACATAAAACAACATAAAATCAACTATACAGCAATGAATAAAACAAACTAGCAAGCACAAACACAGTTGTCTCTTTTTTTCTCCTTCTTCTTCTCTACATTTGTATGTCTCTCTATCTCTCTACCAGTTTATATTGTACAAACGGTATTTTGATAACCATTTGTCCAAATGTAAGAACCAAAAATAACAACAACCAGAGCAAATGGAATTCCTACAGATGCCAGACCATAGAAATACTTATGCTTAAGTCTTTGCATGGCATAAACTTCGGCTACCAGAGTAGAGACAGTTGAAAGAGTTCCACAATAGCCATCTGTCAAAGCACGCAACACTTCACATCGCACGCTTCCTTCAATAAGAGTGGCTGCACCGACTCCATACAAAACAATGGCAACAGCGGCTACGACTGTTGTTGCCAAACAGTTACAAGCAAACGTTCCACTAGCAAAACGACCAGTCCAAAACACAGGATTAAGAAGTCTTGAAATCCAATATCTCATATAAACAGCTGGCGGGGCAAAAGCCATGCCTAGCGCCCAATACCTCCAGGTAGCTGAGATTGCTGCGAACTGGGATCCTCGCGTGCCAGCCACAAAGGACATGACTGTCAAGATAATTGCAGCTGCCCAAGCCAATGCACCAGCTAGTGAAAAGGTCAGCTCTAATGTGAGAACAACACCATGAGTCAAAAGTGGCCTACCACGGAATGAGCGGGCTACATGCGAGCCAAAGGCGAATGCTCCGGTAGAAACGACGATTTCAAGTAGAACGTAGGCCAAAGCAGCGGGGACTCCCCAAGCTGGTGATTGTTCTGGGGTGAAACGTATTGCAATGCCTGCAGCCACTTGGAAAGCTCTAAACTCTGCTGAAGAAAGGGATGTTAAAGATCCACAGAAACCTGTAGTCAGACCAATGTATAAAGGAGCAGAAGCTTTTTTGTGAGTGATGGGGTGGGTGATAAGAAAGCCCATGATGGCGCATCCGGCAAAGTTTGCCCAGATGACACCACCAAGGAGGCCTTGGTGTTGTGTAAGATGGATCAACCCTTCACGAGCCAAAAATCCTAATATGCCAAAAAATGCGAAAATAAAGTGTAGACGAATGTAATCCCAAGAATTCATATTAGTTGAAGAGAATGGGAAAAAAAGTACATATATATATAAATATATATATATAGATATAGATGTGAAGAATTAAATTGTTTTTCCTTTTTTTTTTAAAATTTTTTTTCTTTTTTTAATTTTTGTTTAAGATGAGCACAGACAGATGATGAAAACAGTGGTAAAATAATAAAAATATCAAGTATCTAGAGAGAAAGATGTTGAGAAAAAAAAAAAAAAAAGCAGGTAAAAAAAATTGAAAGAAAAAGACGTTTAATACAGATTTAAATTCCAAAATCTGATTTCTTTTGAATATTTGATAAACATTTGGTATCACAAACAAACGATAGTACCCAATTTTTACTTTTAGAAAACAAGATTGATGAATAAATAAAGAGAAGGAAAGAAAAATTCCAAAATAAAATTCCAAAAAAAGTAAACGAAAATGAGTCAAAAGAATCAAAATACTTCTAGATTTAACTCCATTTACTTTTGTACCTGAGTATTATTATTATCATTATTATTACTATTATTATTATTACTATTATATTCATCTTGATTTTCCTAGTTCAATCATGGGATTATTTTACAACCAAGGTTCAATTAATTTCAGTCATTTAAGTTTTAAACCATCACGAAACAAACATCTTGTTTCAGCTCCAAACAAAAAAAATTAAAACCAAATAAAATACTTTGTATTATTATAATGATTGTGGTATATAAAACCGTCTTTTGTATATATATATATGTATATATATATGTTTGAGTCCCTGAAAAAAAAGCCAAGCTTTAAACGGCTTTTTTCACATTAATATGGGCGTGAATGCTTTTAGAAATAAAACTTGTACTATATATTAAGTCCCTTATATTAAGACTTATTAGTTTGATATGTAATATATTATATGATAAACATCAAATCTGATTGCATAATGATTTGTCATAAGAATCAAAAATGTTAGTAAACAAATATCGAAGTGTAATTACTGGTATTATAAACTATAAACATTTATTTATTTATTTTTAAATTAATCCTTTTAGAGACTAGAAGAAGTATATATATATTAAATTGAATGGCTTATCGCAACTGAATTGATAAAAAAATCGTTGATCAGCTAAACAAATGACCAGTTTAAGCATTCCTTTTTTTTTTTCCACTTTTATTCTTATGTATTTTAGTTTATTTTAATTTATTTTAATTTATTTTCGATTTTATTTTTGAAAAAGGTCGATATCATGTGACTAATAAAACTAAAATTGTACACAGATACAAATATATGTGTATATACAGATTAATACATGTAGACATATATATATTTGATAAACATGACAATATGTAGACATATGTAGACATGATGTAAATATTTTTATTTGAATTGGTTCTGAAAATAAAAATACGTGACTAAAATTTTGGCAACCAAGTATCGTATAGATGAGCTATATTAGAGCTCCTAAGTATCTGCTTGTTGTATCAAGAATTTTACGGCTCGAAGCCCATATTTCTTTGTATGTTGAATTTTATTATTATTATCATTTGCTAAAGTTTGATGTTGAAAACTTATCAAGAATAATTACAATAATAATAATAAAGAGTAGAAACATTTACATTTATAAAATGCCTTTAATTCTTTTCTTAGTTTCTTTACCATGTACTTTACTTTACATGCTGTATTGAAACAAAATAACAGTAAAAGCTAGGGCCAATGATGATTCAGAAACTACTAAGAATTCAAAATGATTATATATTCAACGTGAGTATAACTTTTGTATTTCGTATATTTTTTTCTTGTATATACTGAACCTAAAATACTAAGCCTTTTCATAAAGAAAATCCTTAACTACAATTAATTTTTTTTTTAATGCTAAACTTTTTTTTTTTTTTTTTTTTTTTTTTCTTTACCCTTTTTTCTTTCGATTTTTCTCAAGCAGAAATTTAAAACTAAGCTAGTTTAAATAAAAGATATATCAGATCAGTTAAATTCAAACAGTCGATTCATTAATATTCCTTTTTTTTTTTTTTAAAAAAAATTGTTTTTTTTGTTCAAAAAAATGAAAGAAGAAGAAACAAAACAAACTAAATACCTATGTAGATTCAATTGAAAATATAGTGAAAAACAAATAAACATTAAATAAATTAAAAAAAGATGAACGTTAATGGATTTTTTTTTTTTAAACAATATTAAAATACAAAAATGTTTTAATTTATATATATAATTTTTTATAAAAGTCATGATTGATTAATTGTTTTAGTTGAATCAGGATCAAATTCGTTTTCTTCTTTTATTCTCTTTTTTTTTTTTTTTTCTCCCCCATTTTCTTTACAATTTATCTTACTACAAGAGCAAAATAATCAAAAATAAAAATAAAAATGATAATAATAATAATAATAATAATAATAAACAGTACTTAACTACAAGGTTAAGGGTTAGTTTTGATCAAAGAGCAAAAACTCATTTGATAATCATTAATTTGTAAAAAAAAAAAAAAAAACCGTTCAATCCAAATCACACTCTTTGTCTATACATATCTCTTACACTTGAATACCTACGTTCAACTTTTTTATCATTATATTGATTCTATTTGTTTATTTATTCAAATATTTTTGTTTGTTTGATTGATTGAAATACAAACAAATTTATCTAGTAACCTTTTCATCATTTTTTCTCAAATTTATTATCCTTAATAATTTTTATTCTAGAATTTTGTTTATACTTATTTTTTTCTTTTCTTTTTTTCTTTCTCTCTTTTTCACTTGTTTAGACTTTTTTATTGTCCAAAGATCCCAAAATGGAAAAAATATTTTATAAAGTCCAATGCAGATCTAAGAATGTAGACTTGTAACAAGAAAGAAAAAAAAAGAAATATAACCCAACTGTAAAAAAAAAAAAAAGCAAAAAGAACTTTTCATAAAAATTTGGAATCGGAGGAATTTTTTTTCCAATTGACCAAAAACGATCAAAAGGGGATTTTTATTTTATTTTAAACACAATTAATTCAAAAAATTGTTATCTATACTATCAAATCAAAAAATTATATAATAAAAAATGTCAATAATTGAAATTAAAGGCGCTTAAAGGAAGTAAGCAGCAGCGGCAACGACACCAGCGAGGGCACCAGAGACACCGACAGCGGCAGCACCACCAGTCTTGACAGAAGGTTGGGCAGAGGTGACAGTAGAGTTGGCAACAGGAGCCTCAGTAGAGGGCTTAGCAACCTCAGAAGTAGAGACAGCAGCAGACTCCTTAGGAGTAACGGTCTTGACAGGGGTGACAGTGGAGGGAAGAACGGGGGTACCGTTAGAGACAGGGCAGGTGGTAACGGTGACGGTGGTAGAGGTGTGGGTTCTGGTGCAAGGGCAGTCAGTAACGGTGATGGTACCGGGGGTAGAGACGACAATGGTCTTGTTACCCTCAGTGAGGGTGGTGGCCTCAGGGCAGTAGGTGGTGTAAGAAGGAACAACGGTGGTGGAGGTGACCTCACAAGGGATGGTGACGGTGGTGACGTTAACGAAACCGGCAGAGACGGCGGTAGCGAAGACAGCGACGGAAGCAGCGGAGAATTGCATTGTGAATAGAATAATTAGAAAAAAATTAAAAAATTAATATAACGAGTGACTGAACGAACGTGGATGAGGAAAGAAAAAAAAAAGAGAAAAAAAGAAGAAGAGAAAAGAGCTGGAAATAGGGAACGAATAAGTTTATATAGTTTTTTTTTTTTTTTTTTTTGTTGGAGGCCAATTCTTCGTTAAAAGAAAATATCTGTAATAATAAAAATGAAAATGAAAATAATAATAATAATAATATAGCTGTTAATAGATAAAGAAAATAGTCAATAGTACCAAGTTTAAAAAAAAACAAAAGACTACAACAATAACAAAAAAAAAAGTAGATTACAAACAACTAAATGATTTTATTCATTTATTTTATTTTATTTTATTTTGTTTTGGAAAAAAAAGTGGTTCTAATTGTGCCCAAGAAGAATAATAAGCAAAGATCTGTCTATACATTTAGTTATGTGAGCGAGTGAGTTTATGTATATAAGAATGGGGTGGCTCATACGAAAAGGATAAGAAGAGCATTTCTCCCGACTCCTGAGTCTGTCCTACTCCAGTTAGCACGCGTTCCCGTGTGCTTGCGCGTGGGTTACAAAATGCTATTTATATCGCTCCTCTGGTTATAATTCGCTACAGGTTAATCCCGTATGCTTTGAAGAAGAAAGAATAACAATTCAGAGATATTGGGGAGGAAAAGCAGTTAACTGATGGAATTGTTGGCCATATATTTGACTGTTGGAATAAATCGCTGTTTGAAATTCTCTATAGTAGAAATTAATTTCCGACAATACATATAAATACCCCTGCCAACGGTCTTGAAACCCAAACACTATGAAGTGAAGTATCAATCACCCTAGTCAATAGATTCAGATAATATATATACTGGGTTAATTTTTTAGGTTAATCTATAGACCTTATTAACCCAAACCAAGTGTTTATCAGCGGTAACTTTTGACTTAAACCTTCCTTTTTTATATATTATCATTGGCTTCTTTAATAATGTTTTCAAATATATTCATGTTTAAAAAAAAAAAAAAAATTCAAGCAAAGAGACCAAGATAAAAATAAAAATAAAAATAAACATGAAAACAAAAATTAACAGTACCGAATATAATACCCATGCTGACCTTGATGATAACTCTAGTAATCTTCAAGATCTTCCAGATTGCCGTTTGCCTTTTTTCGCTAGTAAACTATCAAATAAAACAGCAATTCAAATATTTTATTTTATTTTATTTTATTTTATCAATTTATATTGTATTGTATTTTGCCGATTAAGTCCTTTCGTTCCAATCTTTGACACCACCCGATCATGGCTGCCATTGAACCCACACGCCACTTCATAGGTACCAATTAAACTAAAATAAAAATTTAAGTATTTCAAAATAAATATCAATATCAACACAAATATTTGTCGATAGTAATAGTATTCGTATAGCCCTTTTGACCAACAGCCTCTCGCTTTACTTTCAATTGCGTATTTAGATAAAGGCACACATCCAGTATTAAATCTTGTTTTATTGGTTCTTCAAAGTATTGGCATTTTTATTATTATTATTATTATTATTATTATTATTATTATTATTAAAATTTATTTACCCTGTTTTTTTTTTTTTTTTTTTTTTTACAATTGACAAAAATGCTTGAAACTTTCCAACAAACCCAATTCAACTCAGGCTTTTGAGTAATGAAAATATTAAACAAAAAACAAACAAAAAAAAACAGACTTTTTAACGTCTTTTTGATACTCAAAGTGTTTAAGTTTATTTTTTTTATCATTAATATTTCAACTCTTCTCTTTTTTCCCCCACCTCCCCTCCTCCCCCTTATATAATTCTTGTACGTAAGTGCTTACGCCGTCAAAATGACCTCTAATATATACATTTCAAAACCATATTACATCTTGAAACCTATAATCCTACTACTCTAACTGAAAGTATAGATATTGAATTTTTATTGCTCTTTTGACTTGTCATATATTGCAAAACAAAAGATACTTTATCAAGTTTTTCAAATTCCTCTTTTCTCACCTAATTGACCCATAATGACGTTACAAATAGTAAATGCATATTTGTAATAGTAACTTAAATAAATATATATATATATATATTCTCTTCCTTCTCGTCTTGTCTATATACATAATCATATACAAATACACATATACATGAAATCCAAATACACTCCTTGATACTTCTATGAATGGTTATATTCGCCGAGACGTACACTTCCATACATTTACAGACATATCCCTGAAATTTTGTTTTGTTTTCTTTTCAAAATGCTAAAACCTGATTTTATTTAGTTCATCTGTTTGTCTTTCATACTAGCTATTCCAACTAGTTCTATTTTAACTATAGTTATACTAACTAGCAGTTTTGTATTAGTATTATTATTACCATTATTACCTGCTTTCCCTTAATCATTCTTTCCATCTCCCTAATGCCTTTAAACCCTCATACTCACCCCTTTACTTCTTGTTCTTTTTTACTCTTCATTCCCACTCTCATTCTTTATATACTTGTAACCATGGCAACAAGGAGAGAGAGAGAGAGAGAGAAAAAATAAAAGGTAGCAAGACTGAAAGACTGACAGACAGAAAAAGCTCCACCTCTTTTTTTCCTAATTATATCTACATATAGATCTATCAGCAATTATATAATCAATATTTTTTTAATCCTTCTCTAAATTATTCTTATTATTATTCTTATTTATTATCATGGTTTCTTTGTATACTCCTTTATCTAAATTTTCTTTGATATTATATATATATATATCCCTTTCAATTTTTATGACTTTTTTTTTTTTTTTTTTTTTTTTTTTCATCATTCTTACATTATTGAAATTGTATCATGACATTATTGATTCTTAATATATTAGAAATAAATAAATAAATAAATAAATAAATAAATAAATAAATAAATAAATTTATAAATCCATCATATTCCATAACTCAATTAATATTGTTAACAAAAAAATCAAAAAAAAATCACCATCTTATTATTCCAACTACTACCAGTTTTATACCTAAAAGTAACGGTAAATTAAATCAGCCGACTTCTTCAGTATTGGACCCACCGTTCTTCTTCTCTTGCAATTCATAGCCGCAGGATTTTTTTCAAAACAATCCACTACACACCTCCTTAACTAAATCATAAAAATAACAAACAACAAAAATATTAGCGTAAAATTGCATCCATCTTCATTTCATATTATACTTTATACTTCTTGCCTTCTTTACAGGTTAAATCGTCATCCCCATCTTTCAAGAATGTCATCCACCTTTAGACTACCACGCTTTTCAACAAACTCCTTTCCAAAGTTACCCACCACTCCTACATCTTCCCTTGTCCTACTAGAAAGATTGGAATAAATAATAGAATTGATCTCTCGTTCCTTGTCTTCTCCTTCAATAGACAACAAAACTCTTAAAAGCTCTTCTTCATCAATCTTCCTTTCTATACCCTTTAGCTGTTCTTTACACCATTCAATAAATTCCAAAATTTCTTCCTCACCATCATCTTCTCTATCCTTGTCCTGAATTACCATCTCAATCGAGTTGTCCGTAGCCTCTGTATTCGCTATTCCAATACTCTCTTCAGTAGTCTCTCCCTCTTCATCTTCTCCCTCACTCCGGGAAATGCTTTGTGTAGAAATAAGACCATTTTGAATCATCAACTCATGCTGCTGCTGCTGTAAAGCTGCGAGCTGCATTTGTTGTGCTCTTAAAGCCTCTCTCTGACTAGCCAAGATTTGCTCTTGGGTTCTCCATTGTGGTGGCTGACTGCCGGATGGGTTTGATGCTACATTCAACGGTAAAGGTACAAGAAATGGTTCAGCATAATTATTGATTTTCTTCATGAATTGCTTAATGGTGTAAAAATGCGTTTCCTCAATTCTTCGAATCAACAATGTGTCCTGTAACCACTTCATAGATAACCATTCCTGCATGCGAATCCCATCAAAGGGACCTTGCTCAACACCACTGGGATCTCTATAAATCCAATTGATCTGATCGGGGAGCACCGTGCCAGCTGCCAGAGCTACTTCAGGTGGGTACGGCGGTGCGTTCAACTGTAATTGTGGAATCAAAAATTGTTTGGTATTGCTCCCCACACTTTGTGAAAACTCACCCAAAGTGTAAAAGCTAGGCTCTTCAATCCTCTTAATCAATAATGTATCTTCTAGCCAACCACCGCTATACCACTCATGCATTCGAACTCCATCAAAAGGACCTTGCTCATTACCGCTGGAATCCTTGTAAACCCACTTGATCAACTCAGGAGGGACCAATCCACGACTAGCTACTGGCGGTTGAGCAAGACGAAATAATTCTGAAGAAGGAGGCTGTACAGGACTTTCAGACCATTTTGAACTGACTAAAGTTGCAGAAGAAGCATGACTTGGAGGCTGACGATGCTGATTTGGGCGATTAGGTTTCGTAGATTGTGCTAATAGCAGAGCAGCATATGACTGATCAAGCCGTTCTTTAAATGCTTTTCTGGAATAATCAATTCGGTCAGTTTGTGGAACCTCTTTGATATGAGGAAGAATTATGCTGTAAAATGATTCTCTTTTTTCATTAGAGGCCCTGAAAATACCAGTTTTGTCTAAGTTTTCCCAAATTTCTAACAAGTCATCAACTGTGTAAATATGTGCAGGGGGGGTTAAAGGGGTGGTGTCGTTGATGTGAAATTTGAGTTGTTCATCAGTAAGCAAAGAAGAAGCACTGAGAGAAGATGTAGAGTCTTGTTCAACCATACTAAATCAAAAAGTAAATCATTAGTCTGGATGTTCGTTATCCTCGGTGGAATTTAATGTTTTTCAGTTTTAGTTTTACGAGCCCACTAAGGAACTCTCTTTGTTTGAAAGTATGAAATAGGAAATACGTACTTTTTGGTATCAATTGACATTGTGGTCACTTCGGGCTAAAACGAGGGCAAAATACAAACGGATATCTCACGGGTGTCAATGGCGTGTAAGAAGGGAAAGAAAATGAAGAAGGGGAAGAGAGATAGGACCATGTATGAATATATATACCCTGGAAATGAAAGGCAAAGATGAAGTTGACTATAAGAAAGTAATGGTAAAGGTGACTTTGTGATTGAGATGCATGGTTCGTGCAATAACAGGGTAACTCCTCTTCTTCTCCCAGGCTGGGATCACAGCATCACCATAACACACAACTCTCAACTGACAACCTGTCGCAGTGCCATAACGCAACATACCGCATAGCATGAGCAAGAAGAGGAATGTCGCCACGCTACTAGATGACGATGATGACGAGGAGGACTACAGGTCTCTACTAACTCGTTCGAAAAAACCGAGGCCCACTTTGTCGGTGTTCCAAAATAAACTACAAAACCGTACGCAAGAAGCTGGAAAATCAAGTGAAAAGATATCTGAAGGGACCCCAGATTTGCCTGTGTCCACCGATAGCAACAATAAATCTTCTTCAAATGATGAGATCTCGTTGGATCAAGATGAAAGTAAAAACAACACTCCATCAGTTTCAAGCGATACTTTATATTTAGAGACAATTGACCGAACTCGACTTGACTTTGATTTTGAAAAATTGTGCTCTGTCTCTCTATCAAACAACAATGTATATGCTTGTTTGACCTGTGGCAAATATTTCCAAGGTAGAGGCAAGTCTTCACACGCGTATTTTCATAGCATTGATCAGGATCACCACGTTTATATTAACTTGTTGTCTTACAAGTTTTACATTCTTCCTGAAGGCTATGAAGTGAAAAGTCCTACTTTAGATGATATTAAGTATGTTGCTGATCCTGTATATACAAAAAAAGAAGTTTCATCTTTAGACAAAATCTCGCAAGTAAGCTACGATCTTTCAAGAACACCTTACCATCCAGGCTTTGTTGGAATTAACAACATAAAACGGAATGACTATGCAAACGTAATTCTCCAGATCATATCGCACACACCTCCTTTACGAAACTTTTTGATGCTTGAGAACCTGTCTGGTAAAGATGAGTTAGTCAAAAGGTTAAGCCTAATTGTCCGCAAAATATGGAACCCACGAGCTTTCAAGGCACATGTATCTCCACATGAACTTCTACAATACGTTACTGTTCTTTCCAACAAAAGATTCATTCCAACAATTCAAAATGACCCTTTTGATTTTATGGTTTGGTTATTCAACAAGCTTCACTTAAGTTTAGGTGGCTCAAAAACTAAACCAGGTTCAAGTATTGTACAACTAGTTTTCCAGGGGAAACTTCAGGTACAAACACAAAAAATCACAGCGCATTCTGTACCCGGTGATAGACTCAGGTTTGAAGCCGATCAAGATGTTCAATCTCAGGTAGTTCCGTTTATGGTTCTAGCACTTGAGCTTCCTTTAGCTCCACTCTTTAAAGGTACCATAGATAAGAATGCCATTCCGCAAGTACATTTAACAACACTTCTTGGACGATACAATGGTGTTCAGACGCAAGAACTTTCCGGCCATAGAAAACGCTACAAACTAAAATCATTACCTCCTTATCTCACATTTCACTTCAAACGATTTGTGAAAGCTCAGCTGTCCGATATTGAAGAAAAAAACCAAACAGTTGTTAGTTTCACGCCTGAAGGGTTAGACATGTCGCCATATATTGAGCGCAGTCCTGAAGAAACCGATCCAATTTTATACGATTTAATAGCTAATGTAGTTTTGGATGTAAATACAACGTCGCAAGGAACTGAACAAAACAACTGGGCCGTTCAGATTAAAGACAAGGCGACAGGTAAATGGCTTGAAATACAAGATCTTACCATTAAAGAGGTTCGGCCTGAATTATTATTTCTGAGTGAGACTTATATTCAAGTATGGGAAAAGCGCAAATAAGTTATTTAATTTTACAAAAAAAAAACTAAAGTGATGTTCAGATATTTCAGCTAATTTGATTGACTGTAACTAAATAGATATACATATTGCAAATCCAATAACCTTTCAACCAGACTTCTGGTCAAACGATGAATATAATATAAAATAAGTGGGAGTGTGAATACAACTTATTTTAATACAATTTTAGCCGAGTCTGGTTCAGCCGAACTTAAACCAAAGAGCTACTAATACATTATTCATCTGGCACGTGACAAAAGCTTAAATACATTCAAACCAATTACAACTATTTCAAATAGTTTTCCTTCTAAAATTTGTAATACTGTAGTAATTAGTTTTATTAAAAATGAGAAGAAGTTCTTGCATGTTCTTAACTGTAAGAGGTGATAAAAAACCTTATACAGCACGGCAGAAAGTTGTAATCAATCAATAATACATCTTCAAATTAGATATTATCACTAATTGGACTCTTGAGTAATAGATGATAAAACAGAAACCACATAAAAGATTCTGCAAGATTCTCTGATTATCACCGTATTCAACTTAAGTATAAATAGACGACAATTTCGGTAAAATCTCAAAATCATCATTCTTCAAAAGATATCTTTCCAAGCATACATAGTTATAATACAAATTCTGCAATAAACACACAACAATCACCAAAAATGTCTACAGTTACAGTTACAAACTCTCAAAATTTTACAGCTCGCAAAGTTGCTAAAGCAGTTCCTGCTCGTGAACAAAGCGAAGGTGTTGGGGCTAAAGTAAGAAGGTCTATTGGTACTATGGAAGTTCGAAATTTCACACCTTTCTTGATGCTGGATCACTTCAAAGTAAGTCCTGAAGCAGGTTTCCCAGACCATCCCCATCGTGGACAAGAAACCATTACTTATATGCTTGAAGGTAGCTTTGATCATGAAGATTTTACTGGCTCAAAAGGCACTCTCAATCCTGGTGACTTGCAATTTATGACTGCTGGACGTGGAGTAGTGCACGCAGAGATGCCTCACATTGAGCATGACGAGAATGGAAACATTAAAAATATTGAAGGTCTTCAGCTTTGGGTTGATCTTCCCAAAAACTTGAAAAATTGTGAACCAAGATACAGAGATCTTAAGGCTGAAGAAATACCAGTTGCAAACCCCAATGATAAAGTTAGTGTAAAGGTTATCTCTGGACAATCATATGGGGTTGATTCCGTAAAAGATCTCGCCTACACTCCTGTTTGGATGCTTGATTTTGTGGTTCAACCTGGTGGTTCAGTTCGACAAGAGCTTCCCAAAGATTTCAATGTTTTCACTTATATTATGAATGGTAGTATCGTTGTTGACTCAAAGAAGTATCCTCAATACACCAATATTTTCTTTGAAACTACAGGTGACGGTATCGAGATTTCTGTTCCAGAAACAGCCAATGAACCTGCAAGATTTTCAGTTATAGGTGGCAAAGCTCTTGATCAGCCTATTGTTCAGCATGGTCCTTTTGTTGAAACATCCAATCAAAAGATTTTACAGGCTTTCATGGATTATCAGTCTAGCAGTAATGGATTTGAAAGAGCTGCAAATTGGAGCAGTGAGATTGGAAAGAGAATGCACTAAATACTATATGAAGCATTCAAATTTTTACTTATTTATTATTATTATTATTATTATTATCATCATCATCAAATAACTTGATTTTTTAAGTATAAATTATAAATCTAAATATATTTTGTGATCTGAAAATTGATAGCTAGCGATTTAAGTTAAGTAAACGTTGATAAAATTTGAATTATATATATATATTGATAATCTAATAAGTGACAAAATCTTATCGCGTGTTGGATAACCAAATTAAACATAAAATGTTTGTTATAACTTGTTTAAAATTTTTTTCTTCAAATAAGTAGATATTAGATTAGATAAAATTGAAAATAGTAACTCAATGAATTGCTAATTTTAGTTCCAAAAATTGATTCTTGTAATTATAATATATAAAATATCACCATTGAACAAAAAAAATAATTCTAATAGTAATAATAATAATAATAAAAAGACTAGGCGTATTAATTTCATTTAGCAATTTGCTAATAATTTTCCAATGTTTTTTTGTTTATATATTTTGTATCTTGAAGATATAATCTTGTAAAATATATATATATATATATTTTAAATGTTTCATTTTATCTAGAGCGGCTATATCGCATTAAAATGACAAAACAACAAGATCACAATACTTTAAAACAATACTTAACTGAAATCAAATAGTTCAAGATTAAAGTATTTCTGTTATAACTAGGTTGAAATAAATTAAGGAAAAATATGAAAAGTAAATGCAAATTTAGAGATCACCAATATCTATTTCTTAACTATAAACATATTTGGTGTAAAAAATAATGATAATAATAATGAAACCCATTGTTTTAAATGCGCTTTCAGTTCAAATTTCAAGTTGAAGGAAGTGGTGGTGAATGAAGAGGAGTAAATGTTATTGATGTAGTATCAATGTCAACGTTGAGTAATGATAATTTTGGCTTTAACTTGGATTCAATCTTTGCTTCCTGATCTGCTACCACTGTTGCCGGAACTTCGCTTTTTAAATCTCTTTTACAAAGAGGGCAAGTTCCATTTTTGTCTATTATCCATGGTGTTACACATTCATCATGAAAAATATGATGACATGAAAGCATTCTAACAGTGTCAGTGGACATCAGATCATTTTGACATATAATGCAAACATGGTTATCATATTGACTCATGTCATGAGCTGATTGCAACTCAGGTTCATTTTCGTCGTCGACACATTTTGGTCGTACTGGAGGATAGGCCTCAAATAATAGTCGAGGGCTTGCTTCGATTTCATCTGATGAACTACTAGCCAAAGTATCGCGAACCTGCGCAGGTGTGGCCATTTCTGAAATATTAGTCCGACTAGTGTATATATTAGAGCTGTCAATATTCTGAAGTTTCATGTTATAAGCAAGCTCTCCATACTCCACTGCAGGAAACATGCTATTGAGCTCACGCTTTGTAAGGCATTTGACATTTTTTCGATAAACACTTGCTAACGATGGGTGTCTATCAAGATCTATCTCTGATAAAGAAGGACTATTATTTGAATGAGTTCCTCTATTTTGGTTTGATGGGTAAATTAATCTTTGAGTGTCGTCACCAGTCCTTCGACTACCATTTCTTCTAATAGTTGCTTGTCGAATGAGTCTCGATATACCATTATTTGCACCTCTACTAAAATGTGCTGGTGCAGGCCTTTGTAGTCCATGATTGGGCATTGTCCATGTTCTAGGTCGTTGCCGCTGTCTTCGTGTTGGTGCCGGTTCAGCTTTTTTGATTTGTCTCATTCGGTGTGTTGATAGAGCATATATTATCAAGGCTATCAGTACAATACCACCAATAACACCTCCAACATAAGCACCCGCATTTACTGATCGACCTCCTACATTTCTTGGAGTAAAAGGTATCTGCCGTCTGTCTAAAGTTGGTGTTGCGATGACACTGTCTTTTAAGAGCATCAAAATAATTAGTGGCCCCATGCTTGAATTAACAAAGTACCTAGAAACAAATATCTGCATAGGCAGTAATTGCGATTTAAATTCAACAGTTTTTTTTTTTTAGAAGTAATTGGAATACTATAAATATAAAAAGAAGAAAAAAAATTTGAAAAGCTCTTTTTATTGTTCAGTCGTAAAACTTATATGCAATTCTACCTGCTTTTATTACTGTCTTGATTCTACATAGTGTAAAAACCGCAATTGCAGTTATTTTTATGTACTGACTATAAAAAACTTGTGGAATTGAATTTGTGATCTGAATCGTTTATTAAGACAATTTACTGCATTTTCTTTTGATTGACGTACAAATATTCATTTTAGGTTTTAGAGTTCAAATGCTGTACCTATTCTAGTGCAATATTACTACTGTGTTTGAATTATGAAAGTGTGCTGAGAAAATGGTGGTGAGACTTGTCTGAAACCTGACTTATTGGTGATGGTTTTGCATTGCTAGTTCTAGGAGTGAGTATCTCTTGCAATTAACAAGGGTGAAGTGAATCAAATCCTAAGCATATATTTTACTGATTAGCCAGTGTTACCAAAAGAACATACCCGAAATCAAGTTACCATATAGTAAGGTTTATCGAATAATAGATATTTTATAGTAAATTTTCCCCATGATTTCTTTGCTTTGGACTAGACCGTTAGATGTGCATTTAGATATACTGGTATCAAATTTCGTCATTAAACACTTTGTTTTACGCATAAACGTTCATCATTCTTTTATCTAATCTCAAAGTTTTGACATTGTTCAAGCTGTATCCGTTAGCATGATTAATATAAAAAAAATTCTCGATGTTGCTGAACTGCTACAACAATGCAAAATTTTGAAACTGGGTAATCATAGGCTACGACAACATCTCTTATAGCCAATAGGTTTTAACTAATTGTAATCTAAATTGCTTGCTGAAGTCCAAATAAAAAAGGCGTTATTTCAGAGTATATCTTACAATACAAGTTATGTGAGCAAAAGTATTTGTTTTATCCTTTATATAAAGACTTACTATTGATCGAAATAACTTCGAGTCATTTCAAATTTGACGTTGGCTATAATTGACATGAATGAATTTTTTTAATGAGCCTTAAAATTGAGATCTTGAAAGCTTGTAATTCTTTTGCAACTTTTTTTTTTTTGTGTTTGTATAGAACACAAACGAATTGCTCTTACTTGATTTAATTTGATGATATAATTTTTTTTCTCTAAATGATTTTCTTCTAAATATAATGCTAAGTTTCTTAGTTTACAGTTGATTTTTTTTTTTTTTTTTTTCAAATAAAAACACTTGTAAACAAGTTAAACATTCAAAAAAATATATAACAAGGAAATAAAATTAAAAATGGAAGTAGAAATGGAAACGGAAATAGAAATAAAAAGTAAAATTGAAAAGGAAGAAAATTTCAATTGCCCTTGAAGGACAAAATATTAGATATATTGTAATGAAAATAAAGAGTGAAAAAAAATAAAAAAAATGCTAAATTTTAAGTCGTATTAAGCCTTCTAAAAGATCAAAGGAATTACCATCCGGAAAAACCTCTATCCATTTGGATCGCTCATCCAGACGTTCAAAGTTCATTGTGTGACTAGGATCATCTTCAAGATATTCTTCAACCATCATCATACCAGTCTCTAAAGAAATACCTCTTATTTTGCCAAAAATGAATGTCTTTTCTTCTTCACTATTTTTATCATGTTTTCTTCTATGATTTGCTGCAGTATCAATCTTAACTGTTTTACCAGTATGAAGCCATCGTGAATAAAATAATTTTTCAAAAGGTTTGAAGCCCTGATATTGATACTCGTTGAGCATAGTTTCTAACGTAACAAAGTACTTAGCTAACAAACGCTCTATTGAATAGGGCTGAAGAGGAGTCATGATCCCCCTTTGCTCTCGAAGTTTGTTTAGACGACTTAATACTCGGTTGAGTGACGTTGAAGGACCTTTCAAGTTTGAAACGTTAAGACCTAGACCAGCTATTATAATATACTCATGATCCACAACATTAGTTGTTATCAATGAACCTCCAATTTTGAGGAAATCATTCGTATCAAAATCCTTGATATATATATCATTAGGCCATTTAATTCTCACTGGCATGTCCGAATATCCAAGTCCGTAATTTTTGATTGACTCAATCATAGCTAGTGTGACTAAATATTGAAGAATTACAGGATTAGTTACCAAATCTCGAGAAATGTGTAAAACAGTCGAAACGGCAAGAACTCCTGGAGGGTTAAGCCAAACATTGTTACCGCGTCCTCGTCCCTCAGTTTGAATGCTTCCAACCACAGAAAATCCATGCGGAAGAAGTCGTAAAATATTGAAATTTTCTGACAAAATAGAAAAAGTTGATTTAACAACTTCCCCATAAAGTAAAAATGATCCAATTTCTTCTTTAGAATTTAAACGATAGTAAAACTGGCTGAGCGACTGGTAGTATGCATCATGGTTGAAGTGCGATGTTGCCCGATATGTGGGGTAATCATGATAAAAAACATCGACATTATGAACATTAGGTGTATTCACTCTTGGTGTGGAATTTTTGAAAAGCGATTCACTTGAGTCGTAAATATGAAATGCATCAGTAGTACCTTGTATCACTTGCTCATCTTCTTTACTAAAGGCTGCCAGCAGCGCAGATACAAGAAAAGGAATTTTATCCCGATGGAGACCAGAAAGAAATAATCTCGAAAGACTTGGAATTGGCATAGGTTCTTTACAGACCTTCAATCCCATTTTTTCGAGAACTGATTTTAAAAATTTGACTCTTTGTGAATTCCCTTTTTTCAAGAGATCCAAAGTTTGCTGATACTCTGGAAATTTAGGAAGAGGACGCAGAAAATCTGGAGAAAACTCGGGGTGAATCCCGGAGAGTACTGCACACCCGTCACCAACTCGACAGTAGACCACAGAAGCAGGTCTCGCAGCACTATTTTTGTTGGTATAATCAACATCGATATCATCTGTATATGTACATAAGACAGTTACATCTTCTGCATATTCTTCACATTCTGCATCGACAAACAAGCACCCACCGTTAAAGTACACGCAGAAATCATCGTCAAGATCTTCATCTAAGCCAACACCCCTTTCTGGAGACACCTTTGCTGCTACCGCACAAGTTTCGCTACCATATTCGAATCCTTTATACACAGATCCTCTTGCAATGCCTTTGAAAAAAGCCAACTCCCGCGCACCTTCAACCTGCATCGTCACATTGTTCATTTCAAACTCTACATTCCCCGATCCATAGTATCCTCCTGCGCAAAATCCCAAGTACCGTCCTCCCTGTTCGACATATTTTTTGATTCTAGAATTGGTAGTACCATTTAGTTCGCGGCAATACGGTAGGTCAGCACCTCCTGGAAATACTAAAAGTGCTGTGTGTTCTGGCCAAGGTTCATCTCGAAGAAGTTTTGGTAAAACAGGCACAACAGTATAATTCGGGCTCAAAAGGCTGCGTAGAGTGTGTGTGCAATGTTTCACTGATTCAATGGAAGTTCCTGGTCCTTGTAAGATGTTAGATTATATTGTAGAAGCAAGTCAAAACCCACTTACCCGCATAGACAAGAACGTTCATAATTTTTATGTGCTATTGGTAAAGAGTGTTAAGAAGGTGAGTAAAATAGAGCAAATTCATGACTTTTTCAACCTTTTTAAAACACAACCTTTTTACTCCATAGAGTTTTTTTCTAGGTATTTTACTCTTTTTTTTTCCAACAGCACACTATAACTAAATTTACATCAAAACCTTTAGTCTATAAATACACAAGATGTCAGATAAAGAATCAGGTACAAAAAACAATTACAGGCCTATAGACGAAGAAGATGAGCCTGATGAGTGGTACGTTTTCTAATCCCACAAAATCACCTTTATACTTATGGTATTAATATATTGCTATTTAGGGATACCCGTATTGAAAATACTGGTTGTTCAGGTATGAGTTATTACCTATTTATATGCTCATCAAATCTAACCCAATGAATTAGATTACAACATGAAATTGTTGGATTGCCATGTGGCTACAAAAGACTGGAGGCAGTGTATACCCGAGGTAAGATCACAGAAACCGCTCTTTACTCTCTGATATGTATATTAATTAGAAAACAGATGGAAGCATTCAAAAAGTGTTGGGAAGAGCACAACAATAATAGAAGAACGTCAACAGTCGAAAACAAGTAAACGTTCTTGAAATGTACATGTAAATAATAAAAATACCAATCACAACTCATCGTCAATAATTTCAATTCCCTTTGGTTCTGCTATTTTTACCTCAGCTTCGTCTGTTTTGCTCTCTGTTCCTACCTTTGATATTATAGGGTCTGAGTCTTCATTTGTTGAAGAGGCAGCTTTCATCTGGTCATTGGGCTTCTTACCTTTGCCTTTGTTTCTTCTCTTTAGTCTCTTTAGTCTATTCTTTTCTGTTTTCATATCATCCATTTTTTTCCATTCTTCCTTCTTTTCGTTGTAATCCTTCTCTTTTTTTTCAGCTTCCTCTTCTTCGTTGAAAATTTTCATTCGCTCAGCCTCTCTTCGTCTCGCATGTTTGTATTCATGAAATTCCCCTGATCCAGCACCAGCACTACTTCCTGGTACATTGGAAACTAGCTCTGGCGGTGGAGGTAATGTTCTTTTCTTGGGAGCTGTTGGGATATGGACTGGAGTGTCGCCCAATTTCAACAATGATTCAATCTGCTGTCTCTGCAGCTCAGCTGCCGAAGGATTGAACTTATTTTTTACAAATACCCGCTTTTCCTGCTGTGTGTATTTTTGAACTTTTGAATCGTTCTCTGTCGACATTATGATATTCTGTTTGTTTTTATCAGGAGGTTGTGTAGACTTCTTGAATCAGAGGTGGATGATGAAAAGAGTTTCTGTATAAACATTCTTTCAGCCTTGCATAAAATTATATTATACACTAGTAAATATCAGCACGGATGCGTAACTTCGGGACTTGACATCTGGTAAGCTGCTTTGAACCATCATGAAATAACTGATCTTCATATTTTAACAAACGAAACAAAATGAACATGAATAAAATAGTGTACAAAAATATAGTAATATAAAGTCATAAATACATAATGAAGCTGTGAAAAAAAAAAAAAAAAAAAAAAAAAAAAAAAAAAAAAAAAAAAAAAAAAAACAAGAAAGAAAAAAAAAAAAAGAAAAAAAAAAGGAAAAGACCATCATATATATGTTCATCAATATCATCAATTTGTTTTTTTTGTCTACTTTAATGAAAATCCACCACTAATATCTGGATACATAAATGATCCAAAGTTACTCGAAATCCCATTACTGTTACCATTACTATTACCATTACTGTCCATAATACCAATATCAGAATGACTACTAAAAGGTATTCCATTAATTGGCGCAAAAAATTGATCCCAAATTGCTGCCATTGGAACTTCATTAATAATATCATATATTCTTTGTCCATCGTTCCTAGACATTTTTGGCTGCTGTGAAGGTTGTTGAGGTTGCAAAACTCCACTTTCAAACTCTACATTCACAGATTCTTCTTGTGGATTCATTTCTTGAACATTTTCATCTATTGATGACCCTATATTCATAAGAGTGCTTTGGAATTCATTAAAAGGATTCAAATCAACATCAGTACTATTTGGTGATATCCCATCCATTTGGGCAGCTTCTTTGAAAAACGAATCTAAGTCAGTCAACACTGTATTACTATTTTGAGCAAAGCCGTTCGGTATCGCATCTTTACGAGGTAGCGAATCAAGAAGATATCCTACTTGAGGACGTAAATCACTGGTTTTCCCAACAACATTAAGAGTAGACAGTGAAGGTAAGGTATCAATGATAGCGTCTTTGTTGACATGTTTACCATTTGGAAGTTGCATTACTAGACCTGCTTGTTCGTTAAAGCATAGCTTCAATATCGCAGCAGTCATCAATTCGAAAGTCGCACAGCACGTTGAAGCTGCATCACACTCAGCAACCATACTGCTCAAAACACTCAAACAGCATTGTGCAGTTCGGGTAATCTTATCTATGTCAGTATTTGCACGTACCTCGGGCGAATGGTAAATAGCATAAAGATATGAGGTTCCTGCCATAAAGAGATTGTGAACAACAACCCAGGTATAATTATTTCTTCGCTCATTATTTAACTCGAGATAATTGAGAATAACTTGTTCTGCTGATTCTGCAATTACTTGATAACACTCAACTGTAGGCGGCGACGTATATGCAGGGCACAGTCCATAAAGTAGCAGCTTTGACTGATAATAATTAAGTTCAATAAATCTCAGATTAAAGTTACAATTCATTTCTTTTGGTGAGCATGGACACTCTCGATACCAGTCTTCCAGCTTTATCAGTATTTCCGCCTTCCACTCATCCAAGTTTGAAAATTGCCGTGGTAGGGATGCACATTCATATAAAATACTCTGAATCTCAGCATGGATTTTCCGAATCTTAAAGAAACTTAATGCTATTGTTTTGTATGAAGGAGAAGCTGATTTACTGTGAGAGTAGTCTAGTACTGCTTCGGAAGAATAATCGACAATTAATGAATCATCTAGCTCAGAAGGAAACGGAACTCGTATTGTGTGTTCTGGAATACTAAACGGCCGGCCCAGGTAGACGCAAACCTGACGATCTAGAGCATAGGTACACCAAAATAGACGTCTTCTAAAATCTAACGTAGCGGCATCATATTCCGGCACATTCAATTGAGATGGTGATGTATGACTATGACTTTGCGATATCGTGTTACCATTTTTGTACCATGATTTCATTCCACCTTCTGTGTGTAGACCTAGATCAACACACAAACGAGTTGCAGATCCCAAAACATACCAGACGCCAGGAACAGCTGGTCTCATAAGAGAGTATAATGCAAGTAGAAGAATGCCTTGAAGGGCTTCTAGACGATTGGAAGAACTAAAAACAGATTCCATATGTTTTAGTGCTGCCAAATGAAATCTCTCAGGATTGTTCGAAGGCGATTTTTGATGAAGAGCAGCATTAGCAATTCCAAATACAATATTCAGAAAATATAATGCAGGCTTTGCCTTCATGTCCTTTGTGAGTTTGTGATAATCAACATTTTTACTCGAATCGTCTGGGCTGCATGTGGGAACTCCAATGGTTGTGAAATCAGAAGCTAAGGAGACATTAGAAGAGATATTTCCATAAATGGGTTTAAAGTACTTGATAAGAAATTGTTCTCGATGCAAAATTGGAAGCTGTGGGTTTGCCTGTGAAAAATACACAGAAAGCAAATTCTCGGCAACTTCTTTTGAAGGTAAAGGCGCAGGCTCTATAGAACCAAGATTTTTCTTTGTAGTTGGGTCAGGCAAGATAGACGTTTCTTGGGGTTTGAACTTGACAGCCGTGAACAGTAATCTAGCAAATGATATTCCGGAGCTAGATCCTAAATACGTATCTGGAGACGGAGGTGACTTTTTGGGCTTTTCGACAGAGACAGTTTTTTTGACTTCTTGGGGAACCTGAGAGCCACTAGAAATTTTACTCACGGGGATTTCGAGTCCATTCTTAGATAGCTCCTTTTCCAACTGTACAACCCTATTTTCGAGATGATAAACATAACTTCGAGGAACTTCTCTGCCGGTTGCTGCATCCACTCCAACGCATTCTACACCTGCCTTGAGGCAAGACGTGCACGATGGAAACTTTTGGTCGCATCTCGTTTTACGCGACCGACACCGCTGGCAAGCCGACACAGTTCGGGAAACTCCGAACTCTGCTCTTTTATGTTTCTTCAAAGACCTGGGTTCTGGCGGAGGAAGAGGCCTTTTGCCATTCGGTTCAGCTAGGGTGTTGAGACTTGTGGAAGACATGTTTTCCCAAAGATCATGTCGGGGATGCTGAGGAAGAAAGTGATGTACGAGAAACCGAGAAGAAGTAAATGAGAAGAGAAAAAAAAAGGAAAAAAAGGAAGAAAAAAAAAAAAGGGCAGCCGAAAAGAATCAAAAAGCGACACTTACACTAAACAGACAAAACTGGGTGGAAAAAGAGAGACGCTACATGACTAAGCGAGACTTGAAACTTATTTTCTAGCACTCATGTTATCTTCTTATCGGGGTTAGGTGTCCAAAAGTTCACGCCGCCAGGAAGTATTCGAGTTTGTTCATCATGTAAAAGAATTCATGAACGCTAGAATCAACTTTTGAACATATTGAGGTTCAATGGACCTTGGAAATATTTGTTGATGTTGGAATTTACAAGTTTAACAGTGTCTTTTTTGTTTGTTTGTTTCACTCTGTTAAAAGAGCGTTTTTTCTTATCAGACTAGATCTATAGTAAATGTTTTTTATTGGATAAAACCAGTTTTGTTTTTCTATATGCAGCTTATAGGTTACCACGCGGCTGTGCTTTCTTGAAAGCTAATTTGATATCTCAGTTTGGATCTATTTAATAACCATTGTATCTTTATTCATTATAGCAAAAATATACATTTGAATACTGATTTAAAATTTTATTTGCTGAAAAAAAATAAATAAAAAAATAAATAAAAATAAATCATTAGATAAATAGCATTGTTTCAAATTTAATCGAAAGTCTACTTCATAATACAGTATCTCGGGAGCTTACCTTTACACAAAAGAATATCGCTGGTACATTGTTGACATCAAAGTACTACTAGATGAATAGAATATTCCGTACTATAATAATAGTAGCCTATGATATCTTAATCTTTTTTTTTTCCGTCTCTAGCTAATATGTAAGGGCAATTTTAAATGATTGCTCGAATCAGCATTAGTCAATGAACGATTGTTCACTAACATATAGATAATCTTTAAACATGAAGGTTGGATTAAAGCAAATATATACTGCAATTCACCCAAATCATCTTGTTTTCAGAAAATGTTTATAATTTTCTTATTCTATATATCTGATTCTAAATGATCCAAATAAAGATGTCTAGTTAAAATCAGTTTTATCAAATTTGAAAATATATACCATAGTCAGATATAGAATCAAGAAAATCTGCTGTTTATAACCTTTTGTGTTAAATCCGTAGGATGCTATCAGCTTAAAGTTTTTTGTATAAAATAGAAAATTTTCTATTTATTTCAATAATTCAATCTCTAAATCTATAAATCTATTTACAATATTTACAATGTCCATATTATATAATACTTAAAAAGTAACCTGATCTTCAGCCGGCTTCTCTTCATTGATCTTTCTGTCTTCTTTTTCTCTTCTTTCTTGCTCCTTTAATTCTGCTAAGCGAACTCTTGCACCATCAGGCAACTTTTTAAAAACAGCAACAAATCCACCGCCAGATACCATATTGGTTCCAACTCTTGGTCTGCATACTCTTACAATTTCTCCAGTTCCTTTCGCAACAGTAGACCTAATATCCCAGCTTCTCAGGCTACCTCCACCCATACCTGGCATGAGCTCTACTGTATTGACTAGCGTCAGGTCCAAAGACTCGTCTTCTCTGACATGCTCTACCATAGATTGGATCTGAGTAACGGAAGGGCAAAACACTACTAGGGAAGCATCTACTTTCATATGGGATGCAAGAGTTTGTATAGAAATATCTGGATTAGGTAAATCCAAGAACACCGCATCAAGGAATGATCTTGTTGACGCAAGAGCTCGCCAATGCGCACTGGCTTCAGAAACTAGCCATGATTCAGGCGATTCATGAACATGGAACTCAACATCTCCACGATAGAGTCCACGTTTAAAATCTCGCACATTATGCCGACCTGTTCGACTGTGTGTCGCGTTACGATCTATGGAATGTAGTATCGCCTTTCGCAGCTCTGGGCCTTCGTCTGAAGAAATGGCAGTGTCAGTTTGTGACTTCTGACGCATTTCAGCACGAAAATCGCCATTTGCAGCGTGAATGGCTTTACATATGGCAAGTGTTAAAGAACCATGGCCAGTACCTGCCTCTAGAGCTTGGAAAACTCCTGGATAAGTTTCGTCAACGTGAATATCTGCCAAAGCCAGTATCGCAGCAGCGTCTAAAGGATAAATAGGCTGTGCGTCACGTTTGCGATACAACAAAAACTCTTCCATGGTAGGATAAGTCAAAATGTACTTTTGAGGAGAAGATCCTTTAGTATACGTAGAAATGGTCGTTCTAATCGGTTGATTAAGAATTTCGTCATGAGAAAGATTAGATGATCCCACACGAAGCGACTTCCCTGGGGCTAGTGGCGAAGACAGAAATGGCTTTTCCGGGCGCAAAACATGACGTGCAAGAACAATGTCTCCAGGCTGAAATACCTGTTTTGAATAAAATCTCTTTGAGAAACGAAGCATTAAATTTTTTTTTTTAATTGTAGTTGTTGATCTGAGAAATTTCAATGATTTTTAAGGTGATATTTTTTTCACTTTTTTTTTTTTTTTTTTTTTTTTTTTTTTTTTTTTTTTTTGGGAATAAAAACGTCTAATATTAAACCGTAAAAAAAAACATCAGCAAATTGATTCATGTCCACCCTCACCACAATCACGGTCATTAATACGCCCAATGCTCCCCTAACTCGTATTCCAAATTCACCATATGTTCGTTTTTTTGGCTCACTTAATCGACTTTCACAGTCAATTTTAACTATACAAGAACTACCTTCATTGCACGCGTCGCTTGATCCATCTCAACCACTAGAATCTGATATACTCCCTGTAGTTCAAGTTCAACTCCCCATTACTGGTGTGCCTGTTTCCGTTGCTGATGTTGAGAGACATTTAATAGTTTCTGTGTATGGATATTTGCGGCCTAATCTTATGGTAGATGCAACAATGATTTCAATTCTAGATAACCAGTTATTTTTGACAATGGGATATGAGAATGATAAATATAGCAATGCAGTTCTACAAAAGGTCAAGTTAGTACAATATTTATCTAGGTTTTCAACTTTAAGTGATGATGAAGCATTTTAAATTTGATTATATATTTCATGGTATATATTTATATTGAAATTATTTCCAAAACTATTGCAATGCATTCAATTCGTTTCACCCATTTTAAATATACTGAAAAATCACCACCAAGTTTCATATACACTGGTTAAATGAATGAGTGTTAAAAATAGGTTTTTTTTCCCTACTAAAAATGTTTATGAACCAATTTTAACAGTCTATATCAAGCTTAATAAATTTAATTTTACAGTTATACATTAATCACAGCTCATCTTGTAAGTTATCTTCATTTTCCTTCGTTTCTTTATCTGAAGCATCAGAAGAAGCCTCTTGTTTCTCAATGGAGCTGAGCAAAGTTTGCGCATCCTCAAGATGCTTAGCGAGTTCTTCAGTAGTTGCTGAAGAACTGTCGTAATCTAACCAATCCAGAGCTTCTGTTGCTTTTTCAAGAACAGCATCATCTTCAGACAGCTCTTTGACTCTGTACAAAGTTGCTTCCAGTGTATTACGGATATGATCCCGCTGGTTTCGTTCAATTTCCATATTCTTCAAAACTCTTAATCTTTGTCGGTAAAAATTCTTTGAAGAGCCTAAAGGTTTTGCACCTACATTCTTTGCCTTGCTGTATAGTCTTCGTACAAGAGGACTAGGTTTAGAATCTTTCACAACAGTCTTTGGTGCTGAGCTTTCAGAAGACTCAGCTTCTACATTTTCAGACTCAAGACTAGTCTCTGCTGTGCTTGTATTTGTAGATTCAGTGCTTGGTTCGGTAGTCTCGGTAACAATAGGCTTAGCTTCTAGAAGTGTGGTATGAAGATTGATTGTTCCAGATCGGGTCAATTCAAATGTGATCTTTATAGTTAAGTAGTTGAAAAGCTCCGGCTTGTACTCCTTAACCAGTTTTTTCACCTGAGCAAAATCGTACTTTTGAATTGGAATCCCATTTTCAGTAACGGTGATTTGAAAATCTTCAAGCACTTCAGGTCTCAAAACAATAGTTTCTTTGGTATTTAGTGGTGATCCCTTTTTAAATAGTTGTTGAATCTGTTGTTCTGCACCTTCAGCAGTGATAACAGCTTCGTATTTATGAATCGTTCTAGCAACCGTATCAATTTGCTTCTTACTCTTGATCAATCTTGAGATAGACACACCTTCATATGTGGCACCAATGACAGCGGATTCATCGGTATTAACAGATTTTAAAACCTTACCTTTGTACGTTTCTTCAATTTCTTTTTTGACAAAAGGTACACGAGTTGATCCACCCATGTAGATGATACCCTCCAGCTGCTCCCATTTCAAAGGTGGTGCTCCAATAAGCTCTCTACCCAAAGCAACTTCGATAGGGTTTTTGACCCGAGATAAATCATTACTTAGAGCAGACTGAAACTCGTTTCTGCTTAAACCTCCAGCAAGAGTAACTTCGTCGTAAACAGACTCAATTCGGAACTTGGTATCTGCGTTAGCACTTAAAATAAGTTTGATTCGTTCAGCTTCATTCCAGAGCTTACGAAGTGTACTAGATGAAGCAAGAACATCTTTTTTCTTGATATTGGAGTTCTGTTCAAGAAGTTTCTCCAAGAGTATATTTTTAATGATACTAGTAAAGTATTGACCTCCAAACCCTTCGTCGTATCCAATACCCTGAACATCTACAGCAATGTCGCCAGAAGCCCCAGGAGTGACAGCAGCCAAAGTTGCAATAGTTGAACTTGCACCACAATCATAAACTAAAAAGTAACTTGTCTCACCTTCTTTGATAGGTTTCTTAGATACAAAATCAGTGAGAACTGCAGATCCCGAATCAATTAATGAAATGACTTCTAATCCAGCAAGATCAGCAGCATCTAAAATAGCTTGTCTTTGAGAAATAGAAAAGAACGGTGGAACAGTTACAGTGATGCCATTAATTTTGTCATTATAGTTGGCAGGTATCATAGCATTGCCCCTATCCTTAATATCAGATATACTCATTGCTAAAACTTCTTCAACTGGATAAGTCTCTTCAAAAATATCAAAAGCCGCCATAGATCTGTTATCAGCTACGAGCTTCATTCCTGGCGCAAGATCATTGTAATACTCCGGTAACTTTGAGCCTTCTTCTAATGACTGTCCTAGCAGTGATTTATAATAAAAAGGTGACTGTGAAGAAAATCTGGCTACCAAACTAGCTGCTGAATTGCCATAAAATCGTTCAATTCCACCTTGGTCTGGCGATTTCTTGAATGTAATGCCAGAAAGATCCTTTCTCTTACTGTCCGCAGTAAGCACCATTTCGAATGACACGCCCGGTGCCACTAAACATGATTTTGTGAATTGTGAACCGTAATCAATCCCCAAGACAGCGGCTCTGCTAACGGCAGCAAAAATCAATAGCCAAACTGCTAACAACTTCATTTTAATCCGATCGGTGTTTGTTAAAGAAACTATAAAGGAACTTCACGAAGAGAACAACAAATCATTACTTGAAAAATTTGGGTTAGGTTTGATTTTACATAGCAACTTATCATTATGTTTCTAAATTGCTTAGGAACTTGGAGATACTATAAGTCAGATCTTCAAAGATGTTCTACAATATTCGAATACACCAATATATAACGTCAAATCCATAAGGATATTGGCTATTTGTAAATCTATTCTTTGCCACTGAATGAGATTTTAAAAAAAAATAAATAAAAAAATACAAGAGTGACAAATCACTAGGTATGCATATCGTACGGCTGTTTTTAAGTGATGTCAGCTCCCATTTTACATCAAGAGTTTAAGCATAGTAAATCTGTAATATAAATTGAAAAAAAAAAGTAGCAGTCAATATATATCTCTGGCTTGAAAAACATAAAAGATGGGATATCTATTCTAGTCCAATAGTATTAAGATTAAGATTAAGATTTACAAAAGTTTTATTGAAGATGAGTCTGTATTTTTTTTTTCTTGTAATAATTAATATTTGAAATATCCATGGAATATATATTTAACTAGTAAATAGAGTTTTGATGATAACTTGTATAGAAATCAAGCGTTTTCTTAGTTAACCATGATAATGATTCTAACCGTGCTTTTGCCAAAATTTAATCACTTCTAAACTTTTTGCAAATCCTAGGTCTTAATGCTCGAAATTCCAAGCATGATGTAGGTTTTTTAGACAACGGTTATCAGCTACAAATTACACGATATTTTTTTTTTTACTTTTAAAAATATTGAAAGTTTAATCATTTGCTAGTAGCTGGATTTCAATTGAATCTTATAAAAAAGTATAGGATACCAATACTCTGTTATTGGTACTATTGCTGCATATAAACGGTCGGTTGGTTTTGCTGTTGGCAATAGTAAGCGCTCAAAAATACATAAAGATCTAAACATCATGATTTGGATTATTATGATTATTATGATTATTACTAGTATTTTTTTTTCTTTAATTTTATGTTTAATACTTTGATTGATTGTTTTTGATTTCATTCCTTGATAAAGCTTAGAACCCACTGTTTGATTTGATTTCTGATAATACTATCAGCATGAAAATCTTCATTAGTACATAAGATATAAGACTCTAAGAGACTCATCAGTAGTTATCATATCACCTACCTGCGCCTTTTCATGGAGCCTAATGAGGTATAGCAGCATGCACTTTTCTCCTGCTTGTTTAAAGAAAAGATCTGAGTTCTATGTTGGCTATTGATTCTGGTGGCAGTTCTTAAGTGCTCTTTGTCCTACTGCAAGTCCCAGAGTCTCAAGCACAGTATTAGGTATTGGTGCAAATATTATTCAGGGGGTAAGCTTAAAATGCTTAAAGTCATATTCATGCGTACCTAATTTATTTCGGAATTTAGAGACTTCTTCTTTCAGTCAGTATATCATACTACTGTTCCCTTTATATTTTTATTTCTGGGATAAAAACTAACCCTTCTGCTCTTTTCGTTTGCCTTGTATAAGCAGTTTGATGAAAGCAGGAAAGAGCACCATCACCTCGCCAGCACATCATTGCAGATTTGAATGTGATCCACAAAGCTCCTATTACAACTATAATCAAGCTCAAAAACGGTTTATAACAACAGGACAAACGTTCAAGTAGCCCGTTTCAATGTTTGGTCGAAGCAAATGGCAGAAAATCCATGATGAGTCTAAATTCGACTTGATCGTACGTATATGAAAAAATAATTCTTCAAATCCAAGCCGACTGTTAACAACAGTAATAGGATGTCAAACTTTTCAGACGGGTTTCTTTCAAATATGTCATGAGTTATTTTTTTATGTATGTTGGAATTCTCATATCAATAGCAGTTTTTGTGTCAGATATCTATACGGCAGTAATTCTATTGGCCTACGATAGATGGTCAAGTGAAATCGATCCAGCAGTACCAATTCACATCTCGCGATGGATTTTTGCTGGTTGTATTATTCTTTCAACTATTCTGTTTATATACGACTTTGCCGTTGCCATCAAAATTGCGAAAGAACGAAATATTTCACGAACATATACGAATAAGATTGCACGCAAGATGTATTCCGTCAAACGCTATAATTATTTTTGTCTGTTTGGTAAAATTACCAAGTCTCGTAGCAAGACCGAATATCTTGCTTTGTTTGTGTTCTTCACATTCCAAGGGTGGCTGAGACTGGTATTTGCTGAGGGTCCTCGTCAAGTTATTAACGCGTTGACTTTATACTCAGTTTTCCAAGTGAAAGACGCTTTTTGGGAAACTCTGAAGACAATTGCTACACAATCAAATGCACAAGCTCTAGTTTTATCAGTTATGCTCTTTTCTTTATTAGTATGGCTTTTTAGTATTATTGAACTCATATTTGCGTTAATATGCGCTCTTCCGCTTTATATACATGTTCAGAAGACCTGTTCAGGATTGGAAGAATACTGCTATGTGCGCATCAACAGGAGGATCTCACAGTTGGTAAAAAAATATCATGAACGTGATTTAGTAGAATTTAGAAAAGAGAATCAAAGATTCTCTAAGCAACCAACGTTGCCTGTGGTCCACTTTGGTAAGAATGATAGTAGTGCTACTTTAGTTGGTATTCCAGAAGATAAAGCGTCTCCTAAAGTTGAGACTTTTGAGCTTGAATTGCAATCTAAAAGGGCACATACACCTCCAGTTCCATTTAACAATCAGAGATTTAATTCAAATACAGGAAATGGTAGTGGGAGCCTGCGTGATAATTATACTCTAAATAATGGCTCTCAAAATACTCTTCTCAACACATCTACCATTTTAGACTACGAAGAACATGAGAGGCGACAGCGACAAATAGTACCACGGAAACCTGTTCCTGCCCAGCTTTCTCAAAGCCAATTGAGCAATACTCCAGATGAACAATACTACTCTCGCAATATTCATTCGAACAATGAGTTCCCTTCAAACCAAAGCTCTGGAGTACCTGAAATTTCAAAATCACGCCCAGCACGCTCTCAAACAACTGCGCCTATAGGTACGAATACTGTTCAACCCCCACAACGAGCCCAAACAACTGTGCCTATGGGTATTAATACTGTTCAACATCCAATTCGCTCTCAAACAATTGCGCCTATAGATATGAATACTGTTCAACCCCCACAAAGAGCACAAACAACTGTGCCAACAAATGTTGGATCTCATCAATACCCTCCGCGGTCGCAAACAACTGCGCCTATAGATATGAATGCTGTTCAACCTCCACAACGAGCGCAAACAGCTGCACCAACAAATGTTGGATCTCATCAATACCCTCCGCGGTCGCAAACAGTAATACCGGAAAATATGAACCCTGTTTCGTATTCTTCAAGATCACAGACGACAGTACCTGAAAATATGAACTCAACTCAATATTTTTCACAATCAGAAACCGGTTTGTCAAACATGGATTCTGCAGATTTTATTTCACGGTCACAGACGACAGCACCAATATATAACGATTCTTTTCAGCCTCCTATAAGATCGCAAACAACATTACCTCAGGGTATAAATTCATTTCAACCCTCTCAGTTCCCTCAAATGCAAAGAGCTAACGACATTTCTGAAGATGCTTCTCAGCTTCCTCAACGGTCACAAACGACTGGGCCTGAAAATAAAAATTTTATGCAGCTTCAAGCAAATTTGCTCCCTACAACATCTTCACAGAATGATTTGATTCCTCTTCGAAGCCCACTTAGATCTTATGCAGACCCATTAAGAGATGAAAATCAGTATGCAAACGAAACTGCAGTTATCACTCTAAACCAATCTAGAGAACCAAACACACAGGTGGAGCACTCTAACTTGTCAGGAAACGATCACTTTAATGATTTTACAAAAGCTCAAAATGATTCTTATTTAGAAGAACTAGATTTTCATCAACGACAACAAACCAATCCTTTTGTCAATGTTCATTCTAATGATTTTAATCAGGATTTTGATCAACAATTTCATTATCACAATAATAATAATGAAAATATTGAAACAAACACTGCTTATTCGTCAAAACAACATATTTTCAATGGAGTTTCTGAAGAAAATTTACAACACAGTGAATCCAATGATATGTTTGCAAATTCAGCAACCGAACAGAACTCTATATATACAAACACCTTTCCACAGTCTGGAGAAGCTAACAATACAAGTAAAAACTTTAAGGTTCAGCGCAAGCAGATTCATAATTCAGCGCATGATGATAAAGAAGGTCCTGTTAATGATTCTTTATCACAAAAATTTACACATCCTGCCAGCAATTTAGATGTTCATAAAGTTGGACCTAAAAACAACCAAACGACTAAACGCTTGAGATTCCCTGAAGAACCATACAGACTGGAAACTTACATACCAGTAATAAAATCGGAAACATCTAGCTCAGTTGATCTTATGGCACAAAACTCAAGTTCCTCTTCAGTAGTTCCATATCCTGAACGAGATTTATTTCCTGAAGCTCTTCCATCCAATTCACAATCAGCATATTATGACAACCCTGAAATACCCGGAATAAATTCAGACCGATTTTCAGTTGAAAGTCAAGAAATTATATCAATGTACCAACATAGTAACTCATCATTACCATATCCAGAACTTGATTCTGTTGAACTGGAAATTAGAAAAGAAATTGCAAATAGATATTTAAGGTGATCCAGATTAAGATTCATATAGAAAATCAGTTTATTGTTCCTATATCTAAAGGTTATAGATAGATAGAATATCAGTTTATTACCCCTATATCTAAAAGGCTATACTATTTTATAATTTACACAACAAATGAAATAAGTAGGAGACATGTGGTTCAAGTATTTATCTCATGGAGATTGACAAAATAGCGTTCTCAACGCGTTTAGGGGTTTCAGTATTCGATAATTCCAAATTCTTCATGATTCGGAAACCATGTGTAAAGGGAAATCTGTGATACATAAGAACTGATGATTCAGAACCAGTCTTTCACACACAGCAAAACCTTTACAAGCTGCTAGTTAAAAGCGAACCATCAACAGAACCAATAGTATTCAATTCTGTTTTTGGTTATTTTCCGCATATTTGAGCAAATTCCCATTAGTATCAACAGCTGAATATCCGCTGCGACCCCGAAATTGACATTTAAGAATCATGTTTTTTTTTTTTTTTTTTTTTTTTTTGGATTGATCGATTTTAATTTAAATTTTTGGTTATTCAAGTGTCAAATCTAAAGGATTTACATATATACCTTTAACATCTTTTGTTTATATTCTCAAAAAAGTCTTGTTTAACTTCTCTTTTTTTTTAATTTGGAGACAGTATTTTGTTAAAACATTGTATTGATTGATAAAAAGTTTTTGAATGTTATAAACAGATTCTGATGCAGTGGCTCAATGGTAGAGCATTGGATTCCAAATCCAAAGGCTGCAGGTTCGATTCCTGTCTGTGTCATTTTTACAATGATCATCATTACAAATATAATTTTTTTTTAATTTCTCAACTATATAAATATTCTATACGTTGAATCTAATATTCTTTTTACCGTAGCATTTGAGTGAAGTAAATTTTATTAAATGGTATTACGTTTCTAAATTTTCATCAATAAACAATAAATCATCTATAACCTATATAAACCCTCTTCAGCAGTTCTTGAACAAGGACTTAAAGCGTGCATTAATCCAATCACCTGCCAAAAATAAAAAAATAAAAAAATAAAAATAAAAATAAAAATAAAAAATCGTGGAACCGTTAACACGAATCTTTGATGGCCTCTGCATGAGTCCAATACAATTCTGAACTTTAGACTTTGCAGTCATATATGTGATTACAAGAGCTAAATCCAGCAATATCAATTTGTCATTGAAGAAAAAGCTCACATATGCTCTTCCTTGATTACATCTGCAAGCCAGTCCATTCCCTCGGTTAAACCCTCGCCACGGACCGCACTGCAAGCAACTATACTCCAAGAGCGATCTTTAAGCTCTACAAGATTCAAAGCCTTAGAAACTTCTGAAGCTGAAATCGCACCTGGTTGGTCTTGCTTATTAGCAAACACCAATAATGCAGAGTCCTTGAGCTCATCCTCCTTTAGCATAGTCGACAATTCCATAGCAGATGTTGAAAGTCTTTCGGTATCAGTCGAGTCTACCACAAAAATAACAGCAGCGGCAGACGCATAATAACATCTCCAGTACGGTCGAATACTAGTTTGTCCACCAAGATCCTAATTAAATCATGTTAGCATACATTCAATAGTACTTAAAACGTATTTTTACTCACCCAGACGTTGAAATTCAGATTTTTGTATTTAAGAGTTTCAACATTGAATCCGATGGCTATTGAAGTTAGAATTTGTATATATATACCAATAGTGATGTTTAGATGTAAACTTACTAGGCACGGTTGTAACCACCTCTCCCAGCTGCAAACGTTTGATTAGTCTAATGTTTCCTTGCTTTACAAGTGTTTCAAAAATCATACCTGCAGTTTGAACAGTAGAGTTGTTTTTCCTGCACCATCCAGTCCTAGAATCAAGATTCGAATTTCCTTGTCGCCTCCCCACAACGAGGACCATACTTTTCCTAGCACGTTACCTGTCGGAATCGCCGGTTAGCAAAAACTGCATTGTTAACATCATTAAGTCTAGCGGCCACTGCCTTGCTCCCATACCCATTGTGTATGTCTGTATCTTTTATATTAATTTCTGTGAATAAAAAAGGGGTGTGTGGTGTCTATGTAATATCAGAGAATGGAATTGGAAAAGAAGGGTAAAAAACCGACGTGGAACTTTTGGAATACTTACTAATGCTAAAATAGATGAATAGATAGAATATGTAACTTGAGATTTGAGACTTAATATTAATATATTTTATAAATATTTGGAATGTATATATATATATATCAAAATTTTGCTTATGAGTTCACCTATACAGAAAAAATTAAACATATGAAGATGGTAGAACATGCAGTGCTTTAAACTATTAATTATTTTCTACAACAATCTAAGATACTAAAGAGAAGTTGAATATAAAGTGACAGTTTGAATTTTTCTGCGAAACAGCAAATCGTGTATAATTAAGACACTTTCATGAATCCAGCTTCTAATTATTATGGGTTATGCATCATTAATTCTTATTCTCTGTGTAAAGAAAAAAAAAAAAAAAGGCAATCCGTAATTTGATTTATATTGGCATATTCTTACGAATGCACAATCACCAGAACTCAAATTCAGCAATTTAGGTAATATTATACCAATTCTTTGATTCATTTCCTATTCAGAATATACAATACATAAATATATAATGTTCCAGTAACTTAGTTACCGACCCACAGAGTTATATAGTCTCTGCAGTCAGTATGAGGTGTAGTTCATGGTTTCTAAGACTTCCATTCTCGTCTCTTTTTCCCCTCTACTTGCCCACTGACAAAACGGATCAGTACAGTGAATAAGAGACTTTCGTATCAAAGAAGAAAAAAAAAAGAGAGGTTTTCAAGGGGAGGAGTGGTTCTATTTATACTGTTGGGATGAATTGAAATGTCTGGTAGGGCTCGTGTTACCCGGCATAACAAATGTAGGGAAACTATAGACTGAAGCTATAGTGGTGAATATTACGCAGAAACGAAGGGTTCAATAACTAGATCAACAAGATGTAATTACACCTCTGAGCGTGATAATGGATTGAACAGAGCTGTCTTTAATGGCGACTCCCATCTTCTTCAACAAACCGATCTGTCACGTCTTCAATTCTAGCTCGGCCCGTTGTGCTATCTTCTGTAATCCAACCGGTTTCTTCTCCATTCTTCGGCACTCGGATAATCAGCTCATCTGCTTCAACAGTAGCTTGTACAGAATGAGGGTCAACACGACTTCTATAAGGAGCCGGAATTTGAAATCGTTGTTCAAAAGAGCTAGAAGATTGTGACATGGATACTGAGCCATTGGGTAAACGAATACGGTTGGTAGACTGGGTGGTTCCACGCACTAAAAGCACACCTGTACGGGGATCCAGATCTACCTTCACATCATTAGGAGTTACACCTGATACCTGCAGCTTAATTTCAAAGTAGTTTGGGAGTTCGGTAAAGCTGGAAGAGGTAGACATAGAAGAAGAGTTTGAAGAGTATCCGCGTGAGTCCTGATTGTTAAATTGTTGACCCATCTGAGTTTGCATCTGAGCCATCTGAGCATGCATCTGAGAAAATGGATCTGAGCCTCCAAAGGACGGGCCTCCAAACGGATGGCCTCCGAAGGGAGGTCCTCCAAAAGGGAAGCCTCCAAAACCAGGTCCTCCAAATGGATGGCCTCCGAAGGGAGGTCCTCCAAATGGTGAACCTTCAAATTCAGGACCGTGGAAAAATGTAGCAGGATTAAATGGGTCAAATGAAGCCACCTGATTAGAATTCTGAGATTGCTGAGACTGCTGAGACTGCTGAGACTGTCGAGATTGCTGTGTTTGTTGTGTTTGCTGTTGCAATTGCTGGTTCGAATGCGAAAAAGACGGGAAAAACTGATCGTTGAAGAAAGACATGTTGTTTATAGATGTGAGTAGTGCAATGATAAGTGTAAGAAAGAGGTTTTTAATTCCTTGAGTCAGATAAAAATAAGGGTCTGGGACCATGGAATATTCCAATAAACGCTACACCCACTGTAAGGATAGTTAAAATTGAGCGTCATATATGACACCATTAAATCTATTAGTCAAAAATAGACACCTTAATTTTTTGAGGAACCAGATTGGCAGACTCGTTGGCAAATGACATCTCTATGAGTCGTGTAATACTACAAGCAGAGCGCCATTTGATTGAAAAACCGTGAACAACACCATTATGTACCTCTTATTTCAGCCTTTTGTGATCGCTCCAGGCTTAGGGCAATTTCGCTGGGTTTCAAGCCCACAATTTCATATCATTTCTTTGTTTCATTTAGTTCTGTCATTCTTACTCTGCTCAATAAAATACTGCTATGCCCCGCCATGACGCCGACGACCTGGATATAGACGATCTTTTGTCTCGGTTACAAAGTGATCCTGAATATTTGGACTCAGTATACAATCAAAAGTACAAGCTTTTACTGGATGATGACACCAGTAAAAAAAAACTGCCAGCTGTTGGACCACGACTAGACATTAACAAGCGATTTCTAGGTAATTTGCTGAGGGGTACTGATAGTCACAATCGGAGGCTGCTTGAAAATGAAAATAAAGCTAGACGAGAGGCACTAGGTCAACCCCCTAAAGTTAGGGATAGTGGCTCTTCGAGCGACAGCAGAAGAAAGAGAGAAGATAATGACCACAATGATTCAAGAACTAAACAGAGTCGCAGTTTAAAACGCCGTCACGGTGATAATGAAGATAAAAACGACAAGGACCGAGACAAAAAAAGGCATAGAGCTGATTCTGATCTCGTTAGTGATGAAGATACTACTTCAAAACATCGACACCATCACCGTCACCGACACCATCGACATAGCTCTCGCGAGCAAAAGTCAATATCAGGGCACCATTCTAAACTTGACCAAAAAACTAGCAATTCGAAAGGAAGTACCGGAAATACGCACTCTTCAAAGACGCGACATCATCGTTAATTGTAAATAATAATAAAAAAAAAAAAAAAAAAAAAAAAAAAAAAAAAAAAAAAATCTGGATTTTCTAGACTGTGGTTTCATGGTTTTAGAGCTGCTTACCGTTTTCGATATAAAATGAGCTTTCGGCTCTATTGAACAACCGTTGTACTAATCTTTATTTGAGATTCTTCAAACTATCACCACCAAAGTATTTTAAACTGTGATTAAGCTAGAATCTGTATATTCACACCTGTTCTTTTTGTTTTGTTTTTTTTTTTTTTATTTCGCCCGGGATATTATATATATCTTTTTTGTTGTGTTTGAATTCAACCTGTATATATCAAAGTATCATCATTGATTGTGCTCTTTATCTAGACTCTAGAAGCTAGTTTGAATTGTCCCAATAAAAATTAAAATTTCAGTTCAATTTCATATCTTTTTTCTCCCTATAAACCATAAAAACTATTCTAGCTTTGGCTTTCAAAGTTAACATTTACGCGTTTTTGAGTCTTTCTGTTCTGTTTGCCATAGGCATATGTGTAGCATTTGTGTTCGTGTGACTTGTATTTTTTAGCGTTTCAGTTCCTTTTAGTTTCATTTTTAGTTTTGAAAAGATGGAAAAAGACATAGTTGAGAATCCGAAACGACCGCGGGACCAAGAGTCTCCGCCGGAAAAGACCCAAGCAAGGTATGTATAACACCGTCTTTCAACAAGAAACCTCCGATAGAAGATGCTCCGATATACCAGCATATATATTGATTAGCAGCCAGAGTCTTTTCGAAAGATGTTTTTTTTCTCGGTTAAAATTGAATTATGTCTAACGTTTTTATCGATAGTGAAAAGCCCCAGAAACGTGCAGTTCGAACGTCTCGGGCTGCAAAAGCCTGTGATATCTGTAGAAAACAGAAAACACGATGCTTTCCGTCTGGTTCTTCAAGATCGTGTCTGCGTTGTGTGACTCTTGGATTCGAGTGCAGTTTTCTTACACAGGACCCGGATGGACCACCGGATTTTGCAATGGCCCCTCTTAACCATCAACATTCAACAGGACTTTTTTCTAGTGGAACAGGCTCTTCAGTAGCTGGATCCTCCTCTGCAATGGGGACAACAAACTCAACACCGGGCATGCTTGAAAAACGACTAGGTTCACTTGAACACAATTTGTCAGAACTAGTTGCCATTATGAAGTCCGGATCTACAGGCGCCGGAGCTATGAAAAGTTGGCCGCAAGCACTACCTTCACGCTCGAGTCCTGGTGCTAGTACAAATGACTTGTTGATTTTTCAGTCGCTAGATTCTCTAGACGCATTTCCTGCCAACTCGTTTGGAGTACCTACTACATCATTTGAGACCTCTCCATTCAATTCACTGGCTCTGGTAATGGATAGTAAGCACTATCCACCCCCTTTAGAACGATTAAAGACACCTCAGATGGTTTTCATACAGCAAAATATTATTACTATGGGCTATATCACACGCGAGCAGGCTATTGAAATTCTTGATGTATTTCTCAAGTACTATAATCAATGGGTATCATTTCATACAGGAATTCCAACTGAAAAACTTCTGGATCTAATGATCCAGCGATCGTCGCTACTATTGACAGTTTGCTGTTGTGTTGTTATTCGCTACCATTATCCAGAGCTGAAGGCCTTTTTATGGACCAAACTGCTGCGCAAGTTACAGAATGATCTCAAAGAGACCATGTTGATAGTTCCACACACTATTGAATTTATTCAGGCACTTGCTGTTATGTCTATCTATGCATCCTCTCTCAGTGATGAACATACGTTCATTGTAGATGCATGGTTCATTAGCGGTGTCGCACTTCAGCATCTTACCACACGAAATGTTTTAGGCTTTGTTATGTCTTTCGACGGTGGTCTAAGCCCAGTATCAGAAATTGACGAAATTACTGCCTATCGGGTATGGAACCATTTGTGTTTAGTACATCTTGTCAACTGTGTAATGACTGGACGTGTTTGTAATCTTGACCACGCCCGTCTTGAACAATGTCGAAAAACACTAGATATTAGCACCTCTACAAATTTCGATGGTAGAATGGTAGCTGAGATAAACTTCCAGCTTATTGTTTACCTTTTCCTTCAAACAAACTCCAGTTTACATGAGGTGGAAGAAAAGCTCAGACTCTGGCACGATAACTGGGGCTACTTGTTTGAGCAACCCACTACACAATTTGTAGAAACAGGTTATCATTATGGTTACTTTTTAGTTTTATATCATTGGAACTACAGACAAATGGTCACTGCTGCAGGCAATCCTGATGACCTATTTCCTCCGCCTTCTATCGAGTTGACAGATGTTTCAACAGTTTTTGATTTTTGCGATAATACACATTTAAGGCGAATGATCCGCCATTCTATCAAAGTTATAGAAGGTCTACTTGTTGTACAAGACGTAGCTTATTTCAAGGCCCTTAGCGATCAAATTCATTTCTGCGGTGCTTATGCTGCTATTATGTTGGCAAAGCTTTTGGAGTCTGTAAAGAAGGCTAAACGCATTCTCGATGTCAGTGCGACGTTACTAACAAAATGCTATGAAATGATCAAGGCTTTAAGCGAGTTGTTCAATTCTGTCAGCACATCACCACAAGATGTCACTAAACGGTATGCAGACAGTATTCTTGACGCATTTGCTTCTTGTATGCAAATTCCTCCGGCTGTGTAACAGAAATATATGATATGCATTATGTCCTAGAATATAAAAAAAAAACGTTGTGTTTTGCGTATAAATGTAATAGTATCGTTAATGTCCCCTAATATAGACTTTATGACTGAATACTTCTTCATTATCGTCGTATGTGTAATAATTATCTTCTTCAGTAGGAGGTGGAATAAGCATTGCAGTCTCACTAAATAGTGCTTCATCACTTGAAGCTAAATACTGAGCCAGCGATAGCTCAGAAGGTGGCTGATATGATGTGTTCACAAAATATAAAGCACCGCTTTTTAGTATTCGTCCTTTTCTCAGTCCTCTTTGTAGTGCTCTTGTTGCTGATTGCAAAAAAGTCTGATCTACTTGTGGCTTTAAATTTCCGCTCTCTCGTGCGATCCAATTCCAAATTTGAGCAATCTCAACACCGTGTCCTGTAGATTTTGCTAAAATAGCATCTACTAGTAAGTCTTCATAATCTACCTTAGTTGCTGATGATGAAGTATGATGTTCTTTTTTATCGTTTTCTAACTGCATTTTAAGCGCAATGGCGTTCGTGTTGGGTGAGTATATAGGTAGTTTTGGGTCTATTTTTTCAGCAAAGCGTATTAATTCTACAAGCTGAGCTTTTGATAAAGAGCTCAGATATGTCATTTTTGCATCCGTTGACAGAGCCTCGCCCGACATCCCAGTTTCAAGTGGGCGTTCACGACGTTTGGGCTGGCAATCTTTGCAAAACCACTGTGCATCAGGTACATCAACAACTAATCGATCAATAGGTGGTATATGACAAAGCTGATGATAAGGTGTGTTGCATTCGTCGCAAAATACAATCTGATTGGTTTTCGGGCTATTAGATCGCTGACATACTTTACACACATGGTGGTCCCGACGACGTGTGTATGGAGTTGTGGAGCGGGAAGAAGCTGAATGGGGGTCATGTTAGTTTGAAACTATGTTCATTAATGACATTTTTACTCACATTCGTACATGGCAAAACAAAAAAATAAGCAGTTTAAAATGTTCAAGACTTCAGATATAGACAGGAAATCGTATAGTATTTAGCTGTATATTGTCAAATAAAATCAAAATGGAGTTGAAATTTGATCTTGGTCTATGTTTGTTTGACAATTCATGTGACTTTCTTCCAATTTGGGATATTGCCTATTTTCCCAACTTGGATTTCATATTGTCTAAATTGGGTTATCTCAAAGTAATTTTTATTAGACAAATTTTCAGTTTTAATAACTTATATTTGTTCTGGATCTTCAAAAATGAATAATATTTAAACATTTGAATTAGCAATTTATAACATTGCAATAAGATGCAAAGTAAGAAGTTAAATATAAAAAAAAAATAAATAAATTAGAAATTTCAAATCGAAATAGACAAAATATATATACTTGATGTAAAGTCTTACTGAATGAATTCATTAAATCCAAATTCGGTCATGAATTCATTCAAATCCCATCCTGCATTTTGTTTTATAGAATCAATACCAACTTCAGCGTCTTCAAATTTTAAATTATCTGTTTCTGCAGATATATCTGTTATTGGCTGGAGAATAACTGGTGCATCACTACGAATTCCCTGCTCTTCTTTCAAAGTCCAAAGACAGTCAAAAAATACGCTAGCAGACATTCGAGATCGAATCAAAACTTCAATATTATTGGTACGAGAAACAGTTGAGGTACCATTATCTGAAGGAACTGTTGCAGTTACAGGTACTGAGGTTTCTGCCCGATCCTGATATAAACGCCATAACTGTGTCATTATTTCAGATGCACGATACATTAGGTCGTGAGGAAGAACTGAACCTGCAAGAACCATAGTCCGAGCATGATCAAAGTATTGACGGCCAGAGTCTACAGGCAAATATGGCTTTAACGCTTTTGAATGGAAAATTCGGCATGCTACACAGGCTGTCTGCCATATTGTTTGCAAAAACATGGAAGGAAGGTATTCGGGTTCAAAGTATGTGTATGCATGATGAATTAATGAAAGACTGCATGTGTAGAGCTTAAGAAAAGATTTTTGAACGTTTAAGTCTGTAACGTGTGATCCGAGAGAAGGAATTAGAAACGTGTAGGTGAGAACCTGTACTCTAGAAAATAAAATAGAAAACTGGATTACTGGATTTTCTATACCAGAATGTGGATCAGAAACAAATTTAGCTTCTAGATCGTCCAGCTTTGTGTGTAACAGTTGAATAAGAGATATAGAAATTTCCATCTGCAGTGTCTTGGATACTTCTGATTGATACCTTCCTAGCTCTACTAACGTTCCCCAAAGCCCCGTTTCTTGTTTGACCATTTCAAATCTTGAGAAAGCTGGATATCCTAAAATTGACGCTACAAACATAGCAGCGTAGTTGCAAGCTACCCAGGTTCTTTTCATTGTGCCTACATCGATCTCAATTTTTTCTGTTTCTATATGATGTGAGTCGGGATTTTGCTGCTTGATTCTTCCAAAATCTCGAGAATACCTTGGATAATGTAGTCCTGTCCGAACAGCTCCGTACATTGCATGCCCAACCATACTCCATGAACTTTCCGAGCTTAATGAAGATGTAAGTGGTGGCCAATGGGCGTTGATGAGAAAGGCCTGAACAGTCCATAAAGTTTGCTGTGCCAAAGATTGTATAAGTAAATTTCTTAATGACTCTGAAAGTTTTTGGTGAAGATCAGTCTGGCGGCGTGTCGCCACTGTCATAATTGTCCAAAACAGCGTCGGACAAGTATTATGGAGACGTTTTGGTCCAGATTTATATTGTAAAATTGGAAAATAAGGATGATAATGGTTTACATATGTTGCGAATAGCACATTGATTTGATCTGCTGAGAGTAAGATCTTATCGATAGTGATACTAACAGCACTGTGCTCCCAGTCGTTTTTAGCATCTGGTGTATTTTTTGCCGACACATCAACTGGCTGATACTCTCCCTTTGGTAGCTCTTTTTCCTTTCCTAAAAGCTTTTCAATTTCTAATTCAACTTCTACCATTCTTTTTCTTTTAAACGTTCTTTTGAAGTCGGGGACAAGAAGGCATTCAATATTCTTTTTTCGACATCGTGTGCAAGACTGATTATCTTGTGCATCACATTTTACCTTTTGCTGTCGACATTCCTGGCAAGCAATTCGTTTCGAAATTTGTGCTTGATTTGGAGTGGTAGGTGTCGATGTTGTTGCAGTAGGCGTAGGTGTAGAGTTGGTTGACATGTTTAAAGAGTAAAAGATTGTGGGTGTAGGAAAGCTTTTTTTTAGCTTCTCCCAAGTTTCCCCGGATGTTGGTGTGCACAACCTGCAACACATTTTCACTACTACAAAAACACATTGTTGAATGTGTTTTATGAAGAACAAATTTTTTTTGAATGAATAAAACAGTTTATTAGATACACATTATACTATCAGATTGTTAGTGAAAAAAAAAATTTACTCTACTGAGGTTAGTCTTGTGTATAGTCAAATATAAAAATTTCATTAATACGATTTTAACATGATACTATTGTAGTGAAAATAAAGATTTGTTCAACAATGAAATGACACTAAGTTTGATATAATTGAATAAGTAAATGTCAAATATCAATTCAAATCAATTTTAATTTCATAATAGAGGTTTTAAATTGAATAGAAGTTTGATTGAAGTTTAAGTGCCAATATTCTTGTGGTTTTTCTAAAATACAAGGCTCATTTTACTTTCTTCAAATCCTTAGACCGACTATAATGTTAAAATAGAAAGTTTAAATCATGAAAAGCGGTATTTGTAGTTTTTCTTGGTTTTACTTCTAATAGGAAGCATATGAGATTTGACAAAGATAATTAATTAGACTTTGTTTACCTACGTGATGATCTTCGATACTTTTGTAAAACTGCAGACCTCTTGTTTTTGATTTGTATTCAAAATGTTACTTTATAACAACACAACCATTTTATTATTATTAATATTTTTTACAAAGAATGAAATTTTTTGTTTATTGAACATAGTTGTTAAAGAAATTCTTGAACTAACATATTTCAGTTTTTTTTCCATGCATAACAAAGATCAAAGTCTTTTCGATTGTTATGAAAGCTGAAAAATGACATGGTACAAGGTTTTTACTACTTCTCAGTATTTTAAAATGAAATATAAAACAATAAAATATATGTATAATACTATCATTGTTTTCCTTGAACTATTGAATAAAAACAAAAACCGCACTTGAATTTGATAACTGTTTTTTTAAAAAAAAAATATTCAGTAATTTCCAAGTAACTTTTTACTTATAAAAAGAACAAATCTATAAGTACCATAAGATACCGATATAATAAAACAAGTATTCAATATATACTGCTATTGTTCTTAGAATCAATGCTATAAAGTAATATTATTTCGTTGATAACTTCAATGGATATCCTAAAATGTAATTAAGTGAATGTTTAGAGATTTAAAATGGCTATTTCTGATGACCAAAGAACTAGTTCTTGAATATTTTTTTTTTTTGGTCTACTGATGAAAAATATCTTCTAACAAAGCCGATTTATAAAATTTTACATTATAGTTCTTCTTTTGATTATAAATGGATAATGAAATTTATATTCTTTCAAAAAATAAAATTTAATTCTCTAGCCAGCTCGTGTTTTTGTGATCTACAACTATATCAAAAATTTTATTGTTTAGAACCAAGTATGTAAACTAAAGTTTATTCTTAAAACTAAACAATTGAAAATCATGGAATTTTGTCATTGTTAATTTTCTAGAAGTAAATATCAGCGTATTGATAAAGGTTGTACATGATACGTAAATATTATTTGAGATGATAGTTTACAATAGTTATTATTGAGCATCTATAGTTTTTTTTTCTTTTGTAAAAAATAAATAAAAAAATAAATAAATAAAATATATGTATCAAAATATAAACCAAAAAAGAATTAAATTGAAAGTTTTTATTTACTATAACAGACACTTGTTGATAGATATCATGTTGATCTACAATTATGATATTATAATATAGAAGGCAAGAATAAAATCAAAAAAAAAATCATTTCAATTTGTCTATTGTTTTATTGATTAATTTGATTATTTACGTTATCATGAAAAGCTCTGGCTCAGTTATATTGAACTTTTTTTTTTGCATCTTTCATCATTTCGTTTTTATATATAAAGATTCACAGTATAAACTATAAAGGACTGCAAAAAACCTGTTAATTCTAAATCTTCATAAAATCATGAATACTAGCTTTCTTTCCCCCCAATTTTCAATACAAATATATATATACACTCATATTTGTGAAACTATATATACAATTAAATATTCGCACAAGTCCAAAAATGACTTAATTGATTAGATTAACAATCACGTGAGATTCATTCACCCCACAGGTAGAATATAAAAAAAAATCCAACTTACAACTTTTCCTTGTGAATCAAGTAAAGAAGAAATAACCTGACATTTTACTTTTAATTTGAATTATTCTTGACTATCATTCACTAATTTACAATTTTTTTTGTTTCATCAGATTGTAAATTGAAATTCAATATTTCGATTGGGGGGGTTTTTTTTTTGTGTTTCGTTTTTTATATATAAACTATTCAGTTTTTCATTTTCGGTTTTCCATTTTTTATTTTTTATTTTTATATTGCTTTATTTCATTTCATTTCATTTCGTTTTTTTTTTTTTTTTTCATTTATTTTTTTTTGGCATTATTGATCTAGTATAACTGGCAAATTTCATAAAATCGATAAAGGAAAAGAAGAAGAAAAAAAATTGGAAGATTAAAAAAGCAGTCAAAGATAAAAAAGAAGAAGAAAAAAAAAATAATAATTAGTAGTACTGGGAAAGTAATTTCAACAAGAACAAACAAGTACAATACTAAATACAAAAAGTTATATTGAAAATATGAGTGCACGACAATCTCGAAGGTCATTAAATTTGATGCCATTTGCCGCAATAGGGCTGGGAGTTGCTTTGATATCAATTGGTTACAAAGTATATACATCAACAAAGTCACAACCCAATAGAAACATTGGAACACCAACAAATAAACGGATACTGTTTCAAGATGGCGAGAAAGTTATTGTTGAATATAACGAAGAAGATGAAGAAGATTATCGAGAGTTTGCAAAAGGCAGAAATTTGATATATCTTGTACCCAGCAATAAGAAGGACCTGATAATTGAGAAGACATACGACAACGTAATCTATTTCGACAAATCTACTTCAATTACAAGAATTATAAACCTACTCAAGTAAATGTAAATGTATACTAGAGAATTAGAAGAAGAAAAAACTCAATAATAAGATAACAAAACGAAATTATATTGGAATGAGAGATGCTCGCCAAAAGGACAAGATATGACAGTGATTAAGAACCCTTTGAAAGAGGTTTAGTTGAAAAGCAAGTGCTTGATTTGTGGTAAAGAGTTTTCAGAAAGCAACTTCAAGCGTTGGGTCAATGTATTGTCAACCTTGATAGTCAGTGGCTTGTTGAAAACAACAGGACCTCCGACGCTGATTTCAGGCAAGTAATCAGAGTCAATAATCTCAACAGAAACATCGTGCTTGGTGATGTCTTTAACTTCCTTCTCAACTGACTTGATGAAATCCTTTTGCTTGTTGACAATCTTGTAGTCAGCCTCTGTTAACTTGACCTTGACAGACTTTTCGTTGGAAAGTCTCAAAGTGGACTCCACTATTAACTTTTTCAGCAACTCGAGATACTTTGTTTCGTCCTTGACGATTTCCTTCAACTTGCCTTCAGCTTCAGTCAAGATTTCCTCCAAAATATCCTCTCTCTTTGTCAAAACTTCAAGACGCTTTTTGTTTTCAATCTTGGAAACTTCAATCTTCTTCAAAACATCGAACTGCTTAATCTTGTTATCGTAAACTTCGTTAATTTTGCTGTTTTCAGTTTTGTAAATGTTGGACTTTTCAATTTCAAACTCTTCTGCGGTCTTCAACTCGATTTCTTGCTTCTTCTCAAGACTCTCCTTTTTGATGAATTCAACCATCTTTTTAATCTCAGTGGAGACTTGTTCTTCGCTTAAAGTCGAGTTAGACATTGTTGTATTATGTTCTTGACGCCAATTGAGTGCTTGCTGTACGTGGTAGGGTGAAGATAATGTAGTGTTAGGGAGGAAGAGAGGCAGAACTAAGATGTATTTGCTGCCCTTTATTTTATATCTGATTATGTAATAGGCAGCCATTTCCACCTCTCTTTCTCTCTCTCTCTCCTTTAGTATATTACTAGCTAGCATTTCCTAGTCAAAGGCATAAGTTTTTTCTGTTATTTTTTTTTTTGTGATCCAAAACCTTAAATGCTTTTATCAAAAAAAAAAGTTAAAGCACTTTACAAAGAATATGAGCATGAACTTGATGATTTTATACATACTTGCAGATGATATATATCAAACCATCAATATTTTATGAGCATCAATTTACTGTGTTATAACTTGTTTTGAAAATCATCTTGTTTTATTAATACAATTTTTTTTTTCTTTTAGCTTTTGTTTTCATCTATTCAATTCTTTTTGTTCGTCTACTTACCCTGTTTAATATCAACATCACATCACGAAATCGTGTATTTCTTTAGTTTTAACTCATTATCATTAATACATGAATAATAAGTATTATGAACATTTTAAAATAATATATATATATATATATAAGGATGAAGTAATAGTTGTTAAACAATAAAAGAAAATAATAATAAAAATACAGTCTACTTAACAGAAAAAAAAGCGCTTTTAGGGAAATATAAATTCAAAAACTTAACTTAATACTTTGAATATCACCAAAAAAAAAAAAAAAAAAATCCTTAAAATCTCTTAAATACAGCAATTGTATGCCTTCATGAAATCATATGATAAAAAGAGAATTTCATTGAATTTCATTCTATTTATCAGATTATGATTAAGTTTATAACTCACATGTATCCAAGTTTAATGTAATCATTTTTTTTTCTAAAAAAAACAATAATAATAATAAGAATAATAATTCCAAGTTCAGTAGCTATAAAATGAGCCAAGTTTTACCTTTAAATTTCACATGAGTATTCAATCAATAGTCGGTTGATATAAAATCAATTCTTCGTCTTTTAAGAATTTCGATATCAACAGAAAGAAAAACAAAATAATAATAATAGTAATAATAAAAAGCGTATATTAATTTATACAATATCATTGATTTGAAAACCGTAAACAATGCTAATCCTCCTTCACATATAACCCATGCTTGTAGCGTGCAAAATATAAATTTATTCCTTTCTCCAGACAGATTCATTTCTTCTCTTGGCGACGAAATCAACTTGACCCTATTATAAATGTTAGAATATTAAAAAAAAAGTATTTTGATGAAATGTAAACATACTCCATATTTGTAGGCACCCCAAAGCAGGACGGCGGGGACAACACCTAATGCAATAAACACAAATCTTCCGCTCTTTCTGTTATACTTGAAGTTATCAGCGAGGTTCTCACGCATGTCTATTGTGAATAGTCGTTAGAAAAGATATTTCAATCTATAATTGCATTGTATTCCTGGCACTTACGATAGAACTTCTCGAGGGCTTCATCTTTGATGAATGCTAAATTAACTTGTTAGTTTTCAAAATACTTGCAATCTCCATTTTCACAAGTTGCAATTAAATCTATTCATTTATTATTGATTCCATTTAAAGCAAAGATTTGGTTTTGTTGACATGCCAGTCTATCCCTTTCTCACTGTATTTCAGCCAAATCTAATCTCATAGTAGCAGCAATAACGAAAATGAAAAATTAAAAATGAAAAAAAAATAAAAATAAAATAGAATGAATAAATAATATAAAAAGCAACTGTTAATCCAATCAAACATACGTGAAGGTCCGTGTCCGTGTCCAGCCATTTTGTATAGTAATGATATAATGTGTTTAGTGTGTAGATATAAAACAATATATTATGAGAATAGTCTTAAAGTGTAACTGGAGGAGGGTTTTTTTTTTCTGTCTATGCATGGGAGTAGTAACCAATCAATTGATGACAATTTGATTGGAGGGAATTAACCCTTACCCAAAATTAATATTTAAAACCTAAGTTTTAAATCTTAAATACTATTTATTTTCATGGAAATTTATTAAATTAGTTCAATATGTTTGTAGGATAATAAAGAAAAGCAATGCATCTATGAAAATATTGTAATTTGGCGTTGTAGTATAACTCACAAAAAAAAAATTAATAATAATAATAATAATAATAATAATAATAATAATAATAATAATAATAATAATATAAAATACAAAAGATTCATTTTTTTTTTCAATAAAATTTTGTTGCTAAATTTCAAGATATTAGATATAAATAAATATATGTGGAAATTGCCTCCAGCCGCCCAAAAGAACAAGTACATGAGAATATTT